>ML682005.1:11001551-11027604 GCA_007922195.1 Podocnemis expansa
GACCTGACTTGAGATACTGGCCAAGCTAATCTCTGTGTATATCACTGGAGACCCTGGAAAACACACTTTAAAGGCCTTACCAAACAGTATCTGCACACAGACAGTCTCACATGCACTGATGACACTCCCAACATAGCTAAGTTCTGCACGGTAAGGCCTTTAATTGAAATACCTTGTTCCCCATCTCCAACATGGCATTTTTCAGATAATGAACAAGGTGTCTGATATTCTGTTACATGGACTGCTGCCCACCTCAGTACAGTTAACACTTGTGAGAAGGTGGGGGTTGGCTGGGCTAGGAGCTAAGAAAAAAAGATTGTTGCCTGCAACCTCCCATAACAGAAAAAGTTCTATAGTCAATACATCTAGTTTTCTCCTAAGAATGCACTGTTGTGCCACAAGATCTAGAAGCTGCAGTTCAGCTAGCAAAGCTGGGTTCCATTCCTATAACTGTTCAGATATCGGGTGCAGAAAACATTCATTATTTCAGAAATTTGATGTCAGATGCCAGCACCTTTTACCCTGCTTGCCAAACAGCAGAACAGGTAGATTCCTTCCTCCTATTCCACACTACCCCTTTTATAAAAGGCACTCTGGTGCTAGACATCATTGCAAGCTGCTAGCCATGACTTATGTGTTTAAAACTAAAACAAGCATGGCAGGAGATGCCTATGCACTGTTTGCTTTCTTAAGCATTCAACAAAACCAGTTTGGAGGTGATTCATATAAAGCAGCTCTTAAGTCCTGTGACCACAAAGTTACTGCAAACTAGTAATGTGCACTGCATACAGCCAAATCATTTCTGATCTCTTTAGAGTTAAATAAAAATCTTCAACCAGTAAAAACGTACTCTCACAAGTAGCCAGGGTAGTTAGGATGAAATTACTACCATGCAGAGGTTTTAAGTAGGACAAAAGTGGTGCTTTAGCTTTGCGCTGGCTCTCTCCAGAAGGGTCTGTGTCAGATTTAGAGGTCTGTAAAGCAGGATTGAGAAATATCATTGAAGGAATATTATGTGTTCTTTATTTTTATTCAAAGGGTACTTTAAAAAATAACAAAAGTTAAATTAAGACTTATAAAATCAGACAGGAATTGCCTTATGTAAATTAATAGGCTCTCATTTAAAGGGAAAATCCCACTACAAAAGAAAAGAAGTTTAAATAGTGTTTTATGTGGCACAGAAATGGTTTAGACTGAACAGCATCCGGCAATACAAAGCAAGATACTTTTCCAGCTGCTTAGAAAGGTCTTCCGTTAACTATCTATAACCAGCACACCAGAAACTGCTAGTCTTTGAGAAAAAGGGGAGGTTGGGGAAAGGAGACTACATACATTAAACTTGGCTTTCAGGAATGTCATTTGTCATGTTCCTCTTTTGAGCAGAAAAGGGGAATCTATCCCTTTAAAGTGAAACTGGAGAATGTGCTTTGCCTATTTCTGATAGCTGCCAAACATCCCTCCACTCCCCATCACGATCAGTGGGAACGGAGATGCACCTCATAAAATCAGGTCCATATTTCATTTTGATTAAAACAGACAGTGCTTCTTATCCACAGCTCAAACACTTCACCATTTTGAAAGCCCATAATGACTGAACTGAACAATCACTTTAATTATATATTAATGAGATATTTCTGTGGCGCTAAGCAGACTAGAGTATGAATAGCTGACTGTTTACAGTCTGTGGCCATAACGTGCATTTCTTCCACATTACAGTGAAAACCTTTGTTGCAGAGTTTAACACTGGACTCTTTCTAGTCACACAATGGGCCAGCTCCAAAAACTGTGACCTGGGTTGAGACATACACAGAGTCCAGATGAGTCAACAAGAGGATGAAAATTATAATATGGTTGAGTCAGTGGATGGGATGCTCGGAATTTTTTTTGTTAAATGGAAACAGCGATATTTGCTTGATCCTGGCAAAAATTAAATAGATGGGATTTTTTTAAACCAGGTGTAAACTGAAGCAAATATACCAATTACAGACCCATTCAGAGGGTGAATCATGGAGTAACAGGACCCTCTGAAAGAGGGATGAAAAACAGAGCAGGTCAGGATTCCAGACACAAACTCAACTCTCATGCAGTCTCTTCTGCCCCATGCCAACAGCAGGGGGGACTGTATTATCAGTTTCCAGGTTACCCCCAGTTCCTTGCTCAATGAACAAAAACTTCAGTGTAATCTACAATATTTTAGTAACTATAATTGTTTACAAAGAGAGTCCCACTGACTGACCGCCTAAGTCATTTTAGAAAATGGGATTCAGGCCGCTAAATCATTGAGGTGCTTTTGACAATGTTACCTTAAATAACTAAAAACAATAAGACTTTCGCCCCTTCCATCATAAAGCCCCTTTTAACACCACTCTGGCTGTAAGAATTAGGCCATTGTTTTTAAAATGCAGTGAAATGAAATAAAAAGCCAGTAGGAATCCTCTTCTTGAGGGTCTCACATAACATTTGAGGACCAGAAGTGTAGGTCTCACTGGAAACCATTTCAGATGAGTACTTTTCAAAGCTGTTTTAAAGACAGCTTTGGAAACCTCAACCTTTGAGTAGGATTTAAATACACCCAACTTCCACTAATTTCAAATGGGTGTTGTGTGGGTAAATCCCAGTTGGCTTTTTAAAGCTCAGGCAAAAGCTGTGCTTTGACCAAAAACATTTTACTATAACTTAACAGGTGTGTTTATATAAATTGCTAAATTAAAAAAAGTTCAGCTTAAAGCAACATGGACAAAAATATGATAATTGAATAATTACAAACAATACCTGAATTCTCTCAGTCCCAAATCTGGCTTTCTTCTGGTGTCAATCCTAGTGCAGTGGACTGAAAGAAATACAGGTCTCTTTGGGCAATTAGTTACTAAACAAAATGTGTGTATATAGCTCATCTAGCATTCAGAGATACAATAATGAAGTCAGTTCACTGTGTGCACTATCAGCATAGATTCTAGATTATATCAATGAATTTCCTGTTTCTATGAAACATACACACAGAAAGCCATTCAAATCAACCTGTGCTCTGTTTATATAAATCTGTGGGTCTGAGTTTTTAAAATCTTATTTATAGGTGCCAATGTTCCCTCTAAGGTTTGGCGGCTTGTGTGCAAAATTTTCAACCCGTGTGCAAAACTTTTTCTGAATAAAATTTGTGTGCAAACTCGTGCAACAAAAATTATTGAAAAATCTAGACCAATGAAAAATTAATATAAACTATTTAAAGTTTTTTTTATTACTAAAATCACCCAATTTATTTAAAATTTACCCAAATTGCTATACAATCAAAAGAAACTAATCCATGGCTTTCAAACAACCCAAGACCAAAGTTATATTCAATCCGGATCCTAGGTGTCACAATTCTGCCTAATACCCTCATCTCCTGTGTTCTACATGCAGAGTTACAGTTCACACGGAAGCCAGCTAATTATCACTGACAATTAAGATACACAAGGAGTCATGTGGCACTTAAAGACTAAGATTTATTTTTCGCATGAGCTTTCGTAGGAGACTCCTTGTTTTGTTTTGTTTTCCTGGAAAGGACTAACATGGCTACCCCTATGGAAATTGGCAGCATTTAAGATGTCTTGATGGTCCCAGAGGGGTAAATTCTATTGAAATTTTAAAAATCAAAAAAAGATTCCAGGCATCTCTTTTCAGGAAAATGCTGCTACAAAAAGGATGCTAAACACAGCTGAAATCAAAACAATGGGCTTCTAGCTGCTTTAAGATAAGGCTACAATATTTCTTAAAAGCCTATTTTCAGTCCCTTGTATCTTTACCTGCCCCATCATTTTAGTGCTATATTTCAACTTAAGAGAAAATCTCTACCAAAATACCACATCACTTCAATGCATTATGGTTTCTTCTGATGGACAGATTAGGGTGCATAGTGAAGAGAATAATCTCATGGCTCCTTTGATTCCCAGCCTTTTGGCTGTTACTATATTTAAAACAAGTACTTATCTGATATCTCCATTACATCTCTAAGATTCCTGTGAATTGTTCTTAAAAGCATCTGATGAAATGGGGTTTTCTCCCATGAAAGCTCATGCCATCAATATATTTGTTAGTCTTTAAATACCACAAGACTCCTTGTTTGTTTTGTAATGAATTGTTGTAATTTACAGGATTCTGGAGAAAACATGTTCCAGGTTCTTTGAAAGCACAGGGTTAGCATGCTTAAACACTCTCACTGTTCAGTTACTTCACTTAAGTAACATCCACACTAGCTTTCAGGAAATATACAACTGATTTTTAGATTTTTCACCTCCACAGCTTTATCTAGTTACAGAAGGGACATTTTGGCACCATGCACTCCCTGTTTCCCACTTGAGGAGTTTCAAACTTCAGGATATGAATGGCACTTACTCTTTGCCATACCTCTTGTTTAAAAAGCTGAAGAATTGCCCCAATTCCGACTCCCTAAGCTCCCTGCCCCCATTCCAGCCCTCCTAAACCCCACCCCCCAGCTCCCCATCTTCATGCCACCTCTTTCAGCCCCCCCAAGCCGTCCCCAGCCCACCATCCTGACCCCTTCTCCCCCCTCCTCACACACCCTCCCTGCTCCCACGCTTTCCATGGCAGCTGCCTAACCATCCCAACCACCTCCCCCAGCCCTCTTCACTGGCCGAAGAGCTGGGCGGGGGGCAGGAGGCCACGCTGCCACCCTGAACTGCCCCATGCACGGGGGCAGGAAAATCCTGCACAGCAGGATTTTTTTTAAGAGTGCGGCCGTGCTGCCGTGCGCCTTAGAGGGAACAGTAGTCACAACAACTTGTTTAGACTGAAATCCCACTAATTCTTAGGGGATTTCTGACTTAACAAAAGGACTGATTCTCTGCAGTATGATATATTAGTTTGTAGGCAGTGCACAGGAGTGATATCAGACTATTACTTCCATGATCAGTTTGAGTATGGTATTAACTATTGACTCCCACCAGGCTTTTGGAGTCCATCCAGATTTCATAGTTTTGGAGTACAGTTTCACCAGCCATTGGAGTCTCCTGGGAGCTAGTTGTTGAAGAAATTCCAGGAGGATCCCATTTCTACCAGCCACCTTCCCTTTCTTCATTGTGGTTAAACTTTCACTTCATTTGTGCTGATAGTGTTGGGGTCCTGTGGTGTGGCTGAGGCCATTGTCCAATATAGTTGATGGTGGATCTCTTGCTTGGTGTTTTTCTTCAAGTGGTCCTTTTGTGCTGGCCACCAATTTGGAGATTATAGATTTGGACTAGACTTTTGAGGTTTGAAATACTGTTGGATTAACAGCTCCAGAATATTATCACTGATTTATTGGTCTCCTCACTGCAGCTGCCAAGAAGAGTATACCCTGGAGCGTCCAGGAAGAATACACTTCCTGCTGAACAAAAGTGACTAAGGACCTGCAATGGCGAATCATCCATTCAGGTAGTCCATACATTCTGGAGGCCCAGTTAGCATCCCTAGACTCAGCCAGACAACAGTGGTACACTGAGCATGTTGGAGGCCAAACTTCACATGCTCTGGTCACCATTCCTGAACCTCACTACAATGAATATTTTTATGATGTGCATGAATACTCATTATGGTATATATCCATGGTACCCAGAGAACTGAGGTATAGAAGTGTAACAGGGTGCTGTTAACAGCTTCATATGGGTTCTGTGGAAGGCAGTATGCTGGCAACTTAGAACAAATGAGCACTGTGTGTGGATAAAATATAAGGGGATCACTTTAACCCATTGATGAGTTAATTCTTAGCAGCTGGAGAACTCAAGAAAGAAAGCAGACACTATAAAAGGTCGTGGGAAGCAGAAAAGGGCACCACATAGCTGCTGCTAAATGGTCTACAGTACTTGAAGTTTAGGAAGAAAATGAATAAGAGTGACAAAGGTAACTTGGTGGATCTTCATGCTATTTAATTAACTAAGACAGCTTACAAACCAAGGCTTTCTTGGAAATGAAGTGGGATGAAAAAGATTATACCCCAGTTTATAAAATATGGACAGGAGAAGGTAGGGCAACACCATGAAAGGGTTAGGTCAATTTATTCCACTTTTTCATTAGTTTAAGTAAGTCTGACCTAATTCTTGAGAAACCCAGATCTTATTCAGACCCATGCTTGCTATCTATCATAAACTTATTTCTTTGTCTGGCCACCAATGTAAAATAACAGCTTTATTGGGAGGGAAAAGGAGGAAGGAATCAGAAAGAATATGAATAAATGACTTTGATAAGTGATAGAGCTCTAGAAAAAGATCTGTATGATATTTAAGTATGCTGCTCTTGAGGAGTTTGAACCAAGTTTTTATGAATTTTCCTTAGCCTAGTGACATGATGGGCTGAACCAAACCAATAGCGCAAATTCTTCCAAAAAAAATGGTTGTGGGGAAGTTTCCAAATCCAGTTGCAAATCCAGATTGGAAAGCTGAAACTTGTGCCTATTTTAAGTCATTTAAGAATTGCTTTGCTCAGTGTTGCAAGTGGCAACATTGTAGGTCAGTTGTAAGTTATTTAGCCCTTTTCAAACTGAATGACTTGATGTCTTAGTAGCATTGGACTCTATACACTATATATGCAGGAGATGGAGATCCTTGTCATAAGGTACCAATGTCTTTCCCACTCTCCACCATAAGTTTTCAATAAAAAAAAAAAAAAAGCAAAATTGATGTTTCTGATAATAAACAACTTCAAAATAGATGTGCTGACTGGTGTGCATCAAACAGACCCAAAGGTCTTTTATCTGTGTTTATTCAGGGACTGTAAACTGTGCTTTATAAGCAATGATTTCCACTCCTCCGCAACAGAAAAAGAGTTGAGAACAGAGGCTTTTAAACCCAGGGAGTCTTTGAAAGCTATTTTTTTTAAATGTTTTTTTCCTGCAGGGTTCTGTTGAGCTTAATGAGCCTGGTGGGCTTGGCAGGCTCTCCTGCAGTCTCTGGGAAGCGTGGCTAATCTGGAGCTCATCCATCTCTACGTCTCGTCTCAAAGTAGCAGCTCTACCAGATGTGCTAATGGAACAACTCAGCCAGCCCATCTGATAAGCTTTTATATTTTTGATGCTTTCTATGCTAAATTACCCCTTCATTTTCTTTAAAAAAAATTGGGCAAGTCACCTGCTAACCCAGTGAGGATCATAGTTCTGAGATGAAAACTTCCAAGGCCATTTGCACATCCCTTGAAAATTGCACTTCAAAGCAGACTCCTCATTAAACTTGTACACAAAGAAATTCCTTCACAGACAAAGAACTACTAAATTCCTTTTCTTTTTTTAAGGATATATTTCAGAATCACATCCAGCACCACCCTGTTGGAGTTCACTGACTGCCATGTGGGTACCTGAGTCAGTGAGGAGAAGCAAAAGTGATGAATTTGCAAAAGCACCTACTTGATTTAGGAGCACAAATCCAATTAAGAGTAATTGAAACCTGTGCTCCTAAATCACTTTTAAATGTTTTACATCACCATCCAGACAAAGTAAATTACTGGTAAATAGGATCACAATGATGTGGTATGTGCTTTCATTTTTTTTCTCACTGTCAAACAAGGAACCATTATTTTTAAAATTCATGTTCCATACAATCTTGTATTTACCCAATACATGTCTAGCATTTGGGAGGTCATGTAGGTTTCTTCTCTGTTCCAGAGATGAGTGTAGAATTTGTTATGGAATAATTTTCTTGCAGAAGCCATTTACCTTTTTATTGATGTAAAACAGCTGTACCTTTCTCAGAAAATTCTTGCATAGTCCTAGGTCTGTCATCAGTTATATATTTACTTTTCCAACTAACTTTAATAGGAGTAATTTCCATGTCAACACAGAAGAAAGTTTGGCCTATCTTATTTGTTTGTTCTTGTCCCATGTCCCTTGCTTCCTTCACCTCTTACTTACCTTTTTTGTTTTTGTGGAAAGGTTAGATGTTTGATGATAGTTAGCATGTGCCATCAGTGCTTGATCATACACCCAAGGTTTACATGGTGCCTTGGAGAATGATCGGGTCCTAGGCCACCATCATATTTTAAGAACTGTTCTTATGCAATATCTTTTAAAAGGTTCTGTTGCCTGTGATATATACACATGTATGCGGTGGTATTAGGGATTATATGTCTGGGAGACTGCAGTCATAAAGGGTCCTCTATTCTTTGAACACCTGACATTTCACAAATCTGCCTTTTCCCTTTTCTTCCCTTCATCTCTAGTAAAAACACATACATTTGATAACTTGAAAGTCACATACATGTCTGCAGAAGGTTGGATAAAAAGTTCATTAAAAATATGGAAATGGTTTTAGCAGATAAGGATGATTATCAGCTGTACGTGCGTGGCATCTGCTGACCGACATATGTTCCTTGCAAAATATTCCGATTCCTTCATTCTTTTTCCAATATGTTTTTTCTTTCTGCATTTATACTTAGCAAATACTGAAAACACCATTTATATATTTGCAAGTGCCATATGCAAGAAAACTCTCTTATTTCACATAACACACGTCATGCTAATTCAACATAAGTGTGCATAGTCTCACTGCTTCAAGAGTAACTCAAAGTGCTTCACTACAGATTACAGTCTAAGTATAGAATAGAGTCCAAGATCAGCATCAGAAGGTATGCTTTTGTTAAGTTGATTTGTAAATGTTTCCTTTCACTTCTGTGTTGTTTTCTACCTGTGCATTCAAAAAAAAATTCCATGCTTTCACTGTTGTGTAAAACAATGAGATCCTTAAAGGTGAAGATATATAATAATGGGGAAGACCTGAACAGAAAAATTAGATTTCTTCAAGTTTTGTGGCCCAATTTCTCAACATTTAAATTTGAGTTGCTGTCCGTTTCCTCTCACTGGGTCTGCTTTCTTTTCATCCTTCCTGAAAGCTGGTCACAGCTCTTTGATTAGATGATTAGTGGAATTACTCTATTTAAAAGCCAACAAATTGGAGAGTGTTTTGTCTTTTAAGTAAAGAAAATTAACAATATTGATATCCCAGACAAAAACTCTAAAGACTATGTGACTAGAGATTATTGGAATGGTTAAAAAAAAAAACCACACACCCCCCCTTTCCTTTTAAATTGGTGCTACTACCATTATGGAATTCACCAAAAAAGCTTCACTGAAAATTTGTCAGTCTGAGACCAGTAAAACAAACAAGGAGTCTAGTGGCACTTTTAAAGACTAACAAACATATTTATTGCATGAGCTTTCATGGGAGAAAATCCCACTTTGTGTGATGTTTGAAGATGGAGACCTACAGATGAAAGGGAGGAAAATAAGCACTGGGAAATGTATGTCATAGGATCAGGTCAGACTGTTACAGAAAATTAATGCAGTTTAACTTCAAACTGTGGAAAACAGTGTATTAGAGGGACAGAAGGGAAAAAGGAAAACAAAATTACCTGTTGTAATGGTGGGGACTTATTTATCCCCATTACAACAAATAATTTTACTTCTCTTTTTCCCTCCCCTCCCTCTAGCAAGCTGTTCTCCACTGCTTGAATGTTAGTTGTAACAGTGTGACTTGATCCTGTGACTTACATTTCCCTGCATGTATTTTCCTCCCATTCATCTATATGTCTCCATCTTCAAGCATCTGATAAAGTGGGATTTTTCTCCCATGAAAGCTCATGTGATAAATATATTTGTTAGTCTTTCAAAGTGCCACTAGATTACTTATTTGTTTTACTGAGCTAGACTATCATGGTTACCCCTTTGGAACTTGAGGCCAGTTGTAAACAATCAGATCTGTGGCAATGGTCAGCTTATATTTTGGCATTCTTATTAATGGAGGAAACAAGATCCTGCTAATTTTGCTGCCAGAATTATTCACTAACTTTCAGACTAATATATGTGGAGGAATGTGACACTCATGGAGTGGAGGTACTAGCTTTCTAATAAGACAATTATATTGGCAATGTATTTTGATGTTGGTAATACTTCCATGGATAGAAGAGTAAAACTGCATTATTATTGATGACTGGTAGGAATGAGAGCAAAAGTATTAACTGAACTAGCCTGAGAAAAGGTTTGTATTTGGTCTGATTTGCTTTTCTTTTAGATATGATCAGAAGTTGAAGTAGGTTCATGTTTTCTCAGAATCAGTTTTCCTTATCATGAGTCACTATATAATATGGGGTGTGGTAGAGTACTCCCCCAGCTTGTTCTGCATATGGTCCATCCTTCCTGGTGTAGTAGGCCTGGGATGAGCCTTCTTTCTCCCTGCAGGTACTGAGGCTCCACTGGCCTTAGCCTGGGCTTTCTGAGCACACTTCTGGTAGGCAGCCTGGGGGCGCGCCGTGACTTCTGTGGCCCCTCTCCAGATGAGGAGGACCAGTCACTACTCTGAACACTCCTCTACCTCCCCTTGGGAAGGGAAGTGAGGCAGAGAGGCGTAAGTCACAGCTACGCTTACTGCGGCTGCTGGGACTACTATTTTCTGAGGCTCCTATACCTTGTGCCTGTTAGTGCTAAAAGAAACCTCCCAAGCCTTGTCTCACTCCTATCCACTCCTCTCTTCCTCTGGGCTAGTGGAGGTGTGGCTTTTATCGGAGTCTGGAGCAGCCCTTAACTGGGCCCAGGAGTCCCTGACTGCCCTGCAGCTGTTTCCTCTCCGTCTGCTGGGAACAGGGCCTTCAGCATTGTAGGGCTGACAAACCTACCTTTGATTACACTTCTATAGCCATCTGGCCTGGATTTGTTACAGGAGCTAGATTTATTGGCACACTCTGGCTAATTTGTGACACCACAGCTACATTCAGCAGTGAACCTGTCCTTTCTGTTGGCCTTTGCAGAGTGTAAAGATGCTTTGCAGGCTTGGATTCAGACAATCGAGTGCCAAGGGCATTATGACATGCTCCCCTATGTCTTCATCTCTGTGCTCTGACCCTGCTCCCTCACTTGAAGTACAGGTAGCAGTCAGCCTTTACCCATGCTCACAGAGCATGGGCCCTTCCCCCCAACTCAGCTCATGCTACATGAGTCCTTGCTCTCTTAATGCACAAACTGTGTATGCCAAGCCTGGAAATGATTTCAATTTGTTGAAGCAGAATCCCTTTCAAATCAGTAGCTGAAAAAAAATAGAGGTGTTTCCAAAGCAAGGAGAGGGAAAACAGAAAATTGTCCATATAAAATATTAGCCTATGAGCAAAATAATAGGTCGCATAGTGGAGGCAATGGAGTTAATGAGGTAAGTAGACTCCCCACTGGTGATGAAAGATTTAAGGAGAGCCAGTGGTTCAAGATGACCCTACTCTAATCCACTTGCAGCCAGTGTCAGGCATGGAAAGGGGAAAGAAAAGTCCTAGTACCATTGGCTGTGTTCACACACAGGCATTATTTCAATACAAGTTGGGTATGGCCACACACACTTCTTATTTTGAAACAACAGAGGTTGCTCCTGCCGAGGGCGGGGCCCCGGGGGATTCCGGGGGCAGGGCCATGGGGGATGCCCCAGCCCCGCCCCTGGCAGGAGCGGTGCTGCGGGGGATTCTGGGGGTGGGGCCGCAGGGGATGCCCCAGCCCCCCCCGGCAGGAGCAGTGACGCCGGGGATCCCGGGGGCGTGGCGGGGTTACCCCAGCCACGCCCCTGGCAGGAGTGTCGGCGCTGGGGATTCCAGGCCGGCGCTTACTCTGGCCCCGGCAGCAGCAGGCTCCAGCTGCGCGCCGGGGCCGCGCCACCAGGTTTGGCGGCAGCTGGGGCTTTAAAGCCCCTGGGGTGAGGCACCCCGCCATGCCTCTCCTGGTGGGTGCCTGCAGGGGACTGCAGGCACCCGCCAGGTGAGGCGGGGGGCCTGCTATCCCCTGCAGGCACCGGCAGAGTGAGGCGCAGCCCCGTGCCTGAGTCCGCCGGTGCCTGCAGCCCTCTGCAGGCACCCGTGGGGTGTAGCGCCCCTCTGCGCTGCACCTTGCAAGTGCCTGCACTCCCCTCCCCAAGCGAAATAGCAGGTCCACACTGTGGGCCTGCTATTTCACTCCCTTATTTCACGGACATAGTTTTTGTCCTGCAAAATAAGGTGTTTCGAAATAACATGTTATCTTGTTTTGAAACAAGCCTGCCCTGTGTGAACATAGCTGTTGTGTCGAAACAACTTGTATCAAAATAATGCCTTATTTCAATATAACTTAGTTCAAATTAACAGTTTGTTAATTTGAATTAAGGAAAAAAGCTCAAAGCGAAATAGCAGTTTCAGGCAACAGTTATTTCGAAACAAGTCACTGTTGTTTCGAAACAACATGTTCGGACGGCATTGTTTCAAAACAATCATTTCAAAACAACGTTGTTTCGTCCCCACATGGGGTTTAAGTTGTTTTGAAACAACGCCATTGTTTCGAAACAACAGATGCCATTGTTTCGAAACAACCGTGTGTCGTGTGAACAGGATATTTCTTATTTTGAAACAACCTCTGTTGTTTCGAAATAAGAGTGATGTGTGAACACAGCCATTGAGGACGGAGTTCTATTTTCCTCAATAGTTGTAGTCCAAAGATTGAATTAGCTTACCAGCTGGATGAACCCTGCAAAAACAATGCTGCTTTTGAGCAGATCACTTAGTTCCCTGATGTCCTTTAATTGTGTCGCCCTGAGAGGGGCAGGATTGAAGGATGCTTTAGCCGGAGGGAACTTACAGGAATAAAGCCATAGATGGGGAGCTTCTCACCTGAATACATTGTTCCAAGAAGGGCCACGAAAGCTCCAAACCCAGCAACATGCTTACAGGGCCATATCATCAGAAATGTTGGGTACCTGCAGTTCCCACTGGCTTCAACTGGAGTTTTGGGTGCCCAACACCTCTTAAAATCAGATCCTAGAGTTTTTCTGTGAACATATTTCCTCCATGCCAAAGAACAATAGATGTTTTTAAGGTTACAATGCATGAATTGGTGACCGAATGAGTATCTTGTAAGTATCCTCTTTGGCCAGATGGGACATTGCATTGAGTCCACTCACCGCAGCAGGACAGCCAGTCCACCTTTCCTGTCTGAATCTCTATAGTTCTATTCTAGGGGTAAGAATATGATTTTTTTTTTTGTATCACTAGTGTGTGGGCTGCCACTTATGTTTTTGCAAGGTTATCTAGTTCTTGCTCCCAAGAGGCCATACATTCCCCTTTCATTCTTAAATCCTTGTTATCCCAGGCCCATCCACTCCACTGGGTCCTAGGCAGGCAGAATCAGTCCTCACCAATTCCTTTGCTGTACTTCAAGTTCCTTCCTATCTACCTTGGTTCTATGGGCTTCTTTAGCCTGTGACGCTGTTCATCCCTTCTTTGGGATGTTCTCACTCTAGAGCAGCTTTTCAGCAGGTTGCTGGTGGGACTTCCTTTCTCAAGAGTGCTTCCTTCTCTGGCAGCCCTTCATCTCAGATTTTTATTCTCTCAGCTATTGTGATGCTGCCAATAAGCATGGGCTGGCAGTTCCTTCATGAACTCCTTTGCCACCAGATCTGCATGGGCTCTATAGAATCTGTGACATAATTTTAATACAAGAAGATTAATTATTAAATAAGTATCTTATGAATATCTCTGGGCATACAGATTTAGCTGATGAAAATATAAGAGCTTTTTTTCAAGAGCTTTCCTAATTTGGGGCAAAATCTGATAAGAACAGTTTGTGAGTGGTTGACATAGATTAATCAAAATCCATACCCTTGATCTTATACTCCACTGTAAATTTACAGAGGATCCAGATTTCAATGTGTCTCCTTTGATCAGATTGCTTTTGAGGATCAGATATAGAGAAATAAAATAACAGCAAACTTCAACTTTGTCAGGTTTCACCCAGCGTACCCCATGTCTCATCACATTAACTTGTGTTCTGTGTGATGTGGCCTGATATGAGTTAGCATACAGTAACTGAGCAAAATGTGACATAATATGATGTGACATGCCAGAAATCTGAAAAAGAGGAACCAGAAGATCCACCATGCCTGAGGATGAATGGTCATCTCTTTTTTAGCTATTCTACCTTGAAGAACCATTGTTGTATGTTTTGAGCATTAGCTGTGATACAATTTATTGACCTTCTAATGATCATATCAACTCAAAGGGGGAATCATCATTGTTTTGAGCAAGAAAAGTGAGTGAATGAGACCCTTTCAAGCTATACTTGTATAGCCCTCTTTAACAGTGCCATCTGACCGGTCTTTTGTGCAAATATGGTCAGATACTTAAATATTTCTAATGTTGTAGTAGGGAGCAAAAGAAAACAACTTACACCGAGGTAAGTACACTAGGCATTAGGCAACAGGTAGGTAATAGTACGTGCTGGTCATGATCCAAGATTCAAATATACAGTCTGGCACAGGGTTTTGTATGTCTCTATACATGGCACTGCAGGCACTGGCTGGCTACATGTATTGTTTGTGGATATGGAAGCTATGAGTGATGATTCCAAAACACAACCATCTAAAATGATTTTTTTTTTAAATATGATCTGTTATCTCAAGCAGTGGAAAAACTGATAAACCAGTTCAAGAGTTGAAATATTTCTTTCTGAAGACATCTATAATACATACCTAAAGAACACACTTCTATTATAAACTTTTCATTTTCCTTTATTTTTATTTTTTTTTAGCTTAATATTCTGTGACCACTTTGGATACTTGATTTGAGTTTGTCCTCTAGCAGAAATGAACTTATTCCTTTTATGTGAACCATTTTTACATACAGCTGGTACAGAATTTTGTGTTTTAAATTAATCTGCAGTTTTGTGAATATAATGCCTGCTCCAAATCTAATTAAAGTCACAGAAAGATTTTTATTAACTTCAGTGAGTTTTGGATCAGCCCCTAGATGAAAACTCTCATTTTTCCAGCCAGAATGTAGGGCCTGATCCAAAGCTGACTATTGTCAATTAAGTGTTGTTAAAGCCATGTTAGTCCCAGGATATTAGAAAGCCAAATGGAAATTGGTGAGGGAGACAAGCTTTCCATTGACTTCAGTGGGTTATGGTTGAGACTCATAGGGAATTGACTTTCTACAGAATCCTTCACTATAACAAACTGAGCAAGACACAGGTTAATTAGATCAAAAGTTGCTCTCAACCTTTTTCTTCCCAGACTTCAAACATTTCTGTGACTTAAATACACATTTTTTTAATTTACTCAATTTCATTTATATGTAAAACAGGACAGCTTTTCTCCTGTCTTTTGCCAATCAGTGTTTTTTTCCACTCAAACAGTCCTCTATTTATTCTGTAAGAAACTATTCACTCAAGTGAAAAAAATTCTAGCACTTCCAATTTTCATTTAATTTGCTTTGGTATCTTGGACTGACTCAGATTCAATTTTTCCAAATGTCATTTTTAGTTGTACTGCTTGAGATGTAAGTAACACAAGAAGCATAAAGCAGATGCAGAACAAGACTTTCAAATAATATTGCTTTTGTCACCAAAATTAAGACTTGAAACAGGATAAACTTTGTAATTTAATCCCCACAGGCAAATCAAGGTACGATGAATCATAGAAGGGAAAAGATAATGGTGTAAAGTGGCTTTTGTTACAGGTTGCCTTGACATAAGGAAATAAAGATTACCTGCAGCCTAAAATGTTAATCTAAGTTCAATTTTTCAAAGCGTTTCCCATTTCTAATCAATTCTGAAAGCAAAAATAACATCACAAGGACTACTGTAACCAACAGAATACTGAACAGAAACTCAGGCATGGGCAATACACAGATGTTAACTATTTTCACCAAGAAACCTCACTACCATCAAAACAGTTGGTCCTGTCCTGATTTGACTTCAGTGAAGTTTTGAGAGGAGTAATTCAATAAAGAATTTGGCTAATAAGCTCCAATACTGGTATTTTAATTACCAGGTTTATTTATAGCCTTTAAACACACTTTTGGAGAATCTTTGCTTGTGGAGTATATTGTGACAAAGATCATGTCTTCCACATTCTCTTCATTGTACCAATGTAGTCACTTATCTTACCATGTAGTTATAACAGATATTCCACAGGTTAAATGAAATTATTATCCCCCGCTCCCCACCCCCCGCACAGGAAGTTCTGCCAGAGAAGGGTATTTCCACTTCCATGTTTATAAATAAGCCATTTCAACTGGTCCATAGAATAAAGGGAATGATTAGCTATTAGATGAATGGTGTGAGGAGGTCATGAACCTACTCCCATCCTTCTCTTTTACTGAAACATATTTGCACAGTTGTTTACAACTTGTCTTTCTAGTGTTGCTGATTTATTGCTTAGGAAATTATTTTTGCCAAACCATAAAACATACCAGAATACAAATAACCAAAGAAAAGAGGAAATACCACTTGACACATAAAAGGTAATGTACTAGCTGGGAATGATTGTAGTATTCCTGAAATTACACTAGTCCAGATTTTGTGCTGACTTTCACTTCCATAATCTTTCCTTTAAGTCAGAATTTCCATTAACGTCAATGAGTAAGAGAAAAGAGATGGAAGGAAGGAGGAAAGAGTGCAAAGAGAGAGGGAAGGCTGTGATTCTGTGTCTGTGTGTCTGAACAGTGCAGGGTCAGGATATTTGGGTGTGACTTTGATATTATATCAATAGATCAATCAGAGTCAACAATAAGGACCTTCAGATTTGACTCCTAGTGCTTACTTAATACTAGTTTAAAAACTGATATTTATAACAATTGCTCCAGTCACAATAGTGACTAAGAAGACAATTGTGACACCTACACCTTTTTCCCTCATCAGTGTAACTGTTGTATGGGAACTAGTGGTTCCATATATCTTGTGATTTCTTTAGCCAATGTATAAAATACTAAATGCTCAGAACTCAAAAAACAAGGCTAGATCCAAGGGTGTATGCTATAGATGACAGGGTAAAGTTAGGCTCTTGGAAGAGACAGTTTCAAGCCAGGTCCTTTACAGAGTTGAAAGAGCAGAACCTCCCCAAATGCTCCACAGCCTTCAGACTGAATTATATAGCATGGCACAGAGTATTCCCCAGTCTTTGCCCTTTCTTGGAGCATTCCACATTTCAGGAAGGCACAGGAGACCATTAGTTGTCTCACGTACCTCAAGGATGTCATGAGAAAGAACATAGACAGGTAGAAAAACAAGCAAACCTCACTGCAGAAAACTGACACAGTTCTTGGAGATATAAATGTGCCTCTTGTAGGACTTGACTGCATCTTACATTAAGGCTGGCACATGTAACCCATCAGTCATGTGTTCAGATCTCATGCCCCGCCATGATATCAGGACTTACTTCACCTGTCCCAAGTCTTTCTTTTAAATTGGGCATAGTCTCTGCCTTGAGTGACACCTTTTGAGTGACACCTTTTCCACATCAGCTTTAGATCGTTAAACTCCTGAAGGTCTGTGCCTTGTCTTCATATTAGTGTCAACAGCACCAAGCATTCTAAATTAGGGGTGGTAATATTTTAAGAAAACTATTTTGTCAGGAAATGTAAATTTATTGAGCTGGAACTCTTCATGGGACATATAATCCTTGACAAAATATTTGTTGGGAAAGGTTTCATAAAGAGACACTGTAACTCACCTTAGAATAGACAATTGGCTAGGACCCTAACCTGTGATGTGGGAGATTCTGATAGTCAATCCTTGTGTTGCCTGATTTAGAGCAAGGGTTTGAACTGTATCACCCACAACACAGGATCAGCAGATTAAAATGTCAGCTTTCTTTGTTGAAGTTGTTTCACTTTGTGTAAAAATATTCACTGGTTCCGTGAGAGAGACATTGACTTTATAGCCTATTGGTAGGGCATTCACCTGGCATGTGAAAGCCCTAACCACCAGGCTATCTGCCATTCTGTTTGTGATGTACATCGCTCTCTCAGTCTGTCTCTCATTTTCCATGAAAGATACTAAAAGTCTTAGTTTCATCCTGCAGAATAGAAAAAAATTGAAATCTATAATATTTTCCCCGAGACAGGAAAACTGCTTCCTGCCCAGCTCTACACTAAAACTCTTATTTATTTCCATCATTAATTACTGTGTAACTGTTATTGCTGAAGCATCTCTGGAATATGTGTCTCACTGGAGCTTTGTCAGTGATCTGTAATGCAAGCAATTGCTTCTGTCAGCTTAACTCAGAGATACAGCTAAAAAGAGCACATCAGATGCGCAGTTCAAGCAACACTCCTTCCGATTTGTTCAAGTTGCTCTTGACTTTGCTGTATCTTTTTTTTTTCCTTTCATGGGCGATTTTGTTAGGGTATCACTGTAAAAACAAGCCTTTAGTTCTTCCTCAGGTTGCTTCTTTGAGGTATGCAGTCATGCAAATAAGGTAAGAAAACTGTTTGAAACTGTCACTTGCACCAGTCAGCAGTGCTCATCAGTGACAAACCACAGAGGTTTCAGATTTGTTCCATTTATACAAACTTTTGATGTTTGGGGAGATCTACAGCTGGGAAAGAAATATACTGAGTTTTACAGAAGCTATTTTGCACCTCATCAAACTTGTCTAACAAGCAAACCATCATAGCACCCAGGACCTACTTCTGAGAGTCCTGAATAAAATGTTGACAGCATGATCTCTATTACACTGTTCTGTTCCCAAATCATAGAAAAAAGATTCAGTGTTTTGGTAGCCAAGGAGCTTCACATCAGTGGAGACAGATGGACAATGTGAATATGTTACAGATTTGCCACTACAGTCTTTTATTTCTGACATTTTTGCAAGGAAAAAAGAGTCCCTTTGGCTAGTTTTTTAGGCATCAGTTATGACATTTTGTCATTAAATTATGGTTAGAATGAGTGCTACTTCCACTGCAAGAAAAATAAAAGCCTAGCTTTGGAAATGTGTGTTATGACCTACATTCAATTATCTGTATTCTCTTTGTTTAAATGCTGTGTAAGTTGATGGTGAAAACTGAAACTTACAGAATGACAACTGACTATAAAACTGTCACATTTTAGAACTCCAACATCGCATTATGTATAGTGGGAATATTTTCTATCCATCTCTGCAGTTTCCAGTTCATATACTGGAAAGTTAAACTGAAGACCACAACTACATATGACCCAAACAACAAAGGTCCAAAGTATTTGCTATTACATATGATACCAGTTATGTGTTTGGAATCTCCTTAAAGGGTATGCATTTTCTGTTGGCAGGAAATGGAGACTTGACATAATTTTGAACCTATGTCTGAACAATCTGGCTGAATATTTCAGAATCTCATTCTATCGGCACATATTCTGAGAGGAAATCACTCATAGAGTAAGTGGCCTCACACACAGGCTGGAGGTACACAAATTAATTCAGTTGCAGGCATCGTGTTGAAAATAGGCCTTTATCTAGAAGTACCCAGGGCCACACAAGCAAAATATATACATGTAAAAGTTAGTTGAGTTTCTGGTGTGTGCCAGCTGGGAAGCAAAGTGGATAAGGGCTGCAGTTAGTATAAGACTGAAAATGTCAGTGGATAAAGATGGTAAGATATGTGTGCAATTGCACATCTGTATTCATAAAAGCACTTACAAGTTATTGGGTCCAGTGTAGCGGAAGTAGGTAAAACCCTATACCCTTCATTATACAGACCATTGAAATAGATTGAATGGTCCCTTCTGGTCTTAAAAATCTAATTAGTTTCTAATTTCTAATAAATTTTTTATTCTAATTTCTAATTAACTTTTAAGGATGGTTCTTGGAAATCAGGCCTGATTTTCCCCACAAATATATATGTATATTATCTACATATGATTAACATGTTCCTTGATTTAAAAAAAAATATTTATTCAAGAATATTGTGTCATCCAAATGAGAGACTTTAGGATGTGAGTCATACATAGAGAGTGTTGAGACATTGCTCATAGAAGGATCTTACACTTATACTTCAGCTTTAAGCCTAATACACCACTTGAGGCAGAATGATTATTCTGACATGACACGTATACCATTTCATGTTGTGTTGCTTAATAGCAAAAAGTGGTACCCTAAAGAAGCATGAATATTTAGCCAAACAAAAAAAGGAGTCCTGTGGCACTTTTAAAGACTAACAAGTTAAATTATCTCATGAGCTTTTGTGGGAGAAAAATTTCACTTTGTCAGGTGCTTGAAGATGGGTAACTTCATGAAGTCAGATTTTCTCCCACAAAAGCTCATGCAATAAATTAATTTGTTAGTCGTTAGAAGTGACAGAACTCCTTGTTTGTTTTGCTGAACTGGACTAACACAGCTTTGGAACTTATCATAATGGATTTTTAGCATGAACTTATGATTGTTCTTAGTGAGTTAGATGTGGCTTACTAAGAGAAATGAGGACACCCGACTGTATCTTTGGTGTAGTTTTTTCTAAAGAGGATTTATTGTAATAAATGACAAGCTTAAATAAATTAACCATTTGCACAGATTCAGGTGTCATACACTATAAATTTAAATGTATATTCCTTTTAAATGGTTGTTAGTGTAAGCAATTTAATCCACCATATTCAGAATCCTTTGGAGGAATATACCTATATTCTATAATTTAGCAATATATACCTGGTACTTTAATTTTTCCTAACACCTATAACTGCAATGAAATTCATATTGGTAGGAAAGGAAATAGAAACAGATCATCTTTGATCTTCAGAAGAAAAAGTTCTGATAACTGCGAGGAGAACAATATATATTTTTTCACTTTGTGAGTAATCACCCTTTTTAAAAACCAGTGTCTAGTAAAGATTAGAACCTTGCACCAACAAATTTGTACTCAGTTAGTCTATGTATGAATAAATAAGCCTGTCCTTTTCGTCACTCAGTTTTGAACCAGACATACATGCATAAAAATCTCTTCCATTATAAAAATATAAACATAATTTAAATATTTCCCAATAGGAAAGATGTGTTTTAGAGGCACAGCATACAGTCTGAGAAATCAATATAACTATAAACTGTAGATTTTATTTCAATTTTATGAAGACTCCTTATATTATATATTTCACCATGGTATAGAAAAGCAGTGAATCTGTGTGAGAGCAGTTCATAAATCTGATGTCTATCGCAGGGGAAATTCTGATTTTCCACCATTTGGGGCCAAAATGGGACAAAGTTGGGAATATCAAAAATGTTTATTGAAAAATGTTCATAAATAAGTTCAGTAATGTATAAATGGAAATGTTTTCAGCATTATGAATGCTGACATTCTGAAATAGCAAAATATTGATTTGTAATTAAATATTCTAAAGGAAATAATCAGAAAATTTTGGGAGAAAAAATCGTAAGTAACAGAAACACTGATTTAAATCTGACTAAGCGTGCTGTAGCCCATGAAAGCTTATACCTAAAACAATTTGTTAGCCTTCAAGGCTATGTCTATGCTGACAATTTAGGTAGAATTAAGGAGACAATTTGAACTAAATAAGTCCCCTGTCTACACTAGACTTTCATTAAGTTGAATTAAGGAATTCCTTAATACAACTTAATGAAAGCTTAATTCGAATTAATAAGAACCACCTGTTAGTTCAAACTAAGCCTTGATTTGACTCCTTAGTTCGAAAGGATGATAGGCTATGTCTACACTTATGATTTAGTTCAAATTAATGAGGATTAATCTGAACTAAATTAATGCATGGCTACACTGGCTTTCATTACTTCAAACTAAGGAATTCCTTATTTCAAAGTAATGAACACTTACTTCGAAGTTATAAAACCTCACTTAACTTCAAAGTAACAGTTAATTTGAATCTATTAGTTTGAATTAACCCAACTTAACTTTAAGTTGACTTAGTCTTCTTCATTAATTTAACTTAATAAGGTTGAATGTAGTTTGAATTAAAGTCGAACTTATTAGTTCAAATTAGCAAATTCAGCCTAACTTTCTAGTGCAGACATAGCCTAAAGTGCCACAGTACTCTCATTGTTTTTACTGATTTAGATAAAACCCTGTATTATATTGGGAAAAATTGTGATTACCCCCTCCCACACACACACATTTCCTCCTTTAATTTGGAAAATCAGGTTTCCAAGGAACTAATTTTCTATTTTGAGAGGTTCCCAGCATATGTGAAAAGCCCATATAAAGTTTATTAATATGTGTGAGCACAACTAGTCCACAGAGAATACTGTTGCTTTGCTCATGAGCATCCAAACAACCTACATTTCCATGGATGCTACGTTATTTTTAAACCTATGAGAATGACAAGTATTATGTTCTAGACTCATAGCTACCAAGTAGCACCTATTCATAGCTCAGGGTTTCTAGTAAAGTTTTATGAATATCCCACCAGTATGATTTTGCATTCTGAAGATAATACCAGAGACATGCCATGTTCAGACATCTGTAAGTGCAGATAGTACTGTGAGTGGGCCTTGTATCTGTATGTCTAAATCTGGAGTTTATATACACATTTCAAACCAAACTCAGAGAGACAGTTCCCAATTGTCTTTCTTTCTTTCTTTGATTCATCTATACATTATTTCAGGAAGTTGTTACAACTGAAAAGTACCACATCTTCTGGATTATTCAAAATTTAATAAAATGTGAAGTGAATAAATATTTCTTTTCAGTGCATCCCATGTAAGTAGGATGATGTCCTATATTTACTTTTTTCTTCAAAGTAACGAAGGACAGCAATGGCTATGGTAGCTGAATAAAAACAGCAAGGAGTCTTGTGGCACTTAAAGATTAACAGATTTATTTGTCACATGACCTTTCATGGGAGAAAATCCCACTTTGTCAGATGTTTTGAAGAGGGGGAACTTACAGAATTGAATGAAAATAAATGCAGGGGAGTGTAAGACATGAGATCAGGTCATACTGCAACAGCAAATCACAGCATTTGTAAGGATTCAAACTCTAGGAAATAGCACACAGAGAGAGGGTGAAGTCCAATTACCTGTTATAATGTGAAAAGAATCCATAGTGACGATTCAGCCCTGCTTTCAGACAATCTAGTCTGCATATTATTTGAATTTCTGCTGTTTCTCTTTCAATTCTTGATGTCCCATTCATTTTCTGGGGGGCCATCATTAACAAATCATCAGTGGAGTGATTAGGAAGTTGGAATTGCTCAGCAACTTTTTTGTGTGTGTGTGTTGTGATTTCTGATGTCAGTTTTGTGTGCATTTATTTGTCTGTGTAGGGATTGTCCTCTTTGTCCAATGTATAAGGCGTGGGTGGAATTTCTGGCACATGATGGCATAAACCATATTAGTGGATGAGCAGGTGAAGGACCCTTTGATGGAGTAGCTGGCTTGATTAGATCCCATGATAGTGTCTTTAGTGCAGACATGTGGACAAAGCTGGCAGCGTGGTTTGTTGCAAGGATATGTGCCTGCTTTACTGTTTCTGTTGTTAGGTCTGTAGTTGCTGGTGAGAGTCTCATGAAGTGGGATTTTCTCCCACTAAAGGTCATGCAATGAATAAATTTGTTAGACTTTAAGTGCCACAAGACTCCTTGCTTTTTTTGCTTTACTAGACTAACACGGCTGCCCCTTTGGAACTGTAACTGAATAGTACACTGTATGACATGGTGCCATGTATAATTTACCAAGCTCACAACAGCCATTCCTGTCAGTGCATTAAGGGGTTTTGAGTGAACACATCCTTGCAGAATTCTAGGGTAAAACCTTGGCCTATTAAAGTTAATGAGAGTTTTCTATTGTCTCACTGAAGACAATAGTGAGACCAGGATTTCTCCCTTACTGTATCATAGGGACCTGTCATAGTACCACAAGGAAGCTCTGTAGCCAGCACATATCTGGTACAGAAACCTGAGCTGTAGCTCTGTAGCCTACCATGTACAAGAAGCACATGAAAGGGCATCAGAAGCAATCTAGTGCCATCAGAGAACAGAAACAGAAGAAAAACAACAATGATGGTTGCAAATTAAAAAGACCAGAAAGGGGGTGGTGTGTGTGTGTGTGTGTGTGTGTGTGTGTGTGTGTGTGTGTGTGTGCATGCGCGCGCACACACACACGTGCAGGAATTCTCATCAACATGCCACTCTTTAAAGTCCCCTCCCCTTTGGTAGACCTTCAGAATGGACAGACTGAAAGCAGTATTTTGCAAAATTTTGCATTGCTTTGAAACTTCATCAGGAAACAGGAGGAAAGAGGAGATATCCATATAGCTTCTTCAAGTTATCTATGAGTAAACAGGCATGTACCCATATATCATCGTGTATAAGCTGAGATTTTGTGCCTGAAAATTGGCTTCAAATCAGGCACTTGCCTTACACGCGGGAGAATATGGTAGACAGCCCCAGCCTAGCAGTTTCCCTGAGCATGCGGCAGGCCAGAGCCCCAGTGTGGCTGGGCAGCCATCTTGGGCAGTTGGCCCAGGCTGAGGCTGGAATAAGGAAGGGACTCGGGCACCTGGAGCGGCCAATTAAGAGGGTCCTGGGAGGGGTCAGCCTGGACATTGAGCATGGGATTCAGGGAGGCCAGGGAAGTGGCATCAGGGACTGGGGGTTGGGGAGTCCAGGGAAAGTGATGAGTGGGCCTGGGAGTTTGGGGGGGTTCAGGGAGACCAGGGAAGGGGCAGCAGGGCCCAGGCATTTGGAGTGGGGTTTTTGGGGAGCCCAGGGAAGCAGCGACAGGGCCCGGGGATTTGGTGGGGTGCCTGGGAGGCTGGGAAGAGCAGCAGTAGGGGTCAGGGGGTGATGGGGAAGGGGGTGAAAAAGGTTTCGGGGAACAGGGGAGCAAAAGCAGCAAACTGAGAAGGGAACGGGGGACAGCAGTGAGGAAAGGGCAGAGTGGTGGGTCAGCAGGAGGAGCAGGGGGACTGGAGTGAGGAATGGACAGAGCAGGGGGCCAGGGGAAAAGCAGCAGCAGAGATTTGGGAGTTATGGAAGATGTCAGGAACTCCAGGGGAAGCTAGCAGCACCGGGGGGGGGGGTGGTTAAGGGCCAAGGCCAAAAGGGGACCTCGGCTTATGAACAGGCCACCTATTTTTGCCCCTTTTGGGGGCCCCTTATGCCCAGATCGGCTTTTACCTGGTATGTACATATTTAAATCATTAGCCAATCCTGAAGATTGTTGGAAAGATAATTGTGAAAGCTGCTGATGCGTAAATGTTGAATCTTTTCCAAGTTCTTCATGCATTGACTAAAAACTAATTTTGGGACAGCAATACATGTAAATATAGCATTCTAGTTCTTAGGTTGACAGACAAAAGTCTCTCACAGTCACAACAATTAAAGACAGAAGAGAGAAGAAAAAAAGGCTGCAGCAACTCAAAAAATCTTAAACTGGTTTAGAAATTAGAAAGAGTTACAAAGTAGGTGATAAAAGCATCATAAAAGCCTTGAGGTTATGACATACTACTGAACTAACTACAAAGTATTTCAGACTAAGTGCACAAGATGTAGAAAATTTCATAGCTCAAGATGTGTTTCTAACTAAAGTTGAAATATGCAATAAATGCACAAAATATGGATATTTTGCAGCTGTATGCCATTGTAAGGCTGTCAGGGAGATGACTATAATCACAGACAATCAAGAGCCTTTTTTTTTTTTCTGGGATTTATCCTGTATGATGACATGGAGCCTGTCTGGGGAGTGATACTGAATATTCATGGGGAAAAAATATTGACTTGTAAAATGTACTTAGGAACAGATGTGACCATCATCTCAGAAGGGACTTACAATCACTTTCAACCTCCCCCCAGCGCTAAAAATAATTTGATACAGTCTTGACTGCCCCTTCTGGTATTCTGAACTGCACGGGCCAGTTCACCACAGAAAGAACTTACAAAGACAAAAAGCTTTGCATTTAGAGTTCTCTGGATCAAAGACCAACAACCTACCCATCCTCATTATGGCAGCCATGTCTGACCTAATGAGAACATGGAAGAACTCAGAGAATTCTGTGATATTAAGTATTTGAAAGGAAATCAAGCACAAGTAATCTCAAGAGACAGTGATGAATAACACAGTGCATAGACATCTCTACGGCTGTGTTCTCACACAGCCAGTTATTTCGATATGGTTGTTTCGCAACAACCGTATATCGAAATAACACTTGTTTTGAAACAACTTATTTCGAATTAACAAAATGTTGATTCAAAATAAGGAAAAAACCGGGAATCGAAATAGCAAGTTCACACTGTGAACTTGCTATTTCGGTACCCGGTCCAGGGGGCTGCAGCCCCCTGGGGGTGAGCGGCTGCGGCAGCTCACCCTGCAACCCCAGAAAGGGG
>ML682005.1:11027704-11114989 GCA_007922195.1 Podocnemis expansa
GCGCCCCCGACCCGCCGGGAGTGTCGGGGGTGCAGCCCGGGCTTTAAGGGGTGTCCCCTGGCCAGGGTGCTGAGGGGGCACGCCGTGAACTGTTGTTTTGGAACATCTTGTTCCGAAACAACACATTCCCACGGCCTTGTTTCGAAACAACCGTGGCAAAACAACGTTGTTTCGACCACGGACTAGGTTTAACTTGTTTCGAAACAACGTGGTTGTTTCGAAACAACGGCTTCCATTGTTTCGAAACAACCGTGCGTCGTGTGAACAGCCTAAATCTTATTTCGAAACAACCCCTGTTGTTTCGAAATAAGAGGGCTATGTGAACACAGCCTACCAGACAGCCCTTGAAAGAGGCTAGAGGCAGATTTATGTGACTTCAGAGGACATCATTATCCGGTCATTGTGGATTTTTTTTTCAGCTATTTGGAAATAATGTACTTGAAAGATATAATCTTTCCATGTTATTGATAAACTGAAGTGCACTTTAGCTCATTTTGATATTCTACAGAAATTAGCGATGGACAATGTACACAATTCACTGAAGCACAGTTAAAATCATTCCAAATAAAATATTATTTTGCTCATACTGCTAGCAGCCCACATTACCCAGAAACCTATAGAAAATCTAGACAGCCAAAAAAATCCTACGGTATCTCTTGCTTTTCTGAACTACAGATTAAAACTGGTAACAGCTGCTGGATATAGTCTCACACAACTTTTGATGGGTTTATAAGTCATAACTACTGTACTGGCTTTGGAAAAGAACATATCTCAAAATGGCCAGCTATGAAGAAAATAGCAAAATCAGATAATGGCCTAATTGACACTGCAGGGGTAAATCAATGGGAGATACACATGCTGCAGAATGGATATCTCCCATCAACTCAGTTATTCTCACTTACTGTGAGGTCTTTACTCAGCTATATCATCTTCATGCAACATTACTCCATTTGGGAGTGTAGAGTTGCTGAGTTGATGGGAGATCACTTCTTGGATCTATTAAGAGGATCTACACAGGCTACTCAATCAATTCTGCTGTGTCAATCCATGGGGATTGATGCAGCATTTTCAGTGTAGACTAGACTAAAAAGTTAAAAGATCTTAAAAACACTTTTCCAGCCAACAGCTCTCAAAGAACTGCTGTGTCTAGAAATGATGACTGTGGTTGGGGCAACCTGAACGGAGAAAAAAGATGGAAAATTCAAACTGTCATAAAGAAAAAGAATTCATCACTAAGATCGTAAATGACCAAGACCAGCAGCTGTGAATTCAGCTGAAATAATGAGTGTCTACAATTTCATCTTCAGCACGAAAATTCTCAAAGCAGCTCTATTGATGGCAGATGAAGAACAAGATGACTCAAAGATTATAGACCAACTAGCTAAAAGTCATTGAAACTAATGTATAGCCAGATGATTAAGTTTTTACTTGTCTGACCTGTGTAATTAGAAATATGTACAATTCAATGATACTTAACAGATTAATTTGCACTGAACTTTAAAGAGGGCATAATAGTGTACATTTTGTAAATGGTAGGAACATAAAGGGGAATGTGTAATAGAATGTAAAATTGTATTATACTGTTCAGCTATTAGGCAGTATTATGTAACATATCATATCTCCAAGGGGTCCAGTGGCACTTAGAAGATTAACAAATTTATTTATTTTGTGAGTTTTCATGAGAGAAAATCCAATTTTGTCAGATGCTTGAAGATGGGATATTTTGCTCCCACTCTGTAAGTTTCCTATTTTAAGCATCAGACAAAGTGGGATTTTCTCCCATGAAGGGTCATGTGAAAAATAAATGTGTTAGTCTGTTAAGTGCCACCAGACTCCTTGACTATGTCTACATCTAAAAGCTTAGTTTGGACTTGCTTAGTCCAAACTAAGCAGTTCAAACTTAGTTCAAACTAACTGCATTTTTTTTTTAGTTTGAACTAACTTTTTAGTTTGAACTAGCTGTGCTTTCTTTAGTTTGAACTAACTTTTTATTTCAAACTAAAAAAGTGCAGCTAGTTAGAATGAAAAGTTAGTTTGAACTAAAAAAAAAAACGTGGTTAGTTCGAACTAACTGCTAGTTCAAACTTATTTAGTTTGAACTAGTATGACTATATTGTGCTAGTTCGAACTAAAGTTTGAAATAAGTTTGAACTAAGCAGTTAGTTTGAACTTACCATTCGAACTAACTAGTTCTAAGCTTTGCCTAGTGTAGACATGAATCAAATTAGTCTGTATTAACCCTCCTTAATCCAGAATAATTTGCTAGTGTAGACATACCCCTTGTTTGTTTTGCTGAACTAGACTAACATGGTACCCCTTTGGAATGTACTATACCTAAGGTCATAACTATAGCCTGAGATTTTTGCCATCTCTTTAGTATCACAGAAAAATAAATGAATGAATGAATGAATGAATGAATAATATAAATAAATAAATAAATCATATGGGTAGGAAATAGTGTAAGGCAATCTAGCAGAAGTTTTATGTTAAAGCTGGGAAAAAAAACCCAGCATAATATGCAATAATCAGGGGTACAGAATTTATAAAGCATCAATTATTACTGTTTAAGACAAAGTTGGTATTCAAATGGCATTCAGCAAGTGAAATGGAGAGATCATAGGTTCAGCAGATTCACTAGGTATATCTAAGTAGGTCAAGATGGAGGAAGATTCTGAACTTTTGAACTCACTCAGTCCCCCTCCCATCAAGTATTCTAAGGTGTCCACCCCCTGTCAAAAGACCCATCAAAAGTATTGATTTTTGGTCAGGTGGCAGGTGAAATCACCCTTTTTCCAATTGGGTGGAGATGAAATCACACCTTTGAGATTGGTCTGGGAGAAGATGGGAGTGTCAGAAGAGCAAATAAAAGGTGCTGCAGAAAGCAGAGCTTTGGAGATCTGTCCCACTCCTTACTGGGTTCCACTGGCCTCTGGCTATGTTGCCGCTGCACTAAGGAGTCTCACTCACACTCACCCCTAGAGAGAGTGACAACGTCTCTAGTGGGAGCCTGGGAGCTGGGTCTTCGGACTTTGTCTCTGAAAGGCACAGGGTTGGATCTCTGAGCGGTGACTCAGGATTCAGTCCTTGAGCTGGGTTTTTAACTCAGTCTCAGGAGGGCTTCCAAAAAACCTCACAAGTAAGTAGCCTACTCAATCCTACGTAGAGCTTGTGAGCAATGGCTGATACTTTGTAGCCCCTGTCTCCAAGCAACTGCACCTGCAAGCTGCTGAACATTCTAAGCTGTGCCTAAGTTCCAGTTTCCACAGCAACCAGACCAGACTGCACTTGCAGGCTCCAGGAACATTCTGGGCTGCTCTCAGTTTCCACAGCAACCAGACCGGAGCTGAGCAGAGAAAGAAGATCTTCAGCCTGCAGCTGCCAGCCACCATTTCCCGGCAAAAGATCCACCATTTCACAGCAGAAAGAGGGACTCTGCCTTCTTCTCCAATTTTGGGGTAAGAAATGGGTCCCAAGGAGGAGAGGAACACTAGCAGAAAGTCCTAAGATCTTTAGATTATTTTTAGTACTGCCAGGAAGCCCAAGTCTTACAATGTAACTTTATGATTATAAGCAAACTACCTAGAAAGAGTGAGATAAGAAACCCAGATTAAGATCTAAAGGAGTAATAGTAAGACCTGAGATCTCTCCATTCAGTAAGTGACTGGCCCTCACTTTCTGAATGTTCTTTTGTGTACCTAAGTTTTGTGTCTGTTATAATTGTATAGAATAGTTTTAATGTGTTATGTTATTGTTAAGCTATCTGTAAAGCAAATATAAGTTCCCTGTCAGTTTCCAGAGTAGATAGTCCAATAAATCTGATTTTTGCCTTTGATCAACCATTGGCTTCATGTCTTTTATTGCTTCTGGTCTGTGCTTGATCGGTGGGCTGCAGCCGTATCCCCCACTTGGGACATTTACCCTGGGGTTCCGGTATCTGTCCATTTAGGTGAAAAACAGACCCCGTTGCCCCTGAGGTTTTTTTCCAAATTAAACCCCAGACTGCGGGACGGTCTGGAAATTAGTAAATTAGTAAATTCGATTTTATTTTTTGGGGGGGTAACAATAACAACCACTCGTGTATCAGTGTTATTGTGGCTCTGTGGGTCCCATGATATTAGAGAGTTAAGGCGGGTGAAGTAATATTTTTTTCTTGGACCAACTAATGTTGGTGAGAGAGACAAGCTTTCAAGTTTACATAGACCTTTTCTGGACTTGTGGAAGTGCTCTCTGTAGCTCAAACTTGCCTCTCACTCATCAGCCTAAGTTGGTCAAATGAAAGTTATTATTTTGCCCACCGGGTCTATCTATCAGCCAGTCCTGTCAGTTCATTAAATGATTTTATAAAAACCATCTGTGTACTCTGTCTAGTAAGGAAGCTCTGTAGCCAATCTGACTGGTCAGTAGCAGTCCTGCAACATATAATGTATAAGAAATACATAGCAGTTATGTTTTTTTAAACATATTTTGATACACTATATTACAGCATTAGTAATTCAGCCATACGAAGTAGAATGATATGCCAAACTGACAAGAGGTGATTTTTGTTTGATTTCCTAACTAACACTTACTGAATACATCTAGATTTTCCATCTGTTTATCTGGGGGAAAATGTAGATTTCTATCAATAAACTCTGTTCTCCTTTTCTATAAAATTGATTTGAAGAGGCAAGCAGTTTGGATGGAGAAATAATATGGTTTTTTAATGAATTTTGTTTAAGAGCCAGAGCACAGTAAACTAATACAATAGACATTCAACCTTATGCAATGAATTATTGTAGATAGCGAGGTGCTTTCCTAAATATACTCACAGGGGCAGCTGAGAGTCAAAATCCTATTTGATTTAATTAAAACTTAAAGGGCCATATTCATCTGTGGTAGTACTCCATTACAGTGAACAGAATTAATTTAGTCCATATTCTTTGAATAGAACTTTCGTAGATTAACTCCATTTAAAACACAGAACAGTAGCTAGACCTTTAATAAAAGTGATTTTTCAAATTACTCAACTGCTACAAATGCTTATTTTTTCTATGGTATAAATCAATTTATATTTCCAGGCTACTTAAAACTGAAATCAAGCTAACTCTTGAAAGAATTACCATCAGTATAATATATTTATTGAGTTAGATTTATTTTTTTAAATAGATAACACAATAGGCATTTATACAAACTATTTAGGTATCTGAAAAATACACAAAAATAAACCAGCAGGCCCTATCTCAAAATAAATCTAACATACTTTCTCTACTATTTGCCACCCCAAAGTTTCTTCTTCAGAAGTGCTCCTTAAAAGCTTAGCCTTGCAACATTCCCTGAAGATCCAGAGATCTGACTTTTTTGGGCATCCATGAGGTGCTCAACAGCAGTACCATCAAGTCTTGCCAGGGTTTGTCAATAGGTATTGTTGTTCTACTTTGTCAAGGATGGTTGATTAGCCTACCATTAGTATAAATACTTGATCTGTAATAGATCATGGTACTAAGTGATTATGAAAAATGAAATGGCTGTCTTTTTAGGAAGATTATCCCATGTCATTTAGACACTGTGTGCATTATATAACATGTCCTTAGTAAATTGCTTCGGTTCATTCAATGGACAATGCCTTCCAACAAGAGTACCAGAATAAGAGCGTTTTAGAACACGACCTGTATTATATTTTACTACATCAAAAGTGCTCCATATTAAGTGATTATGCATCACAATATTGCTTGACAAATACAAGAATTTGTCAATTTCTACAATTAAGATGTGTTCAGTCAGATTTCAATTTATGTTACAAATAATGATAAAGAGGGGGTGTAAACTTCCAAAGATGTAAGGCAAGAGGACACAATAAAATGGTTCATGTTATGTTTCTAATCAGAGTGCCCACAGACATCATTAATATAACTGGATCTGTATGCAATACAAAGCAATTGTAAGGAACTAATTAATCCATATGTTTCTGTGCAGAATTGCCCTTTTGTCATTAGCTAAATGGTTAATTCCAGGCTTCTGCCACAAAGTTAACAGGAATATTTTATGATTGAGTTTGAAAGAAAATTAGAAATGTAACACACAAATTATTAAGAATATTCCATACTGGAATTGTACTGTATTTAGATTTTAGACTTGATTTGGATATTTGGCAAAAATAGATGATTTAAGCATCATCTGTTGTTCTTGTTCAATTCAATTATAATGGTGTTATTTGTGATATCATGCTGAGGAAATAGATCAGCTAGAGGAAATAGTTTAATAACTTAAACATTGAGTCTTGGATATATTGATTTCCCAAACATGAGTTTTATATTTTATAAATGACAAATCTTTCTTGTGTAGATTCAAATTGGTCTAATCCTAATTTCATTTACATTCCTATAAATAATCAGAAATAACTTCACTGAAGCCTATGGCATTATACAGTTTTAAGTGAGATCATAAAAGGACTGTTTCATCAGGTTACCGTGTATAACATTTTTTGATTTAAGAATTGAGGTGCTCTGAAGACATTAAAAACATGTTTTTTTTTTTTTGAAAGTGTAAGTATTTAGCCAGGTGTTTTAGCAAAATTTCTCTCCCTTTCTTTCCCCATCTGCCATGTAGTGATCTATCTACAGGTTGACTACTCCCCTCCATGGCAAAAAGGCATGTGTATCATTTCACTTAGAGAAAAATGGTGATATTGCCCAGCTGACTGCTGTGGGAACCCCTCTAACACAATATGGAGCTCAGTTCTGCAGTTGTTGCCTGGATGTCAAAGTATAAATATTAGGTAGGAGAAGGGCAATGGTAAAACCAGACAGTGAAGTACCATGGCTCTTCGGTGCCCAGTGATTGCATTTGTCTCTCACCAATTCTCCTTGTAACAATATTTCAAGTAACAGAAAATGGCAATAATACAAAGACTATGGGGAAAAAAAAACAAACCCTGCACTGATTATATTGCTTGTAATTAAAAAAACAACTTTTTGTGCTTTGATTACAGCAAGGGTGGAGGGGTCGGTAAGATGTTTGTTCCCCTTGTAGTCAGAATTGTTGGCCATTGGCAGGCCTGAGCTGGGGTTGGCATGACCACCACAGCTGCCAAAGTCTGATGGCCTCTAGCTACAAATGGCAGCAGGAGCCAGATCCTCCAAGGATAAGTGTCCAGCTTTCCAGGACTCAGGGAAATCCACTTCTCTCCCAGCACAGGGTGGTTGAGGGAGAGATCCTCTGGGCAGCAGCAGTGTGGTGTTGTGAGATGTGCTTGTTTACCTAGGAGCCTCTCTTGGCACCAAAGGCTTGCTTTCTCCTCATTGAGGCAGGTGGAGCTAGCACACTCTGCACCCTGGGGCTGCTGCAGTGGTTCAGTGAGATGTCAACCATGACCATCCCATCATTTAAATCTCCCTCTTTGAGACTTATATATCTGGGAATCCTGCACACAGCACTGCTGATTTGCAGCTTCACTTTTTCATCATGTGATGAAACTTTGAAGGGCTCAGCTAATGCCTTTGCCCTCCTCCGGGCCAGCACTGGGGAGCCATGCCTTGCTCTGTCCTCCTCTCCCACTCGCTCCCAGTTGCTTCACTACTGACACCAGAGCAACTGCTACTATTTTCCCCTGTGGAGAAATGCATTAGGATCACAGAGATGCCTCCAGACTTAGGGCTTCAAGTTAGTTGCCACTTAATATCTCCCCATTGCTCAAGACAGCTCCTAGAGCTGGCTAGTGGGGATTAGATTTGTCCCATAGCTTGTGAAGTGTTTCATGATCCCTCTTGATGAAAGAAGCCTTAGAAATGTTAATTATAATACAATTATTTTACTGAACTCTAAGGAGTTCATGTAATAAACATCCAGCACTTAAAAAGTAAATAGTAAACAGGACAAGGACAGTCAAATGATTTCTAACCTGTTAAACAATCAAATAAAAATGTAAATATACTAAAGTAATACACATCGTTTTTCTTTCTGTCACACAAAAAGCTTTAATAACTTATTTGTCCCTGAAGTCAACATGAATTATAGTCCTCCTTGCATTTAATCCCAAATATGGCAATTGAAAATAAATTTAGTACTTAGAGGTTTGTCAGTTTTTCACTGCAATAATTAAGTACCCTATCACATCTGAGAAGATACTGATCAAGTGAAAACAAACAAACACTCAAGACAGAGGTCAATATGATGAGATAACTGCTCACACAGAAAGGATGTCCTGAGGGAGGTGAGGAAGCTTATCAAACAGCAGCAAGATCAATGTCCAAGCAGTTGCATCCATAGGAGAGTGTATTATTTCAGTGATGTTAAAAATGTTACAGTACCATGGGATATATAATTTATAGTGTGTAACAATCTTTTTTATGAGTCTAGAAGCCTAATAACATATGCGCTGTACTTCACAAAGCAATTCTTTTCTTAGATAGCCATAGAGTAAGATAAAGTCAGATAAACCATTACTTGTGGTACATATTTTTATGCAGATATTCTGTCCCAGCAGGAATTCTAGAAGCTTTGTGTGTGAGAAAGGCACTGTGTTTTGCAGAGAGATGGGGGAGTGCAGGTTCAAATGGACTCTTATGTATTTTGGGATGGGTTGGCATCGTACAATCTAGTCAAATTAAGAGGTAGTTGTGCTTTCCTAGGAGCTGTTCAGGGAATTCAGTCTGGTCCGTGACTGCCCTTGTTTCAGTGAAGCTGCATCAGGAAAAGGGCTGGTTTAGTTTACGTTCCCCTCTGTTCTGGGTCAGCTGTCCTAATCAATACCATATGGAGAGAGGTAAAGCCCTTGCCCATCCATCTGCACCAAAGAAGGAGGAATAGCCTGGCAGCATTAGCTGCTCTTCCCCTTCAAAGTGTCTGGAAACATAGGTTGACAATGCAAAAGAGTAGCATGTTTTCTTATGCAAGAGTTAATGGGGATAGAACCTGGGGTCATACTGGTGCTGCATGGCCAACACTGCTATATTACCATTAGATCCTTAGGCTTAGCATCCACTGGAAGACCCAGTGAAGACAGCCAACAGCATAAGTACCACCTGGTGGGGCCTGTGATGTCCCCATATAGCCCACTGATTGGCACATACTGATATATAAACCAGGAAGTCAAGACTGAGAGCTGTCTGAGCCATGATGCAGGCAACGGCTGCTTGCTTCTGCTCTGGACCTTGCCTTGCTGTGAACCCTAGATTCTGCCTTGTGACCTGGGTTCAGCCCCAGCTCTGCTACTGGCCTACTGTTTGTAAAGTGGTGTCTGACACAAACTGGCTGGTATCCTGACCCACCTTGACCTGCACCCCACTAAGTTTTCTCCTGATGACAACTTAGTAACTGACCATGTCACATAGGCTACCTATGGCCTGGCTCTGATATGTTGTTCTCTTGTGTGACTGTACACACTACTGCTGGACCAGTGCAGAAGTGGCCATGGCAACAGTACCTTGTTACTCCACTCCCTGCCCCTTTTGGAGAGTGTCATTGTCCATTCTAACCTTGTGAACAACTTGAACTGAAGGAGTACTGGGATTGGGCAGAGGCTTGGCCCCTGTTTGGGAGCAAAAAGCATCAGAAGAATTCTGCTGTCATTTACCACTCCTTCCACTCTTGTGCAGCATTAGCACAATCTGCCCAAAAATAAATTGAAATGTCTGTGATGTCAGTGGGAAGATGCTCATTGACTTCAGTGGGCTTGGACTGGGCCCCTAAGGAGGAAGGGGGAGTTGAGTCATCAGAGTAGAATTTCCCATTGACTACTGCCAGTGAAAAGTAAAATAGACACTAAACTCTAACCAACAGAGAGGACACCCTTTTTCTCATTAGTCTGGCTCAGGAGAGACAAAAGAGGAATGCATTTTTAAATCCTCTCATCCTTTCAACAGAAACGGTCTCTAACTGTACTGCAGAGTCTGATTACATAAGAAATAGTGTTCACTGGCACCTAGTGATGAATGCAGTCATGGGATAAGAAGGAACATTCTCTCCTGATCAGTAACTGGTTAAAATCTAGGAAGCAAAGGACATGAACAAATTACCCATTTCCAGAATGGAAAGAAGTAAATAGCAAGTTCTCCAAAGGATCTGTTCTGTACTGTGACCAGTGCTATGCAACCTATTCATAAATTATATAGAAAAAGGGTTAAACTGTGAGGTGATAAAGTTTTTAGTAACACAAAATTACTCAAAAGAGTTAAATGTAAAGCTGACAGTGGAAAGTTGCAATGAAATCTCATAAAACATGGTGACTGGGCAACAAAATGGCAGGTGAAATTCAGTGTTGATAAATGCAAAGTAATATACATTGGAAAGCATAATCCAAAGTATACCTACAAAATGATAGGGTCTAAATTAGCTGTTACAATTTAGGAAAGAGATCTTATGTTCAGTGAGGATAGCTCTTTGAAAATGTCTGCTCAAATGTGCAGCAATAGAAAAAAAGCTAACAGAATGTTAAGAACCATTTGGAATGGGGAAGATAATAAAAGTAAATAATATAATTCTGCTATATATATCCATGGTATGTCTACAGCATGAATACCACACACTGTTCTGGTCACCTCACCTCAAAAAGGTATATTAGAATTAGAAAAGATACAAAGAAGGCCAACAAAAATGATTTGGGGGTAAGGACCAGCTTCCGTTTGAGAACAGATTTAAAATATGCAAACTATTCAGCATGTATAATTGAAAACTAAGAGAGATATGATAGAGGTCTATAAAATCATGAATGATGTACAGAAAGGGAATAAAGAAATGTTATTTTCCCCTTCACATACTACAAGAACCAGGTATTAATAGGCAGAAGGTTTAAAACATACAAAACAATGTACTTTACACAACACATAGTCACCCTGTGGAACTTGTTGCTGCAGGATGTTATGAAGCCCACAAAGTATAACTTGATTCAAAAAAATAATCAAATATATTCATTAAATTCATGAAGGAATTTAGGTCCTTCATGAGCTATTACTTAAGATTGTCAGGAGCACAACCCCATGTTCTGAGGATGAATCAATCAATAACTGCCTTGCAGGACCATCTCTAAGGGTGTTCAGGGCCCAGGGTGACTTGGCCTGTGTGAAGCCCCTCCCCCTGACCCTGTTCCTGGCCTTGCACCCCCTCTAGAGTCAATCATGGCCTTATGCTGTCCCTCTCCCCAGCCTCTGACGCTCCCTGAACTCAATCCCAGCCTTGAGCCACTCTTCCCCCCATGCAGTTTAGTGGTGTGCTGCTCAGGGGCTGGCTCTGAGTTTCAGGGGGGCTGAGGCCCCCTGAGCCCCCCCAGTGATGCCACTGGCCACCACCACTCACACCAGAGCTTGAACAATGACACCATGCTCCCTGTATTGTAAAAGGATTTGAAGGGAAATAACATTAATGACCTATGTATGCATCAATGTATTTAACATTTTGAACAATTATTTACATTTTAAAGAGCCATTATTCCCCTTTCTTGATGATGGAGCTCTACTTACTTAATTTTGGTTTTTTTAGCATTAATTTATATTACAGTAATGTCTACATGCTTCAACTGAGATCAGAATTCCATGTAGTGTGCACTGTGCAAACCCATTACAAAATATGGTCCCTGCCCTAAAGAGTTTACTGTTCTAAACAGATAAGAGAGAGTAGGAGAGGAAGGTGAAGCAGGGAACCCCCTTACTAGGAGCATGGCCAACTGCACAGTTTTAATGTAGTAACTGTCTGGCTTGCTGAAGTCCAGTACTTTCAGTCACAAAGCAATCTTCACTCTCCTAAAGCCTCATTCACAGGTCCTATTAGACTCAACTGTAGGTGGATTAAGGGTTTTCTTCCTGTCTGCTTCAGTCTGGAGAGGATCTCATGCACAATCCCACCCTGAAACACAGCTACATAATCCAGCTCCATTTCTTCAGCTGTACCTCCATCACCACTGATGGATGAAATGCTGTGAAGTCAGACTTATAGTGGTGCTCCCAGTTCAGCCTAGTACATTCCCACAGAATTACTCTGAGTAGGATTCAGAATTACCAAGTGGGGAGTTTAGGGCACTGCAGGACCCTCGCACATATGGCTTTATTTATTTATTTATTTACTGACTTACTTACTTACTCACTTTATTTATTTATTTTATTTATTGGTGGTAGCACAGATCCTATTATTTTTGTAGTAAGGCACTTGTTCTCTAGGACAGAATTCTCTAAGTTTTCCCTGTTTAATTTTAATTCTATTACCAAACCAGAGTAAATTCAGGGTGGCCCACCTCCTACCCCAGTAGGCAGAATCTGTGGTGAAATACCAAGGGAAGGCGCTAGGATTCCTGTCCCTGTTCCTTGCACAGAGCTCTGTTTCCTGTACCCAGGGCTGTAACTAGGAATTTTGGCACCTGGGGCGAGGAGCATGAAATGTGCAGCCTCAAATCAACTAAAGTTACATGAAATGCACCCCCTCAAATCAATCAGTAGAGTTACATGATATATCACGCAAATCAGACCCACTGCATAATTACTACAAAATGCACGAGGTCATTTCACCATAATTTCTGTACATGTATGTAACTAACTCATCTACCACTGTTGCTGGGATTTAAATCTGGAGATATCAGTAATTTGAACTGTAAAACTAGATTATTTTTCTGTGCACTTTTTTCACACAAAAGGCAATCTGTTTAAAAAACAACAATGACAACAACAACCAAAATAACCCACCACCCTCATCCCCCAGAGCAAAAAGCACAACCTGGGAAAGGAGTGCAAATTTTAAACTTTCAGAGAAGCAGTAATTCAGAGTGAAATGTTACTTTGTTAAAATGTTCATGTCAATTACCTTGTTTAAAGTCATTGTTACTATTTGCAATTCATGGACCTTTTTTCCCCTGCCCCTCATTTGAAATTGAAGATCATGAATGTTAGCATTTTTCATCTGCTTCCAAAAACTGCCTGTGGTAACTTTCGAGTGGTTGTCATCACAGACTGATCTCACCTGAAAAGACAGGTACTTTAGGCTTCAGGGAAATTTAGAGATAAACCTATTTCCTTTCCTTGACTATTTGTTAAACAAATGTAATCTCTACTCTAACTATATACAGCTTCCACAAATGGAGATTGTAACAGTGAGCTAGTTCTCCCCATCCATCAAGGGCATCCACTGAAAGGGCTCCAGCTCCCAGCCATTATCTCCCCTGAGCAGAGATCAGTGTCTCACTTGCTCTTAACTAAGAGTTTTAACACAGCACAGCATTGAAGAGAAAACATATAAAAAATTACAAACATTCCCATAAGCATGCTGAAAGTGCATCAGGTTACCTATAAGTTTGATGGGGATCCAGTAAGCATCATTTTTTGCAACCCTTGTGCAAGGGCTGGGGACCATCTTGCAGAGAAAGTCCTGTGTGCTGAATCAAGAGCACTCTTGTCAGTTTAAATGCATTCATATTCATTTATCCTTCTAAGAATCATTCCTTTCACTTTTTAAAAGTGCCACAGGACTCCTTGTTTGTTTTGCTGCAGCACACTAACATGGCTGACTTTTTGAAACTTCACAATACTCCAAGATCCAACGGTGTAGCTGTGTTAGTCTAGTTCAGTAAAAACAAACAAGGAGTCCTGTGGCACTTAAAGGCTAACAAATTATTTAATGCATGAGCTTTCATAGGAACATCTGACAAAGTGGGATTTTTCTCCCATGAAAGCTCATGCAATAAATAAATTTGTTAGTCTTTAAGTGCCATAGAACAAATTGTTCACAATATTCCATGTACTCATCATAATCCAGGGAAAATCACACGATTAGAACTTGTATAAAAATATACATTTCACAATAAGCCAAAGAAATTAGTCTAATACCTTTTCAAGCAAACAGAACACAAGTACATACATGGAATATTGTGTAGATCCAAAGGGGCAGTCATTTCAGTCTAGTTCAGTAAAACAACCAAGGAATCCTGTGGCACTTAAAGACGAACACATTTATTTATCGCATCAGCTTTTGTGGGAAAATCCCACTTCCTCAGAGGCTTTGAAGATGGGGAACTCACAGAATGGGAGGAAAATAAATGCAGGGAAGGGTAAGTCATTGAATCAGGTCAGACTGTGAAGAAAATTAAGGAGTCTGACTAAGTAGGATTTTTTCCCTTAAACTCATACAATGTATAATGCATTAGTAAACTGCCACAGGACTCTTTGTTTCCCCTGGTTGGCTCACCCAAGTCCCAGGCAGCCGAGCCCCTGAGCTGGGCGGGTGCCCCCCACCGGCTGGCCAGCAAACCTGGCCAGCCAGCAACACAGAGTTGGGGGTGCGGTGCCTCCCTTGCTGCCAAGCCTGGCTGGCCTTCCAGCCAGGCTTGGTGGGGTACCTCTCTCGCTGGCCAGCAAACCTGGCTGGCCAGCAATACAGGGTTGGGCTGTGGGGGCGAATGCCTCCCTCGACCACCGACGAGCCAGCCCAGCTGGGCAGGTGCTTCCCCTGCCCCCATGGCCAGCAAAGCCTGGCTACTCAGCAACACAGGGTCAGGGGGTGCCTCCCTGGCTCCTTCTCCCACCAACCAGCCAGTCACCAAGGGCCGGGAAGGTGCCTCCCTCCCACAAGCACCCAGGTACTGCTGGTGCCCAGCCCCCAGCACACCACCACCTTCTCCTACCTGGCTGTGGGTCAGGCAGAGACCAAAGCAGCTGTGCTGCTGGCAGTGTGGCTGGTGGCTTGACTTCTTCTCTCCCCTCCCCTCTCCAAGCATGCACCTGACCAGACCTTGCATGCTGGAAGCAGGGAGGGAGATGACCGCCTCCAGCCACAGTCTGGCTCCCGGAGGAATGTGCCTTCCCCAAGGCACATTCCTCTTTCAGGCTATGCAGGGTCATCTGTCGCCCTATGAAATCTTTCAGTCAGGGCCTTGGTCCTTTTGCCCCGCCATAGTTACGGCCTGCCCATACTCAGCCTGTGCCTAGCAGGTGTGTGATAAATGAAAAGACCCTACCCCCCATCTCCTGGGAAGACAATGATCTCTCACCATCTCTCTGTTCCCTGGAGTCTCCTAACCAGACTGCTCCCTGCACAGTTCCTGTATCTTATCACAGCGCTTCTCAACCTTAGTGACTGGATGGCCACAGATACAATTTTTACTACCCTGAAGGGCCACCAATCTCTGCCAGCAGTCCTGCTTCCCTCTGCAGCCAGACAGGAGTTCAGTGACGAGACTCTTCTACCTCCCTAGTTGCGTCAGGGAAACCACATATGCTCTGTGGACCTGTGCACTCTATCTAGGTCCCTAGGCAGTGGCTCTTCCACAGCCAAGGGGAAAGGAGATCAATGTTCCCTTCCTTCTGGCTCCAGCAAGCACCCCAGAATCTAGGAATCCAGGCAGAGCGCTTCATCCTTTGTTGAAGCTGATGGTGGGATTGCCCCTCCCTCTGGCTTTCACAGGGATCCCAGTGATTATGGATGGACCCAAGTAGATTGCTTTTCTGTGTTCCCTGCTACAGACACAAGGAGAGGAGCACTGATCTGCTGTGCCCTTGGCTACACCAAGAAGTCTGCACTGCTCTTTTAGTCCTGCAGAAACACACTCCACTTGGGTTCTTTGGCAACAGTTTCCTTCTGCAACCAGCGGGAGGGGAGAGGTGGGCCATTTTGGAAGCCCCCTGTGGGCTACTTTTGGCTTCCAGCTGCAGGTTGGGAACCACTGTCCCAACTGTACCACTACGTAAAGTTGCAGTAACAATCTATTGTCATTTATGCAATCAGAACATAGTCAAAATCCAACTAATGCAGCAAATCATGGTAGGATGAACTATGGGTAAACAATATTATTATTCAGGTTAATTAGGCTGACCAGATGTAATTTATTCTCATTTCAGCTATGGAGGGAGCAAAACAATTCCATCCAAATTTCAATGTAAAAGCAAACTGACCCTTTAACATCAAGGGTTTATACCAGTTTTCTTTATAAGTTTTTATTTCTGGGTATTTTTTGTCTTACCTTCTGCTACACTCTGTTCTTTGAAGACAATCCTATGTTTTTTAACTAATTACTCATTTTTACAGCTTTTTTTCCTCTCATGAAGCCTTTCCTGAGCAAGTATCTCTTGGATTCCTTATAATTAAATTGAATAGATAGATACAAGCCTTGAGTTATAAACAAAGATTTGCCAAAATAAATTAAAGACGTCTGCCTTTGACTGAGTAATGGAATCTTGGCTTGTGACTCCTGTGATAAGACGTGGGAATGCACACTATATTACACGTCTTAGACTATGAAGATTATTTACTTAACAACTATGGGAGGAATATTTACCTAGTAGTCAGCATCATTGCTTTAAATAAAACAAGTGCACAAATGGCTGGTTAAATTTTATGCAGAGCTCAGTCAAATCTGACACAACCTTAACTGTGCAAGAATATAACTCATAATCTAGTAACTCTACCAAAACAATATTAAGTCTAAAATTATGTTAGAGGCATCATTCAAAAATATATACCTGTAAGACCAATACACAATTGTTGAGTGCTAATTACCATTCTAGAGCTTAAACTTATTGTGTCACATGTTGATCCATAATGCAAAGTAGGTGAATATGTACTTATACAGTTGCCAGCTGGACCAGAAACAAATGAATCAGGATTGTTCTTCTAAAAGTAGGATAACTCACTCACAGGTAATGATTAAAAATCTAGCCTAGAGTCTTCGAAGAAACCTGTATCAAGACATGTTGATACATAGCATCTGGCTGATTTGTTGCTGGTGAATTATGCCTTTCAGTCTAACATAGCTGGGCAAGGGAGGATTGCCAGTATGAAAGATGATTCTCTGATTCAGTGGGGTAGTGGGGTTAGAAGGCAAGCCCCCCAAGTAATAGGCTGCAGGGGCGCACCGGGGAAGCCCTGCACCTGGGCCAGATTAGAGGGTCCCTGGCCTAGGCTCTCCAGTTTCAGGGCACCACCCATGTAGGCCACACTAGCAGTGGGGAGGCCACAGCCCGTGGAGCTGGAAGGGGGTCCTGTCCAGTGCTGAGGGGAGCTGGGGCAAGCAGCCACCCTCCCTCTACTGCTCCACAGCGTTCCGGCTGCCATGCCCCACTCTGCCCTGCGCCTGGCCAGCTGCAGCACCACCCCAGGGGCAGGGTGGATCAGTGTGTGGCTGCTGTAATCAGGGTATGGGGCTGGCTAGTATGACAGGTGCCAGAGGCTGCCCCACGCCCAGGTCCTGGAGAATAGCAGCTAAATGCCAGCCCACCTCACTCTCTGAGGCAGGCCACCTGGCCACATGAGGGGCAGGGAAAACCAGAACTCTGTGGAGCAGCAGAGGGAGGGCAGCCTCTGGCCCCATCCCTTCCCCAGCACTGAACAGGTTCCCCTTCATCACCTGGGACTGTGGCCACCTTGCTTTCAGTCTGACTCATATGCTAGGAGGGCAGGGGCATCAGTGGGCACCCTGAAACCCGAGAGCCTGGACCAGGGCACCTCTAATCTGGTCCTGGTTTGGAGCTGGCCAGAGCCCCCCTGCAGCCTGGCAGTGGGGTCTGGGGGCTAGCCTCTAAAGATCCTCCCTCTCTGGGGCAGCTAGAGGGGTGTGGCTGGAACTCCTTCTGCTGTGTGTAGGAGGCTGCAGGGCAGGGGGTAGGGATGAAGCCCAGGGGGAACAGGGAATGGCGAATTTGATTTGCTTCCCAGGCCCCAGAAAGCCTGGCTATACCACTGCTCTGGTGGCATAGAGTGGCACTGCTGTTCCTATACACCATATGCTGTTCCCATCTACCACTTTGGCTGCAGATAACATTGCTGAGGGAAAGGGAGTGTAACCATGATATCCCTGTGCTCTGCCTTTTGGGTCTGTTATTAGCTGGCATAAGCTAGCAGCATTCAGTCTCTCTAAATTATGCTTATAGTCTGCTTTGACACAGAGCGGGCTCAGAATCAGGGGGTCAAAATGCACACCTGAACTCCCTCCTTGCCTGCACTGTGTGCTCCTTGGCTGTGGCCAAGGATCAGAGACATGTATTTGTAATCCCTATATAATGATATATATTAGGGAATGTAGCTGACCACTTTATGAAATGTCAAATGAAATTACTTCAACCTTCACAATATCTAACTTTACCTCAAATTGCTACATTTCAGTAAATAACATCCTCTAGCCCCTAAACTGATTTTTTTTTTCTTTTCAATAGCAGTTTGAATGAATTAATCCTTTCTGACATTTGCATTTGTCTTTAAATGCCACCAGATAACAGGGTTTTAATCATTCCAAATAGCTTTTTAATTATAGACCTAATTACTTTTGCAGAAGGTTAAGCTGCACAAACAGAAATAAAACTGTTTGCTTGTGCTCTGTGTTAGGAATGATGTAGTGTTTTCACATTTTCTATTCTGTAAACTTGCCTGGTCAGTTTTAAGTGACATTTTAAAGAAAAACCTTGCATGTCAGAAGGTAAGAATGAAATTCTAGAACAATTTTACATCCAGTAGTGTACAATCCATACTAACCTTTTTAATTAATTGTGAGTCAAAGCTCGCCTTTCTTTTCAGTTGGGTTCCCCATTTTTGTAGCTGATAATTTCAAGATTTATAGCAGCAGGGAGCAAAATGAAATTTTCTCAATGAGAATAAAGTTTCTTTTTCTTAAACCCTATTTTATTGCAATGTGTCTACCTTTTACGCCAATGACATTTTTCCCACAAGCAACTAACAACATCTATTGGTTCATAGTGATTCTCTTCCTGGAGGCCAGCCTGTTCACATAAATAAGAACAAGGGAGTTAAGAGAGTGATGCATAAATAAATATATTTAATGTAGCCTGCATAAACTGATGTGCAAATGAGGTCAGAATATGACCCACGTGGCAAAAGCTCATTCCTTTTTGTTGAATAACATGCCAGGTACATTTATATTTTACGGTGTTGTTATTTTACTGGAACAGCTGTCTAACTGCATGTCTTAATTAGTACATCAACTTCTACATACAGTATTTTTCAAAAAATAAAAAGCTAATTTTAGCTCAAAATAGATAGAAGCACCTATATTTTACTGCTGCTAATATCCAAATGTACCCATCAACACTGTAAAATCGAAAATGTACTCCAGTCTATGGACTAGGTTTTGCCATTTGATGGATATTATCACACAATTATTTAACCGAAGTTCCCCATATTTTTTAACCACATTAGTCTGTGTGTCATTCCATTTTATTTTCCCTTTCTCTTTCTTTCATTTGCCAATTAATATTTGATTTTTCCTAAGAGTACCTGACAATCTTAGATATTGTTGTGTGGGGTTATCAACTAACCAGTGGTTCAGAAATAGTGAAGTCTGATCTATAGGGAGATGGGACTAGATAGTGGGCTGAATACAAAGTCTGGGTGAGGAGGAGAATGTTTCCCCTGCCAAATAGTGCCACGGAAGATTTGTGCAGAATTTTGTGGCCTTACAGAAAGAGCCAAATGACCTGATAGTTGTTATCATGCTAGTCTCTGTTTCTCAATGGATGCTGATGAATGCAGAGAAGCTCAGTTTTTTCATTCCTTTGTGGGTTTTGTTACCCTTAATGGAAACACAGAAGGGATAAACTGCCAGACTTCATTTTATTTGCCTGCCTCAATAAAAGGATATAGTATTTGTAAAAGCATTTGGAATTTTCAATATTTTCCCTATTATCTTGACATCACTGGATTTCATATTTGCATAGTGCCTAACATTAATGTCACAATATATAGTGTATGCTGTTTTGCCTTCATTCTATAATATATGTGATCTTTTTGTTTACTTACTCAAAAATTGAGGATTCATAATGAGAAATACATTTTGAATGAATGCACAAAAGAATGAATGCTACATTTATAAAGTGCTTTTCATTTCTGTTTCTCACATTACTTTACAAACACTACTTATAACTTTTTCTATAAGGCAGACTACAGCATTCTATCTGGTTCCTGTTTCATTTTCTTGAAATGGTAAATTATTTAAAATGAATAGAAGTAATCTATGGAAAGAGTATTACTGGGAGAGCATTTTCTAGCAAAGTTTTATTTAGTGTATATAAAAGAGGTTGCTATTAATAGAAAATGCAGCCAGGACTATTTCTAGAGTCCATTTCAGCACTACAAAAGTTATTAAGAAGAGGAAGGTAGAGCATGGGTGTTGTAAGCGGGCGCTTTGGCCTCCCTCCGAGCCGGGGCCAGAGGAATGGCCCAAACACCCTTTCTGGCCAGGCTGGGGAACTACAGAACCTAGGTCAGAAGCAGAGGGGTGTGGCGAGGGCAGGAACGGTAAGTAGAAAAGCCCAGGCTGGGAGCTCAGTTGGGGCTGAGTGCTCAAAGGGTACGGACGTGCCTTCCTGGAGGGAGCAAGCCAGAGGAGGCCAGGTCCAGCCCTGCCAGCTGGCCCTGGCCTCTCCAGCCAGCCAGCTCTACAGCCCACCCAGCCTTCCCGGGCCAAGTGATTGGGATGAGACCCCTGAGGCAGTTGACTGGGGAGGGTGCCCCAAAGCCTGCTGAACCCCTGAGCAGCCACCCTGCCTGGAGGCTGACCGGGAACCAGGGAAAGCTGAAGACCCTGTGACCTACCGGCTCTGCGATTTAAAGGAGCTACCCTCAGCAGAGGAAGAGATGCTGGCAGCATCTAGGCCCTGTGATTTAGAGGAGCTCCACTCAGTGGAGGAAGAGCTGTCGGCAGCATACGGGCCCCAGAACCTGGAGGAGTCACCCCTCGTTGAGGCACCTGAGGTGTACCCTGACCTGTCGCCCATGGACTCAGAGGGGTTCGTCGGGATCCCACAGGCCTTCTACCGAGAAGACCCTGAGGATGGCTAGTCCCTCTGGAGTTAGATACCCACGGCAGGCGAGGGGTTGAGGTGAAGGAAGTAGCCCAGGGAAAGCCGAATGCAGGGACATGCTATGGGCAGCCTGTTTCAGTTAGAGTCCCACTGACCCAGGGCTGAGCCCTTCCGTCGCTGCTTAAGGCCCTGGGATGAGATGCAGTGGAGTGGGTGGGCCTGCATCTCCCTCCTCAACCCCCTTTCTTGGCTAAAACCCTGAGTAGTCCCTGACCACCCGAGCTGGTTAGACTCTGTACTTGCCTGCTCTGCCTGGGAGCTGGAGCCGTAGACTTGGTGATTGTGTACCCTGAGGACTAAGTCCAGCCACCAGAAGGGATGTCCCCTTCTGCTAATTCCCCAGAACCACCAGTTGGGGGCGCCCTCCACATGGGTCAGAGAGGGCTGGTGGCTTACAGGTGTATTTGTAAATAGTTACACAAAATATGAAGATGGGAACTTTATGGTATGTGGTAGAACAATGACAACTACTGCACTAGTGTCAGATTGAGAAAGAAGGTCAAAAATGTCTTTATTTATTTTTAAGCACTCTTTAAATTAACATTCCACCTTCAGATTAGCAAGTGACTATCAGAGGCAAAAGGTTTTAGGTTCTTCCCAAACAAAAGGCGCTGATAGGGACTATAATAATTTCCCTTTATCAGAGCTGGAAATAAACAGACGGATGCTGCCATTTTCATAAAAATGTCATCAACAGTATTAATTATAAACCCAGAACTCTGAAAAGTATCCTGCCATTTTAGCAGGGCAGTTACCTCTTGGGCGCTTCCCCATAGTTGGAGGCATTTCCAAGAGTCCTGCTTCTGTTTCCTTTCCATCAGGGTCCTTTACAACTACCACACTGTAGTGAGGTATGTAGTGTTCCTTTGTTACTGTGAGATATTCTATGGGAAGACAGCGTAAAGAGAGGAGGGCAAGTCTGAAGTGCTCACAGTAGCTTATATTGCTCAGGAGATGTACTTCAGCTATGTGTGCTATTTGGAGTTCTCTAAGAGCTCATGGCGTCATGTCCATGCATATTACATTGGTGTAATCCAGATGGGAGGTGAGAAGGTTCTGTATAAATACGGTCAAGCCATCATCTGTCAAGATGGAACACAGTTTCTTAGTCAAACAGAGAGAGTAGGAAACATTACTCATGGATGTTGCTACATGGAATTTAATGTCAGTGAGTAGTGCAGGAATATTGTTAATCTATGGACTGAACTGACCAACTACGTATGCTTTAAACCAAGGTAGCTTGCACAGCTGATGTGAACTCTTCAGGGTGTTTTCCTTGGCCAATTAACATAAGCTTCATCTTGCTCACATTCAGTTGCAATCTATATAGGGGAAATCAGTTTCAGAGTTTCATAAGTTTTTTTTTAAATATGGACATCTAATGGTTTTACATTTTATTTTATTTCAAATAAAAAACCCAAAACACTTCTGGAAAAGAAAAAGGAAAACACAAATCTGATCACATAATCTGAAAAGGCCTTTTTTCCGCCTTCTGTCTTGTTAATAAAAATCACCTCTGACACACTGATTAGGGAATGTCATGAGCTAGTTGTGAAAGATTTTTCTTGATGAAGAGATGGCATTAAAGTCATTTCATTTCAGTAGTGAAATTTAATTCACAGATCTTGTTTTCAAAGAACTATTCTTTTGCCTTAATGCACATATTCTCTTATTTAGACTGAAGTTTACTATCATCTAAGATACTACTCCAAATAAACATTTGCATTTTGTAGACTACTTCATATATATTGGGTAGGATCAAACAACATGCCAACCTACAGCACACATCATAGCATTAAATCCTTTGTCAGAAGTTCCCTGTATCTTTTCCCAGTCAGGGAAAAAAAAGCCAATGAAATAAAATAAAGTTGAGAGAAAATGTAAATCCTAAAGGGCAAAAAGGTTAGAGGAATGCATGCAGTAACTTGTCAGAGAAACTGAAATTAATAATATGAGATCAGGTCAGAAGCCAACAATATCTGCTGTGGCTTCTCCAGTCCCATGCAGCCATAAAAATTTCACTATGGGTCCTCTATGACTGGGAGCAGTAGGGGCTAGAGAGAGTATTCTAGACTATGGTTTAGAGGGCGGAGAACATCTTCCACATACCTGTGTGTGTATGCACGGTGATCCAGCAATAGCCCCAATTAATTCACAGTCCTCTACCCTGTGGTCTTTCAACAAATAAATGTTTTATGTGCATGAAATGGAAAACAGCTTTACACGAACTTTTTGTCTGTTTTAAAGTATGTTTGTTCACTGTTTTTGTGCCCAGCTTCAAAGATGGAAATCTACAATAAGTGCTCAATAAAAGAGACTATAAGCTGTGCTGGTATGTATGTACATATGTAAACAAACAAGTGTCATTTCAAGGGCAAAGAAATAGGTTAGCAGTTATTCTGCTGAGGTACTAACAGCAAAAATATATTCTCTAAAAACTCTTAACTGTGTTGCAGGTGAACTGTTAATATTTTATATCTATCTGAATTCAGAAAGCCAACTACAACAAACAATATTCAGAGAGATACATACATTCTTCAGTATAGGAGCCAAAAGAACATAAATAGCTTTGCCTGGAAAAAAATATCCTAATTCTTCCTACACAAAATCTCATTTCACAACCAGTTTCTTTGAAATTTCAGGCCAAAAATCACTCTGAGATCATGGTACAATGTTGTCATTTTTTATAAGGATGCAATAATTTTTGAGGATAAAAATGGTGATCTGAAACACTTGGGCCAAATGGCTATAATAAGCACCGCACTGAAGAAAATCCAGTCCTTTATTTGGGTGCCTAAATATGAATATAATTCCTTAGCAATAGGCAACTGAGATTGAAACATTAACCCTGTGTTGCTGGAACTGAAGATTTGTGTGTCATGTAAGGCTACAGCTTTCCTCAAAAATTGAAAGCAATTGAGGATGGAGATTGGTTCAAAAATGATTGTTAGAATAAACAAAATTTTAAAAGCAATCTTCTAGATTAAAAATATACATTTAGTTGTGTGATTCCCCTCCCTAACATTACTCTTTGTTCTAATCAGGATAAAATTGGCAGTCCACAACAGCAGTTCATTAATGCTGGATCTGGTTCTCTTGTGCTTGTGATTTCTTTCCCTATGCTTTAAGTACACCACTGATGTACTGTATAGAATCAAGCTGTAGAGAGATAAAGGTATGTTGCTGATTAGCAATGAAACATGGATGCAGTAAAGAAGATTTGATTTAAAAACCAATGTTTCAGAGTAAAATACCTTTGAATTTCTTATTAAAAACACACAAAGAGATACAAGCATGAGTATAGAATGTGAGCATGATGGGTTTATAGTTTTATTAAGCAACTCAGTGAATTACTTTGGGACCAGCCTATCATCATCAGGGAGTAAAAGTCAAGAGCCATCATTTATTGGGGATAAGTATGAAATCTATATTGCTTTTTTTCTGGCCATGGTTGGTTTGTTTTTATTAATACTTCTGAGAATTCATCTTATTGAGAAAAGTTTATTGTACTTCATGTGGGAAGGTAGTGAACTGGAAATATCAAAAGAGAAGAGAATCGCTTACGGCAAAAGTCAAAGAAAGACAAATACAAATATGGAACACTCCAAGTTAGATGGAGGGTTGATGGCATCAATTAATTCCACAGCATCTGCTATAGTCTATGAAACTATTAGTATAAAACTACACCTACATTGTTATCTGGACATAGGTCCCAGCATGTGGTTATACCAGAACCTACCCCCCCACCCACATGGAAACCCCCAAAACATTGTTTCAAGGCATGTACAGGGAAAGAATGCTAGAGGTGTGGGTATGAATACATCTCAGATTGTGGCATGACACCATACCTACATGGACAGCGCTAAGAGATATACTCTGGGACCTGAGTTCAGTAGTCCTCCAGACCTATTCTCATTGATGTTTTCCTGCCTTACTGTTACCCAAATCTATAAAGATCTGTTTGCATATTCTCTCACCAATAGTAGTAGTAAGCTGCAGTGAACACTTCACAATTGCTTTCTGCTGAGTTCTTTTCACCAGTACACATGAATGTGGAACCTGCTCTGAGAGCTGCTGCCAGATTATCTGAGTACAGTGGATGGTCATCAGCATGTGATCAGAGTTCACTGTTTCTGACTTCTCCCACATCACCCAGAACATTTTTTTTTTTTTACTGGAAGTTTCAGAGAGGCTTGTACATGAGGTACCAGTACTGGTACCAAAAGGCAAAAGACTCTAGGGATATGTCTACACTTGCAAGTTAGTTCAAATTAAGCCTCCCTAATTTGAACTAATTTAGTACCTGTCTATGATAGGCTTTCATAAGTTCGAATTAAGGAAATCCTTAATTCGAACTAATGAAAGCTTAGTTCAAATTAGTAAGACCTGCCAGTTAGTTTGAACTAAGACCTTAGTTTGATCCTTAGTTTGAGCTAAGGATGGTCTGAACCAGGACTAACCCTTAGTTTGAACTTAAGTTCAATTTAAGGCCAGTTAGTTTTAATTAACAAAGTGGACTAATTCAACTTAATATTAAGTCAAATTAGTCCACTTTGTTAATTTGAACTTATAAGTTTGAATAAATAAATGCTCCCCCAAGTCATTCAACCACTTTAAGACATTACATTTTTAAAATCTATTATTTCATGCTACCTATATTTTCACCAGGTTTCTTTTGAGAATGACTTGAAGAATTATCTGAGAAATAAGGATAATGAAAAATTGCATACTGAAAAATATCTATATTGTGGAGTTCCATAGCAAATTAATAGATTGTGGGGGTATTTATAACCCACTTTGAAAGGAAAGAAAGCAGTATAAAACTGCTCTTGCAACTGACTTGTCAGGATCTTCTGCTGTGGAGAGTGAACCCACTCCATCCAGGAATCAGGAACAGCAGCTCCAGGACAGCAGGAGCAGATGTAGAATGATACTTGAGGATGTGGTCACTGGCATTGAGAGAAAAAGCCAGGAGCAGTTTGACTTTGAGAGAAGGGGAAGAACAGGTTGTGGATTCTGGACACATTTTTTCAGAGAGAGGAGTCAATGATGATCTGGTTCCCAGAGCAGAAAGCACAGTACAGGGAATGGGAATTGCCCTAAGGGCCAGGAATATGCTCTCTGGCAATCCCCACTAAAGTGGTGGCATCCCAAAATGCTTCAATAGCCCTGTTAGAGTTCACAAACTGACACTCCCTCATCATCTCTGTGATTCGGGCCTCCTGGGATAACCTTCTGAATGTGCCAAGATCAGGGCAAGCTGCAAAACCAGGGGCCGAACTACTGACAGGTGGTACTTAAACCAGTCAGTAACAAAAAATCCTTCTGATTCCCCACTCTGGTCATCACCAAGCATAACAAAACAGAAACAGCCCCCTTACTGCACATCAGTTCCCATGGTCCCCTTCAGCCACTGGGTGTCTGAAAGAAATAGGTTCTCCTGACCTCAGAGGGCCAGCCACATCATCCAGAACAATATAGGCTTGCATCTTACCCAAATTACCACATTGCCAGCCAATCCTTTAGTAAGTACAACTAAAGGTTTAATATGAAAGGAAAACAAGCAAAATATGTGGGATGTTAAAGGGTCAAAGTGAATCACTTACATACAAATGATTTAAAGTCCATAGAAAACAAATCCTTGAAGATCCTGTGGTTTGCAGGTTAGTCCCACTCCTCTGGTGTGCACCCAGAAGCAGCAGCAGCAGCAGCAGCAGCAGCAGCTGGGTGGGTCTCAATCCTTTGATCAGTCCCAAGAGAATAGTTCCAGAGGGGGGTGTTGGTTGCAGACAGACGAAAGACTGAAGACAAAACGGAGAATGGGCTATGGCCTTTTATCACCTTCTGGCCCTCCCCATGCTCTCAGGGTCCTTGCCAAATCAAAATGGAGTTGAGTCACATGGTCAGCTTGGGCGACTAGCCAAACAGGTTTCCTCCTAGGCCCACTTCAACTAGGACTTGCCTTGATGGGCCATCAGAAAGATAATGTTTTTGCAGACAGCCAGTCTGGGAATGCCTTGAAATCAAATCACTTGGAACACACATAAAAACAAGTAGATTTCTAATTTCTAATACAGACATGATACCTACATACAAACCCTATAATCATTCTTAACAGATTATTGCCTTTCTATTGATACCAAACATGACATATCACATATGGATTATTGCAAATATGAAATATTAATATGAAAAATAATCATAAACAGTCCCCTAGACCCAGACAGCATCACAATCTCCTGTGTCTGCAGTCCAGGTTGATACTAAGGTGGAGAAATCTCCCTCATCCCCAACTCCCCTGAACTGAAGGCAAGAGAGGCTGCAATACATGCAATTTAATGAAATGAATAGAAAAATGGGAACCATTAACATTTCCCTTGAAATAAATACACCCTCAACTCAATCATATGCCTCAAGATGTGTTTACAATCTACTAGTCCATGCTACTAAGTGCAGATACCCTGCATAGAACAATCACAAACCAGAAAGTGTTATACCCACAGATGTTCCCTACTCTAGTTATGCATAGAGTCATTACCTAACAACCAACTAATGACCATCAGCAGGAGGGGAACTAAACTATGCTTTGAAAAACTGGTGGGTGGGAATGTTCCCTCTTTTGTTTTTACAGTAGCTGGATGGGATGTAATGTTTTGTTTGGGAGCAGGCTGAGGTTCCCTGCCTGCCTGCTGATCTAAGATATAGTCACTAATTATGCCATGGATTTTCCCAGGAACTATGAACTTTCACTGGATCAGGTTGTTTGTAAAGCCAGACCTCTCCTGTTCTCTACAGTGCTTTCCATAAGTCTCATAAATGTTATGAAATGCACAACACATCACAACAATATGGATTGGCCTTAGCCATGTCAACAAGCAACTGGATTGATGAGCATTACCAATGAGCTTTCAGCTGTCCAAAGACACACTTCACTATCTTGCTGACTGGGTGTACAGAACCAAGTCTTCTGCCACTGTAGGAAAGAGCTCAGTTTCTGACAGAACTCCAGGAACATGTGCAGCTAATGGTCTTCAGCCCAAGCTTCCAAGAAGATGTAATCCAACCTGCAACAGGCTGCTTTTCAGATCTGATCTGGTGTGCTGCTGTCACCCCCACCCCCACCCCAGATCTCCAGTCCTGGTTCCAATTCACCCCACTTTGCCAGGGGATTACTCACTCCTGAGTCAGTCCACACCTGCCTCCTGCATGTAATTGGTCCCAGCCAGTGGCTGTGCAACCTCTAGCTAATTGAGGGATGATCCCCAAGCAAGCACCCACAGTTCCAGATACCACAGTGGGAACTTCTGCCTTAGAATAATCGGGACCCACTCCTAAGCACTATAATCTCACATATGTCCATTTAAAACTGAAATGGCAATGTTCAGCCTACCTCACTCACATCCTCTGAAGTCCACACAGCTTTAGATAAAACAAATATTAGTTGATTGATTAGGATATGATTTTCAGTGAGTATATAGCAAATCAGTGTGCAATCATTTTCAAAAAGCAGTCAAAATAAACAAGGAGTCCTATGGCACTGAAAGAATAACAAAAATATTTATTGCATGAGCTTTCATGGGAGAAAATCCCCCTTTGTCAGATGATTAGAAGATGGGGGAACTACCGCATATACTCGGGCATAAGCTGACCTGGGCATAAGCCGACCCCCCAATTCTGAGCCCAAAAAAGAAGCTAAAATTGGTGACCCAAGTATAAGCTGAGGTCCCCTTTTGGCCTTGGGCCCTAACCCCCCACCCACTGCTGCTGGCTTTCTTTGGAGTTTCTGACAGCTTCCATACCCCAAAATCTCTACTGCTGCTTTTTCCTTGCCCCCCTGCTGTCCATTCCTCACTCCTGCCCTCCTGCTCCGCCCTTTCCTCACTGCTGCCCCCTGCTCACTTCTGTTTCCTGCTGTTGCCCTCTACTCCCCCCTTTCCTCACTGCTGCCTCCTGCTCTGCCCCTTTCTCACTGCTGCTCTCTGCTCCTCCTACTGCCTCCCCTACTCTGCCCTTCCCTCACTGCTACCTCCTGCTGCCCCCTGCTCTGCCCCTTCCTCTGCCTCTACCCTCACTGCTGCCACCCTTCTCTGTGCCTTCCCCCCTGCTATCCATGCTCTGCCCCTTCCCCTCTCCTGCCTCACTGCTCTCCCCTTTCCTCACTGTTGCCCCCCTGCTCCTGCTGCTGCTCCCTGCTCTGCCCCTTCCCCACTGCTGCCCTGCTGGCTCAACACTTCCGCCCCCCTGCTCCTTCTCAGTTCCCTGCTGTTGCTCCCCTGTTCCTCAACACTCTTTCCACCCCTTTCCCCCTCACCCCCCAACCCCCGCTGCCGCTCTTCCCAGCCTGCCAGGCACCCCCCCAAATCCCCAGTCCCTGTCACTGCTTCCCTGGGCTCCCCAAAAACCTTGGGTCCTCCTGCCGCTTTCCCCAGACTCCCTGAGGACCCCCATGCCCGAGCCTTGCCACCCCTTCCCTGGACTCCCTGAAACCCCCTCAAACCCTCTCGGCCATACCATCACTTTCCGCAACTCCCCAACCCCCGGTCCCTGCCGCCGCTTGCTTGGCCTCCCTGAATCCCCCCTCAAAGTCCAGGCTGACCCCCCCCCCAGGACCCCCTTACTTGGCTGCTCCAGACACCGGCGTCCCCTCCTTCCTCCAGCCCCAGCCCAGGCTGACTGCCCAAGATGGCCGCCTGGCAACACTGGGGCTCTGCCCTGCCGCATGGTCAGGGAAACGGCGGGTTGGGCTGTCTACCATATTCTCCCAAGTATAAGCTGAGTGCCTGTTTCAAAACCAATTTTCAGGCACAAAATTCTCGGCTTATACACGATGATATACGGTAAGCATCTGATGAAGGAGAATTTTCTCCCAGAAGAGCTCATGCAACAAATAAATATGTTAGTCTAAGTGCCATCAGACTCAGTGTTTGTTTTGCTGAACTAGACTGTTATGGCTACCCCTGCAGAGTAAAGCAGTCAATGGCTGCCATGAGAAATTAAAAGATAGAACACATCTGCTACCATGTAAAGTTGCTAGAAATATGCTTATCTTATCATGATGGTTTGCAGCTGTCTCTGCCTATTTCAAGGCAGAGCCCAAATCATCTTGTAGATGTTTCAAGATGGAGTTTCCCAAGAAAAATCCTCTGGCTATTCAAAGGAACTCTCTTTGTCTCCAGACCCCCTAACTTCTCCCTTTCTAGGCAGAGGTGATCTCTTTTGTCTGGTCTGAGCCAGGGATGTCATTTTGCATAGTCTTTGTTACCTCTCCAGTGGGGTCTACTGGCTCAAGGAAGGTCGAAAGGGACCCAGGCCCACCCACTTCTTTGGGTCCCAGCCCAGGGACCCATCAAATGGCAGCTATTTGCTGTAGTCAATGTAGTCACTGTTGCAGCAGTTTCCCCTGGGCTAGTCCCCCCTCTGGCTTTTCATTTTTTAGTGCTCAGGCTTTCCAATGCCTGAAACACAACTCAGTCCTCTTACTACTGTCCCCTTTCCAAGGGTCTGGTACCTTTCTCCACAGTTCTCTTGCTCTTCAGGGAAGGCTTGGTGCTTCCTCTGTCAGGCCATGCATCACATCTGGAGGGACTGCCCCCTGGTCCACCATGGAGAGGAAGCGACTGGGTCCCCTAGGCTGCATCAGGAGCCGGCCATAACCTTGCCAGTGACCCTAGTACCTAAGTCACCGTAAATGCCTCTACCCCTTCTGCTCCTCCTCCTTTGTCATCAGGACCCAGAAAGAAGAGAGGAGTGATGGTGGCTGGTGACAGCCAGGGAGAGGGCTCCCCTCAGGGGAGGGTTCCCATCCTTCTGTTGTTCCACCCTCATCCCTTTCCTGCCAGGTGCTTTTGTCCTTGCTGTCTGATTCTGCCCCTGCTGGCCAGCCCTCCTCTGCCACCTTGGAGTGCCGGGCCCTTGTTACAGGGAAGTATGGCAAATGAAAGAAGGCTCAGACTCTCCCCAGCATGTTGGATGGGGAGGAGGTCCCCTCGGAATGCATTGCGGGGTTATGATGATAAGAACAGGAGAATATTGAAATAGATGAGCCTGCCACTGTGCCCCCCTATGGGAGGTTCTGGCTGAGGAGGTCAATGCACTGGCACAGGTGTGGGGGGGCAGTACCACCCCACTAATGGAGGCCCTCTAAGATTCAGTCTCTGAGGAGGCTGTTGATGGGGCTGCCCTCACCCCCTCTGAGCCTGCCTCACCACCATCAGCTGAAGCAGGGGGGATTTAGGCCCCATATTTGCAGAGATCGAGGCCCTGGGTCTGACCCCAGTTGCTGCGGGGGAGGATGACCCTCTACCAATGGGCCTTGATCTGGGTGGTGAATTGTCTTTGCTGCACTCTCCCTCCCCACAGGCCCAGCCCCTGCCTGATGTCCCTTCCCTCACCCAAGGTATGCCCCTGGAATACTGCACCTGCCCAGCTGCAATTGGACTTCCTGCTACGGCTACCAAACCTCTTGAGGTGACAACCAGTTCTGAGCAGCTGGACCCCAGGGGATTGACCCTGGGAGAACAGAACTCCCCTCCCTACTCCCAGCTCTCCCCCCTGCCTGATGCTGGACATGGACACCCAAATCTTTTCCACCTCCATGCCCAGTGTTGGCAGGGATTCATCCCCTCATCCCTTCCTCACAAGCCCCATGCCCAGGCAAGGGGAGCCGCACCCTGGTGGTTCAACCACCGGGGCCCCCAACCCTGTCCATACTGCCACCTTTGCTGTCTCCAACCTCATCCCTCTTCCTGAAGTCCCTTCACCTGTTCCCTGAGCCCCTTCCTTATTCCTGGCACCCCTGGGATCATCTTTCCCTTTCCCAGTTCCCTGGGCGCGGTATTTGTAGTCCCTTTTACCCCTGGGGCTGCTGTCCTCCATCCACTGCCACCCTCTCTTGTGCCGGGGGTAGAGCTGGGTGACGCGGCGCCCATGATGCTGGTGCTGCGACGGGGCTCTGTGCCCTCTCTCTCTGTCCCAGCCAGCTGCGGGGCAACTATGGGGACCCGACTAAGGGACAATAGGGAGCCTTCTGCTCCAGATCCCCTGGCTCTGTAGAATGACCTGTGCACATTCGTTGCTGACACTTGAGGGGCCAGGAACTGGGTGAGGCTTGCCCTGCATTGTTGGGGGGACTTCCACCTCATTCTCTGGGCCATAAGGGTCATTCTGAAGGAGGGGAAAGGGACCTGGAAGCAGGATGCCGCAGCCTACCAGAGGGCCCACAGCTTCTTTGACTCTCTTATGGCCTTCAGAATAGGACACGGATTGCTTCAGGTACTCCTGCCACCCCTGAGGATCCTCCCCAGCCCTCCTCATGGCCCCAACAATCTTTGAAACTTTGAATGCCAGGGACTGTAGGATGGGTCTCCGCAGCACCCAGGTGATCTCCTTCCTCCGGGAAGGGGACTACTCTGTGGTTTTCCTACAGGAGACCCATATGGATCTGGCTGCCAAGGCCAGCTGGTGGCTGGAATGGGGGAATGGGGTGTTCCTGAGTCATCTCTCCACCTACTCCGGCGGAGTGGCCACCCTGTTCTCCCCCAACCTACAGCCTGAGGTGCTGGGGCTTACCGACATTGTGCTGGGCCACCTGCTGCACCTCTGGGTTCATATGGAGGGGCTAGCATTGAATCTCGTCAATGCCTATGCTGTGACATAGGGCCCAGAGTGAGTGTGTTTCTATCAGCAGGTGGCTGCCGTCCTCAGAACCTTGGATCCTCAGGAGTTTCTGGTCCTGGGCAGGGATTTTAACACCACCCTTGTGGAATGGGACTGCATGGGGACGAAGCAGCCCCAGGCCACTGCAGACATACTCCTGGAGCTTATCGACCATCACTCCTTGGTGGACATCTGGCGTGACCACCACCCAGACGATGAGGTCACCTTTATAGTTGTCCAAGTGGAGGAAGACCGGTTGCTCCACTCCTGATTGCACCGCATTTACCTGTCCCGTTGACATCTTGCACAAGCCCACTCCTCCAGCATTTGACCGGCCCCTTTCTTGGATCACCATCTGGTGACCATGAAAGCCTCTCTCAGCGGAGAAGCCGGGGCCAGCCTACCACCACTTCAACAACAGCCTGCTGGAGGATGCGTGCTTTGTGGCATCCTTCCAAGACTTCTGGCTGGCCTGGCAGAAGCAGAGCCTGCCTTTCTCTTGGTGCGGCAGTGGTAGAATGGGGGGAAGGTCCACACCTGGATCTTCTGCCATGACTACACTAGGGGGACCAGCCGAAGGGGGGATGTGGCGATAGAGCAGCTGGAGTGGGAGGTCTTAGAGTTGGAGAGGCACCTGGCTGCCAGCCCTGACAATCTGTCCCTCTGTGGAGCATGCTGGGAGAAGCGAGAGGAGCTCCTGGCCCTCAAGGACCTTTGGGTCCAGGGAGCCTTCGTTCGATCTCGTATCCGTCTCCTTCGGGAGATGGATCACGGCTCCGTTTCTTCTATGCCCTGGAGAAGTGGAGGGGGGGCCAAAAACATGTTACCTGCCTCTTTGCTGAGGACAGCACCCCCCCTCACCGATCTGGAGGAGATGCGTGGAAGGGCCAGGGCCTTCTATGCCAGTCTTTTCTCCCTGGACCCAACCAAAGCCATCACCTGTGGGATGCTCTGGAATGAACTTCCCACAGTCAGCAAGGGTGACTGGGATCGGCTGGATCCTCTCACTCTAGTCGAGTTCTCAGAAGCCCTCTGTCGCTTGTCCACGAATAAATCTTCAGCCATGGACGGGCTGACTGAGGAGTTCTACTGTGCATTCTGGGATGTACTCGGTGCAGACCTTGCCATTGTCGGAGCCAAGTCTGAGGGAATTGAGGAGCTCCCCCTCTCATGCTGGTGGGCAGTGCTGGCCCTGCTGCCCAAGAAGAGGGACCTCTGCAGCCTTCAGAATTGGTGTCCCATCTCACTCCTCAGCACAGACTATAAAATAGTAGCCAAGGCCATCTCACTGCAGCTGGGACCTGTGCTGGAGGATGTGATCCATCCTGACCAGACATACACCATTCCACACCGATTCATCTTTAGTAATCTGTACTTTCCCCAGGATCTCTTGGAGCTTGGGTGTAAAGATGGTCTATCATTCAGCCTCCTGGCCCTGGACCAGGAGAAAGCATTCAACAGGATGGACCACGGGTATCTCCTGGGCACCCTGCAGGTCGTAGGCTTCGGACCCCACTTTGTGGGGTTTTTCCAGGTGTTTTATACCTCCGCAGAGTGTCTGGTCAAGCTCAGCTGGACCCTGACCAAACCAGTCAGCTTCAGGCAAAGGGTATGTCAAGGCTGCCTGCTGTCAGGCCAGCTATATGCTCTGGCCATACAGCCCTTCCTCTGTCTCCTCTGTCAGAGTTTGACATGGTTGGTGCTCCATGAGCTGGGGCTGAAGCTGGTCCCGTCAGTGTATGTAGATGACATGCTTCTCATGGTCCAGGACCCAGGTGACCTGGCATAGTTGGAGGCTTGCCTGGCCGTCTACTTGGCAGCCTCCTCCGCCCGGGTCAACTGGATCAAGAGCTCTGGCCTGATGCTAGGGGCTGGATGGCCAGCAAACTCCCTCCCACCCATGTTTCAGGCCATCCAGTGGAGCGCAGGTCCGCTGCTCTATCTCAGCACCTACCTTTCTGTCACCCATCCCTCCCCAGATGAGAACTGGCATGATTAAGAGGGCAGGGTCGTTGGGCATCTATGGAGATAGATGGGACTGCTGTGGTGCCTCTCCCTTTGGGGAAGGGCACTGGTCATCAGCCAGCTTGTCCTGTCCATGCTTTGGCACCAGCTCAACATCCTGGTCCTGCCCCCGACATTCCTGGCCTACCTCCAGAAGACAATTCTGGAGTTCTTTTGGCCAGGACTGCACTGGGTCTCTGCAGGGATTCTCAGCCTTCCCCTGGAGGAGGGAGGGCAGGGCCTGTGCTATGTCCACAGCCACATCTGCGCCTTCCACCTCCAGGCCCTGCAGAGACTCCTTTATGGTGCATGTAGTCCAGCGTGGAGCCATCTGGTGCTCACCTTCATCTGTGGCTTCTGAGGGCTCCGATACAACTGGGAGCTGTTTTATATCCATCTGAGGGATCTTCCACAAGACCTCTCTGAGCTGCCGGCTTTCTACCAGGACCTCCTCCAGACCTGGAGGCTTGTTTCAGCTTCCAGATTCCTCGTGGCCACCAAAGGGGAGGACTTCCTCACGGAGCCCCTGCTGCACTATCCCAACCTTTATGGTCAGATGGCAGAGGCCCCCTCCATGAGGCGGAGGTTGGTCCTGGCAGGCATCACCAGAATTGGAGGCCTCCTGGATTATGCTTGAGGGGACTGGGTGGATTCCCTTGCGCTGGCTCAGTGTATGGGGCTCTCCACCCCACAAACCGCTCCACACCTACTGCAGGAGATGAACACACTCTTTCCCCTTGCTGCCCTGATGTACCTTGAGTGAGTTCTGCGAGAGGATACTCCCCACCCCCACCCTCAGTCCTGGCCCTATGGAGCTTTTGATCAGGGCAGCCTTGTGACCCCCCACCCCCGGCCATGCCCACCCCATGCACCCAGCCAGCTGCTAGATCTGCAGCCGGTCTGCTTTTGAACCATGCCTCAGGACTATTTGTACACACTCGTGCTCCATACAATCCATTTTCTCGCCCTTGTATCCCGCCCAAATACCAAATGGCGGGACCTAATACCACCCATGGAGGGTGAGGACTCTGGTGGGCCAGCCTCTATTCCACCTTAACCCCATGGCCTGCCACGGACATTAGTTGGCAGCTCCTTCACAGAGCCATTAGCAGGGGCATGTACTTGGCACAGTTCACCCCATACCCTGACACCTGTCCATTCTGTGGTGTGAGGGAAACCCTGGCGCATGCATACCTAGAGTGCACCAGGTTGCAGCCCCTTTTCCAGCTCCTTCAGAACCTCAGAGTGCCTGTTGCCCTTGATATCTCACACATGCAAAACATGATACACATCTGTGCACAGATACGATGCTGCAGGAAACATCATACCATAGAAATCATGTAGAATAGGTTATAAATATTCATAAATGAACCTTGCGTGGCATAACTGGCATAAAATCATACAATCACAGTTCATAAGTGAACAGAAAAACCATATGTCTCTGCCCAGGGGTGCATGGATGTGCATCCCATGACACTACCACTCCCTGGAAGTGGTGGTCCACCCATGGTCATATAATCAAAACAAGGCAGCCTTCTCCATCTGTTATCATGAGGCAATAGTGGCTTAGTCATCTTCTCAGTCACCCATCTTTAGCTTTTGAAAATGTTCAGATCCATTCACACAAATTCACAATGATTGTGTACAGCAACACACACATGTTGCCCCAGAAGAAGCAGCAGGACCAGAAAACATAGTCTGTCACTTGCTTCATGACTTTCCCTAGGTTAGGCAAGAGAGAGGAAGGATGAGCAGGAACCATCATCAAGATGGAATGTAGCAACAGCACTCTGCAAGGCAGTTCCTAAAGTGTTTTCTGTGGTGCACCAAAGGTGAGAAGCCCACCCCTGGAATACTAAGGCCAAACACATGTTCCAGAAAGTGAAGATATTCATGTATAAAGCTTGTACCAATGACCAGCACAGCACATATGTTGTACATTCAGAACAGGTATGGGGAACAATGTGTAAGCATAGACACGAGTATGCATCTGAATGTGCACACCTGTGTAGACGTATCCTTAACTGCTGAATTGCTTCGATAACAGATTTTTTATTCTAAGAAGCTACTTATCAGTTTTGGTGTTAACAAATATGCATTGCATGCTTTCTGGGTGAACTTTAAACATATAGGGCAGAGTTCCACCAACACACAATTGCTGATGTTACTCTGAAAGAGCTGCACTTGAGAATAGATGCTGGTTCTCTGAACTGTATGCACAGTCAGCTTTAATATCCTTTTATAAAATTAGAATTTGATGGCTGTGATCTCTATTAGTGTAAAAATAATTTTCCTCAGTCTTGAGATAAGATCTTGGTTTTGAATTATAACAGTTTTTATGCTAGTGAATGTTCAAGCAAGCACACATTTACACACATTAGTCAGAAATATATTTATATGGGGATACAAGTATATACCCAATTAATACAACTCATTTCATTCTAAAAATCTATTTATTAAACTAAATATATCTTGTTCAGAAAGTAGATCTACTACTGTATATGTGATTTTGTATTCCTATTTACACAAAAGATTCTTAGTTGTTCTTGAACAGACCCCTTTCAGTAATGCTAGACATACAACTACAACTTCCTTGACTCATTGAAAGAAACAAAGCAGGTGATGGATATCCTTTTGTACAATGTGCCTTCTTCTTTGTAATGTATTTTCCTGGTACAGTACTATGATCCAGTCTAAATTTATCCTGCCAGAGTTATATTAGGCTCATGTTGTCTTCTACCTTCACTAGTGTTTGAGGGAAATATTGTTGTAAGCAATGAGCCTATACAAGGACTGATGCATTCTCCGAGTATTTGAAGGAATAATTTGAATATGTTTGCTTAGTACAGAGGACTATACCACATACTCACCCTCACTTGTGACAATATGATGCATCCACTCACTTTGGGTGGACTTTAACAGTTGCACTCCCTGTAGCACATTGTGCAAGGACTCACTGGGCCAAGACCTAAAAGGAAGATGGGTTTATAGCTAAGGCTCATTTCCCAAGGTATGGAGACTGATGATATTAATATTAAAGATGATAGTGACTTTCACATGTGGGAGAATGTATGTAATTTATCAAGATAGTGGTAAAGCACCAACTCAGGCGGAAGCAGTCAGCACTCCAGTGAGTGGAATCTTCTTGTCATTTCCCATAAACTGACAGCTAATCTTTCTCTGAAATGCATACTAGAACAGGTGGCTTATTTTTTAGCTTGTGGTGGTCTTTTTTTCTTAACTGAGGTCCAGATCAGCACTAATTACTATGATTGGCTACTAGACAGTTTCTTCTTTACCTGTAATAGATTAGTTTTCATTATCCTCTGTTACATTAACAGAATTAAATTATTGATGACATCTAGTTTTTCATGCCTTCATTCCTTAAGATGTCACCTTTTAAAAAATAATCACAGCAATAATATCTTTCTTTAAAAAAGTAGTCATGTTAGAAATTAGTATCTTCAAAGATTTTCATAATGATGAAGAAATCCATTTTTTTAGATCTTCATCTTGATTCTTTGAAATACCTGATCTTTAAAAGGTTCTTCCTGAAAATTTCTCCCTTGAACACTTCCCCCTCGGGCATGTCTGATGATGACCTTATCTTTTAATGGATTTCTTGAACTTTTTTTAAATTTTTGAAGATTCTGTCTGTAAGGTACGCTTAGAAGCTGTGCCTAACAGCTTCTGGGTGGGGAGGTGGCATCTACTCCGCATGGGTCCTGTATTAGCATGAACACAAAGATCACAATTAGGTATTAGCATACTGGGTGCAGGGCATAGTGGGTAATGGTATTTGGGGTTAATCTGATCACAAATCAGTTAATATCTGTAATTCTACTGAAGGGAAATATAAAATCCTGTCTTTTGTGAATTGCTACTCTTTGTTTCAAATCTGTCTGGGTTAGCTAAAGGGCAAAGGCTATCCGTAGTTAAAAAAAAAAAAAAAGATTTGTAGGAGAGGCAACTGTGTTTCAGCCTGAAAGTAGTTGAAGACAGGGGTGGGGGTTTGCATAGCTTCTTATGGAACAATGCTTGAGGCAATCTCTGCCTCACCTCCTATTGCCTCCCCTGTCTAAGGATAGATCTGGCTAGGCTTCTTCTGAGGCCTTTGTCATTTAAATAGAAGTAGCTGTTTGCAACTACTTGAGGTTAAAAGCTGAAATCACTAGAGGGAGGCAAACTCTCTCTGAGATGAAATTACTAGAGAGAGGAAACCCTCTCTGTGAGCTGAAATCACTGAAGAGGAGCAGCAGATAAAGGAGCCAGTGGACAATCAGAGCAGCCAGCGGTGAGCGGGGCAGTGTGAGTGACTGGTGGGTGGAGCCAGCAGACAGTGGACAGAGCCAGCGGACAGTAAGAGTGGCCAGTGGCGAGCTGGTGGCATGAGTGACCAGTGGGCAGAGGTGGCGGATAGCAGGTGGAGCCAGCGGACGTTGCTGTGGGATGAAGTGAGTGATCAGTAGATGGTGCCGGTGGACAGGTTGCATAAAAGATACTTCCTACATATCCTAGGGTTGGTTGGGAGCCTAGTTAGCACTGATTCTCCAGATTGGTACTGATTTTGCTAGTGAGTTTACCTTTGCTGTTATGATATGGGGGATCATGTTGGAAGCCTGATTAGCACTGATTCCCCAGATCAGTGCCGGTTGCCATTAAGTCTTGTATGTTCTGTTATATGGTATGGGTTGTTGGGAACTTTGCTCTGTACTGATTTGCTAGATGAGCACTGATTTCTGTTATTTGGCCTTTTACATTCTGTTTTACTAGTATTAAAAGTTCTCTTTACTACACTCAGACTCGTGCTTGCGAGTGGGGAAGACTTACCCCTTTGGGTGCCCAGAGAACAGTGCAGGATTTCCCAGAAATCTGGGTGGGGACTTGAGCCGGTTGGTGGTGTTACATTATCGGGAAACCCCTCGGTATAGAACCCAGCCCTTGTTCTGCCAGCCTGCCCTGCAAGAAGGGTTACATGTCCATATGCTGATGATGTTCTCGACTGTCTAATGCATTGTCTCTAGGCTTGAGGGTAAAGGGTAATTTGTGAAGGTGGTTTCAATATATAGTATTTATTTAAAATTAATTTGTCACTGATAATAATGGGGTTGTATGGTAAACTTATACTGTCACATCTAAGTTTAGATCCAGGGTCTAGACTGGGAGCTCTTGATTCTGTGCATCAGAAATTCTAAATTTGCTTAGACATGTTAGAAATATTTATATTATTATAATCAATCAGTTTCCTACAGATTTAGTAAATATTAATGACCCACAGTATACCTCCCTATAGCCTCACGTAGTAATCAAGGAATCCCAGAAATTATGGATCTCTGCCTGATATAAAGAACAATCCTCACTTAGTACTGTGGTTCTGCACTTTCTCTGAGCACTTCCTGCATCCCTGCATCTCAGATGTAAGTGTCATATTATGTCTGAATAACTCCAAAAATTTCCATAAGCCTTGGTAAAGATGGACTGGTGTTACAGAGGAAACATTCATGCACCCTGAGTTATGATCTATGGCTGTGTTCACACACAGAGGGTTATTTTGATACGGTTGTTTTGAAACAACTTGTATCAAAATAACATCTTATTTCAAAATAACTTAATTCAAATTAAGTTTGTTAATTCGAATTAAGAAAAAAGCTCAAAGCGAAACAGCAGTTTCAGGCAACAGTTATTTCGAAACAAGTCACTGTTGTTTCAAAACAACATGTTCGCACGGCGTTGTTTCGAAACAATCGTTTCAAAATAATGTTGTTTTGTCCCCGTAGGGGGTTTAACTTGTTTTGAAACAACGTCGTTGTTTCGAAACAATGGTTCCCATTGTTTTGAAACAACCGTGCGTCATGTGAACAGGGTATTTCTTATTTTGAAACAACCTCTGTTGTTTCAAAATAAGAGTGCTGTGTGAACACAGCCTATGTGACTTCACATTTAGCCTGGCTCAAGGTGTAAAGTGACCCACAGAGCTTTCCCAGCAGCAGGGAGCCTGAAAGAGACAAAGCTATGTTAATGGAGGTGTCTGTGAAGAAACAAAGCGATCTCCTCAGCCCTGAAAGACAGGGGCTGAGGGGTTTGGAAACAAAGACTGAGACCTGTAAGTTTTAAGAGGCTTTTGTGCTGGGACTCTCCATCTTGAAACAACTTCAAGCAAGATCTGGGTCCTGCCTGGCCTCATGCAGAGACTGGCTGTGCAAACATCTAACAGCCAAACACCTTGAGCATAAACTTGTTTGGACTATGAGGTTAGTTTAAGTAGAAGTATTAGGTTAGCATGCACATTTTGCCTTTTATTTTCTTGCGGTCTCTCCTAACTTACTTATACTGTGATTCTGCCATGATTGGCCATATTTTCACTTAGAATTATAATCTGATCAATAAACTAGTAGTTGTTTTACCTAAAGAGGTGTGATTTTTAGTGGGTATGAGTGAAGAAGGCTCGGCATAATCCATTTCTTTGTTAAATGGATGGACTTGAGTGTGTGGTGGTTGGGAGTGGTTCCCAATCTCTGTAGACAGTGGCTCTTGGTTTAGTAACTGGGACTGGGGGTGCTTCCTGGGGGTCATCCCTTGAGTAGCCAGGGGGCATACACCCACTGCCTGGGACCAATTAACTGGTGAGAAGACAAAGAATGAAATAAAAATTTAGGGAAAAAAAGAAAAAGAAAAAGAAAAAGAAAAAGAAAAAAGGAAGAGAATACAACAAGAAGAAATACATAATGCATTCATTGTTTTGAAACAAAAAGTCAAAATAATTAATATGAAAATTTAAAAATTAAACATTTAGACTTAAACATGGCCATACCGAGTTAGAACAATGATCCATCTAGTGCAGTATCTTGTCTTGTGTCAGTGGCCAATGCCAGGTGCTTCAGAGGGAACAGTTAATCATCTCTGATTTTGGCAAAGAGCAATCCCTGCCTATCCTGGTTAATAGTCGATGAACTATCCTTTGTGAACTCATCTAGTTCTTTTTTTTAACCCTATTGTAATCTTGACCTCCACAACATCCTCTGGCAAAGAGTTCCACTTCCTTTTGTTTATTTTAACCTTCTGTCTATTAATTTCATTTAGTGACCCCCAGGGGCATCACTGGCATTGGGCACACTGGGTCATGTGCCCCAGGTCCCAACACCAGTGCCCCGGATCTCCAGCCCAATCGGGCCAGGGATCCAGGGCCCAATCCCTGGCTGGCTCCAGCCGTGGCCACAGCAGCCCCATCCCTGGCCAGGGATCCGGGGCCTGATTGACCACCTGGAAGGCCCCGCCCCCTGGCCAGGGACAGGGACAGGGACAGGGACAGGGACAGGGGGAGGCTGCGCCACTGCAGGCAGCTAGGCCGTGGTGGGGCCAGGCCAGAAGTGGCCGCTGGAGGCCGGGCCCGCGCCCACCACAACAGGTGGCCAGGCCCCTGATCCCCAGCTGGGGACAGGGCCGCCACGGCCGCCGGCAGCCAGGCCCTGGATCCCCGGCCAGGGATCCAGGGCCTGGCTGGCCGCCTGTGGCGGCTGGCCAGGGATCGGGGGCCTGGCCGCCTGCAGGCACAGGCCCGGCCTCCAGCTGCCACTTCTGGCCAGGCCGCACCGCGGCCTAGCCTCCTGTGGAGGTGCGGCCCCCCTCAGCCCTGTCCCTGGCCAGGGGAGCGGGGCCTTCTGGCTTGGGGTGGGGCCTGCCTGATGGGTGCGGGGGCGGGAGCTGGGCCCATGCCCTGGGTCCCTCCCCACCCCTGGTGACCCCTAGTTTTTGTGGTATGAGGAGTAAATAATACTTCTTTATATACTTGCTCCACACCAGTGATGATTTTATACACCTTTATAATACTCACCCTTAATCATCCCTTTCCCAAGCTGAAAAGTCCCAATCTTACTTAATATATTTTCATATGGAAGCTTTCCCATATCTTCAGCCATTTTAGTTGCCCTTTTCCAATTCTAATTCCAATTCTATTTTTTTTAATTTTTATTTTGAGATGGTGTGACCAGATCATCATGCAGGACCCAAGATGTGGGTGTACCATGGACTTACAAAGAGGCAATACTATATTTCCTTTCTTATTATCTCTTTCTTTCCTAATGATTTTTTCACCATCCCTCTCACCTCCATTCTTTGTGTTGTCCAAACCCATTTAAAAAAATGATCAGTATTGACTAGCAGGTTTAGTCAAAACAAAATTGATTTTGTCCCCCAGCTCTATGTGTGAGTATCCAAATAATGAGTCTTAAACACAAAATCAAAAGAAGGAGAAGTGTAAAAATTGTCTTGTGCTATCCCACTGCAGTTTTTCTTTCAATTTGCTCATTCAATTAACATGATTTTTAGGACAAGGACTTGTCTCCCTACATGCCTACAGCATCATGCATACTTCACAGTATGACCTAGTTCTACCATCCTGGCACTTATTCAGCTGTTTTTAGTCATAAGAATCAAGGGTTCTCAACTTTTTTTTTTCAAGACCCTGCCCCCATATGCTATAAAAATGCCCACCTTTGACTTCACTTAACACCCATGGGCTTGAGACTTCTGGAGCTAAGGGATCACAGACCCTTTGAACCCAGGATCAGGGGGGAGCTGCAGACCCTTGGTTGAAAACCAAGGGTATGTATAGTATCATTGTCCTCATTTTCAAATGGTCCATCAACTAATTTTCAAATAATCAATGTGCCTTTTGGCAGTGTGTAGTGAAGCCATGTACATTCCCAAGTTGCACATGGTTGAAAATGGCACAGAAGAGAGGAAACCTGTAATTAACTGATTGCTATTACAGCAAGAGTAAGTATTCCCTAATAGACAAGGCTAATTAGTCAATTGGTGCCAAGTGGTCTATAAGCATCTTGTTTTCAGAAGTAGACTAATGGGTAGGACATATTTTTATGGTTAAAACAATGCCAGCATTTCTCTTTGGAATGAAGAGGAGTAACACAGCTCATGTTAAGACATAAAACTCTTCATTGCTTCTGTAAGTGTGAGAGATGAATAACTTACACTTCATTATTTAAAAGTGCAGAAAACATTCCCATTTAACAAAACATGCATTTTAAATTTTAGAAAAGTGATCTTTATAATCTACAGGGAAAGCAAAGTAGTAACAGCTTTCTCTTTTCAACTGAGATACGCTGTGTAATATAGTGACAGAGGCTCAACTGTGGAAGTCTCATTGATTTTATAGGAATTGTATGTATGGAATGTTTATCAAATTGGGTACAATATCTATGCACATTTTTATATGAATTATGCTAGTTTTGTCTATTGACCTTTGAAATCTTCTTCTTATTCTCTATATCTCTTCCCCCTTACAGAAAATAAGGTCAGGTCTATACTTAAAATGTTGTACTGAAGGAGCTACACCACTGTAGCATTTAAGTAAATATGCTTCTATACCAGTGGGAGAGCTACTCATGTCAGTATAGTTAATCCACCTCCATAAGAGCTATGTCAATGGGAGAAGCTCTCCTGTTGACATTGTGCTGCTACGCGGGGGGGGGGGGGGGGGTTAGCTCAATACTTCTGTCTATCAGGGGTGTAGATTTTTTCATACGTCTGGGCAATTTAGTTAGATAAGTATGGGTCTGCAGTGTATACTTGCCCTCACTGAGTGGAACTACTCATCATGTGTTGCAGGACTGCACTACGCCTGTACCTGCAGAAGGAGGAAGATTTTTTTTTAATTACTCTGTTATGTGATATTATCCTACCTGTTTGCATGAAGTAATGCAAAGGAGGCTTTTAGGGTGAAACAAACAGGAAACAAAACCATGGTATAAATAAGACAGCTGACCTAAATAAACTGCAAGAAAGTTAAGAAAACATTGGTTGTTCCACTAAGTCAGAAGATTGTATTTTCCAAGAGTCAGATTGAGTTACACAGCTGCACTACCAAGGCTGAAAGTCTAGACACGAAAAAATACCATAAACCATTTTAAAAGACCCTTTTGAACAAGGAAGTGGGTCAGGAATTATCAGTAGCAGCATGGGTGGGAAACTGACAATAAGGAACTGAGGGAGAGAGAAACTGCAGTAAACAGATTGCCTGACATTCAAAGATGGGGGTAATTAGGTTTAAAGAAATTTATCAAAGTTTGCAAGGAAAGATTAAGGTGTAGGTAAGAGGAAATCAGCTACTGGTCACTGGTCCCAGAGAAGAAAGTTTTACAGGTACCAAACACAGTTTGGTTTTTCAGGTTAACATGGCTAGTAAACCATGGGGTTGCAGCTCGCAGACTCAGTCTAAGAATGGTAGAACTATGTGATTCCATCCAGAAAGAGGTGAAGCTAGACAGACCCATTCCCAAGTCTTGCATTTAAGAGGAACTAAATCAGGGTCTAAGACAACTTGCTCTGTGATCATGACAATCTGAAATGGCCATGACAAATATTCAGTAGCTTGTCAGCTACCTCTCAGAATTTGATACACGGGTCTTGTCAAAGATTAAATACAAACTGCAGTTCTTATTGCTCAGAAGGAGAGGTAGTTAAAGATGTTTTTAAGAGAAGTCACTTAGCCAGTTCCCTGTTGTAAAATAGAGCAATGTTAAGGGTTAATTAATTTTTGCCAGTTGCTAATGTCCCCCTACTAAATTTTTTTGATACATAAGGATTGCTAGGGTATTAGGAGACACAGATATTTCCTTTTTCCTCCCCAGCCATACATTTGGTAAGGGTGTGTTGACAAAAGACCTGTCATGACAATTATATGCTACTCTTAACTGGATCCCCAGAGTTCACTCTGGATCTACCAAAGGCTTTACAGTGAAGCCAAGAATCTCAGATACTTAGTGCTTTATTGGACATGTTACAGAAATATTATTATTTATTAACTGTTCTGCTTTTTTAAAAAACAGAAACCTCTGACCCTTAAAAACTCGTTAATCACACATAGTGTGGAACTGTTTAAAGTGAAGCAATAATTCTCAGGTTTTTAGTTCATAACAATTAAACTAGTTAGAATAGCAGCCAGATTCTTATCTCATTTGCACCATTGTAAACTGAGACCAACTCCAATGATTTTAGTTGAGTTAATATGGTTTTATATTAGACAAACTGTGAGCAAAATTTTCCAGTCTCCATATGAAATATGACAGCAATAGACATGTTGACTGATTATTTAATACATTCTGAAAACCAAATACTATAGTGTTTGCTACAAATGAGACAGAATTGCATATTTATTAGAGGAGAATGAATAATTCATAGCACATAATTCATGCAGTTAATTTCACCTCTTTTATTGTACCCAAATTGCCCCAGAGCAGCTTGCAGTTTCCTTAAATATTCTCATTAACTCAGTATCTTCACCGAACAACTTTCACCAGGCACTGTGTGAACGTAGCATGTGGGAAGAAGTCAGAAAACAAAATTTGAAATTTCTCTGTTTAGTTTTAATTAGAGATAGGTCAGATGTTATGCTTGTGATCCATGGCTGAATGAGTCATTCTTAGGCTCAGGTTCCATGAATATTTTCCAATATTTACTTAAAATTTGCTGCCTCTGTGGTCACTAACATAGACGGTTCTACTCCTATTATTCAAGTTCCCCTTACACTGTAAATCCACTGATTTCAATTTATAAAATTAGGTTCCAAGGTGCTAAACCATTCTTCCTCTCCTGGGAGGGCAAGGATTACAACTACAGCTTTCACTTCACCTTTGGTTCTGTTGTAATTTCATTTGATTGTCCAATTGTTTGTTTTCTTTCAGTAGTGCTACAGCTGAGATTTCTTTTTGCCTTGTCTAGTTCCCAAGTTTTCTGCTATATTGCTGTCTTCTGGGCCAATATCGCTATTTGCTCAGCCCAATTTTCACCTCCACACTTTATCCTCTAGAGGCTGTTAAGTAAAATGTATCTTAAGCATTGCTGGAATCAGTCAAATTTGTTGTTCATCTTCTGCAAAATAGTTATTATGCCTTGCTTATTCAGGCTGCTTAGAGCTGAGTGTTCTAATGCAGTGTTTATGGCAAAGAAAGGCTTCCAGCCTCCAGTTTCTGTAAACTTTTCTTAAAAGATTTCCGAGGAGAGAGACGAATTCTGCTCCTAGTCACACCAGTATAACACAGAAAAGAATTTGTGCCTTGGAATATTTCATCTGGCCCATTCTGGTAGACATACCCCCCACCATCACCACTTTCTACTTCCTTCCACCTCTTTGCCCCTTGAGTTCCCTGAACGATTTGGAGAGCCAGGGATTCCAAATTAAGGGTAAGATTGTGGACAGTCCCTGGGTGAATACACGTGTGCAGTTGAAAGTGGAAGATGGTCAAGGAGAGAGTCTACCAGAACCCTATTAGCAAGTACAATCCCTGGTGGGGTCTAGCTGGTTATGACAGGGAGGGATATGTTGAGAACGTGGCTTTATCCATTTTGCTTTATACAGTAAAGATTTCTGGGCACAGATTGTGAAATATGCTTTAGCCTCTCTGTATCAGAATTGCTTTAAGACCTGGCACAACTATAACTTGATAAATATTTAAACAATTCTTGATTTGACTATTTCCAGTATCCTCTTCTAATTTTCTCTGTTTCATCATTGGCATTAGTTATCTAACCATCTTGCAAGGATGAGTGCAAATATTTTATTTCCTGGAGCATGCTGAAAGCCAGTATACTTAGACCTATATTTTCAGCTGGTACTAAAATATGTTCAACACAGCTGTAGTTGGCAGGACTTGCACAGGAAAGGTGACTTCTGTGAAGGGTCTTTTAAGTTAGACCTGTATGCACACAGCCCTAAGGGGCTGAGCTTTCAGCCAGGGATCAGCTGTGCATCCATGGTGTGACTGCATCCCTTTTTCCTCAGAATGACCCCTACATCAAAAGCCATCTGCTCCTCCTCTAAGTCTTTATTTCCCTATGCTGGGGAATTCTTTAATATATTAGTACAAAGCAGGCGATGTAAGGTCAAATATGCAGCCCATGGTTTTGTCCTTGGGCCAATGTTTATATCAGGACATTATCATCACATCCATAGTCATGGCAGAGGCCAAGGAGATTTAATGACATGAAGAATGAAATACGCTATCAGCTTCACATGTGGTCCTTTACAAGTGCCCCATTTGTAGTCAGCAGTGTGGAGAGATTTCCACTGATACACATTCTGTGGTTAAACTGAAGTCAACTTTGTTCAGTGCTACTTCTCTGGCATCTTCAAGAATACTTTATTTATTTATTGGTTTCTGAATATTCAGGGTTCATCTAGCTCATTTTTAACATATAATCTCTGCAATCAAAGCCTTACTTTCCTTCATGGGATACAAATCATTAGCATGGCTTTGTTTTATGTGGACTCTTGCAGCATCACTTAGGCTCAAACCTTAATATTCATATACTCAACTGCAAACAGCTTGGGACCATTAGTCAGATGTTTGTCATGGATTTCAGTGGCATCCGTTTGCAGAGCAGACACATTTAAATACAAAGCAAGAGGTCCGTTATGATAGCTAGGAACTTGTGTTCCAAAGAAACTGCTAAAATCCATCTCTGTATATGAAATACAATGGGGTAATTAAAAGTGATATTTGTGTGGTATTTGCACCATACTCAGAACTCTGGGAGAGAGAACAACAAAACAAAACCCTCCCTAGTGCCCAATTAGAGATGCCAAAAATGTAAACTTTTCTAAAGTCTCTCTTTACTTTTAGAACAACAAATGAAACAAGAAAACTGAATGGGGAAGGGGACTTAAAACACAAACACCAAAAGGCTTGCGAATCATTTGCTTTTCCAAGAGCTCATTGTTTACTTAACTCTAAAGACATCTGTTTTCCCAGGAACAAAATAAATCAACAAATAAGAAAACATCATAAAAAGAAGAGAAATGCTGAATGGTCAGGTTAATGGTATCAGAGTTTTTAATGCCCCCCAGGTATTCTTATTTTTGCTACATTGTGTGAACTGAAGTTTGAAAGAAGGATTAGAATATTACGATGAATTCTGAGCTTATTTGAATGCTCATCTATTTCCTCAGATAGCTTTGTGGTTACTTATTGTAAGGTTATTTAATGTGATTAACATATGAAGTCATTCCTGCAATGAAAAAGGAAGAAGGAATGTTTATAACTGGTAAAGAAAGGATAAGGAAGCAGTGAGAGAACAGCTGTTTTCTCTGCCTTATTTTTCCTTTATAATGTCTGTTACCTTTAGATGTCACTTCCTATGTCATCCTCAGGTATGAGTTGTCACAAAAGCTTTATGTAACCAACGTCTGCAGTAGAGCCGCAGCATCTGCATGTCCTCTTTATGTACATATCCTATACACAGTGCTTAAAGTGAAGCTACGCTGCTCCTTGACTCTAGTGCAGCCTGAGGCTTCTAGACTTCATTGTATGTCATTCGAGATGCAGTGAAATGAAGTCTTATTTTAGGTCTCCATTTGGCTAACTCAGAGGTAATTCTTCCTTCCTCCTAACAGCTCTGCAAAGAGCATGCTTCCTTCTCTTATTTACATTCAGAGCTCCTGGTAAGAAAGAAGACTCTTTTACTTTTAGAAACCAAAGATTCATTTCATTTCCCTTTGCAGGTGGGTATGGGACTACATGTTGGGCTGAATGAAGTGAATCCTGAGACAAGAACATAAATAGTTCTGATTTCTGGGCAATAAGACAATCCTTTTTCTTATATATTGTTTGCTTAGTACCTGATTATTGACTGACTGCCTTGCAAAACATAGATTTAATGCAGGCAGCTGCAGACTGGCTCACAATTTGAACTGCATTATTATGAATCTATTGAATTGGGTTTTTATAATCTAAACACCTCATTTGTGTATTATACATAGGGCTTGGTTTTAACGAGTCTTGTGCATCCAAACAGGAGCATAAATGGAAGTTTCTGATTCCACTCCCCTATGCAGCATTCCTGAAGACAAAGGGAGAGAATACACTATACACAAATATGACTTATTGGTTATGTCTACACTAGCAAGTTAGTTTGAATTAAGGAAGCTTAATTTGAACTAACTTAGTACCTGTCTACACTAGGCTTTCATTAGTTTGAATTAAGGAATTCCTTAATTCGAACTAATGAAAGCTTAGTTTGATCTAGTAAGATCTGCCAGTTAGTTTGAACTAAGCCCTTAGTTTGATCGTTAGTTCAAACTAAGGATGATGTAGAAAAGGATTAACCCTTAGATTGAATTTAATAAATTCAAACTAAGGGCAGTTAGTTCCAATTAACAAAGCGGACTAATTCGAATTAATATTAGTTTGAATTAGTCTACATCAGGGTTGTCCAACCTGCAGCTTGGGGGCCAGACTCTGGCCCACCAAGGGCTTTCATCTGGCCCCTGGAGTGTTGCCGCAAGAACCTAGGAGCTGGGGCTGGCCAGGGCCATTGTCAGTTTCTGAGCAGTTTAAAATCCTGACCTGGACATGCCCCCCCAGTTCTGCTCTCCTCTCACACCCTAACCCTAGCACCCCTGTCCTTTCCCTACCTTAGTGGCAAAAACTCTTCTGTAGAGATTGTTACCCATCAATGTTTCTGGTACAGAGATGCCCAGTGCCAAAACCTGTGACCACTGCAAAACTGCCAGGGTTTCTGTCCTGTTTCTATCTGACTTTGCTCTCCTCTCCCTCTCCCCAGCACTGCTCTCTTTTGCCTGAGCAGTGAGTGGCAGGGAATGAGGAGAGCAGAGTTGGTGGGATCCCTGTCAGGAAGTAGCTGAGTCCTGCCACCCAGCTGCTCTGCTTCCTTTGCCTCATGCTTCTTTCCATCCCCTCCTCTGCCACATTCCCCTGTCTTGGCTTGCTTTCCATGCTCTGCCTTGCTCCTTCACACAGGCACATCTCCCCCACTTGTCCTCTGTACAGAGTGCAAGCAAAAGCAATGCCAAATATCACACTAATTATTTTATTAATAAGATTGATTTCTATGTCTTGTCTATTAAAAATTTTCTCACTGGCCTCCCAGCTGAGAAAAGAATTGTGTTGTGGCCTTTGGTCAAAAAAGGCTGGACACCCCTGGTCTACATTGTTAATTCAAACTAATAAGTTTGAGTTTAGTTCAAACTAACAAACTTATTAGTTCGAATTAACACATTCAAACTAACTTTTCCTAGTGTAGATGTGACCAAGTAAATGGGTATAAAGCAGAGAGTAAGTGGATTCTTGGTTCAACGCCCACTAGCCCCAATATGCTTTTTATAGGAGCTGAGACTTGAGAGGGAGACCACTGGATGAAATCTGTACCTGGTGAAGGGCTTCAGCAGATACCTTCAGTCCTGCAGCAGGAGTCAGTAGGGAAGTTCAGCTTTTCTTGGGCTGGTGTGGCTACATACAGTAGTGCCATGTGGAGAGGGAGACCCCTGGAAGCAGAAGCTCAGTGTTTTGTTTACAAACAAAGGCAGGGTGAGTAAGATCAGAAAGGATGATGGTTAGATTAAGGATCTGGAAGTTCTTAGATGAGCCTGTAAACAGGAATCCTTGGGGAGAGGGTTAAGGGGGTATTGAAGTGAAAACTCAGAGGATTCAGAAGAAATCCAGTCAAGTCCTCTGAGCCAAGATTACATTTTGGAAATGAAGGAGATATCTATGAATGGAAGTACTGCCAGCATTAGAAGTTTTACCTTAATAAGGACTGGAAGATATGACCTTCCAACTTTTTTTCAAGAGGAAGAGCTGCCTGAGGCACCTGTGCCTTTTTGTTTTCTTTCCTGGCTGCGGAGATACACGTTAAAAAACTCAAGTTTTTTTCTCAACTTTAAAATGTGAAATTTTCTTCGTGTTTGATTTTAAATATTCTCCTGTGAGAATTACAACTCAATCACCATAGTGTTGTATTTAAGAGTCTTCAGTGTTGCTTTAAATAAACAGTGTTGCCAATGCTGATGATTTTGTCATGAGTATCATGAAAATTATTATATTATTTAAAGCTCCAGATTCTTCCCATCATGGCTGTGGAGAAAACCAAAATACTACCCACGTGCACCCTAAAGGGTCATAAAGCAGAATGAGAATAAAAAGAACGCTCAATCTCAGGGCTGTTGCTACCTTGGAAAAAGGGTCACCACCTGCCATGCACCTCACTCCCTTCAACCTAATCTGTCCTTCAAGCCTGGTCCAGGAGCCAGATCTGGCCCCTGTTGGCTAGCAGCAGCATGGTAGGCAGCCCCTTCCCAGATCCAGCCTCTTCCAAAGCAGCTGCTGGCCAGCCGACAGGGCCATAGATGGGCGAAACTGCAACCACACTGGCCCAGAGGCAGTGACACCCCTGTTATGTCAATCATTTGATTTTTGGTGAGCCTGACTCATGCTTTTTGATTACTTGGTGTTGGCAATATCATGAAAGTGACTTGAAAGTATCAGTTTCATTCCTTTTTAAAGTCAGTTTCAGATTTATCATTTGTAGTATGTTAACTTCACTTCAGGTAGGTACAGGATACACTGAAAGGATTTTGCCCTGGTAGGGTGCTTCCAAAAGTCAAATGGTTTATTTCAAGTTTGATGAACTGCAGAAAATAAGTGGTTTAGATGACAGAAAATAATCTAGATGTTTCTACTATTGTTTCAATTGTATTCAGGGTTTTTTAACAAAATAAGAATATACAAAAAAATTTTAAATCTAACTAGTGTCCCTTAAGTGACTTGACACAAGATGTCAAAACATGTTAGTACCAGAGGTGAGTGGGTCTCATATTTATTTAATTTTCTATCTTTAGCTAGGAATTAGTTACAATGTTCCTGTTACTAATTTCTAAGTTACTATCCACCAAAAACTCTAGAATTTTCAGGTACAAACCTGAAGTCATGGTTAAAGTCTGCTTCCCCCCGAATCTGAAATGGCATCCCTGAAACATCACCCCTTCTGCTGTGTTTTTACATCCATCCTCACTGTGAATTCCCCTACAAGACAGATGCAACCTGATTTTCCTTCTTGATAAGAAGGAAGATTTCCTAACTTTATAGTCATGCAACTTGGGTTATACTTTTCTGCAGAGGAGTGACAGGGAGGTGAGAGCGTGGAGTGAGAAATCTTTGATTCTTCCTCTCCTCCAGCCAGTAAAGGTGAGATAGCACAGAGGGTATTACATTTTGTTGACGGTACAGACTAGGAGCAAATTAATTATTATCATTCCCTCCTCAGCAGGGGAAAGCATGAAGGCAGGACTATCCTTAATTGGGGGCAGCTGGGGCAACAGCCATGGGCCTATTGCTTCATTGCATGTCCCACTAGGGGTAGACCTGTTGACCTGGGAGGGAGGATCACAGAGCCTGGCCACTGGGCCAGCCCACCTCACTCCTGAGGGTGAAGCAGCCTGCCCAAGGTGGGCTGGCCTCTAGCACAGGGTGGCCTACCACCCCAGCACTGTAGGAGGTGAAAGGGTTCCCCACAGGCTAATTGGCCCCTGCCCCCCCACCCCACCCCTAGGGATTGCCCTACATGGAGGGAACTGTGATTCTGAGGAATACCTATGAGGCACAAGTGCCTTCGGGAGTGGTTCAATTTATGTACAATTCACGGCGTATGGTTGGAACGAAAGATGCAATCTAGCCTCTAGATTTTAGAGGTACATGTTAGGTCATCTAATACATTCCTCTTCCATAATAGGATATTCTCTACAATATATCTACTAGAGCTTTGTCTATTCCTATATTAAACTTAACAGTATAAATTACCTTTTCAACTTTGCACAGAATTCTAGTCATAATAATACAAAATTCACATTTCAGATCTGTCCTTATTTGAGTGGAAGGTCTCTTGAATCTTCATGTCTGTTCTTGATTAAGATATTTCTACTTTTTTTTAAAATACATAAGCCTCTGAATATCTACTCATAGAGGAAGAGGAGAATGTTGGAATTGAAATCTGTCATGAAGATCAAAGAAGAGTTTTCTGAACTTTCACCACTTTCTGACCTATGATTTGGATCATATGCTTAAGCATCTGAAATAGACTATTAAATTCCCTATATCCTGTAGACTTTAAAGTGGTATGGGCCAGATTCCTGTCACACTTATCCAGACTGAATACAATCTTAGGGTAGGATTCACAAAGGCTATGTCTACACTGTCAATTTAGTTTGCACTAAGGAGGATTAATTTGAAGTAAATTATTGCACTTCCACACTGGATTTCATCAGTTTGAACTAAGTAATCGCTTAGTTCAAAGTAAGGAAAGCTTACTTCAAAATAGTAAAACCTGCCTTTAATTCAAACCAATGGTTAGCTTGAACATATTAGTTCAATGTAGACTAATTAGTTCGAAATAACTGTTAGTTTGAATTAAATGCGGTTTGACCTTCTTCCTCCCAAGGTGCATGGTACCAGGAAGGAAGTGTCTTCCTCTTTTTGTGGGATTGTTTGAGGGTTGACCCTTCTTGGGTGTCTTGTTGCCACACTTCCCATGGTGCTCCCCTCCTAAGTTGAACTAGCAAGTCCTGTGCATGAACATGCTAGTTTGATTTAGGTTTCTAGTGTGGATGTGCTAGTTCGAACCAAGTTAGTTCGAATTAATCAAAATTAGTTTGCCCTAATTAATTTGAACTAACTTAGGTTGAACTAGCATTCTTAAGTGTAGATCTAATTAACATTTAGATTCCCAAGGATATTTTGGAAACTAAGTGCCTTTGTGAATCTAGCACTTATTTGATTTCAATGTGATTACTTCCAGAGTAAATTACTTAATATGAGCAACTGTGGCAGAAGATGGCTAATTCACTGACTTCAGCAGATTATCCACTTAGAGCTAGGTCATGGTTTCAGACATATAACTGTATGTGTGTGCAAGAGAAAGAAATATGTTGAAGCTGGAAAATACAAAGGACAATTACTTTAATCCATTAAGAAATTTTGATTTCTGCTCAGTGAGTCTTTAGGCTTGGGAGTTTTGTGAACCTATTAAGTCAAGATGGCTTGGCTGCAAAAGGATAGAAAATGTGCCACAATCTCACAGCTCCAGAACTAACAAGCATCTAAGCAATAGCCTCTGTGTCTGGCAACAACTGCATGACAGCAGAGTGCTGTTTGAGCACTTTGCATTTTACTGACCATCATAAGAGAAAGAGGAGGGGGAAGGCAATCACACACCACTTACCTAAAGTATGCTGAAAACAAACAAATGAAATATTAGCCAGATACTTTCATCCATTTATATGATTCTGTATTTTCAGTCTCAAAATGGGCTACCTTCTCATACTGTTCCTAATGTCCTAGTCCATAAATCCCACAATTAAACCCGTTTTGTATGTCAGCAAATTAAAATGCTATATGCTTGTGGGATGAGGCAATATAGCAACACAAATGTGAAGATCATGAACAAAATTCCTGTGAGATGGAAGGCAGCATGTGGTGACTCCCACGCTGCCCACAAAAACTGGATGGTCAGTTTTACAAGAGAGTGTGAATGTGTTAGGAATTCTCTGGAGCACAATGGCACATCTTCTTGCTGATCAAAACATGTGATTGGCAACAACACAAGCTTCCTGTAGTCTGTAAAGTAAATTTCAGCACTGACATTAAGGAAAGTTTTCAGTGCTTGGGAATGACTGTGCTTCTGTGGCGTCTCTCACTGAAATTAACATATGGTCTGTTCTGATGAGCCTCCTCCTTGCTTCTAACACCCTCCTACTACTGCAGGATCAGGGGATGCATGGGGCCGGCTCCGATGGCTTTCTGTCACTCAGAGGACTCATCCTACTTTGGGAGAATTAACAGCTGGCTGGTTTTCAGCTACAGAGCAATACAACTAGAGGTGTGAGGGAAATATTTTTCTTTTCTATTTTTATTTTTGAGATTTCTTTTCATTTTCTTTTTCTATTTCTTTTTTATTTTTATTTTTTATTTATTTTATTTTTTTTATTTCCATTCTTATTTTATTTTCTATTTCTATTTTTTGAAATTTCAAAACTTTTCCCAAGTAAATCAGAAAGAAAAGACTCAAATATTTTTATGAACCAAAAGATTAAAAAGGATATTTAATTTTTGTCTAGATTCTGACTGCACTGGTAGATTATTTTTACTATGATTAGTTTATGTGTTGAAACACAGTTACTTTGAATTGGAAAATAGAAATTTTTCATTTAGAAATACATCTAAATGTTTCATTTAGATAAGTTCCAGAGGGGTAGCTATGTTATTCTGTGTACAGCAATGAGACTCTTGTGGAACCTTAAAGACTAACAAACTTCTTCAGACGAGCACCTGAAGAAGTGGGTTGCAGCCCACAAAATCTTAAATCTGAGGACACTGCTATCCTTGGGGGCTGAGTGGAGTGACTGCCCTCCCCCACTGCTGAAGGCAAGAGGTGGTGTGGGAGCATGGAGCTTGGGTGCTGGGCTGGCCTGCCTACCCCCATGGGGAAGCAGCCATCCCTGGGGCAGGGTGAGAGTGTGGAACCCGGCCTCTCTACCAGCCCACATGACTCCTCTGTGCAGGGTGGAGGCAGGGGCGCTCCCAGGGGCAACTCTGCACAAAGAAATGTGTTAGTCTTTAAGTTGCCACAGGACTCTCATTTTCATTTAGATAATTTCAAAATATTTTTTGAAAAAAGAAGAGTTGTGAAATATATCAAAACTGATGCTTTCTTGCAAAAGGTTTTGGTTTTGACAAATTAGCATTCTTCAGCAAAATAAAGTTTCATGACTCCTCTGCATCTCCAGAAAAAATTAAATGACTAGCAAAGCCCAGAACTGAGTCCACTATAACTGTTATAAATAGATAAAAGCCAAATTCTCTGCTGATGTAATTCCATTGAAATCCATTGAGATACACCAGGAAATAACCTGCCTAGACAATTACTACTAGCTGTGTTTAATTTCTTCAGGAGTTGTCTGTGTCAGAACAGGTTTCATACCCAGCGTGATGGGATTTATCACCAAAGAGAGCAAGCCAAATAATTTATGCTCCTGGTAGGGAAGGTATAAATACAAGAATTCACTGAGAATAATGCCATTTTTATTTTCAGACCTCCAATCTTTAAAAATCAAGGGTATTATCGACTACTTACCTTTCCATTGTTCTCTCTTGGTTTCACAAATAACAATTTTGCTTTGACTTTCCAGTCAAAGGTACTTGATATCAGGTTATGCTTTCAAAAATGCAAGGACCAATCATCCTGGGACAGGCATGCTCATTACTCCAGTTGTGTACATGCTACTGACATTATGACTGGACCTCAGAAATATTTTCTTTCCTCAACAGCTAATGGAAGTTCATCAGTGGAAAATGTAGCAATATTTTATAGCCTAGGGTCAAAAATAGCCTTGCCTTAAAACTATGTTAAAGAAACCTAGATATGAAGAGTGTTTCACTTTATGATAGGCTCCAATTTTTGTTGTCATTGTTGTCTCCACATATCTCTGATAGAAGTTGTTCCAGTAACATCTTCTGCTATATAGCAATGTGTAGTTCTGTATAACTATAGTTCAGGTTGAACATGAGTTCTGTGATAGAATTTATTCTTCACTGTCATTTTTCTTGCAGTGCTGAGGAATACCTAAAGTCTTCAATAACAAGTTGCACATTTTATATTTTATATATATTTGAAGGGTCACAATGATAGATTTGTGTCCCATAACTACACCTAAATAAATACAATAATGAACAGTAATACTGTATAGGCTTTACAATGAAATTTGAGTTTGTTTGCAATTCCCTTGTTCATCATTGTTTTACAGAAGGAATTACTGGAACAAATTAGTTGTTAATAAAGTCAGCCTTAACTTTATGAAAAAGCTAACAATAGCATCTGCACAATTTTAGATATTAATCTAGTGTTACATTTAACAAGATGATAGGATTATTGATAAAATTAGAAGGTCAATGGTCATAATAAAAGAATTACAAGTACACCCACAGTGTATTATGCTTAACAAATTCAGTTTAAGACACATCCTGGCTTGTGTATTAATCTGTAGTCACTCTTTTTGCATCAATCCAATGTGCAAATATACTAAGCTTCTATAGAAGTCAGGCAGACGTTTATGATTTAACCATGAACTCCAAGAAAAGTATCCATGTTACAATCATTCACAAGGAAGTTTTGTAATTCCACTAATTTAAGGAACAAAGAATATTTTTGTTGGTTTGCTCTATTTTCATAGAAAAACTTCAGTCAAAATGTCTGAATACATTTGTTCACTTCTTTTCACTTAATATTTTCCACAAGTTTTCTTAAATGTCATTGTTATATAATTGATGTACTATTTTAATGTGTTGAAAGCATTCCACTGTATTTGTATCTTTCCTATATTCCTATTCACACAGGAAAACAGGCAGACAGACATAAACAGAAGTATGAGGTCGGCAGTTTCTAGAATCCTCGCTTGTGTTATCCACCTACTCAGTGCATCCAATTCCATAGAAAAGAAGGTACTCTGGCCATATCCTACTGTAGTAGACAAGATTAACTGGCTTAGGAGTGGTTGTTTGTGAGCACTGATGACAGGAGGAAAGCTAGAGTCCTCTGGAATGATTATTTGCTGCATATTTTTCCCCTTTGCACAGACTGACCATAAAATATCATTTCTGATCCTCACATTTGCTATTGTGTTCCCTGACAGCACAGTGAAAAAAGCTTGTCCACTGAAGATCTACTTCTTAACAGCAGGCTTCACTGACTGGGGTGGAGGGGGCGGAGAAAAATCAGAAGAGTATGTTTATTGTAAGATTTATATGAACTTTGTCATTTTCATAGAATCATACAATCATAGAATCATAGGGTTGGAAGGGACCTCATGAGGTCATCTAGTCCAACCCCCTGCCAAAAAAAGCAGTACCACTCCCACTAAATTATTCCAGCTAGAGTTTTATCCAGCCAGGCTTTAAACATCTCCAAAGATGGAGATTCCACCACCTCCCTAGGTAAGTCCATTCCAATGCTTTACCACCCTCCTAGTAAGAAAGTGTTTCCTAATATCCAGCCTCAACCTCCCCAGCTGCAACTCGAAACCATTGCTCCTTGTCCTGTCCTCTGTTACTACTGAGAACAGCCAAACTCCATCCTCCCTGCAGCATTCCTTCAAGTAGTTGAAGGTTGCTATCAAATCCCCCCCTCAGCCTTCTCTTCTGCAGGCTAAATAAGCCTAGTTCCTTCAATCTTTCTTCATAGGTCTTGTGCTCCAGTCCCTTCACCATTTTTGTTGCCCTCCGCTGGACTCTTTCTAATTTGTCCACATTCTTTTTGTAGTGGGGAGTCCAAAACTGGACACAGTATTCCAGATGCAGCCTCACCAGTGCCAAATAGAGGGGAATGATCATATCCCTCGATCTGCTGGCAATGCTTCTTCTGATGCAGCCCAGTACACCATTGGACTTTTTGGCAGCAAGAGCACACTGCTGACTCATATCCAGCTTCCCATCCACCAGGACCACCAGGTCCCTTTCTACAGTGCTGCTACTTAGCTGATCGCTCCCCAGCCTGTAGCAGTGCATGGGGTTTTTCCATCCCAAGTGCAGAACTTTGCACTTCTCCTTGTTGAGCCTCATGAGATTTCCATTGGCCCACTGCTCCAATTTGTCAAGGGCTTCCTGAATCTTCTCCCTGTCCTCCAGCGTGCCTACCGTTCCCCCCAGCTTGGTGTCATCCGCAAACTTATGGAGTGTGCAATAAATCCCATCATCCAGATCATTAATGGAAATATTGAACAGAACTGGTTCCAGGACTGACCCCTAGAGCACACCACTCGTTACTGGTTGCCAACTAGACACGGAGCCATTGATTTCTAAACGCTGAAACTGTTGAACCAGGCAGTTCTCTTTCCACCTTACAGTCCATGCATTCAACCCATACTTTCTTAACTTGCTGATGAGAATTCTGTGGGAAACCGTATCAAAAGCCTTGCTAAAGTTGAGGTATATCATATCAACAGCTCTTCCTGCAGCCACAAATCCAGTTATCTCCTTATAGAAGGCGATGAGGTTGGTCAGGCATGATTTACCCTTGCTGAATCCATGCTGACTGTTCCGGATCACTCTCTTTTCCTCCAAGTGTTTCAGGATGGATTCTTTAAGAACCTGCTCCATGATTTTTCCATAGATTGAGGTGAGGCTGACTGGTCTGTAATTCCCTGGATCCTCTTTTTTGCCTTTCTTGAAGATAGGCACTATATTTGCTTTTTTCCAGTCCACCAGCACCTCCCCCATTCACCATGAGTTTTCAAAGATGATGGCCAGTGGTATTGCTATCTCATTGGCCAACTCCCTCAGCACCCTCAGATGCAGGTCATCCGGCCCCATGGACCTGAGCACATCCAGCTTCTTTAGGTAGTCCCTGATCTGACATTCTGTCACCAAGGGCGTCTCTTCTCTCCAGTCTGCCATGTCTGTAATGGGCTGGGAGCTGGCCCTCCCTGTGAAAACTGAAGTAAAAAAAGCATTGAGCACTTCAGCCTTTTCCTCATCCTTCATCACAAGGATACCCGCGCTATTCAGTAAGGGATCTAGACCAGCCCTGCTCCTCTTCTTGTTATTGACATACTTGTAGAACCCGTTCCTGTTATCCTTCACATCCCTTGCTAGCCGCAACTCCAGTTGTCCTTTGGCCTTTCTGATTTTATCCCTGCAGTCCCGAGCAATATCTTTATATACCTCCTTAGTCATCTGTCTAAGCTTCTACTTCCTGTAAGCTTCCTTTTTATGCTTTAGCTCAGTGCAGAGTTCTCTGTTAAGCCACACTGGGTGCCTTCCACATTTGCTGTTCTTCCTGCTCATTGGAATGGTATCTTCCTGTGCCCTTAGCAGGGTTTCTTTAAAATACAGCCAGCTCTCTTTTCACCTTTCCCCTTCAGACCAGCCTCCCAAGTGATCCTGCCCATCAGTTCCCTGAGGGAGCCAAAATCTGCTTTTCTGAAGTCCAGGGTCTACGTTTTGCTTTGTTCCTTTTTTCCATTAATCAGCATCTTGAACTCTATCATCTCGTGGTCACTGCTTCCCAGGTTGCCATTCACTTCTATGTCTCCAATCAATTCTTCTCTGTTTGTGAGCAGCAGGTCTAGAGGTGCAAGACCCCTAGTTGGTTCCTCCAGCATTTGTACCAGGAAGTTGTCCTCAACGCTCTCCAAAAACTTCCTGGATTGCCTGTGCACTGCTGTATTGACCTCCCAGCAGATATCAGGGTAATTGAAGTTCCCTGTGAGAACCAGGGCCTGTGATCTGGAAAATTCTGCCAGTTGTCCATAGAATGCCTCATCCACCTCCTCCTTCTGGTCTGGGTTGATTAAGAAGTTTTCTCAGAAAAGCTGAGCTGAATAAATTATCACTTTGGTGGTTTCCAGTGATGGGGTTTGGTTTGCTTAAATGGTTAAAAAAACAACCATTGTTTTACAGTTACATGCATATGACATTTTGATCAGGCAGCGTAACATCAAGGTTGATATGGTAAAGTCACTCATCAGCATTTTCATTCTTCCTGTATACATTTTGGAAAGATTGGAAATTTAAATGTTGAGGCTTGCGCAGTTCAATGACTGTGAACAAACTCCCATACACACTATAGAGAAATTGTACATTGAAATCAAAAGTCCAAAGCAAAGGACTTATTTGTATTTTTTTAGGGTAAACTTTTCAAAACAGCACAAAACGTCCATCCAGAAATCCAACTGTCAAACAGCACCCTAGATTTTGAATGTTTCTTCCTAACCTAAGCACCAGTGGTCTAATTCAAAGCCATTGTAGTCGAGGTGACCAGTAGAACAAAGAATGGCTCTTCTGAGTCATTATTTGTTAATTTAATTGACTTCTCTGTGCCCACTCTCTTATTACAAAGCAGGTCCGTCAAAGCACTGAAGCACATGTTTAAATTCAAGCATCTGAGCAGTTATGTTATTCTGGTTTTCATGTGTTCAAAAATAAGCATGTGTTTTGCTAAAGCAGGCCCATAATCAAGCTACAGGGTTCCAACTGCCCTTCCCCCTGGTCCTTTAGCAATGCACAGGTTTCTTCAGCTGCTGTAGTCCAGTTTAAGTCGGCAGTATATTATCATGCATAATACCATGAAGCAAGATAGAAGTCATATAAGCTTATTTTTATATTATAATTTTTTTCCTTCACTTAATTTTGATTTTATTGTTCTTCAATGCCAAGTGCTAGCAGCCCTGCAGCTTCTAATGACTATGCTTTGTGACTTTGAGTACTGCTGATGATCAGGACAGGAGGAAGGGGAATTCTGAAGATGAAATCATTTGACCCAACAAGATGAATTAATTCAAGGTGAATTTAAGTACTGACCTACTAGTTCAACTCAACAGTAATGTGCATATTATAGTTTCTCAGTGAAAAAAAAGCAGGCAGAGAAGAGGAATGGCACAATCTGTTACAGCAGGAAACTATATTTGAAAAAAAAAATAGTGATTTTGGATGCCAGTTTGAGACAACTGAAAAGGATCTAAACAGAGGACATGCTTATTATTTCTGAAAATTAATCTTCTTTAAAATATCTTACGGTGTACAGTAAATAAATGAGGCAACTGAACTCTTTCAACACTTTTAAAAAAATTAGGCCAACATGTTCATAACTTGTATTTTCTTTCTTTCTTTTTTTTTTTTGGTTTTTTTTTCTTTTTTCTTTTTGTTTTTTAGTGACACAAATGTCTCTAAAAGACTATATTGACAAAATGTGTAATGCTCTATGCAAAAAGTCTGAGGAGGTGTGGGGCTTTTATTTTATTTTAATTTATTTTTGGTGGAGGGTTGTTACCAAACAAGTGAAAAGGGAAACTTTTCCACATTTTTACTTTCTGAGTCACATTTTTGTAAAGCTCTGTTCATTAGAGACCACAAAATTGTGGTCTCCCCAAAACATCTATATAAGTGAGAGTACTTTCTGGAAGCCCTGTAATTGGAAATGTTGTAGCTTTCAGAATATGCTACTCAGATATCACTGATGTTTTTCTCTTTCATTCTGCTTTTGTCTGCCAGCTGTATGTGATCCAAAAGTACAGAAACAGACTCGTTTAAACTCAACCATTGTGTAGCATTTGTGATGTGTGCATAATGAATTCTGAATGCAAATGTATGCTGTAAAGTGAAATGCTGAAAATCTGTGTGACAATCAGTGAAGCAGTGCAACACAAAATATTTTTATATAATAAATATTAATTCAGATATTTATGGGAGATTTTCAAAACAGCTCATTCTAATTATAGATATAAGGTGGGTGAGGTAATATCTGTATCAGACCTACTTCTCTTGGTGAAATAGCTAACTTTTAGAGCTACCTTGAGCTCTTCTTCAGGTCTAGGACAGGTACTCAGAGTGTAAATGCAGGGAACAGATTATTTGATTTAAGTAATTAACACATATCTAAGACAGCATTCAGGAAAAAAATGCCTTATTAACACCTCTGCTGTTATAGGACAAAAGAGAAAGAACAAATGTGTTATAAATTAATACAATAAGTCATAAATCGAGTGCCTTTTTAATAACAATGATTTTTAGTGTCTAGTAGAGGCATGAATTTAAGCACCTCAGTCAGGGAGTCAGCAACCCAAAAAATAAGAAGAAACATTTTTAAAAATTCTTTCAAAATCAAGTATTTTGAGAGCTACAATGGGTGTAGCCTCCTTCTGGGCAGGGCTGGACTGGCTGCAAGGCCCCCAGTGGACAGTGGAGGGTGCAGAGCCAGGGTACCTGCTGCAGCATCCCCTGAGGGAATGGGGGAGCCTGGAACCAGGAGCAGCACCCTCACAGCATCCCCCAATGGCGGGGGAGGACACAGAGAAGACTGCAGGGCACCAAGAGGGAGCCCCCCAGGGGACCTGGAGCTGCAAGGGAGCAGCCAAAGAGCCGAATGTGGCTCCGGAGCTACAGGTTGCAGACCCCTGACATTGGTGTATCTTTTGAAGAAATTGTGCAGGTTTCCTTTGCAGATGAGGCCAGACATGGAGTGATCATTTTGTGAAAAAAGCTGGAGCATGGGTGATATGCTGTTTTTGTCTCATGTCATTTTTATGCAATTTCATTCAAGAGCACAGTGGTTATCTGGTTTTACCCACATAGTTGTTATTGGAATCTGACAAGCTGTAACCCATGTACACTCCTCAGGTGTGAGATGTGTATCATTCATATTCTTCTTTATAGTATAATTGTGTATTATTTAATGCAAAGTATGCCTTATAAGATATTTTTTGAATGTTCATGACATACTGAATATTGCTTTGATAGTATCCTTCTTTCTATATCACATGCATAGTTGTGAAAGTCTGCTAAGTAATATTCCCAAATGTATTTCTCACATAGGTTGAACAGGCAAACATAAAGCAGAATGAGTTCACACCTTGCTGAAGAATGCATACAAGAACAATGGACTATCCTAACTATCTGATAAGGTGATGCTCATTTGATGCAAAAGGGGAACACCATGCACATTGCTGAACACGGCCAATTACCTGACCCCAGGGGGTGATGAGGTAACACATTAAAGTAAGAGGCATTTTTTTTTTTAACTCTGGCACTCCGTCTTGCAATCCACCAAAAAGATAATATCAAGATAAACTGTCCTCAGAGGGGAAGCCTGATTGGGGGGCCAAACAACCAGTCTGAGATAAGATTAACCATCAAAGACTACAGTATAAGGCAAACTGATGTATATCAATTTCATTGCCAAATTGACTAACTTATGAACTTGTAGAGTTCATTAAGAACCACGGAGCTCTGTAAAATGGCAGTTCCTAGGGTTGCATCTGGAACTGGGGTACTGGCTGGGGATCTTTCTATTGAAGATTTCTATAAGTGGACAGCCAAAAGCACTTACTCACTAAAAGAGGAGCTGCTTACCTGTAGGAGACTGTAAGTGAATTGACCCAGGAGTGGTTGATTCACACACCAGGACAAGTACAAGACAGACTCTTGGAGGGATTGGTGTGACACAGCAATACATCAGTTCAGACTGTAGAGGAGAATGTCACAAGGGACATTAATGAAATGGATGAGGTAAGACACATATTGTCAAAGGTAGGTATAGGACCCATGGATCTTGAAATGTATGTTTTAGGCGCCTTGATTATTGCAGTGAGAGAGATATGTCCTGCAGGTTTTGCATGTGTTGTTATGAAGGAATCTGATGCTGCTTTGAATAGGTGGGTGTGAGCCATTAAGATTGTGATGATGAACTTCATGGAGCTATGGATTTTTTGGTATGTTTGTGGTACTTACTGGATCTGCAAAGATAAGTGTGGTTTTCTGTGGATTTTTTTGTATATAGTTATCTGTAGTGTTCCATTGCTGATGCTGATTATTGTCCAAAAACTTGTTGAAGGGGCTGGACTGTTTTAGAGACACTTTGATGGAAGGATAGTGGTTGTTGAAGTTGTGGGGGAAATCTATGAGGGAGTTAAGGTCATCCATTCAGAGAATTAAAATCTTATTGATGTATCATAGTGATATAATTGATTTCATGGTCTGTTTGTACAGAAACTATTCCTCAAGGTGGCCCATGAACAGGTTGCCATATTGGGGAACTACTCCAGTATTCATGGCCATTACTATGATTTAGAAAAAGTGTTTGTCGTTGAACATAAAATTGTTATAGAAGGGTTTCAAAGGGATGAGTTTAGTGATGAGCTAGGGTGGATATTAGAGTGTTATTCATCATCTTACAGTACAGATATTTGAGTCAGCCACTAATGTAGTCATTGTTAGGAATGTTAGTGTACAAAAAAGTGATGTTTGTGATGGCAAGGATGTTATTCTGAAGGAGGGCATTAATGTGGAGGAGTTTTTGGAAGAAGTTGGTTGTGTTCTGGCGAAAGCTGGCCCATTGTGGTTTGAGGATGTTTTTTGTACATCTTAATATTCTTTCTGTAAGAGTGTCATGGCCTGATATGCTGGATCTTCCTGGATTCCCCTCATTTGCATATCTTGGAAAGCACATAGAAGATCCCAGGAGTGGTTTCATGAGGATATAGTTTCTCTTAGAGATGCCTGAGGATGGATTTGATGATATTCTTAAACTGAATTGCGATATAGGGTCTTCTTTGGATTCTTTAGAATAGGTAGTGGTGGAGAGCTGTTGGTTGCTCTCATTGGGTGAAACTGATGTAATTTAACTATATAAGCACCTGATTGCCCTGGCGTATAATGTGGTTAAAATACTAATCTGCAATAATTGTGCCTGTAATTGTTTTCAGGGGCAGAGGATGAGTTTAAAAATCTTGACCTAGAAGTATTTTATAATTCTTTAAAAAACAGGGTTAAAGATTGAGGGAAAAAGCAGCATGAGGCCCATGAGTAGACTCAGGTTAAATCAATTGTACATATAAAAACAACTAGAAACTAACAAAATCATCTTACTCCAGCTATTGTCTGATTATAAATTGCTTTTTCTTTGGTCAGAGAAGTGTCACAGTAATGTGTCGGTTGAGCTGGTGACACATTATTCTTAAAGAGAATGAAAATGGACATCGATATTTGAAAGACTGACTAAAATGCAAACTACAGAACATCTTAGACATAATAGAAAAATCAAAACAAGAAAATAGAGCAATGCAGTTAGTCAGAAGAATTATCCTGTCAACAGCTGGGAATATTACCAACTATATTCAATCCAGATAAAATGAACAACCCCAACATCTTTTTCTTCTTTGCAGAAAACTGCAAATAAAGAATTGTCTAGTTGTTTAAAAGAATACTATTCTAATTACCTGGAACCAGTGGCATACTGAGGAAATGAAGGGACAGATTCTGCCCTTGAACTTCTGTAGGCAGGGATAGCTTTGGCTTTAACTGGAGCACTGTGTGCTATATATCTGAGTTTGATTTGTCCCACCATGTTCTGTTATTGGTTTGGATTTTTTGTTTGTTTGTTTTAAAATCTTATCCCCCAGGAAATCACCCATTGGAATATGTAAGAAATGGTCTATTCCCCCTCTGCTGCAAACTCATCCATTCTATGATGTGAGGGTCTAATAGGAGTGATGGAGTCAGATACATGACGGCCATTCCTTTTGAAGACTATGGTTGCTGTATACATATTGCTAATGCAAGAATAAGGCCACAAATCTGAATCAACCTATACTTTAAAAAAAATTAAGATCGGTGTGAATATTCTAGTGTGCTCAAGTGAAGTGGAATTAATACTAAATGTCCAAGATTCTCCAGAGTGTCAATTAATTTTGGTGCCTGATTTTATGGATGCCCGTTGTGTAGCACATTGAAGAAGCTTCATTTACAGAAGATGTTGAACATCACCACATGGAGAATCAGCCTCCTTTAAGGTGTTCCCAGTTGGGCACTCAAACAATTTTGGCATACATAATCACTAGTCACTTTTGGACATCTTGGTTCAGATTCATGTGCTCTCCCCAAATATATGTATAAAATTCCATACGAATCCACATGTACCTGTAAAGTCCTTCCGACTCTACCAACAATAAAAAATATCACATTGCTCAGCTCCAAAGAAGCCTGACAAGAGAATGATGATTTGCAATATGTGCTGAAGGTTAGGAAATTTAGGCTTATTTAGATAATTGAGGTAGGAGACATAGAGTAGAGTCAATTTTACATACAAACTCTTCTCACAGAAGTTGTCAGGAAGCAGAATTACAGTAATCATGAACTACTTCCACAAACATGCATTTTGAGAAGTAGAAGATTGGACCAATAGGCAGCACAAATACAGGCTATGGTTTTTTTTGTTTGTTTGTTTGTTTGGTTTTTTTTGAAGTGATGTTTTAATTGAACTTTCTTAGGCACCCAAAGACTTTTAGGATGATTGACTTCTAGGGCAAGACAGCAAATCAATCCTTGCATGTACTCATGGAAATTAGAGTCCCTCCCCACTTCCTGCACAGCTGTCTTTTCTCCAACCACTGCTTTCTGCTCTCACAGACATATGATCTCCCCACCCTTGCTTTAGGTGATGATGATCATAACATGAATTTTGCTAATGCAAATAAACCAAACCCAAACTAAGTGAGAGTCTATTTTCAATTCATGTTTGGCACAGCTCTAAATGCTGTCAGTAAACTGGTTTTCTTTCTAACACAAACTTCAATCTGCAGGGGTGTCAGTCTGCCTGTTTCATGTGATTAACTTCATTGGGAAAAAAAGAAAACCTCAAAAAATTGAAGCACAGCAAATATGGGACTTATTGATTATGATTATGTAGAACAGGGGACTGCAAACAGGGGAGTTTGCGAGGGAAGGAGTTGGTGCCAAGTGCGTCCAAGGTAAGTGAGTGCTGTGTCTTTTTCCCTACAGGTGGTTTGCTGACTGTGTGTTTGTGTCTTTTTCCCTACAGGTGAGTTGCTTGTGTCTTTTTCCCTACAGGTGCTTGCTGTTAGTTGTGGGACTGTGCTTGTGTGATTGGGTGGGGGCTGTTTGCACCATTGTTCCCTCATCACCTTTAATCAGCAGCTTCTAGCAGCCTTGTGATTGGCCTGCCCCTGTGTGACTAACAAGGGGCAAGGGCCGACTTAGGCAGAGAAGGCCTTTAAAAGCCACAGCTTGAGCGACCAGAGAGAGCTTGCGAACAGGGGAGTTTGCGAGGGAGTTGGGGGAGGAGTTTGGTGAGGCCAAGATGGTGAACAGGAGCTGTACTGCTGGAGCCAGCACCCCTGCTGTTTCCTTTGCCTCTGTGTGTAGCCAGACAGACTGTCTGTCCATGGATATCTCCACCCAAACCCTGGTGTGGAATTGCAGGGAGTGTGGCCTTCATTTTCCTGCCACTGATGATCAGACTAGGGAGATGAGCCTATGTGATAGGTGCCTTCTGGTGGCATCTCTTCAGAAACAGGTAGGAGAGTTACAGGAGGAGGTGTCACGACTCAGGGGTATCTATGCCCTTGAAAAGTTCCTTGACAGTGTCCACGATAAGACCTGCAAGGAGGAGGTCCCTATCCCAATGCCAAGGGCTTCTGCCACAGCTCTGGAAATGGATGCGATGCCTATGGCAGAGGAAGGACACTGGCAGCTGGTCACATCTGGCAGTAGACAGTGCTCCACGCCTGCTCACATCCCACCATCCATTGTGGTGAGGAACCATTATGCGGTGCTGGACACTCTGAAGGAGGCAGAGGAGATGCCATCCACCCCAAAGGCTGGGCAGATCACAACCACCTCACCTAAGAGGAAACGTAGGGTTGTGGTGATTGGGGACTCACTCCTGAGAAGAATGGAGGCACCCATCTGTTGCCCTAACAAGGCCTCTAGAGAGGTATGCTGCCTGCCAGGTGACTGTATCCATGACATAACGCAGGGATTGTCAAAAATCATCCGCCCCCTCAGACTACTACCCCATACTTCTTACCCATGTTGGTACCAATGATACTGCGAGAGGTGATCCTCAGCAGATCAAAGGTGACTTCAGGGCTCTGGGAACGAGGGTGAAGGAGTTTGGCGCACAGGTGGTGTTCTCCTTGATCCTTCCAGTCAAGGCGAGAGCCTTGAGGAGAGACAGCTGCATCCTAGAGGTGAATGCCTGGCTGCGAAGATGGTGTGGTCAGGAGGGATTTGGCTGCCTTGACCAGGGAGTCCAGTTTCAGGACAGAGGATTGATAGGCAGAGATGGCCTTCACCTGTCCAGGAAAGGGGAAGAGCGTATTTGGGCACAGACTGGCTGACCTAGTGAGGAGGGCTTTAAACTAGGTTCAACAGGGGAAGGAGACCAAAGCCCACAGGTAAGGGACAATGTGGGTGATCTGGGGGAAGGGATGGAACATGGGAGGTGCTGGGACTGTATCAACAGCAATAAAAGAGAAGGTAGTTGGAACATGGGGGGGTAATAAAATAATTGTCTTAAGTGCTCTACTGAAGCCCCAATATGTGAGGAGAGTGGGGGAGGAGAACTCCGAGAAAAAATGCAAGTAGGTTTATGTAATAGAATTCGAAATCCACATAACAAAGTAGGGCAATCGACCGGGTATCTTAGGTTCCTGTACACTAATGCGAGGAGCCTGGGAAATAAGCAAGAATAATTGGTAATACTAGCACAGACAACGAACTAAGATATTATAGGAATAACGGAGATGTGGTGGGACAGTCCGCACGACTGGAGCTCTGCCATGGATGGGTGTAAACTGTTCAGGAAAGACAGGCAGGGAAGAAGAGGGGGAGGAGTAGCGTTATATGTAAAAGAGCTCTATGACTGCTCAGAGCTCCATTATGGAAGTGGAAGCGTACCAACAGAAAGTCTGTGGGTTACACTGAGAGGGGAAAGCAACAAGGGGGATGTTGTGGTGGGTGTCTGCTATAGACCACCAGACCAGAAGCAGGAGGTGGATGAGGTGTTCTATGGACAACTAGAGGAAGCTTCTTGATCACAGGCCCTGGTGCTGATGGGGGACTTCAATTACCCTGACATTTGCTGGGAGGCCAATACAGCAGTGGATGGGCAATCCAGGAAATTTTTAGAGAGGCTTGGGGACAACTTTCTAGTACAAATGCTAGAGGAACCAACTAGGGACCTTGCACCGCTCGACCTGCTGCTCACAAACAGGGAAGAATTGATCAGGGACGTAGCGGTAAATGGCAAGCTGGACAGTAGTGACCATGACATGGTTGAGTTCAGGATCCTGATTAAAGGAAGGAAGGAAAGAAGCAAAACAAAAACCCTGGACTTCAAAAAAGCAAAGTTTGGCTCCTTCAGGGAACTGATGGGCAGGATCCCTTGGGAAGCTAATCTGAAGGGGAAAGGAGTCCAAGAGAGTTGGTTATATTTTCAAGAAACCCTGCTAAGGGCACAGGAAGTTGCCATTCCAATTAGGAGAAAGAACAAACATGTGAGGCAGCCAGAATGGCTTAGCTGAGAACTCTGCTCCGAGCTTAAACATAAAAAGGAAGCTTATAGGAAGTGGAAGCTTGGTCAGATGACCAAGGAGGCATATAAAGATATTGTTCGGGACTGCAGAGATAAAATCAGAAAAGCCAAAGGAAAAATGGGGTTGCGGCTAGCGAGAGATGGAACCATTGATTCCTACGCGCTGAAACCGTTGATCTAGCCAGTTTTCTATCCACCTTATAGTCCACCTATCCAACCCATACTTCCTTAATTTGCCAATGAGAATGCTGTGGGAAACTGTATCAAAAGCCTTGCTAAAATCAAGTTATATCACCGCAGTGGTTCTTCCTGCATCCAAAAAACCAGTCATCTGATCATAGAAGGAAATAAGATTCCTCAGGCATGATTTACACTTGGTGAACCCATGCTGACTGTTCCTGATCACTTTATTTTCCTCTAAGTGTTTTAGGATAGCTTCTTTGAGAACCTGCTCCACAATTTTTCCAGGGATTGAGGTGAGGCTGACAGGTCTGTAATTCCCCGGATCCTCCTTTTTCCCTTTCTTGAAAATAGGCACTACATTTGCTTTTTTCCAATCCTCTGGCACCTCCCCCATTCTCCATGTGTTTTGAAAGATAACAGCCAGCGGTGCTGCTATCTCATCGGCCAATTCCCTTAGCACTCTTGGATGCAGTTCGTCCGGCCCCATGGACTTGAGCACAACCAGCTTCTTTAAGCAGTCCCTAACCTGTCCTTCCGTCACCAAGGGCCTGTCTTCTTCTCTCCCATCTGCCACACCCATGGTAGTGGGCTGGGAGTTGACCCTGCCCGTGAAAACTGAAGCAAAAAATGCATTGAGCACTTCAGCTTTTTCCTCATCCTCTGTCACAAGGATGCCTGCCCTATTCAGCAAGGGGTCTACACCATCCCTGATCCTCTTGTTATTAACATACTTGTAGAACCCCTTCTTGTTATCCTTTACATCCCTCACTAGCCACAACTACATTTGTCCTTTGGCCTTTCTGATTTTATCTCTGCAGTCCCGAGCAATATCTTTATATGCCTCCTTGGTCATCTGACCAAGCTTCCACTTCCTGTAAGCTTCCTTTTTATGTTTAAGCTCCGAGCAGAATTCTCTGCTAAGCCATTCTGGCTGCCTCACATGTTTGTTCTTTCTCCTAATTGGAATGGCAACTTCCTGTGCCCTTAGCAGGGTTTCTTGAAAATATAACCAACTCTCTTGGACTCCTTTCCCCTTCAGATTAGCTTCCCAAGGGATCCTGCCCATCAGTTCCCTGAAGGAGCCAAACTTTGCTTTTTTGAAGTCCAGGGTTTTTGTTTTGCTTCTTTCCTTCCTTCCTTTAATCAGGATCCTGAACTCAACCATGTCATGGTCACTACTGTCCAGCTTGCCATTTACCGCTACGTCCCTGATCAATTCTTCCCTGTTTGTGAGCAGCAGGTCGAGCGGTGCAAGGTCCCTAGTTGGTTCCTCTAGCATTTGTACTAGAAAGTTGTCCCCAAGCCTCTCTAAAAATTTCCTGGATTGCCCATCCACTGCTGTATTGGCCTCCCAGCAAATGTCAGGGTAATTGAAGTCCCCCATCAGCACCAGGGCCTGTGATCAAGAAGCTTCCTCTAGTTGTCCATAGAACACCTCATCCACCTCCTGCTTCTGGTCTGGTGGTCTATAGCAGACACCCACCACAACATCCCCCTTGTTGCTTTCCCCTCTCAGTGTAACCCACAGACTTTCTGTTGGTACGCTTCCACTTCCATAATGGAGCTCTGAGCAGTCATAGAGCTCTTTTACATATAACGCTACTCCTCCCCCTCTTCTTCCCTGCCTGTCTTTCCTGAACAGTTTACACCCATCCATGGCAGAGCTCCAGTCGTGCGGACTGTCCCACCACATCTCCGTTATTCCTATAATATCTTAGTTCGTTGTCTGTGCTAGTATTACCAATTATTCTTGCTTATTTCCCAGGCTCCTCGCATTAGTGTACAGGAACCTAAGATACCCGGTCGATTGCCCTACTTTGTTATGTGGATTTCGAATTCTATTACATAAACCTACTTGCATTTTTTCTCGGAGTTCTCCTCCCCCACTCTCCTCACATATTGGGGCTTCAGTAGAGCACTTAAGACAATTATTTTATTACCCCCCCATGTTCCAACTACCTTCTCTTTTATTGCTGTTGATACAGTCCCAGCACCTCCCATGTTCCATCCCTTCCCCCAGATCACCCACATTGTCCCTTACCTGTGGGCTTTGGTCTCCTTCCCCTGTTGAACCTAGTTTAAAGCCCTCCTCACTAGGTCAGCCAGTCTGTGCCCAAATACGCTCTTCCCCTTTCCTGGACAGGTGAAGGCCATCTCTACCTATCAATCCTCTGTGCTGAAACAGAACTCCATGGTCAAGGAAGCCAAATCCCTCCTGACCACACCATCCTTGCAGCCAGGCATTCACCTCTAGGATGCAGCTGTCTCTCCTCAGGCCTCTAGCCTTGACTGGAAGGATTGAGGAGAACACCACCTGTGCACCAAACTCCTTCACCCTCGTTCCCAGAGCCCTGAAGTCACCTTTGATCTGCTGAGGATCACCTCTCACAGTATCATTGGTACCCACATGGATAAGAAGCATGGGGTGGTAGTCTGAGGGGCGGATGATTTTAGACAATCCTTCCGTTACATCTCTGATACGGGCACCTGGCAGGCAGCATACCTCTCTAGAGGCCTTGTCAGGGTGACAGATGGGTGCCTCCATTCCTCTCTTCCCCCAATCACCACAACCCTATGTTTCCTCTTAGGTGAGGTGGCTGTGATCTGCCCAGCCTTTGGGGTGGATGGCATCTCCTCTGCCTCCTTCAGTGTGTCCAGCACTGCATAACGGTTCCTCACCACAATGGATGGTGGGATGTGAGCAGGCGTGGAGCACTGTCTACTTCCAGAGGTGACCAGCTGCCAGTGTCCCTCCTCTGCCATAGGCATCCCATCCATTTCCAGAGCTGTGGCAGTAGCCCTTGGCACTGGGATAGGGACCTCCTCCTTGCAGGTCTCATCGTGGACACTGTCAAGGAACTTTTCAAGGGCATAGATACTCCTGAGTCATGACACCTCCTCCTGTAACTCTCCTACCTGTTTCCGAAGAGATGCCACCAGAAGGCACCTATCACATAGGCTCATCTCCCTAGTCTGATCATCAGTGGCAGGAAAATGAAGGCCACACTCCCTGCAATTCCACACCAGGGTCTGGGTGGAGATATCCATAGACAGACAGTCTTTCTGGCTACAAACAGAAGCAAAGGAAACAGCAGGGGCACTGGCACCAGCAGTATGGCTCCTCTTCACCATCTTGGCCTCACCAAACTCCTCCCCCAACTCCCTCGCAAACTCCCCTGTTTGCAGTCCTCTGGTCGCTCAAGCAATAGCCTTTAAGGCCTTCTCTTCCTAGGTCAGCCCTTGCCCCTTGTTAGTCACACAGTGGCAGGCCAATCACAAGGCTGCTAGAACCTGCTAGAAGCTGGTGATTAAAGGTGATCAGGGAACAATAGTGCAAACAGCCCCCATCCAATCACACAAACACAGTCCCACAACTAAAAGCAATCACCTGTAGGGAAAAAGACACAAGCAAATCACCTGTAGGGAAAAAGACACAAACACACAGTCAGCAAACCACCCTTAGGGAAAAAGACACAACATCCTTCAACTTCCTTCAGTACCTGAGAGCATGATCAAGAATTGCAGGCTACTAGTGTGGTTCCCAAAGATATTAATACTGACTGAAGGAATGACCCAGTAAACCCAGACCTGTGGGAAAATACAGGTGGCAGTAAAGTCACATTTGAAGTACTGTCCTGAGCTGTGCTGTGTGCGCAAAATCAAAATTTTTGTCTTTGAGGTTGTGTAGAAGATTGAATGAATTGCAATCCTCACAGCATATGACAAAGTTGGATTTTCTTCCATGAATGGTCATGTGATAAATAAATTTGATAGTCTTTAAAAGTGCCACAGGACTCCCTTGGCTATGTCTACATATAAAAATTTAGTTTGGACTTGCAAATCTGAACTAAATATATCTGAGTTTGGTATGAACTAACCTCGGGCTAGTTTGGACTAACCATGGCATTTTAGTTCAAACTAGCTGCATGTCCTAATTCAAACTAACTTTTTAGCTCAAACTAGAACACGCAGCTAGTTCAAACTAATGGTTTAGTTCAAACTAGCCATTATTTCACATATTGCATGTACTTAGTTCTAAGCTGACTAGTCCAAACTAACCAGGGATACTTATTTGTTTGGACTAACCTTTGTCTAGTCTGAACTAAGAAATTTCTTCGTCTGGACTAGCCAAAGGCCAGTGTGGCCATGTGCCAAATTAATCCAGACAAAATTTCCATACTCTGCACTAATTTGGCAGTGTAGACGCAGCCCTTGTTTATTTTGCTGAACTAGACTAACACAGCTACCCCTTTGAAACTTATCTGTGTACAGTAAGCACTAAGACAATTGTTCAGGTCTACTGTCTAAACTCATCTCCTAGTAGCTTTGCACACTTTGCGTGATTATTAGCATATTTCTTATTCTTTACATATATATGTATGGCTTAGTTAGTGTTCATGGAATTCTTATATATTCAAATGATGGGTATATTTTTCATACCTTTTTGCACAACAAAATGTAAGCTGTCCACTTGAATTAAGATCAATTCCCTGGAAATCACTGAACCCCACACCACATTTACTTTAGACACACAGTATACCTTTTTCATAGTATTGAAGAAGACATATGGATGAAAATTTCAAAACTAACTTACCAAGCTTGATTTATGTGTAAGAGGACTCTCTTTCCACCTTTCTGTCACACATAGTCTTTTACATAAAGCAATGTAATGAGATTTAGTGAGCACTGGAGGCCTACCAAGACACAGATGTGGCATGTTTCTTTTAAATATTTTTTGTGTCTTTAGATTAGTTTTGTACCTAATTCAGGGATAGTCACATAAAAACATTCAGAATGAAGCCAAGATATTTGGCCAATATAATTCTATCAGTCTGCAGTTGTAGCTTTTAAAGGATTTGTAGTTTTTTAAAACAACAAAAACCCTCTCTGAGTGATTGTTAAATTCTTTTTCGAATATATTGGCGGCTGGATCTTATACAACTGATACCTCTGTGGTCCTTATTTTTGCTTTAAATATTCTTACTTTGAACTGGTTCCTTCTCCTGGGCTTAAATTCTGCAAATAGAAGCTGATGTGAATCCTTTTGTCTATGCAGAGTCCCACTGAAGTCAAGACTTTGAATTATATTTATGATTTGTCTCTCTTTTCTCTAGATCTCACAAAAGTACACAGTTCAATCACATACCCATTCTTCTTAAATTTCATATTATATTTTTGATCAATATCTTGAGTCTCTTTCACAGTATGGAGACCTGGGTCTGCTTGTGATCCTTGTTCAACATGAGTGACACTTTTTTTTTTTTTTTTTTTTTTGAAACTTCAGGTCCAGGCTATATCTTTTTTCCTTCTATCATTTCTTACAGTACATTGGAAAGAAAGCCATTTAGTTCTAGCTTCTTGGTTGCTGTAGGTGCACATTTTATTATTTAATTATTTACCTATAGTATTCTGACACCACCCTTAGTTATATTAATTTTTCATTTTTTTCTCTAGCAAACTTGTCAATTGCTGGCATCTTCCCCTCCTCACTTCCCCAGACTCCTGATGAATATCAAGACAAAGACATCACTTTTTTTTCTAGCAATGTCTCCTCTACTTTTTGTTTTTTAATTTACTTTTGCTGGCCCTAAAGGGAGTTGCTTTCTCTCTCATACACTTAGTTATTATGTCTCATGTATTTTCAGAATAATTTATTTGTCTTTTGATTTCAGATTTTCTTTTTTACATCTTTTCCTATAAAATATATATTCATCTATCTTATACAGTGACAGCGACACTACTGATTTATGTTACGTGTACTTCTCACTTTATTGCTCTATGCATTTCCCTGGTCAAATACATTGTTTCTATTATTCCTTTGTTACATATCTGATGGGTTATTTCAAACTCGTTATTTCAAACACTGGTTATTGCAAAATAAAAGAGATTAGGTCCACACGACATATTCTTATTTTGAAATGACGGGCTCCATCATTTTGAAATAAGATCCGTCATTTCAAAATAGCTTAAACCTTCTTTAAATTAAAATGGCTGTTATTTCAAAATGGTTATTTTGAAATAATGCTGTTCAGACGTGTTATTTTGAAATAACCATAATTTTGAAATAACACTTTTGTCCTTCTCCTTCCCAGGGTGCCTTCTTTTTAGCCTATATTGGGTGGGGGCGTGGCCCAGGAGGAGGCCATGTTGCCACACCTCCCATGGTGCCCTTCTCCTAAAGCAAAATAGCAAGTCCTGTGTTTGGACATGCTATTTCACGTTGAGCTTTTCCCTTAACTTAAATTAACATGTTCTTAATTCAAATTAACTTATTTTGAAATAAGGAGTTTATTTCAAAATAACTCATTTCAAAACAACTTATTTTGAAATAATGATGTACGTGTGGACATAGCCTGAGAATTATTATAGAAATGGGGAAATTATTGGAACAGAATAAATTCTAATTCATTTTGCAGCAGATTACCTATTTCAATGTTATACTGATTCTCAAGACCTCTAATCTAATATGAGTTATACTGGAATCTTCAATGGCATTATTAAACATTTTCACCAGTGTAAATAGGTTGGAATCCGACTTCAAGTTTACATAGTAAAATGATGAGATCTTATTTATTAAATTCAATAAAGTTTCCCCACTGCATTGGTTGGCATGTCTCCTTCACTTCTTGTAACCTATTTCTCTTACATCTCGATTATATTTCTCCATACCTACAGCTATATAATGTCACTATTTGGAGAAGGCTCACCTTTTATCTGTTGCTTATCCAAGCAGCTGGTTGTTTATTTTTACCATTATGATGTTCATACATTCAGCATCCCTATTAATTATAGCTCCATATGGTTATTTTCCGACCATTTTGCCAAAGAATGATCACTTCCCCACATTCACTATGTCCTCAAGGTGCCCCATAAAGTGATCCCAGTCTCAATTTTCCTCTTCCAGTGTCCTCGCTTCCCAGGGGTCAATTGTCAGCCTGCATTTGGCACCCTGTATGATAATACCTGGCCCCTAGATGAGGCACTATCCTGCAACAATCAGGTAGATCTAATGCCCATCTTCCAAAGAAGGAGGAGGATTTGGGGAAATACAGACCAGTGAGCCTTACCTCAATCCCCAGAAAAATCACGAATCAGGTCCGAAAGTAATCCATTTTGAGGCACTTGGAGACGAGAAAGGTGATCAGGTGATCAGGAACACTTAGTATGGATAAACCAAGGACAAGTCATGCCTGAGAAATTCATTGCCTTCTCTCATGAGATAACTGGCTCTGTGGATGTGGGGAAAGCAGTGGTCATGATCTGTCTTGACTTTATCAAAACTTTTTACATGGCCTCCCACAATATCCCTTCTATCAAGATAAAGAAAAATGGGTTGGATAAATGAGATGTAAGGTGATAGAAAACTGGCTAGATCACCAGGGTCAATGGGTAGCGACCAATGGCTAATCAGATCAATGTCTAATTGGTAGCCAGAAATGACTGAAGCCAGTTTTCTTCAACATCTTCATTAATTATCAGATTGCAGACTCGACATGTTTGCTGATCATACTAAGCTGGGAGGATGGTAGATAGCCAGGAGGATAGGAATAGGATACAGAGTGGCCTAGACAAATTGAAGGACTGCGGTAAAAGAAATCTGATGAGGTTTAACAATGCCAAGTGCAGAGCCCTGCACTTAGAACAGAAAAATTTCTTGCACTGCTGTAGACTGGGGACCAACTGACTAGGCAGCATTTTTGAAAAAAAGGACCTAGGGGTTATAATAGACAAGAAGCTAGGTATGAGTCAACGTTGTGTCTTTATTATCTAGAAAACTAATGCTATATTGGGTTGCTTTAGTAGGAACATTGTTAACAGATTGAGGGAAATGATTATTCTCCTCTATTCAGTACTGGTGAGGCCACATTTGGTATTGTGTTCAGTTTTATGCTTCTCACTTTAGGAAGGATGTGGACATATGGGAAAGTCCAGCAGAGGGCAATGAAGATGATTAGGGGGCTGGAGTACATGACTAATGGGGAGAGACTGAAGGAGCCAGGCTTGTTTAGTTTTCAGAAGAAAAGAGTGAGGAGGGATTTGATAGTGGTCTTCAACTACCTGAAGAGGCATTCCAGAAAGGGTGGAGCTAAGCTGATCCTAGTGCTGGTCAATGACAGAACAAGTAGCAATGGTTTCAAGTTGCAATAGGGAAGTCTAGGTTGGAATTAGGAAAAACTTTTTCGCTATAAGAATGATGAAGCTCTAGAATGGGTTGTTTAGGTCGGTGGTGGAATCTCTATTCAAAGAGGTTTTTGAAGCCTACCTTGACAAAGCCCTGGCTGGGATGATTTATATGGGGTTGGTCCTGCTTTGACCATGCAGTTGAACAAGACACCCTCCTGTGGTTCCTTTCAACCCTGATATTCTATGAGTCTATAGTGAAACAATACATTCAGAAGACTGAAAGAAATTAATGTTGTACCAATATTTTATAAGCATAAATGAGATGATTCAGATCATTATAGGCTTGTCATTATGACATCAATCCCTGGGCAAGATAATGAAGTGACTGTTGGGATTCTCGACTAAAACAGGGAAATATAGTGAATGATGTTCGACATGAGTTACAGAGTATAAATCCTTGCAAGCTAAGTTGGTGTTTTTTCTGATGAGATTACAAGGTTGATTTATAAAGTTAATAGTGCTCGTGTGTAGGGAGGCAGAGTGGCCTGCATCAGGACCTGAAAGAGCTGAATCAATACATGCCCTCTGATAAGGGCAGCCAAACCTGGCTCATCCCCTTCATAATAAAGGCTGGGGCAGGAGCAGGAGAGGAAGCATAAGAGGAGGGCTCTACAGTTCATCTGTGGCTCAACCAGAGAGGGAGATGAACATCTCTTCCAGAGAACTGAGCCCTCTGTGAAATGTAGGATCAGTGGCAAAGCAGATGAGTGCCTTACTGCCTCAGAACTTGAAAAGTCCTAGGGAGTTCCCAGAGTGAACAGCACCCAACTGCAAAACTGTGGAACAGAGCTTGGTGCCAGCAGAGCAATACCAGGAGAGTTAAGTTTGAAGTAACTGAGGGTGCTATTGGGACAAGAAGTAATAATTTTGTTTTCTTGCTGACCCACTGGTGAGACCATCTGCCACAAATAGGGCCTTGGGTTGTGACCTGATGGAGTAGGGTGATTTCAAAATCCCCTACTCCCTGCCACTGCCCCACACCAAGGGCTGGCTGCATAATTGTGCAGAAGGCCTGCAACATAACATTGTTACTTGCTACAGCCAGGAAACTGAGCTTGTTACCTTCCTGTTAGACAGTTAAATCAAATTAAAATTTATCCTTAAATCTGTATCTATTTATCAATTAAATAAATTGTAAGTGAGCATATTTAGTGGCTTTTTGGCCGGGCTGTCCCTGAGGGGGTGTAGGTCCTGGGGCCAACTGGCCTGCAGGGGCCCACCCCCGCACTGGGGGGGGGCAAGCTGGCCCAGAGGCTGGCGCCACACTCCCACCCCTCCCCTGAGCCAGCCACTCTGCTCCTGGAAACGTGTGCACTGGTCTGGGACTGGGCTCTGCTCTTCTGTCATGCGTTTGGGTTGGTCCTTCCCACAGCCAGGGCAGAACAGCTGGTTCAGGGGAGGGGTGAGAGAGCAAAGCCTGGTCTCTGGACTGGCCTGCTCCACCCTGGGCCTTCAGCTTCATGCCATAGCAGGACAGAGGGGGGCTCAGGCAACCACAGGGCCAGGGGTGATCACCCCTCTTCCCCGCCCGCCATGTCCCTGCTTTTTGGGAATCTTTGGTTAGGATTTGCCTCACTTCCTTGAACTCATAAGCTTCCTATAGGTCTGAGTTCTCATTTAAAATTCCCAGAGGCAACCCTTCCTTCCTCACTACATCAAACTAGGGCATACTAGAGTAAAACAGGAGGTCTGGGCCCAATTTCAGTTAAAGAGCCAGTTGCCTTGAGTAAAAGAACAGAAGGTAGCAAACCCTGCCTCCGTTAGCCCAGACCTAGGGATGCAGTGTTGATAACAGCTGCAGCCCCTGATTAAGCTGGGTTTGAGCCTGGCCTAATGAAAGAAAAGGGAACTACTGGTGACCTGGCCCTTAAAGACAAATAGTCAAGCACAAGAAATAACAGAGAGGCATGGGCTGAGTATGGGAGGGAAGCCTGGGAGACAGTCTGTCTGCTGGCCAAGAGACAGGCCAAACCCTGAGTCTCTGAACCTGGTGGATACCTGGGCTGGAAGTAGGATGATGATGTAGCTGCACTGTAAATGAAAGGAGCACCAGCTTTTGCAGCAAACGAGGTCTAGTAAATCCTTTGGTCCAGGGAAAGAGTACCCTGTGGACAGAAACAGTTGATTGGGCACCTGGTCAGCTACACCTTGATAAAAATTTCATCACAAAATCAGCAGTCAACCTCATGAGTGTTTGGTACAATGTAGATGAGTCCTGAGATTCTGACACAGTACATACAAAGGGGTATAAACTGCTGAATGCGTTGCAGTGTTGCATTTTAACTGCACATGTGAATGCTTCTAGCATAATCTGAAAGGCATCTAGTTTGCATGAATTTAGCCATCTTTCAAAAACTTGACGCAGTTGTGCTCTCTTCACAGCCCGCTACTCTAGATCATGACATAATACAGACATAGCCTCATTAGTTTAAAGTTTGTCACAAAACCTGTGACACAGTAAGATAAATGCAGACTCTCAGGTAGCCTTGCCAAATATCACCTTAAGCAAATACTTTGAAGCTGAAGAATTTCCAAAAGTTTACTTAAGATGCCATCACATCTTATTCTCCTAGGCCAGGTCATAAAAGTGCAATAACCTTCTTGTACAAAGCAAATTACAAACATTTATACTCAGCAACCACAATCCAATTCACAAAACATTGAATAGTATATTTACATAATTCAAACATGAAGGACACCAGAAAGAAATTCATGCAGCAATTGACTCAGGAGCTAACCTAGTGTACTGAATTTATGATACAGTGTAGAGAATAAAGAAATAGGTAACAGTGAATTATGGAGCTATATTTCCATTGAGAGATTCAAGCGATGGTACAAAGGGCACAAGTAAAGCTGTAATTCAAAATTTGCTTATCTTTCTGTTTTATGTAATGCATAGTTCTAGCATCAATATCCTGTCTGCAGGATATTTACATTTTCTTCTACTTGACTAAAGGACAGAAAGAACAAATTTAAATTAAAGTCTTTTTCAGTATATTCCTTTTCTCTTGCTATTGTATTGAATTCTCCTCTTTGTTTGTAGTAAAGGCAAATGGCTTGACATTTTAACTGCTGACATTTTATACTTATGGGAACAAGTCAATTGACAAAAAACTTTAACTGCTTTCTAGGATCTTTCCATTCGGCTTACATTTTATAAAAAAGAAATAAAAAAGAATTTTTTGTTCAACATATCAGTTGATTTTCATAATTTCTGTGTTTGCTATTACTCCTCCGATATTCAGATGTTCAGTGATGTCATTCTTATGAATGACATAGCTGTTCACACTGTAATCCATTTGTTACCAGAAAATCTCTGATTTTCTATCATTGTTCACAGGTAATAAAACCTTCAAAGAAATTATTTCCCAAGTGATTTTGCTTTTGGTAAACTTCACATAAATACCATAAAATGGAGACTGATCTCATGAGCATACACAAACTGATTCTTTAAATCTAAAGCTGGTAGGAAATCAGTAAGGGAAGTAAGAAAGTTTCTAGGCAGTGAAACAAAGAAAGAGAGAGACATTATAAGGAGAATGCTGTTTTCTAATAAACTTTGTGTATTTCATTTACATAACTCACTCATAACCTAATTAAATATCCTCTAAATTCTTCCAGCATTTGTGAATCTTCTCTTCCTTTTCAACACAGTACTAGAGCATAGATAAGTGTTACTGAAATATAAACATACAGATACACTGCACATATACAAACACATACAGTTAAAATAATTGAAATTTCATCTCAAAAGCAGTGTGTATTTGTAAGTAGCATAAGTGCAATTATTTTTAGTCCAACTCATTTCTTAGCTCTGTGCCCACTGGCCTTGATGAAGATGATCCATGAGGATACAACTCCCAACAACTATGCCAAATTTATTGTTTGATCAGTTAGCCAAACCCATAATTTTTATAATTGCTTGTCATAAAATATTTTTTAAGAAAAATGGGCAAAATTCATAATCAGAATTATATGTAATATAATTTCAGTTCAACTCCCTTGCACTCAGTTAGGCGCCCATAGGCTTACTTATAACCAATTCCCACTATCTGAAGGAGTAGAAAATTATTGGAATTTGAAAGAAGGTGTAAATTAAATTAGGGTGGATGGCTTAAACTGAGCAAAACACATAGACAGCAACAACAAGAAGTTATTTAAATATACTAGGGTTAGGTGAAGGAAAATGTAGGTCCTCTGCTCAGTAGGGAAGGAAAGCTAATAAATGATGACTTCAAGAAGGCTAAGGTGTTTAATGCCTGTTTTGCTTCAGTCTTCACCAAAAAGGTTAGTGGTGACCACATACTCAACACAGTTAATATGAACAACAAGGAGGAACAAATGCAAGCCAAAACAGGGGGGAAAAAAACAGATTTTTTAAAAAAGTAGATAAGCTAGATGTATTCTAATCAGGAAGCCTGATTATTTTTTTTTCTTTGGGTAGTCAGGGAAACAAACTGAAGCAATATCAGAACCATTAGCAATTATCTTCAGGTGCCCATACAGAATGAGCAAGGTCCTACAGGAGCAAAGAAGGAGCAAAGATAGTACCTATATTTAAAAATGGGAACAAAGAAGACTTGAGGAATAACCAACCCATTTATCTATCTTCAACATGTGGAAATATTCTGATAAAATTAGTAAACAGTTTGTAAGCATCTAGAGGATAATATGGTGATTAGTAATAGCAAACATGGATTTGTCAAGAAGTCATGCCAGAACAAACTAATTTCCTTCTGTGACAAAGTTACTGGCCTTGTGGATAGGGAAGAAGAAATAGATGTAATATATCTTGATTTTAATAAGGTTTTCGACAGAGTCCCACATGGCATACAAATAAGCAAATTAGGGAAATACGTTCTAGATAAAATTAGTATAAGGTGAGTACCCAATTGATTGGAAAGCCCTACTCAAAAAGAAATTATCAATTACTCAATGTTAAATAGGAGGACATCTCTAGTGAGGTCAGTATCATGATGTCTTGACAATGACTCAGCAGCTGGTGCTATATATTAGGTTTATTATAACCATTCACTGTAACCTTGTGATAGTTGTTGTCTCTCATCATATGATTAGATTGCAAGCTCTTCTGGGCAGCAACTGTCTTTTAATTATTTTTGCCCTGATCAAGTCCTCTAGGGCAGGTGCTATTGTAATAATAAATAATATATAATATACTATTAAACCTCTCTGCTGTATCATATAGCCCCCAAGCAGAATTCCACTTCATCAACATGTTATGCATCACAATTGTTTGATCTTCTTTCCAAGAATCAGGGCTAAATTCTCTATTGGAGTAAATGGGTTCAGCTCCACTGACTGGAGAGAAATTTTGCTCATTTACACTAGTAGAGAGCTTGGTATTCCAGCTGCAGAAAAGAGCATATCTAGGAATTAGTTTACAGTCATTCAGCACAGCTGATGCTGACACATCATTCCTGGAACTGCTGGTTTCTAGACCCAGTCATCTTAGAAATACGTGGGGGGAGACACCATGAAAAAAGACAGCAGTTTGTGTGCTAAACTAAAATATCTAGCCTAATCTTAGACCTGTGATTAGCCCATATGTTGTGTTTCAAGTGGTGTGCCTAATAGGCTGATCTTATTCCAGGTTATTTTCTAGCAAGTTATTTTTCCTCTTTACAATAACTGCTGTCAAGTTATAAATATCTAACTATCTATGAATTTATTTTAAATGAGGATTTAGTAAACATGGACCCACTCAAATTATTAAGACATGCATCCCTATGACGTTATTTTTACTGAAGCACTGGTTAGTGTAATTTTTTTTAGCTTTCCTAGTATTGCTCCCAGTGATCTGGACAAACAATGTGATCTGATTCAATTTATTATATAACAATGAAATAAGCCTACAGCAGAAGACCAAAAATAAAACCATTACATCCCTTTTAGAATAAACAATAAAGCATCATAAAAAAAGGGATAAAGTGTTTGGAAATCATTGACCACGGATAAAAGGCTTCTAATTTGAATGGCCTTGCTTTTTATTATCTCTCTGACCTTTCCTCTAGCATCTGGCTACCTTCCATTTAACATTACATCAAATTGTAATTTTTCTTCTCACTGCTTCCTTCTCTCTTCCTTTCTAATTGCTCAGCCCTTTCCTCTGAACTGTCCTTACATGTAACCAGGTAGCCCAGCATATAACTCCATTCATAAATTTATCAGCTTCATAAAACCAGTTAATTTATTTGTCCCCATGACTCCTACTGAGAGGCTGTTGCAAAATCTCTCTCTTCTGACAATTAGAAACCATCATCTAATTTCCATCATAAATTTATTCATGGCTAGTTTATACATATTCGGTTTTGTCCCAACATTGTCCTTTAGCTGGAATTGTTCATCTCCCTGCCTGGTGTTTCATTCTTTTCCCCCTTTCATTCTGGCTGGTCCTCCGTTATTTCTTCCTTAGCCCTGCACTACAATGCCATGCAATTTCAGCAGCAAACTGAAGGGAGATACTCAAAGTACTTAAAATACCTTGAATATCTCTGTCCAATTGCCTATTGCCTGGTTACTACAGTATATGCAGAAGGTTGAGTCAGAAGGAAACCCCTTCCTCCAGCTCAGTGCTATACTGCATGCCTCAGTGTTCTTACTGGATCGACTTCCTGATTGGCTGAGTGGGTCTTCAATTAATCAAAGAGATTTACCCAATGGTGGCGAATTCACCACTGCGAGCGATGACAAGCCCTTAGTTTCTCTTCTCTTGCTCTATATTTCCTTTCTGGTTTCCCATTTCATCATAGTCACCTTTTAACATTCTGTTCTCTTCTACATCTAGTCTCATACCTTTCCTTTTGTGTATCACGTATTTTCCAGTTTCTTGTGGTCATGCCTTCTGGTGTGCTTTGTATCGCATCTGCTTTAAATTCCTTTTCCTCTCTTATCTACTCTCCAGACATTTAAAAAGTATTGCTGAAATCCTGCAGTCTTTATATCTAACAACATTTTTTTCAATCAACTCTTTTTCATTGTGTTGCCTATTACACAGGCCTGATTCCTCAATACCAGTGCTCTGAGAGTAATGAAGGAGAAAAAGAAGTTTCCCTGCTGCAGCCAAATACAGGGCAAACTTGCACAGCCCTGAAGGATTACCGCAGTTCCATTTTTCCTTGCTCATCTTTGCAAAAGAACTTCCATTGGCCCTAAGATACTAGATAGATAAATAAATATATAAACAAAGCCTTGATTTTTTTTTTTAAATTCCCAACTGAAAATTATGGTGCCATAAACAAACCAGCCTATCAGAAACCCAGCATCCTCTCTCTCCTATGAAAAAGGCAAGTACGCAGAATCTCCTCATATCCCTGCTGGGAGTGAGGTGAACCATTATTTGTAAAGATAATCTCTTCAGTCCAGGTCACTCCAATAGGACCATTGATTATCAAAGTAATCAGAAAATAACAATATTGTTTACTACTCCCCAGTTTTATCAGAGTGTGTGCAATGACAAGGGAATGTAAATATACAGTGTTACCAGTGTAAACAGAGTACAAGCAGTGTCAATATGGTGTTCAAGCATTGCATAGCAATTCTCAAGAGAGTCAGCAAAATGAACTTGTAAAACTAAGCCTTTAATCATTTTGTATTAGAAGAAGCAAAAATAAAACAGGTTTTCTTTCATTTTCTTTTTCTTGCCCACCCCACCCCACTGTGTGTTGTTTGTTTCAGCTCAGCCAACAGGAACTTGTTTTTTAGTCTTAAAAGTGCACAAAAGATACACCTTCACTCTTCTGGGGCTTTTTGATGCCATGTCACATGCTGTGCAGGACTGCGTGCAGAACATAATGCCAGACATCAAAATAAATGCTGCATTGCTTGAAAAAGAAGTTCTTCTCATTTAGTCTGTGCACAGAAGCACAAAGCAATTTAAGCTGACTGTAGTTTACACATTTGTTGTTACCTTTCTAGTAGAAAGGAACTGCTCCCAGCTAAATGTCTAGAAATGCAATGGTTTTTATTTTCTGAATCGTCACTTCAGGAACTTCAACATGTGATTGATTGGTAATAGATGTATGTTCAGTCATAATTATATATTTTTTTTATTTTGTAGCCTGATCTGCAAGTTTTTGAAGTTTCCTGATCTGAAGTTACTATACTTAGTTCCTTGAAAAATATGTTACTGATGCAATCTTCCCTGATGGCTGATAAGAAAATGTCATCAGTAAGAATAACAGCAATGGAAAACAAGTAAAAGAGGAAATGCCCCCAAGATTGCAACTGGATTCTCACAACAATGTAATAAGGCTGCTGAGTGAAATGGACTGCTTTCGAGTAGCCATGACTATCCCCATGACAACCTATAGTTCTTAAGTCAACGGAATGCTGCACTTTATTGTTTGATTTCCACCAGAGTTGAACATTGCCCTAGCAAACACAGGAAACTAATCTTATGTTGCATTATGTCCTGATAGAAATATGGCAAATCTTCTAAAAAAAAAAAGTCATTTTATTGAGGAAGCAGAAAAAAAGTGAAAAAACAACAAAAGGTGTTGTTTTTTTTTTGCACAACTGCTGTTCATTGTTCATTAAAATGACAGTCTATTCCTGCAATAACATTTAAATTTATGGGAATGCAGATCCATATACCAAGATATAGTGAAAAACCCAGGTTTGCCATTGTTTAGAGACTGATACACTTCACTAACCTTATTTATCTTATAGATTAATACACTTCTATTAATTTCATTCATTCATTCAACCTTTATTGTATGGTTATGTCTACATGCGCGCGTGCACGCGCGCACACACACACACACACACACACACACACACACACACACACACACAC
>ML682005.1:11114999-11140614 GCA_007922195.1 Podocnemis expansa
CACACACACACACACACACACACACACACACACACACACACACACACACACACACACACACACACACACCTACCAGGCTACTGCACTGGGCATCACAGAATGGGGAGAAAGAGAGTGGCTCTCAGTAAGGGAAGGTCAGGTTCCAGATTACTTACAAAAGCTGGATGTACACAAGTCTATAGGGCCAGATGAACTGCAATCAAAGCATGATGAAGAAGTTGGCTGATGTTACTGTAGAGCCGTTGGTCATTATCTCTGAAAACTCATGGTGATTGGAGGAAATCCCATCTGACTGGAAAAAGGCAAATATAGTATCTATCTTAAGAGAGGGAAAAAAGGAGGATCTGGGGAACTACAGACCAATCAGCCTCATCTCAATTCCAGCAAAAATCATGGAGCATTCGATTCTGAAACACTTGGAAGAAAACAGGGTGTTCAAGAACAGTCAGCATGGATTCACCAAGGGCAAATTGTGCCTAATCAATCTGATTGCATTCTATGATGAAGATGGCTGGCTTCTAAGATGACTGGCTTTACTGATGTGGGAATAGCTGTCAGCATGATATACTTTGATTTAACAAAACTTTTGACAGGTTTTCCCACAGCATTCTTGTCAGCAAGTTAAGGAAGTATGGTTTGGGTGAATTGATCATAAGGTGGATAGAAAGCTGCCTAGATCATTAGGCTCAGCAGGTTGGGATCAATGGCTCCATGTCTAGCTGGCAACCAGTAATAAGTGAAATGCCCCAGGGGTCAGTCTTGGGGCCGATTTTGTTCAACATCTTTATTAATCATCTGGATAATGGGATAGATTGCATGCACAGTAAGATTGCAGATGACACCAAGCTGAGGGGGATGGTAAATATACTTGAGTGCAGGGATTGGATTCAGGGAGATCTAGACAAACTGAAGCATTGGGTCAAACAAAATCTCATGAAGTTCAACAAGGACACGTGTAAAGTCCTGAAGTTAGGATGGAGAAATCCCATGTACTGTTACAGTCTGGGGACCAATCAGCTAAGTAGCAGATCTGGAAATAAGAACCTGGGGGTTATGGTGGATAGGAAGCTGGATATGAGTCAACAGCGTTCCCTTGGAGCCAAAAAAGCCAACGAAATATTGGATTGCATGAGAAGGAGAGGTCCCAGCACCAGCAGATTGAGAGATGTAATTATTCACCTTTGTTCAGCATTGGTGAGGCAACATCTGGAATTTTGTGTCCAGGTTTGGACTCCCTACTACAGAAAGGATGTGGACAAATAAGAAAGAGTTCAGAAGAAGGAAACAAAAATGATTAGGGAATGGGGCACATGACTTATAAGGAGAAACTGAAGGAACTAGACTTATTTAGTTTGCAGAAGAAAAGACTGAGGGACAATTTGGCAGCAACCGTCAACTACTTGATGAGATGCTCCAAAAAGGAGAGAGCTAGCCTATTCTCAGTGGTGACAGAGGACAGAACAAGGAGCAATGGCTTCAAATTGCAGCTGGGGAGGTTTAGGACATTAGGAAGAACTCTCACTAGGGGGTGGTGAAGAGCTGGAATGGGTTGCCTAAGGAGGTAGTGGAATCTCCATCTTTGGAAACTTCCAAGACTCATTTGGACAAAACCCTGGTGGGGGGGAATGATTTAGTGGGAATAGTTCTAATTTTAGCCAGGGGTTGAACTAGATGATCTCATGAGGTCCCCTTCCAGCCCTAATGTGCCTAAAGGGCAGGTCTTACTAGCTCAATCTAAGCTTTCATTAATTTTAATTAATTCCTTAATTCAAACTAATGAAAGACTAGCATAGACAAAGACTAAGTTAGTTCAAATTAAGCCTCCTTAATTCAAACTAACTTGCAAGTGTAGACATAGTCATACAGTGCTAAGATTTGCACTTTCAATACACTATTTTGATATTTCTTTTCTATATTGTTTTTTGGAATATGTTCAGTCCTAGAAGCATTTCTTGAAAAATATTCCAGAGTGCCTTGCAAGAGTGAGAGCATACACTAATGACAAAATAATCTGGGTTCAGCTCAACGTAACACCACAAATATTTGTGAAGGGTATTAGAAATTTTAGGAACAAATAACTTCAAACTTTTTGCTGAGTTGCATGATGTTCTTATATATTTGTGTAGGTTAAAATGTTCCCGTTGGACTATAGAGAAAGAAAAAAGGATAATCAGGTCTTCTTGTAAAATGAATATTTTCCTTAAAATTCCATGGAAGAATTTTCCAAACTCATCAAAATTGATCTAATGGCTTGTCTTCAAATGGGCTATGTCTACACTTGTTGACTTAAGGAGGCTTAAGTTGACTTAAGCAACTCCCTGGCCACATTTGGAGTTGATTAATTTGACTTAAGAACTTGCTTAAGTTGACTAAATAACTCCTTAATAAATTGACTTTATTAAGTCGACTTAATACAATGTGCCCATTAAAGTCAACTTAATAAAATTGACAGTGCAGTAGAGCCTTTTAAGTTAACTTTATTGAGTTGACTTAAGCCAGGAGACCAATTCAAAGCTAGCATTATTAGAGTTGACTTTAAATGTGTCCCCTGGCTTAAGTAGACTTTATAAAGTTAACTTAAACAAATGGGGCCTCACTAAGTCGATTTAATAAAGTTGGTCTTTTTAAATCAACTCAGCTGAGCCCAGTAGTGTAGACATAGCCATGGATATTTACCAAAATAGGAATTCTGAAACAATTAGTCAGAACTAGTCATATTCATATCGAACCCACTATGGATGCACCCATTTTGAAAATTATTTTATTTCCAAACCATATTTATTCAACCTGAAAACAGATAAAGCTAAATCAGAAAATCATTAGAGTGGTTGCTGGGGAGGGATATTTTTCTCAATCAGATATTTGGATAAATTTCCAAGACTAGGCAAATTCCAATTTATGTGAATAGAAAAATTCCCAGTGAAATAGTGGAAACAGAATAAGGCCAGTGCTTCTGAAAATATTTCATATTATCAATTATAGATTTCCCCCCCCAAATCACCATCTGGTACATATGACAGATAAGGTCTCATGACATGATTTACACTACATAACACCTCAAGATTTGTGCAAATAAGTATCATCCATTAAAAAAAATCCTCAAAGCAAACTAGGTTAGTGATCTGAGAAAACAAATGTGAACAATTATTTTACTCAAAAGAAATAGCATTATGGTAACAAAACCACAGTTTATTGAAAGGGTAAAATGTTTGTTTATTGGGGATACTAAACTGATTAAATTAAAAACAATGATTCCTTCTTCTTCCATAGACCTGGTAAAATGTAACCTATTATAACATATTTAGCCCTACATTGAATTTAGTTATCTTCATCTACGTTTAAGAGCTATCACATTCAAGAAATGCGGGTCAAGTCTTCTTCCAAACTAACTGCCTTGAGACGGTCTTTAATAACAGTTGACAACAATATTACGTTATGTTAGTTCAATTTTATAATGAGAACTGTGATTCATTTAGAAACTTCTTATTGTTTATGTTTTCTGGATTTTTTTGACTTTTTTCTTTATTTTGAACAGAATAGAAACAAACTCAACATTAAAAGTTCCTTATAATTTAAGAAAATCTTACTCTAATTCCTATTCTATATACAGGACTTAATCAGTGTGAGAAAGTACTGTTTCCTTTTATTTCAGTTTTGAGATAGCTTTGTATTTTTAAAACAGAAGGTGTTAAGAACATCAACAGCAAGCAGCTCTTAAATGAGTCACCATTTATAAATAGAAGTACTGATATGATAACAAAAGCTCTTCTGTGCTATTTCACAGCAGACCCAATTAACTACCATCTCAGAAGAACAGTAATCTGTCTCCATGACACATTAAAAATCCAGTTATTATAGTATTTACAGTTTTAAAAGACCAGCAGATACAAACAGATTAATAAGAACTACAAGGGCAGGACCAGTATTCTACTCTTTTGGGCAATAGTAAGCATTAAAGGAATATGTAAGATTCCTTTTAGAAGCTTTGACATTTATGGTTCCTTTTCAACTATTATATATAAATACAGCCAAATGACATTCTGGATAAATGTAGATAATGGAGGTACATTTTATGGCACTCAAAGAAACATCTTTTTAAAATACAGCAGCTCACAAAGTAAGAGATCCCTTTGTTATTTATCAAATAAACTCTACCCAAAAAACAACAAAAAAGATATCCTACTGTACTTTATGTTGTGCTCTCTTAGGTACATTAGGAAAAATTCAAATAATTCAAAGTTAGATATTTTTATGTTTTACTTGGCTTTCATTTTCATCATAACTGTAGACAGCCCAGATTACATGGCTTTCTCAGAATGCAATAGCCTACAAGCAGACCCAGGGAATCCTTCAAAGGTAAAATGGTAGCTTGTCATTTTTAGTCAGTTTCCAGCAGGAGTCAATCCCCCAGCACCAGTGACACCACTGGTTTCCAGCATGTCATAATCGTCTTCTTTAGCTGCAGTTTGGACATGGATTTCTGGACAATTCTGGATAATCAGTTGACTATCGGTCAAGCAATACCTTCAACACTCCTGTTAAAGGCTACAGGGATCATCCTGGCCAATCTCTTAAAGAGAGAAATGTTTGTTTATTTTCTTATAGACCAAACAAAAAAAAAACTTTTTCTTTCTTCTTAAATATACAACTACATCCCTGTCCCCATCCCTATCCCACAAAAACCCAGTTAGGCATAAAAATATTTAATAGTGAACTATTATTTTAATGTGAAAAAACCACAGACTTTTCAATTCAAAGGGCAATTAAAATAAGCACTCCTGGGGCTCAGTCTTTGATCCAGCCACAAGCTGTATTCAATACCAACCCTACGAAGGAAATGTGTCCTCATGCCAATTTTGCACTTCCTTGTACTGGCTCCTAGTATGAATTAGAGTTCTGCTCTTATTTACATGAGCCACCAATGGCTCATTCTGCTGGCCAAAACTTGAAGGAGCACAACAGTACTTCACCCCCAAATCATCTCCTTGCGGGCACTCTCAGCCAGGCCTCCTTGCTCATGCCCATGTGATCGGATGCACAGTTGCCTGCTTAGTGAAGCATTATGTCTTCCTGTACAGCTAAAAAAGCACAAAGAGCTATATCAAGGCCAGGAACTGATCTTCTGTTCTTTGGAGTAAAATCTCCAGGCAATTAATGTGTCTGGATGTAATATTTAAACAATACATCATACTCTGAAAATGATCAAAACAAACAGGTTGTCCTTGAAACCTACATTGGGCAGAACTTATGCCTTTCTTAGTGAGATGTTTAGTTCCTGAATTTCCACACATATTAAACATTTTGACTTATGGTGACCTAAAACAAGAGTGAATGTCCAGTTATGGAATATAGACAGCAATTAGTGGAAGCTGGCAGATGGTACGTGAACATGGGACTGGCACTGGAGAAAAACAGAGCAGACATCGGTACTTAATATAATGACAGATTGACTGACTGGAAAGAGCTCGAATGCTCCTGTGGCATCCTCCCCAGTGTTTAAATGGGGAACACAAAAGTTCATAGAAAGTTTTATAGTCGTCAGAGCTCTCAGAGCTCTAATATTAGAAAAGCACAAGCTTTGTTTTTGTTTAGAGTATTTGAAAATCTGTTCAGAGAATGCTTTTATGTGATGCAAATTCAACCCTTTCTTTACCATGGCTTTGATCCTTGATGGAATGACACTGTGGACAGGCTTCCACTGAAGCCTCCAGGCCAATATAAGTAGGTAATATTTTTTTTTAACATTAGCAATAAAATACATGTTACCAAGTTTTTCTAAGAAAATGCATATCTCCTAAAAGTGGAATCCAGTCATCCTTGAACACTCAGTTCTACAAATTAGCAAGGCTACTCATTCGGTTAAAGGTTAGCAAGTGCTTAACTTCTCTGTTGGAGTAGGACCACAGTGATCAGCCTCCTGGAAGATGGAAAACAATAGAATATGGGTATTTTCTATACCTGGAGGTATGTGGAAGAAATTTAATTTAAAAACAAAATTATCTACTGAGACAGGAAATCAGATCTGCAAAAGGAAACTTTAAGTCAATAGTTATTAGCCAACTTTCCAAAAGAAAATTTTGAAAGAGCCAGAGATAAATTTAAAAAATTGCAAAATATTTTCCTAAGTAAACATTACAAATGGTGAATTAATGTGGTCATCTGCACAACAGAAAAGGATAAGAAACTTCAGCTGAAGCTCCCTCCCCCAAAGATAAAAGCATAGGTGAGAGGTTAGCACTGATTTAAAGATATTACTCTCCCAGAGAGTTACAAATACCATCTTTATTTGTTATATTTCAGAGCAAATACTAATAACTATTTTTATCTTGTATTGTATACAGCAAAAACCATTTTCCAGGATTTTTGTTTGTTTGTTTGTATGTGAATTTCTGGTCCCCTAAATCTCCTAGTTTCAGTCCATGGAAAGAACAAGTAAACAAGACATTGAGTGAATAATTTGTAACACATACCTAATCTTTCCATCATTTACTATTTGCAAATTGCTCAGAAGAGATTGCAATTTTCTCAGACGTATTTATTATTCAAAAATGTTTTGTGAACAATTATTGCAAATCATTCTTGGTCTCTAGATTGCTTATGAGCAATTTGCTTTATTTATTATTCACATTTCAAGCTGTTTTTGTTTGACACCTGGGTTTGGTGGTATGTTCCTATTTCTGGATTAGATAAATTTAATTTTTGGACTAGACTTTATAGCATGCATACACAAGATAATAAGGTTTAAGTTTTCTTTCTGGGAATATTTTATATTTGCTTAAAAGTCACTGTTTCTTCTGACAGCAATTTCATGCTTTAGATTTTTGAGAAAAAAAAACACGTCTAAGAGTTGTATAAAAAGGATTTTTTTTCAAAATGTGAACAAATTGTTCTGAAAAGTTTTCACAATATGCTTACATTTTAAAAAATACAAAATAGTGGAAGCACAGCTATGTTCTCAGGCAAAGGCCTTGAGTCAGCAAGGTACTATAGAATATGCTTAGCTTGAAGCACATTTTCAATCCCATTGGTTTCAAGTGTTTTGCTAAATGTAAGCCTCAAACGAGATTTATATCTTCCCCATTCATCTGCTTCACAGATCTGTTATGCTTGATGGCAATATGGATTATTAAAATAATTTTAATATTCATTTTCTATGGCTAATACCAATTGCTAATGTTTAAAGGAAAAGCTGTAAAAATATTGAATGAATTAATCATTTTGAAGGGAAAGATAAATTTTAATCAATGTTAACGCCAATTCTTTGCCATTTCTTTGACAGCTGTCATCCATGAGAAATAAATAATTCCACTATCACATAAATGATTTGTAGTGTTTAGTCTGAATGACAAACCCTGTGCTTGGGGATGGGGGAGGAGTGGAATAGTCTTGGGCAGTTTTACTATGGATTTTATTTTCTGTCAAAAAAAAAAGTTGTTATCTAAAGCACTTGTTTTATATAAAACACAAACTGACATCAAGAAAGGAGATGCTCAGTGATTTTGTATATGATTTCTTTGCCTACAAATTTATTGAAACTGTACTGACTATTTTAATAATAGAATATTTATATGCATAAATTTAAAAGATAGTGGATAGAACTGATCAGATAGTTATGATCCCTTTCATGAATATAGTTGATTAGTGGTCCTTAAATCATAGTTTTTCTTTATGACACTGGGGTGGGCCTTAACAGAGAATTTCTTAGGTTATGCCGTCAAGACACAGCCAGCCAGATAATCCAGGCTCTTACTCAAATGTTTTCTCTGACCAAGGTCCCATCCACATGTAACAACATTAGGAACCATCTGTGATGTATTTTAAATCTAGGTTATCCAACCCCCCAGTCTATATAGGCTGTTTACACTCAAGCTCACAATACTGTGACTTTGCATAAGGAGACAGGCTAATAAATTCAGGAACAGCTAGTCTCCCAATGTGTTCCCACAGTTCTCCCTAGATCATATTCTCTTGCCATCTACTTGTTCCCTTCTTCTGCACTCTAAGTCAACTATCAATTTATATACATCAGTTTAGCATTTATATTCTACACTTCATGCAGCCTAGTGTAACAGTTCTATTATGTTTCCGCATTCAGGGCTGGATCAAAGCAGGGGCTTAAGGCCCTTGGCTCCAGACTAAAGGGGAGCCCTGCAGCTCCCCAAAAATCTGGCCAAGTTGGCCTGGGTGGTGGGGTGCTGCTGCTTCACCTTCAGCCTTCCCACCCAGTCCCTGTGCCAGCTGGTCTGCTCGAGACCAGCGAGCCCTGGGGTGGGGAAGGGGTACCATAGAGGCCAGCCTCTGACTCGCCCCCCCCCAGTAACAATGCTATCCCATGGGCCCCCAGAGGCCCTCCACAGCAGCACTGGCTGCGTCTCCCCCCCCCCCCCCCGAATCTCCCTCTGCAGCCCCACCTGCACCCCCCAAGCCTCCTCTGTAGCACTGGCCAAGGCTCTGGTGGCCTGCCTCTACCCCCCCAGCTGCAGGGTGGGCAAGCATCCCACCCCCAGGCAGGACATCTCCACAATGGTGGTCAGCTTACAAGGGTCGGCAGCCCTGGGCCTCCCACAGGCCTTGATCCAGCCTTACCTACAATGGCATACTGAAGAGTAGATTCTGAAACTGCATAACACGCCTGGTTCCAACAGAACCTTAGCAAAATCAAACTCTCTTCCATTCTGCAAATTCCAACAAAACAATACTTTATGGGAAGTTTTCTGATCATCTTCACTGAGGAGCAGTGGTGAGGGAGAGACTGAAAGTCAGACCTGAATGAGCTGAACTAAACCAGAATCTACCACCATTAGTCTTAAGTCTAGGAACCATATTTGTTTTAAATTTATTTTCTCATTTTGATTAGGCAAAAGAGGGTACACAGTTCTTTAAACCTAAGAGATTTATTTTTTGCATGAGCTTTTGTGGGAGAAGATCCCACTTCCTCAGATGCTTTGAAGCATCTGAGGAAGTGGAATCTTCTCCCATGAAAGCTCATGCAAAAAATAAATCTGTTAGTCTTCAAGTGCCACACAATTCGTTGTTTTTTCACTGGACTAGACTAACATGGCTATCCATTTTAAAATTGACTTTAAACCTAAGCCTAGGAGCTTCCTGAAATATAAAACTCTGAGAAGGTTACTTTAATTTAGAGCATTCAAGGATAATGGACTGATGGGGAAAATGTGGTGCATTATTGCAGGGAGGCGAGGAGTCTTAACTTGCTTTATTTTTTTTTCTTTTTAAACACTTTGAAAGTCTTTTGAATATATTAAAAATGACCTTCTGCAGTTGTTCATTTCATCATATTACTCACACGCTTCCCTCCACACTAACTAAAAAGAAAAAAAATTAAAAAATCCTGCAATATAAACCCTCAGTGTAACAAAGTTTATTGCACAGTGGAGGATAGCAAGTTTTTCTAATCAGAAAAAAAATATTTTTGGAATAGCTAATGTTGTTTCCATCATTATTCTGCACTGAACATTTCCCCACATTTAATTATTATTCCTTTTTCATACAAGCTACTTTCACATAAGAACTGCACTGCTTTCACTAGTGGGAAATCACTGAATTTTCAGAGGAAATATGTTGGGTTCATAATTGTATAAATATGTATAATTTTCCACACAAATATGATCCTGAAGTTTCCTCAGGTTATAAAGACAACCGTTTAACCTAAAAATATTAGGTGTCACTGACTTCTCTATTAGTTGATCATTTCTCATATAAGAGAAATCTTAAGCTATTTTCAATACTATAGACTCTGTGCATTACAGAATCTATCTGCTGCAATTTTTCTTAATATTCAGTCATTTGTCAAGTCAGAAGCATCTTAAAATCTTTGACAGTACATCAGAAGTTAAAAAAAAAACCCAAACCTTTTTATAAATATACCTGTGAATAAACATTATAAATTTACATAGTGCCTTTCATTATACATTATTTTCTAACGTTTCATCAGTTTTACACATATCTCATTATAGCTACATGGAAAATGGAAGTTAGGGGTATCCAAAAATTCTCCATATTTTTTATCAGCATTTTCCAACCAGATATGTACCGTTATTTATTTGTACTACAGAAGTGACTAGAGTCCCCAGGCATGTTGGGTCTTCATTGTTGTATGTGCTGTAAACACACATTTAAAGCATACTCCATGCGCCAAAGTGTTTATGTTTTTAGTTCCAGTTGCTCCAGCTAGACCACAATGGGGCACTGAACAGGCTCACAACTCGATTTGGAAAAAGTTGCAGGAAACTCAGAAATAAGGTGCAACAGATGAGTAAAACAAACAAATGGGAGTCGGGTATAGCTGAGGGGTTAGGCAGTGCCAGACTTAGGGATAGGCCACCCAAGCTACTGCCTATGGTCAGGGGAGTACTGCTCAGCACACTGCCGGTCAGCAGGGAAGAGTCACAAACTTGCAGTGATGGTACAAAGATTTCTTTCTGCTTTCTCCAGGTGGAGGAATGAGGGTGGGGAGCGAACAGTGATGTACAAATACTGCTCCCTCCCCCCGCAACATTTCTTCACATATGTCTAGGTAACGGCAAGGAGGGGAAATTCTGTGCATACAAGTCACTTTCCCCATCAGACTTGTGCTGTAAGGCAAGCATCAGGAACTGCTAGTCTCCTGCCCTCTCCTTCTACAGCCCAGGTAGTGAAAGTAACCTGGATGTCTTGGTGTTGCCCCTCAGTTCTTCCCATGATCACTGAAGAGCAGCATTGGAGGTGGGGAGTGAGCAGCAGGGCCATTCTCTACATGCATCTAGATTGGTTTTCCCACATAGGTGCAGAAGGAGAGTGCAGGGATTGGGGCAAAGGGGGCACTGGCCAGCACAAAGTTATGGTGGCAATACTTCACATACCACACCACTCTTACTTCTCTACTGCTGCTGGCAGCAGAACTGCCTTCAAGAGCCAGCAGTCACCAGCAGTTCTGCAGCCCTCAGTCACTGTTTTATTTCTTTTAAAGGTGGTGAGTCCTGGCACCTTTTTCAATACAAAGTGCTGGGGGGAACTGCAGAACTCTGGAGGGTTGGGGAGCTTATGGGGGGACAAGGGTGATGCAGGGGCATTGTACCCACAGGAGCTGGGGCAACAAAATACAACTTAACCCAGGGCACTTTAAGCCTAGCCCTGAGGGTGGGACAAAATAAAAATGATACAATGTTTTTCTTTAATTGTTTGTTTTGTAACTGGTGACATGTTGATTGATTGGCTCAGATCACCATCAGTCTAGCCATTAATAAATGGCTGTATTCAATGGAGAAGCCTGAAGAATAGAGTATTAGGATGTTGCTTTTGAGGGTTTTTTTTTGGGGGGGGGTTGTTTTTCAACTCTCCCTGAAATTCAGTCACCCCTTCAACATAGTTTTCAGCTGCAGAACTCTTATAGTAACACACAACAGAGTGGGGTAGGAAATTAAAATACGTGAATGCCTTGGAGGGAGTCTCTTTTTTGAAAGAAATAAAATTAAATAAGCAGGAGGCTGGAGAGTCTGATTTATGAAGAAAAACTAAAAGAATAAACCAGGCATGTAGTTTACTGTCTGTGAATAAGTCTACAAGAAATATAGCTATTTTTGGAGATGTACAAGAAATAGTAATGGAAGGATACTAAGCAAAAGGAAACAGAGTGAAAATCAGGAAAAAAGCTTATTAACAGGAGATCTATTAGACAGTGGAATAGTCTCCTATGGTAAATAGAGGAAATCACATTGTTTCTTACATTTTAAACTAGAATGTGAAAAACAGTATAAAGTACCAAACAAACATAATTTGGCAGGAGGATGGTCGAACTCAATAACCTAAAACTCTTTTCCAGCTTTAAATTTCTATGAATATCATAGTCCACTGACATTGCAGATGGAAATCTGGGAAGGTAATCTAGAAACATATCAAGGTAATATCTTTATATTCTAAGATATTAGGATATAATATTGGAATACAATCAAAACTTTCAGATCTATTAGAGGGGTGCATAGCTGGGTTTAAAGGACCAGGGAGAGCAGCAGCCAATGGGCTGTGTGATGCAGCAGGCCAATTGGGAGTCAGCAGCTGGATATATAAGGGAGCTGCAGGAATAAGGGTTCACTCTGGGTCCTGGAGAAAAATCTGTCTCTGTTTGGCTGTGGTAGCCAGCACCGAAGAAAGTTTTTAGTGTACCACTGGGAGCTGACCAGGAGCTGAAGTCCTGAAAGTGCAGATGGCAGCAGGGTCTGTAGGCAAGGGTGCCAGATGAGGATGGCAGCTGGAACTCCAAAGCAGCAGGCTGGGACCAGACTGTGGAAGTGTGGCCTTGAGGTGAGGGTTTTTGTGTGATTGGGGGCTGTGGGGAAAATGGCCCAGGGAAACAGAATGTAGCACAGACAAGTACAAAGTGTTACTGGTGCTGAGCTCATAGCACAGAACATCCCTGGGCAAGGGCCTGGAGAAGTGGGTGGCCCTGGGTCCCTCTTTCCTCCTCTAGGGTGCCTGGAGTGGTCACACTCATGGCTATTGACTGTTTTACCTAGTGGCTGGGACAAGTGAGTGGACCTGTACTCCCAGAAGGGGTGGATTTACATGAACTAAACTGAAGAGCTGAGGTCCTAGGAGTAGTGCTCAGTTGGAGGGCTGAGGTCCTAAGAACAGTGCTCAGTTGAAGGGCTGAGTCACCAAAGCATACATACAGAGGGAGCAGAGCCTGCCTGATAGGGACTGCTTGAGTCATTCCCCAAAACACCACCAGGGGGTGCTTATCAGGTGTGCCTCTCCTGAAGTTCACAACTCCACTGAGCAGAGTCCACCAGGCCAAAGCTCTGAGGTACCCATTCCAGTCAGGCAGAAGGAGAATTGGGGGAGGAGAAATAGGTATAAGAGGCTCTGTGAGTCACACTAATTGTAGAAGAGCCTCAAGAGTCTTGGTTTGCTACCCCCAAGTCTATTAGATAGTACCTCATAATCTCAAGGTAAATACATGGCATAAAGTGAATTGATTGTTCTAAGGCTTCTAGTTAAAGTGGCAACAGTGCAGGTGTTACCATTCCTCATATGTGTCAAGAATGTTGTCATTCCTCCCCAATAATAGATAAAATATATGTGAATATTAAAGTAATGTTATACAGAAGTGGATCAGTTCAGAGAAAGACTTGCTGCAGTAAGGCTGCAATTCACCCAGTGGCACTGGAGACATGGAAAATCTACTAATTTAGTGGTAGAGTTGGATGAAAAACAGATAATTTAAGTTTACTGTCAATTAAAACAAAAAAGCCCAAAAGACAAACAATCATTTCAGATCAAATGAAACATTTTGTTTCAACAAAATAAATTCTCATTTTGATTTAATCCATTTTAAAACATTTGTGATTTTTATTAAACTAATATTAAAGAAAATTTTGAAACAAAACACCATTTGGATTGAAAAAAATGAAATGAAATATTTAGATTTTTTAAACAAAATTTAGCAAAATTAACAACAATTTCTGAAGTGTTTCAGTGTTGCTGAATCTATTTGTTTCCTGGGGAAAAAATGTTTAATTGGAAAATTTTTGCCCAACTTTACATAGCAAAACTTTGTCAAGCCTACTGAAAATAATAAAGTAAAACTGGAGTGATCATACACCTGTATCTCCATAACACAATGTGGGACGTGGTTAGTACATGGAACTGACAGAGCTTGGACCCTGAAACTGCAGATAAACAGGCATGGGGCCCCAAACCACAGCTGTTATTCCAAACAAGGATATAGAATACTCCAGTTGTTCTCATGTTGTAAACGCACCATTTGCCATACTTCTTCTCTTATTAGGTTTATGGTGTTATATCAGAATGAGTCCATAATAACTCTTCAAAGCATCTGACAAAGTGGGATTTTCTCCCATGAAAGCTCATGCGATAAATAAATCTGTTAGTCTTTAAGTGCCACAAGACTCCTTGCTTTTATTTCCATAATAACTGTACTGGTCAACATAAGAAAAAAAAAACTTGTGAATTGTAAATCAGATACAATGGATCTTAAAGTCAGAGAACTGCTGGAATAAAAACAATAGAGGGGCTGAAGATCTGTCCTATTAGCAGGATAGAGAGTAAATCTATTCCTCCATGTAGCATACCCACAGAAATACACAGTATACATTATCTGGGGCTGTGATTATGTATAAATGTAACTGTTATCTCCTTATTTAATAATATTGTGTTAATAGGGAAGAAATCAGGACTATGATTTTTATTTCTGAAGCTGCATAGAAAGACACACTGAACAACTAGAAAAGAGCAATTTTAGAAGAAAAAAATCTTTAAATAGTTCAATTTATACTGAATCTGAAAACATAACACTATTGTTGTTGTAGTTTCTTGGCATGAAGCTTCATGGCAGATACATCATTATGCTGTAAAGTACATATCCAAAGAGGAAAAAAGTAACACATTTTTGGCTACATTTTGTAAATGCGTAATTTGCATCTCATATACGAACATCTGCTGAAAATATTTTTGGCTATAATTTATATTTTAATAAGCCTACATTTAGATGTTGCTTAAGATGTGATATTTTATTGTTCCTCCAACATTTTACTCTTTATAGAAGCAATTTTTTAATGTTCCACTGTATTGTCCTTCTAATTCAGTTACCATGACTCTGCAGCCACCTGGGGTATCTCATGTGGCTCTTGTGGAGGCAATAGGCCTCACTGGAGTTCTCATCTTGTCTATTCTTGGATGGAGAACAGAGCACCAATTACAGACATACCCCACACTGCCTGTTACAAGGTAGCAGCAATGGTCCTGAGAAACAGATTAAAATTCTAGATTCTTGCTTCCTTCAGGAAATCAGGACCATTGTGCCCAGACTATTTTAAATACTCTGAAGTCTGATTATTTTCCATGTATTTGAAATTGCTCATCAAACTACTGATTAGAATGAATGCAAAGTGGTTCTCCAGTTGGTAAAGACTGAGTACACTGCTCAGTAGTTAAAAACTGCCCCCTTTTCCTTTTCTATATGCTCAGATGGGTTTTGGTTTGTCTGAATATAATAAATAGTCCACAAAAATATTCTTTTTTTATTAACATTTCTATGGTCTACCTTTCCAGAAGCAATGTTCGTTCCCTTTCGATATTTCAAATCACTCTGACCAATTATGATGGGAGCGACTTCAACAAATAAACAAATACCAATTTGCTGAAAGAACTATGAGGTCTGATTAAAATATTTTTTCTGTTTAACCCCATGATTTGCTTTCCAGCAGCTGCAATTGCAGAAATCCTGTTGTAATTGAAGATCCCATACTGGGGAGAGAAAAGGAGGGGCTGATGATACTGTGCACCATCTTCCCATACAGATCCCATACTACTGGTGCAAAAATGTCAGCAGGACTTGCTAGGACTTCCAAAAGAGGAAGATCTTAGCGTTTGAGGATCATCTGCTTTGTAGAACATTGGGAAAAAGAAAAAAACAAAAAAAGTATGTGATTAACCCTTTTTTCAAATCAAGACTGGCTACCTTCTGAAAGATATATAGGAGTCCTGATGAAATTCTTTGAAAGGTATTTCAGACAAAGAAAATTATACACATATTTTACAATGCAGCAATATGAATAGGAAATACAGACATTACACAGCTAAGCATCATAGAGGAACTGATCTAAAACCCATAAAAATCAAAAGGAATCTTTCCATTGGCTTCAGTGGGCTTTGAATCAAGGAAACTTTCAGATAGTTCAAAACATCTTAAGGCAATAATTGTCTTACATGGTTTATAATAATCAATACATATTTACTAGCTAGTTTCAATACAGTTCTTAGTGGACAAACAGCATATTTTTGCAACAGACACTTATGCCTTTATAATAAGATTTTCAAGTACATAGCCTGTATTTCAGTGGCATAATGCTGTGCATAACTTAAGTAGCACACAAATAATTGGTACCTTCTGTCAAATTCAGCAAACAGTCCTCTTCAAACAGGACTACATTAATATGAACTAAGTGTCTTTTCATTCAAGCCAATAGCATTCACATGGGACAGTTAGAACGCAACATGCTGGTGTTCTTTGTTAATTATCACCCTTCGGGTCTTCATTGAGGCACAGCATAGTGTGCCACTGATGCAATAGTGTGCCAGTTCCTAGGTGCCTTCCTCAGTAGATTTACAAAGCTCATTTAAGTCTCTATGTAAAGCAGGTCTTATAATACCATTTTTTGCATACTGATGAAATTTTGTAAAAAGAAGTCTAATACCCCAGTATATTGCACTTTTAAAGCCAGAGGGGGAAGTATACTGGCCTGGGAACCCCTTCTAGGAGTTCTGGAACAAATGGAGGCTTAGGGGTTGATAATGGAAGTAGAGGTTGATAAGCAGAGGTTGATAATGGAAGTAGCGTTCAGGCAATAGTTAGCATCTGGAATAAAAAAGAGGTTACTGTTTCTTTATAGGTTTGGGACAAGGAGTACTGTATCTTAATGTGGGGTAGGCTGCTTTCTCTCTCAAACAACCAGGATAAATTTTGGGAAAGGTGGCAGCATATAATCTATAATTTATATACTTTTGCATGATAGAGGAAAACTGGTTTATTGAACATAGTAAATCATAATTATCACAGATTCCTTTTAAGCAGGCTACATGGCCATGATAAAGATAACCCAATTGGTTTTGTAGCTGTCAGACTTGAAACTACGTACCCTTACTAGTTGGCAGAGTACAGCTTCAGAAGAGTTGGAAGCCAGTTTGTTATTCTCTAACAAGAACACTGCAAACCTGTCGGGACCTTTAAAATATGAGTGATGATTTGCTATAGCAGCTGATGAGGTATAGAAAACAACTTAGAAGGCCTATTACCAGTTTTATGCCTGGATGATTGATAATTTAAAAAAATGAAAACTAATTTTTGAGTCTATCAGTCAAGCTCCATGACTCGTTTGCTAACATTTCTCTTTCCATTAGTCATCTCCACTGCTTAGTAGATAACACCTATGGTTTCATTTTGTCAGTGTTTCATTTTTTTAAGCCACAAAAATTGTTGGTGAATAATATATTTTTGCAAACAGAAAGTAAAATATTTGAAGAAAGGAGGTTGAGGAAGGACAGTGTAAAACAAAAATTACATTACAGTACTTCCTGTAAAATGACACCATGAGCTCCTGTTAAGTTCTTATTTGTATTTAGATATGTGGTATGACATTACTATTTCAAATGCTGATCTAAAGTTTTTCCCTAACATTACACTGATTTCTATGAGGTACACAGCTCCAAGTTCACTGCAGCGTGTGGCAGAAGTGTAGTGAGAACTGATTTTTGGCAAGATCTGTGGTTGACATGGGTGGGGACAAGCCTTGTGTCACAAGTGAAAACAATGGTGATAAAAAAAATCAGGGTGAATTTCTTGAAATCTGACTGGGTCATCCTGCTGTCAAAGTAGATGGATCATGGCCCACCAAGCCCCCCTTGTAACTATGCCACTCGCATGTGGGTCTTAAAGTATATATTCACTAACTTGATCAAACTCCAATGGTCTTAATGACAATTAAGTCTGAAGAGAAAAGGAAAATATATTACTCAGACATGATATACAGGAAGCATTCACATTCTCAAGATTTCTCATCTGAAAGCATATTTTTTTAAAAAAAGTACATTAAAATGGACTTTTTCCAGAGTAAATGTACTAATCACCACTTCTAGGACACCTAACAAAAGCTGGCCAACTAATACTAGATAGATTGAAGGTAAAATGTACATGTATTTCATAGAAAGTCAGAAAACATATATCCTATATTTATAATGAATACAGAAGTGGTGGAAACACTGCAAACATGTATCATATCTTCCTGGCCTTAATAAGGTTGTTTTGTGCAGTACAAAGAAAGCTGAAATTCACTTCTTGGTGCTTGCTACTTGGGCAATGCCGTGCTTTTCCAGAAAGCAGTGCAGTGGGGGAGTAGAAGGAGCTTGGCTTCTCTGCTCACGCTATCATTGGGTATGTCTACACTGGAGGTTTAAGTCAACTTAAGTACTCGAAAGTCACCTTAAGAAACTCTAGGGCCACATTTGGAGTTCATTAAGTCGACTTAATAACTCTCACCCTTAAAGTCAACTTTAATGGTTAAATTGACTTTATTAAGTTGACAACAAAATGTTGCCATTAAAGTCAACTTAATAAAGTCAACTTACATTAAAAGAGCCATTTAAGTCAGCTTTATAAAATTGACTTAAGCCAGTGGACCCATTTAAAGTTGACTTTATTAACTCAACTTTAAATGGGTCCCTTGACTTAAGTTGACTTTATAATGTTGACTTAAACAAATAGGGCCTCTCTAAGTCAACTTAAAGTTGGCTTACTAAGTCGACTAACCTGAGCCCTCTAGTGTAGACATAGCCTTTGATAGCATATAAGCGTCTTGGGACTGTAGTTAATTGACATAATTTAAAGCAGCCAAGAGGTGTAAGTCATTCCCATATAGAGTCAGTTTTGGGATTAGTAAACCACAAATGGTTCTTTTGTGTTCCATTCACGTATATGAATAATCCCATTGGTGTAAAATTACTCATTTGAATAAACATATGCACAGGGGTTAAAGTACAGTGGAACTAATGCTTAGTTTGAACTAGAACTAAGTTAACCTCGGTTGAGTTTGAACTAACCTCGCGCTTATAAATCCAAATTAACTGTGCATTCTAGTTCGAACTATCACTTAGTTAGAACTAGCAGGCATGGTTAGTTAGAACTAACCATCTTAGTTCAAACTTCTCACATTTGAACTAAGCATTAGTCCATAGCCTCATCATGCCCAGTTCTAACTAAAGTTCAAACTAAGTGCTTGAGCCCAGACTAGCCACCAGTACTAAGAAGTTCAAACTAAACGTTCCTTATTTCAAACTAAGAAATTTCTTAGTTTGAACTAGGGAAAGCCTAGTGTGGCCATGGGCTAATTTAGTCTGGACTAAGCCTCCTTAGTCCAGACTAACTAGCCAGTATAGACATAGGTAATGTCTACACTTGGATTGTTAAATCAAATAAATAATCATTTAATCAAATTAAGTTAAATAAAATTAACACGGGTCCACTAGAAACCCAAATCAAACTAGCATGTCCATAGACAGGACTTGCTAGTTTGATTTAGGAGAGGGGCACCATGGGAGGTGTGGCAACATGGCCCCAAGAAGGGCCATGCCCTCACCCAATATATAGAAAGAAGGCGACACCCTAGGAGGAGCAAGGGCAAAAAGTGTTAATTCAAATTTATTGTTATTAGTTCAATTTAACCATTGTTTTGAATTTAAGGAAGGTTTTATAATTTCAAAATGACCTTTCCGTATTGCAAATTGAGGGAGGTCCTTATTTCAAACTAAGAAAAGCTAGTGTAGCCATGCAATACTTTAAATTGAATTAATCATCATTAATTTGATTTCAAGTGTAATGTGGACATAGCCTAAGATGACATTGTCTGAGGCATATCCTTGGCCAACAGTGGCTTTTTTTTTTAATTTTCTATTTAAGTTTAGTAAGGTGCTCTGCAATATTATTTATTTTTATAAGTGAAAGAAAGAGATTTAAAGCCTGTTTATATCTACACGTACACATTACTCAAACAGGCAGCATCCAAATAAAAAGTTGACATTTCTAAATGGCAGTTATTAGATCAAAAAATTGTCTCATATATTAGTTCTTTATCATTAAAGATTGCAGCTGGGAACTGGAAGGTGAACTGACCCTAATTCACTCAGAACTTTTTAGAGCAGTGGTTCTCAGCCACCAGGTCAGTACACCTTACTGTGTCACCACACAGCTGTAAGTGTGTCACGGAGAACCCAGGAGATGGCTGGATTTGGCTTGGCGGGAGGGGGGTACTGTGTCCTGCAAGGTTGTGATATGCTGCCAAGTATGTCATAACCCACAAATAGTTAAGAGCCATGGATTTAAAATACTGTATTTTACTAAGCCCATATATTTTAAATAAAAATCATATTTAGAGACAAAGGAAATCATATGTAGCACCAATGGGTATAAAGGCAACATTCCCATATTTTTCGTTCAGCTACTATACATAGCTGTTGGAGAGCACTACTTCGCCAAATGACATAAGAGGAATAATATTTGAAATTGAAACCCCAGCTATTACATTTATGACTGCAATTAATTATTCTTTTGTTCTTCATAAACACAATACAGTGCTGCCAAGCCATCCACCGTTTTTATTTTATTTTTTTATTTTATTTTATGATGCCTCTTTTTTGGGGAGAGTGGAAGGAGGAAACAACCTAGATTAAACCCTGACATACATTATCATAATCAGTATGAGAAAATGCAAAAATAAAGTTACAGAAATATTAATACATTATTAATGGCACAACAGCCTTGTTTTTTTGTTCATTTCATCCTAAGGGAGGATTATGATTCAGTATTTGCCAATGCATATGCATTCTGGAAAACATAACTATAATCATTAAAACCCACACTAGAGATTTTTAAATATTTCATGGCAAATCTTTTTTGTTGTTGTTGTTGTTGTTGTTTTTTTTTCAATACTTTCCTGAACTGAGCTTGTTTAGCATTATTGCTTTGAATCACACACACATTGGTTTCCCATGTGCGTTGCTAAAGAACTATAGGGAACAAATTGGTATTCAGGTAATTCCTAGCAGACCAAAAAGATCACAGTGCTAGTAGTAACCACAACGTTGAGGTGAATAGATCAACAGACAATGACTGATCAGTTTCTCACGTGTTTACACTGCAGTATGGCATTCTGGGAATTTTATTTATGGTTATTTGCATGCTACATCTAAAGTTCCTATATGTAAATTGGTCTGTTTAATGGGCCCAGATTCTGTATTTGTCTACATTTTGGGCCAGAATCTGTCAACCACACTCGCCTTGAGTACCTTATGAAAGACAGAGTACTTGCAGAACAAAGTACTATTCCAGGTAAGTACAATTGGTGGATAATGGCCCAAAATGCAGACAAATACAGAGCCTCAGAAGGCATGTACAACATTCAATAAAAGCATAACAATAAAGCTTATGGTTCCAGCTTCCAAAACTGACAACTAGGGGGTTAAAATTAGTGGGAGTTGTGTGGCTTAGTTCCCTTGACAATTCTGAAAAAACAAAATCCAGAAGATTATTTTTTTTATTTTCTAAAACCCACAGAAGTGTGAGAGACATAATAGTACTGCATCTTAAGAGTAGAGTAAACTATGTTGTGGCAGTTTTGTGCCACTTCAGAAAAGCCGAAACAACAATTAAAACCAAATACCTGACTGGACAGTCAGCTACTTTCTCCAGTAGACAGACTGGGGAACGGGAGACCAAAAATACAAAATTTCCATTAAAAACACCCTGCTAACAAACTTGTAATTATGTGAACTCTTAGATCAAGCACCAAACATGACCTCAGCTGCTACTATCATTATGTGCATAATTTAATTAGCCTCACTATATGTCTTGTCAGCTTTTCAGGAATCTAATAGCTCAATACAATTAGGACAGGCATCTCTGCATCTTAATTTTACCACAAGAAAATAGTCACTGAAATTGTATTGTTCACCACCTGGAACTCAAATTGTGTTTAATACTCTCAGTCAGTCCTGTCAATTATTTCTGTTGTGTCATCATCCATACCCAGGTTTCCTCTTACAAGTTTTGTGACATTAGTGCAGTTTACATTTTCCTGCCTTTTCAGCACAGTGTGGAAACACAGATTGTTTTCTGTGATCTTGGTTCCCATCTTGCTTACTAATAATAAATGCTAGCTTTTTTTAAAGTGATAAGAAACACTTTTAAACCCATTTAAACAAATTATTTGATTTCATCCTTCTTGATCCAATCTAACATAAATTTTAGGTGAGTTGCTGCAAATACTCATTTAGAAAAGTTACTTCACAGTATCTTCTAGAGCTGTAGTAGTCTATAGTTTGCTTTATTTCCATTCTGTATGGATCTTGGGAAACGATTCAGTTCTATGTGCCTATTAGTGATTTAAAGTACAAACTACGATCCTTCTAAATTTATATTTCCCTTTCAAATTATATGAAGAAATGCAATTTTACAGTTAAGGATTTGGGCCATATTCTCATATGCCATGAGTATACTTTGTCCTGTGTCACTGGTGCAATTTAGTTCCATATCTGACGCTGCAGAGAGCAGCATTTTAGTGACAAAGAGCCAGTACACAGATTTTTTTAAGCTACTTTTCCTCTTTGTTACCAGTGCACTCAGCCTCGTTTCATTCACCTGCTACATCCCTGAGACAGGGATGTCCATTGATCACATTTGCCCAGTGCCTATTGTAAAGTGGCCAAGATCAGGATGAGAGGCTACTGTAATCCAGGTGCCTAATAGGGAGATATCTCTGTAAAAGATTTATTAGAGATGGGTTATTATTGCTAGCCTGATTTAGCACTCCACATTCAGAAGTTTCTGGAACTGGGTGTGGTAGCTTTTGGTATGCTCCAGTAGGTTCCCTGTTGCTGGAATCAGATGCCTTGAGAGCAAACAGTTAGAAGCAGATAGCAGGCTGTTTACTCTAACCCTGAAAAATTTTGCAGTGGGTTATTGATATTATTAACCCTTCAACAGGGAAGCCTGTAAGTATTAATTGCAGAGAAGGGACTATTGGGAGACGAGAATAATTTATTTTAACTGTGGTTTTTAAATGTTGTTTGATTTCTTAGTCCAATTGTTTGAATTATCTCAACTAGTATGATGAACCAAAAATTCCTCAATAGGATAATGGGGAAAGAGCCAGTTGTATTTTTGTTATTCTCAGAATTGTATTTATTTTTGTGACAGGGTTTGTAACTGTTCATCAGTAAGCTGACTGGATAACAGTGATTCCAGCAGAAGAGGAAGAGCTTGCATGGATTTCAGCTGAAGATTCCTACTAACAAAGGAGAGGGAAACTGCTTCTTTCAGTTTAAAAGCCTCTGGACTTGGTGAACAGAGACTCTAATTGAGACTCAAGCGAATGCTGCCTAAACTTTGGAAACTCTTTGAGTTTCTTCTCACAGTATTTCTGTGGGGACTGCTGTGTTTAGATTTGATTTGTTCCCTTGTTTCAGTTTGTAAAAAGATATGAAGATAATGTGTGTGGATTTGTAAAACAGCCATTTTATGTTATGAAAATTGAATTGTTAGTTGTGTTTTTTCATAAGATTTATAAAACGAGTAGTCAGTAAAGTTCATTACTTTTGTTCTTGTTAGAACTCGAATGTGGGGAAGATAACCCCAAGCAATCATTTCTGAAAGTCTTTACAGTCAGAATCATGGCTGTCCAGCCATGTCTCCTTAGATGTTGGGGTTTATGGCATTTTCTTCAGGCATTGGAGAAGGGCAATAAAGTGAACTCTAGCCCACTCAAAGGTTACACTATCTCAAATTAGATGTGGAATAGCGGGGATGATGTGGAAGCCTCCTAGACCACGTTGCTCCCATCTGTAGTTTCAGCAGTAAGGGACTGTCAAGAGGCACTGCAAAGAAGAACAGCCTGTAAATATGTTGGAATCCAGCTTGAGGGCACAGGCCCTGCACAAACCAGAACCTAGTGCAATAAGGAACTTTAAGCCATTTTTGTTTTCCCCATTTGTGCCATAAGCAGTTAAGCCACAGCAAGTGTTCTGGCCTATTGTTTACAAATGCATAAGCCCTGCAGATAGTTTAAACTGAACGTAGTTGCACTGTAGCTATGACTCCCATCTTGCATAGAATTTGGTGAGGGTGAACCTCTATGATCCATGCAGAGGACCTATAAAAGTGTCTCCTGAACATCTGTTCTGTAATGAGACTATTCTTGGTCTAAGTATTAGCCAGAGTGAGCTTTATCTGTATGTAATAAATGTAAATGAAAAAAATCTGATATGGAAAAAATATTTATCATTCATGTTTTAGAACAGTTGGATATATTATTCACCATAGAAATCAAAAATCAATGAGTTTCCTAATCACTTTTGGAAGTACCTTGTGCCAAAGAAGAAATACAAGCAAAGTACATCAATTAGATGCTAAAGAAGGCACAAGTAAATAAAATGTCAGAATAGTGCTATATTAATTCCTGTTCTCCATGCTAAGGGACCTTCAGTCTATCTAAAATGGTGCCACTAAACTCATCTTACTCCTCTCCATCTTTTCTTGCAACAAATTCACATCCTGTGTCTTCTCCTCTTTGGGTCTATGTAGTCATGATGTTTACATCACCCTTCAACTAAATCCAGTTCCATCCACATTACCATTGTATAGTTATTCCCAAGTGTCACTGTATGATATGCCCAGTTTTTTTTTTCTTGTCCCTGTTCCCAGATCTGTTTCAGATATACTGGTAGTTTCTGATTTTGAAAATACTTTTATGGGTATTTGTGTCTGTTTATATCACCTGAATAACATGAAAGGAGTGCAACTAAATAAAGAACCTGACTCTGAGTCTTTAGTCTCTCTGTAAGGTGCCTTTTTTGCCTATTGTGCTGCCTAATATAAGTGTCTAATAATGACATAACACAAGGATTCTGTAGAAACAACCACCAGTAATTCTCCAATATGAGCTGGAGAAAGGCGTCCAGCCAGTAGTGCAGATTCTAACCTCAGTTTTTGTGCCTCTCAGGCTGTGCAAAGTGGTGGAATATGAACAAGTGAGAATTTCCATGATGTAAGGGAGCTCTTATTGTTGGCATAAAGTGGTAAAACCACAGGCATCTTTGTGCTGGGGCCAGCAGGGCATGGGACCAGAATCTCCTGGATGCCAGCGCAGTGGAAGGAACCCGATCAGGCTCCAGACCGCTTCCAGCAAGCAACAGGAGGGTAGGAGATGGCTCTTGTCACTTGCAGGCAGTGGCAGAAACCAGCTGTGTCAGGTCTCTTGCAGGAGGCTTGAAGCTGGATCCAGCCCCTACTGCTTCTGCCAGCAACAGCTGGGGCTGGATTGAGCCCTTGAGCAGGATTGGGGCCACGGGGGAGGTGGGCGGTGAGTCTTGACCACCCCAGTAACACTTCTGGACCTGTTTTTATGCTAACAAGGGAGCTCTGTAGCACTTCTAATGACTGGCCAATTTATTTATCACATGAGTTTTTGGGGGAGAAAATCCCACTTCATCAGATGCTTGACTGTCCCTGATATTTTAATTTAGGATAATACACTCTGAGACTAACAAGGAGGAATTGCCACTCAATCCCCTGCCATCACCATGCTCACCATGCCAGAAGAAGAGGGATGGAGCCAAGATAGGAAGTATAAAGGATAGCTCGTATGACTCAGTTGGGGGAGTGGACAGAGAAGAAAGTTCATTCTTCGATGCTGAGACACAAGCCTGACTGCTGCCTTGCAGAGGAGCTGCCAGAGCTGCCTACCAGCCAGAGCTCAAAGAACCTGCCCCATGTCAGCTAGACTGCTACTGGCTCTGTGAACTGAAGAAGTTGCTTGGTACTGGCAATGCCAAGGGTCTGCTGGGGCTGCCTTTCACATTTTCCCCTGCACAAGTGGACGATAACTTGGACCACGGGACATGAGCACATGGGTAGAAGTAGCTGCCTGGGGATAAAAAAAAACAACAAGCAGTTGTGTGGCACTTTAAGACTAACAGATTTATTTTTTGCATGAGCTTTCGTGGGAGAAGATCCCACTTCCTCAGATGCTGAGGAAGTGGGATCTTCTCCCAC
>ML682005.1:11141014-11325807 GCA_007922195.1 Podocnemis expansa
CTGAGGAAGTGGGATCTTCTCCCACGAAAGCTCATGCAAAAAATAAATCTGTTAGTCTTAAAGTGCCACACAACTGCTTGTTGTTTTTGTACTGGACTAGACTAACATGGCTATCCCTTTTGAAATTGACAAGATGCCTGGGGATAGCTGACCACAGTCCAGCTGTGCTGGCGTCCGAGCAGTATTCAGCGAGTTTCAGCTGGTCCCAGCTGAGGCAGTGGCAGGATGTTTGACCAGTTAGAGCCCTAGGCTGGGATGTGGTGGAACTCACATTCCTTTCCCCCCAGCCGTCCTAACCCTACAGTGACTGCCTCTTACCTTGTGAGGACTCAAAAGGCCATAGCCACCTCGCTTTACTTGCTCTGCCCTGGATGAGGGCTATTGATTCTTTGGCTTGTCCCATCCTAACTGAGGTCAATAGGCTGCTTTGTTTCCCCCACTCTAACCAAGGGCCAGGGCTAGAGACTGTTTAACTGCCTTGCCCAGAGTGAGGACACAACCAATATACTATAAAAAGAGCTAATCCCCAGTTTTGAATTCATCCAATCAGGTGTGTCCTAACAGGGGCATGGTCTCCTTCTGACGCTGACAAGGGAGGGCAGGCTGCCACTTCTACACACTCCCACAGAAATGTCAGTCAACTGAATTAAGCAAGTGCAGTCACTAAGCTTTTGTAACTTGTATCAGTAACCAAGGCTGGCAAAGATGCATCATGATAAAACTCAGAGGTATACAAACTTCCTCATACACCTTCATCTCATGCTAGAAAAAAGCTCTGGGCTATGGTATTTAGTTTAGGCCTAAAATCCAAGAAGTTGAGCAGCATCACTTGAAAACAGCCTTTTGAAATATTTACAAATCTCTTTTGGTTTAATGAAACTGCCACCCTCTTCCTCACTCCACCACCTGCAAGAGAATTTAGTGCTTTTATCAAGAAACTCTACACTGAGGATGAAATCCTAAAACATTTGCTTGATTTCATAATCAAGTAATGGTATATAACTCATCAGGCACCATTTTTGTAACTGTGTTACCACTACTAGCATTCGTTATGGAATCATAGGCTGTGTCGACACGAAGGTTTTACTTTGAAACAACCCCCGTTGTTTTGAAATAAAAGTTGACATATCCGAACAACATTTCTTTATTTTGAAATGACGAGCCCCGTCATTTTGAAATAAGCTACTATCATTTTGGAACAATAAAACCTCCCTTGTAATCGAAATAGCCATTGTTCCTAAAGGGTTGTTTTGAAACAATGCTGTTTGGAGGTGCTGTTTTGAAACAATGACTGTTTCGATTAGGGGCTTTGACCTTCCTCCCAGGGTGCATAGTACCCTGGGAGGAAGTCCCACTCCCCCTTACCACCCTAGCCAGGGAGCTGATCAGCACTGTGGCCAGGGTGCTGAGGTGAGGTGCAGGGGGACTCAGGGGGATGATGGATCCCTCAGTGGGCTCTCCCCACCATGGGGGATCAGTGGCTGCCACCCACAGGGGGATGTGGGAGCCGGCTCGCCTCGCTGCCCGAGATCGGCGGGGGCTGCCCTGGTAGGCGATGTGGAGCTGGCTCGCCCTGCTGCCCAGGATCAGTCACCCAGACAGTGGGGGAGCCAGCTCTGGCATCGCCGGTTGGGGAGGTCCCTGCCGATCCCAGGCGGCAGGGTGAGCTGGCTGCCGCATTGCCTGTGGGGGCGGACCCTGCCGATCCTGGGTGGCAGGGCGAGCTGGCTCCTGCATTGCCCGCCCAGGTGCAGCCACCCAGCGGGGCTGTGGGGAGAGCTGGCTCCAGCCCCAGCCACCCTGCCAGCAGCCCTGGAGCCTGTGCTGTGGGGTGTGGTGATCGTGGTGCCCTGCACCCACGCCACTGACCCCACGGAAGGGGCTAAGATGTAGGGGTGCCCTGGTCCCCCAGCCGCTGGTCACTTGGAAGCAGACAGGGGTGTAGCCGGTCCCCCCCCCCCAGCCCCTGGCCACCTGCAAGTGGCCAGGGGGTGCCAGCTACCCCAGCCCCTGGCAGGCTCCCAAACCTCTGGTCAGTTTCACCTCTGTGAAACTCATTTTGAAATAACTTATTTTGAAATAACAGTTGATGTGTGAACACAGCCATAGAGCTAGAAGGGACCTCATAAGGTCATCTAGTCCTACCTCCTGCTAAAAGGAGGACTACTCCCACTAAATCATTGCAGGTAGGGTTTTGTCTAACTGGCCCTTAAATTTTTGAAAGATGGAGATTCTACCACCTCCCTAGGTAACACATTCCAGTGCTTCACATCCCTCCTAACGAGAAAGTTTTTCCTAATAAAAAAAAACCTAAAAAAACCCCCAAGGAGTTGTATGGCACTTATCCAACCTCGACTGCTCCAGCTGCAGCTTGAAACCATTGCTCTTTGTTCTGTCTTCTGTTACTACTGAGAACAGCTGAACTCCATCCTCCTTGGAGCACCCCTTCAAGTAGATGAAAGTTGCCATTAAGTTCCCCCTCAGTTTTTCCTTCTGCAGATGAAATAGCCTTAGTTCCTTCAGTCTCTCCTTGTAAGTCATGTGTTCCAACCCCCTAGTCATTTACGTTGCTCTCCACTAGACTCTTTCTAATTTGTCAACATCCTTTCTGTAGAGAGGAGCCCAAAAGCGGACACAGTTTTCCAGATGTGGCCAAATAGAGGGGAGTAATCACATCCTTCAATCTACTGGCAGCACTTCTACTGATGCATCCCAATATGCCATTTGCCGTTTTAACAACAAGAGCACGTTGTTAACTCATATCCAGCTTCCCATCCACCTTAGCCCCCGGGTCCTTTTCTACAGTGCTGCTGCTTAGCTGATTGGTCCCCAGCCTGTAGCATTACGTAGGATTTTTCCATCCTAGGTGCAGGACTTTGCACTTGTCCTTGTTGAACCTCATGAGATTTTGTTTGGGCCAAAGCTCTTATTTGCTAGATCTCCCTGAATCCTCTCCCTGCCCTCCAGTGTGTTTGCCATTTCCCCCAGCTTGGCGTTGTTTGAAAATTTACTGAGCATGCAATCTATCTCATCACTCAGATCATTAATGAAGATGTTGAACAGAACTCGCCCCAGGACTGACCCCTGGCGCACTCTGCTAGTTACTGGTTTCCAACTAGACATTGAGCCATTGATCCCTACTCAATGAGCCCAATGATCTAGCCAGCTTTCTATCCACCTTACAGTTCATTCATCCAAACCATACTTCCTTAACCTCTTGATGAGATTACTGTGGGGAAACTGTATCAAAAGCTTTGCTAAAGCCAAGTATATCACATCGACAACTATTCCTGCATCCACATATCCAGTCATCTCATCACAGAAGGCAATCAGGTTGGTCAGGCATAATTTGCCCTTGCTGAATCCATGCTGGCTGTTCCTGATCATTCTGTTTTCCTCCAAGTGTTTCAGGATGGATTCTCTGAGGACCTGCTCCATGATTTTTCCCAGGACTGAGGTGAAACTGATTGGCCTGTAGTTCCCTGGGTCCTCCTTTTTCCCTTTCTTGCAGATAGGTACTATATTTGCCTTTTTCCAATCACCTGGGACCTCCACTGTTCATCATGAGTCTTCAAAGATAATGGCTAATAGCTCTGCAATAACATCGTCCAACTCCCTCAGCACTGTTGGATGCAGTTCATCTGGCCCCATAGGGTGTGTTCACACAGCATTCTTATTTCGAAACAATGAGGTTGTTTCGAAATAAGAAATGCCATGGACACATGACGCACAGCCATTTCGAAACAAGCAAACTGCTTGTTTCGAAATGGCAGCCGTTCTTCCGAAACAGCATAAACCACTTTTTTTTTCAAAACAGGGAATACCCCGGCAGGAGCGGGGGTGCCAGGGGATTCCAGGGCCGGCGCTCACACCGGCCCCTGCAGGAGCGGGCTCCAGCCGGGCGCCCGGGACCCTGCTGCCAGGTTTGGGGGCAGCCCGGGCTTTAAAGCCCCCGGAGTGAGGCACCCCGCTGCTCCTGACCTGGCGGGTGCCTGCAGAGGGCTGCAGGCACCCGCGGGGTGCAGCGCAGCCAGGCGCTGCACCCCATGGGTGTCCACAGCCCTCTGCAAGCACCCGCGGGGTGCAGCGCCCCTCTGCGCTGCACCCTCTGGGTGCCTGCAGTCCCCTCCCCAAACGAAATAGCATGTTCACACTTTGGACATGCTATTTCGCTCCCTTATTTTGAGGACACTTTTTGTCCTTCGAAATAAGGTGTTTCGAAATAAAGGGCTATTTTGAAACAGCTTGTTTTGAAATATCTTGTTTCGAAACAAGCCCTCTATGTGTGAACATAGCCATAGACTTTTGCACATCCAAGTTCTCTAAGTAGTCCCAAACCTGACCTTTCATCACCGAAGGCTTCTCTCCTTTCGATTCTGTGTTACCCAGTGTAGTAGCCTGGGAGCTGACCCTGCCTGTGAAGACTGAGTTAAAAAAGCATTGAATACTTCAGCCTTTTCTGCATCATCTGCCATGAGGATATCTGCCTCATTCAATAAGTGATGTACACCATCCTTGATTGTCTTCTTGTTACTGACATACTTTAAGAATCCCTTCCCATTATCCTTCATGTCCCTTGCTAGGTGCAACTCCAACTGCCCTTTGGCTTTTCTGATTTTATCCCTTCAGGTCCAAGCAATATCTTTGTGTGCCTCCCTAGTCATCTGCCCAACCTTCCACTTCTTATAAGCTTCCTTTCTGTGTTTCAGTTCACCATAGAGGGCTATGCTAAGCCACACTGGGCATCTTCCATATTTGTTGTTCTTTCTGCACATCGGAATGTTATCTTCCCTGAGCCCTTAGTAGGACTTCTTTAAAATACAGCCAGCTCCCTTGGATGCCTTTCCTCTTCAGATTAGCCTCCCAAGAGATCCTACCCATCAGTTCCTTGAGGGAGCCAAAATCTGCTTTTCTGAAGTCCAGGGTCTGTGTTCTGCTTCTTTCCTTTCTGTCTTTGATCAGGATCCTGAACTCTACCATTTCATGGTCACTGCTGCCCAGGTTGCCGTTCACTTCTACTTTCCCAATCAATCATACATGTCTTTAAGTTGTTAGTTCCTTATACAGAGCTTTAACCAAGTTACAAACTTGTAATTTCATAGTAAATCCTTTTGACGATGGAACACATAATTTAGTTTACTTAAATACTGAGTAAGGTAATAATAAAAAGTATTAAGTTAAATAGAAAACAGGAACAATCACTCTGGCGATGATATAGTTTGGAAAATAGTTTCCTCTCACCCATACACATTCTGTTTGAAGACAAACTCAGTTTAAATTCAAAGGTGTTTAAATGCCTGGATAACCTGTTTTCCTTCCATTATTCATGCCTTTTCATTTCTGTGGATGTGATTCTTATATTGCATAGGTATGTTTCTGTTAGTTCTAATTGAGCAAGTGCATGAAAAATAGAGGAAAAGCTAGGACAGCGCAGCCAGCAGAGAGCTGTACTGTGGGCAAGCTCTGCTGAATACAAACATGCGTGGATGTATGCATACGTGCTTACCCTGGCTTCTGCTGCCACTTCTTTATTTGTGCTTGTGCTACTGTGGTTACACTACTATTTTCAGCATCCTAATCAGATGAGAAGTACTGAAAATATGTCTGTGAAAGCTGGAAACATTCCCCTAGTCCCAAGTATAGATGTAGCCTGTGTTCTGACTAGGACAGGAACCTGAAATGTCTGAACACGGAAAAACAAACTATTCTCTTGAGATTTCCAGTCCAGTTTTGTGGCCTCTGGAAATTTAGAATCATTTGGACTAATCTTTTGAGAAATATCGCATTGCATAGATGGTTAACTAAACCAAAATACAATTACGAAGGCTTTGAGTTTCATGCCTTGCTTGATGATGATGAAACTAATGGTCATTTGTGAGCTGGGAAATGTAAGGCCAGGTTCTAAAAGGTACTCGAAATCTAAGAATTCCCAGGTGGGGAGATTTTCAAAAGCATTCAATACCCATTGATTCTTATTGTTCTCAATGGGAGCTGTTTGATAATGAGCACTTTTAAAAATCTGGCCAATTCATTTTGGTGCTTAAATAGGAGTGGAACTTTTTTATAGTTTGGTCCCAGTGGTGAGTGCTGAGCAGTGTTTAAAATCTGGTGTTTAATTAGGTTTATGTTTTAATTTTTTTTTTCTTTCTCTAGGGCCAGATGAAGACATGCTGAGGCCCTAGTTAGATCAAGATTCAGAGGCTCCATACCATAAAAAATATAACAGAAAGGGTAATGAAAAAATAAATGATAAACCATTGTTTGCTTATATATATAGACAAAGATGCTATGAAATGCAACTAAATAAAACATACGTCTTGCAGACTGTCTTATTTGTATTATCAGTTTCAATTATGGTGAATCTGTTAGTTATCTCCAAAATATTTACAGGCGCCAAGCCATGGCTTACTTGGCTTGTGCCTAAATCTGGCACTAACTTTCTTGGAAAATAAGTCCTCTTCCAGAACCGTCAAGTACAATAGCAACTCACTTTGTAGCCCTATAACCTCCCAGACTTTCTCCCATATATGACTGTACCCTTAGTCTGATAAAGATAAACCACCCCTTTTCTTCAGACTTCCAACTACTTAGTGTGAACACATTACACAATACGGAGCAATATATTAACTCTGCGGCACCAGAATCTCCCTCAGCTAATACAGGGTCAACTGAATTCATCAAATGAGGAACAGATTTGAATTATGTTCCCATATTGGACAGGGATTAACACTTTATTAATCTCACAACTAAAAGGAATATAAAGGTCCTGAAAGAAGAATGTCATTATCTCACAGACACTAAAATACAACCCTTTGAAAATCTTAGCAGAAAATTGATCTGTAAAATAAGAAAGTATTTACTATGAAAATAACATCAGTTACAATGGTCAATCAATCCATCTACCTTCTTGTAACTACAGGAACAAAGACGTCTTTATTTGTAAGATATTTAAGAGACAGAATAAAGGGCCTGATTTTCTGATCTCTTCCAATAGTTTAAATCAAGAGAAATGCTATTGAAGCAAATAGAGCTGTAACAAGGTATCACTAGTATGATAGGGGATAAACTTCCAGTTTCTTAGAGATGAATATAAAAATTCTTTGTAGACGCACCATAGTTTTAAATATTGTCACATATATATAACCTCTCAGTCACAAAAACGTGGATAAAAACTCTTAACAACTCAATAACATTCTAAATGTGATAGATCTTATGGGAGCATTTTGCTGAAATTATCCATTGTCATCTAGTGGATAATTATTTTTGTTATATATACAAAATCTGTGCATTGTATATCTCTGAGGAATTCATACGAAATTGGTATTAACCTAGTAAGATCACAGCATTTGGTGTGCCATTACAAATCAGACTAATATGCGATGAGTTCTATGCACATCTAGCAAAAGAGAAACTAACCCCAAAGAGAAAATTAAAATGAATCCTGAATGTGAAAGAGTATTTTACAAAAAAGGTGGATGCATGATGTAAAGTAATCCCAACAGTAATAGTTCAACTAGCTCTTTGCTGCCTTTCATATCTTGTACCTAGGGGTGAAATACAGTCTCCATCCGCCCTCTTTTAGCAGGAATGACATTTTTCAAATGTTAACACTGGTACAAAAAGCTTCTACTTCAAAGAAAGCTTTCATTTTGTACCAGTGTAAGACGGGAAGAAGCAGTGGCATCAAAATGGTTAAGCTATAATTAATGATTGAAACTTACATAGCACATAATTCATAGTCACTAACTTCAGAAAAGAGTATGGTTTTCTAGTGCTTTCAATAATCAAAATATCTAAAACTGCTTTGATGGATAATGAGTCAATAGTACCATACTGACAAGGCAGACGTGAAGCAGCCATTACATACAGGCCCAACAATAGCTCACACAGGCTTTGATATTAGAATGTTTTACTGAAAGAGGGAATATTACCCAGAAACATAGGTTGTCTCCCACCATTCAAAAATGTATTATGGGACCTTCAGTTTACATTTGGGTAGCTCATTTTATAAGATGATTAAAAAAGGATAGCTCCTCTAACAGTATAACACTTTATGGAATTGCTGTAGTGCAACAAACAAACAAAATCTCGAAACAAAAACAAACAAACAACCACTCCCAATCTGTAGTGCAAACCTATGTCAGAAACAGAAATGATAACAAATGAAACAAACAGAGCTTGTTACCTACTTAATAGTTTTGCATATACTGAACATCTATTTTCTATTTTTGTATATTTTCAATATTTATACACACATCAACTACAAAATATATGACTTTTACAGAGAAGTATTCTCTGTGTTTGTATCCTAGAGCACACAAAATTTTTAAAAGCACCCAAATGACATAGGCCCAGATTTTTAGCTATATTTAGGCATTGCTTTGCTTGGTGTTCCAATGCCTAACTGACCCAGGAGTCTAAATCTCATTTTCTAAAGTAAATTTGGCACTTAGGAGCCTGAATCCCAAATGAAAGTTGGAATTCCTTCATTTCTCAGTAGGAATGGGGTTCTACCTATTGTAGCTAAGTGCAGCAGCTGCACATATTCTAGATTCTGCAACGTTAGCACTAACAGCATCTGAACTGAAACACATTTTATGTATTTCATTTATTTCTCCCTCTCCTGAATTCTACACATCTCTCTCCAATCTTGACCAGGTTTGGTGAATTCCTTCCATTCTGAAGTCACTCTTATCCCATCCTAACACATACAGATTAACAAAATAAATTCAATGCCCATTTTTCACTTATCCTGACGCCTTTTAGCAGTTTCTTCCAAAGGACCCTTTCTGTGAGGTATTTACCACATAAATTATGGGTCCCTTCTGCCCCTCACAAAACAGAAAAAAATCTAAAATATTTGTGGGAACCTTTTCAACTTGAAAGATTGATAAAATCACGTTATAACCTAAACTAATATCTAGCTTTGATTTTGGAGAACCAAATTCTGAATGACAGGTTTGGCCAAAACAACATGATTGGTTTTTCCCCTTAATCTCTAGCATTTATTAACAAGTGGAACTGCATTTAGTAGCCATAGGTTTGCACCAGCACACAGTCCAACCACGCAAAACCTAAAAAGCATGGTTGCTTTCTCTTTTGAATCCCTCCATCAGCTTCCCTTTTCTCTATCAAAATTAAGGATAAATAGCTTATAATCACTTCAAAGGACCTTCCCAATCAATCCTCACCTTATCAGTAATCCCTAATTCAACACTGAGATGCCCCATGATGTCAGAGTCCACTGTCCACTTGTTAACATTTTCAAACAAGCATTTTGGGCTCTCTCCCATGCTGCCTCTGTTGCTTGGGAAGCATACCTGTAAATGTCCACAAAACTAACTCATTATCCACCTTCACATTCCTCCTGAAAACTCTTCTTTGCCACTATGCCTTCAAAAAACTGTCTTTTATTTTATATAAAAACAAACAAGGAATCTGGTGGCACTTTAAAAAACTAAAAGATTTAATCATCACATGAGCTTTTGGGGAGAAAATCCCACTTCATCAGATGCTAGAAAATGGTTCATATACAGATTTGACACCACCATTGTAAGGTTGAATAGAAACTGTAGGTTTTCTCTTCATTACAACAGGCAGTGTTTAAAGTAAGCAGGAACGCGGAAGACTGCCGTTCTGGGGCCCACTATTTTTAGGGGCTCAGAGTTCCGGGGCCCCTAAAATAGAATGTGGAGCTGGGGCGTTGCATTCCAGGGCCCACCATTTAATGCAGAGTTCCGGTTCCACATTCGACTTTTTGGGGCCTGAACGCTGGGTCCCTAGAAATAGCAGGCCCTGGAGTGGTGTTCCCCTGTGTTCCAGCAGGAACAAGCCCCGCCCCAAAACCCTCCCCTTCCACACCCCATCCCCAACCTGGGGCCCACTGCCTACGTCCCAGCTGTGCTGCCACCTGGACCCAGGGCCTACCACTGACCTCCCCAGCTGTGCCACCGCTGGTGAGTGCGGGGATGGCCCAGCTCATGCGGGCGGGGCGTATTGAGGGAAGGGGGCAAGCCATTGGCATGGGGGGGAAGGAGCTGGGCTCTGGGGGGCCCACTGGTGTGGGAGGGGGCCCACCAGCACAGGAGAAGGGGGCAACCAGTGCAGGAGCATTCTGGGGCCCCCCAAATTATACTTTAACCTATGACAACAGGTAATTTTGCTTTCCTCCCACTCTCCTATATGGTGTTCTTCCTGTTTGAATCTAAACTGCACTGATTTGCTGTTACATTGTGACCTGATCCTATTACTTACACTTCCCTGCATTTCTTTTCCATCCCATAAGTTTCCATCTTCAAGCATCTGACACAGTCGGATTTTTCTTCCACAAAAGTCTTTAAAAGTGTCACCAAACTCCTTGTTTGTTTTGCTAGACTAGACTAACATGGCTACCCCTTTGGAACTTGTTTTAAGTAGAAAGCTCCTTGGATGGAGGCCATCTTTGGTTCCATAGTGCAGTGGTGTCCAGATTCATGACTAGGGCTCCAAGATGTTACAGTAATACAAATAAGCAAATAAATTAATAAATAAATAAAAGGAGCAACTTGACCTTTCCTTTCCATCTTCAGATTACTATAAGACAATAGATACTGCATTCTAACTCTCCATATGGCTTTGACATTCATCTCAAACCTCACAAGCTTTCATATTAATTTGATATCAGTGTAGTAGTACTTATGACTGTCACGTAGTCTGTGTACTAGGATGTTAATCTGCCTCAACAGTGCTGAGGTCACTGTTAAGGTTTAAGATAGACTGCAAGTTCGATGACTGTATGATACATATTGCTTTTTGGTATCTGTGGGGGCCCAGTATTAAAAAAAAAAAATCCAAGCACTGAATAGCTAGCAGTTGACTGTATTTAGTCCTTTGATGAAAGTGAATCATTATCTAAAATAAATTCTTTACCATTAAACTAACCCAATTATTTAAGGAGATGGGCAAGTTTACAGTAAAAATCCATACAATAAATATAGTGATGGTGTGTCCATTCTGTTCCATCATCATTTCTTTCTAGATGTAGTTCTCCAGCCCCCAAAAAGAGGTTACATCCAGGACAGAAACGCCAGTTCATACAACAGTCACAGAAATACCATTGTTCAGTGAAGGGTCTCTACAATAAACACCTGACATCTCACAGGTTGATGATTATAAGGTGGGGAGGAGTGTTAAATTTGTAAGGATCATTTACAAAAGTGTATTTCTTTAGTGTCATTTGATAGCAAACTGTCCATTTAGATCTTTCTAAGGTGCACATCATTGCAGTATCCAAGGTAAATATGAAGCTGCCAAAAAGTTTTATCAATGTAACAGTAATGTATTCTAATTATATAAATATTATTCCGATACAAAAAAGAAAGAGTGTCTTTTGCAAGTAGGTTTGACAATGGGACCTACATTCTGACATATAAACAATAATTTACAATGCTTGTGATGTTCTCTGCAGCATCTTCCTCTTAAATAATCAAAAGTACATCAAGGATTTTTTCATTAAAATTCTGAAACCTCTGAAGCTAAAAAAATATCTTGGGCAAACAAAGTATGTACAGTACTGTATTCACAATCTTAGCATAGTCCATGTCTCTATAAGTAAGATATTAAAGAATTGGAGTTGGCTTAAGTGTGGGGAGGGAAATAGGAGGGCTTTAAACAATTAAACAGTTCCTTTACATATTTCTATCAATGGTGCTCAAAAGAAAAGAATCCAACATCCTGTGCAACTGGATTTGGCTTTGTGGGGCAAGTAGGGGTACAAACAGTAAGATCAGACTGGTTTGATTACTGAGTATCATTTATTTACTGCCACTCTTCAGACTGGAAGTACTATTTAATTCTGCTCTTCTCTTTTGCTCTCTTATACACAGCTTAAGAACACCAGACAGTAAAACACAAAGTTAGCCTTTTTCTTGTTAACAAGCTCTTGAGGGCTAGCCATTAGTGTAGTGTAGCTCAACAAAACAAGTAAGGAATCTTGTGGCACCTTTAAAGAGTAATAAATGTATTTATTGCAGAGCTTCTTGTGGTTGAATTCCCACTTCCAAGGAAATTAGAAAATGAGGGGAGGGGGTCATGAGTCTTTAAAAGTGCCAGTAGAAAAAAAGTGTCAGTTTCAGGTGTATTTCTGACCAGTGTCAGAAAACTAAAGAATTCATTCCTGTACAGAAAGGTGTGGTTTATTGACAGTGTGGCCAGTGGCTTTTTGAGTCAGGAACAGCAGCTAGATTCCACAGTATTAAGGGTCTGTGTGTGACTGGAAGCTGTGGGGGAAGCAGACTGAGACACAGACTGGTGGGAGGTGGTAGACAGTGCCACAATTGAGGAAAACTGGGGCCCAGAGATGAGGATGGGCCTTTGCCCCTCCCCAAGACAGCCAAATATGGGCAAGCTCACTAATCATTGACTTCAATTAATGCCTGCAACCTTCAAGTTGACTTTAATTATTGCCTAATTGACTCATCTTTAATTTTAGTTGACTTTAATTCGTGTATGCAACCCTCGGATGGAACCTCACTCCGGAAAGGGTGGACTTAGAGGACTTAGCCATAGGGCTAATGTCCTAAAAGTGGAGTCAGGACCAGAGTTCAGGATGGAACAGTTGGAGCACTGAGCACGTGGCAGGGACCAGTTGAGACTAATTCCACAGTACCACCACCAGGAAGTGCCCAGCAGGTAGTCAGGTGCAGCAGATTGTTTATGCTATTTAAATTAACTCCATTACTATTAAATTGTTTCAGGTATATAAATGCGTCCAGCACAGCATGTTTCAAACATGTGGGATTTGAGGGTGGGGCTTGGGCCTGTGCCCTGGATCTTTTTCTTATCCAGCAACGCCCCTGTCTGCACCTCCCATTTTGTCAGAAAAATCAGGTGAAAAAATGGCTAAAAGGCTGGATAGAATAAATTTTACCATGGGTTGAAAATATATTAAACATGTCACTATGGTAACAAAGGAATAGGACTGAAACACAAAGTACTTTCCTGGAAAAAGAGCATTACACTCACGTTTGACCCTGACTATACCAGCTGTAAAACGTCTTTGGATTATTGCACAAAACTGATCACTTGACATCACATTGAAAGTAAACCTAAGCCTTTACACATACAAGTGAACTTTAGGAAACCCAAGGCATCCTGCATGCCACTGAAGATCCAAATGGACTGGAAAGGGCAGTAAACCTAAAGTCTCATGATAAAGACAGAAAAAGGCAATGTAAAAAGAGAGAGCTTGCAGACTTACAAGGAAGGCTTCAATTGCAATAGGAAAAAAACACAGATGAATATATTCATGTTGTCTGACTTCAGCAAATCATGGTCATTGCTGTAATCAGGAATTTAACAGAAATCAAATTATTAAAAAAGGAAAATATACTTTTCCAGACACAGGAATAAATATCCAGGCAAAAAGGGGGCCACTCATACTACTTCAGTAAAACATTCCAGGAGCTGAATATTGAGGCATCCTTATTACACCTAGCTACCTTCTGAAAAAAATGAAGGAATATATGGCATGTTTTTCAAAGCAGTACATTTTAGGTTTTTTAAATTTGTTTTATTATCCCCAACATTATCCATATTCTTTAAATTAAACTTGAAAAGGAAAATAATCAGGTTTTGTGTCCCCTGCCCCCAAACCAGTGCTGCTGTTTCTCCCCCATTCGCCCAAATGTAGAGTACAGGCAGGAACTCCAAGAACCTGCTTCAGATCCTTATGCTGCCTTTCACGCCACCAGCAGAAGTCCACGGGAGTCCTTCAAGCAAACAAGCAGATGTAAAACTAATTTCCCCTCTTTCCTCCTGTATAGAGTGGGGAATCTGTGGGAAAATAAAGAGAAGTAAAGATGGTCTGGAGTTTGACAGTCCTCCTGGGTCAGCCCATTGGGCTTAACCTAGATGGGGTGTATTTTAGTTTTTCCTTTTGGGATGGTCTGCTCTGACACTGGGTCATGCAGCTTTGGGATCAGGGAGGCTTGTTCCTGTCTGCCTCTCAGTGAGCCTGTCTGAGTGAGGGCAGCCTTCTTCAAACCAAATCATAGGGCTGGAAGGGACCTCGTGAGATCATTGAGTCCAACCCCCTGGGAATTGAACCCAGGACCGTCTGCATGTTAAGCAGAGGTGTTAACTACTACACTATTTGCTTCTTTTTTACCACCTTTTCCTGTGGCAGGTTTTTCTCTTTAAGTTCCCTTCTTCCTCCAGCCAGAACAAGGTATTCCTTGTTGGTGTTGGAAAGCCTGAGAAGAGCTTGTCAGTCCCCTATCTGTCAACACAGGGGCATATCCCTTCACAGGAGGCAGGGAAAGGAGAAAAAGGCAAAAGGGGAGAAAAAGAAGAAAACAGATGTAGAACACTTACTTTATACTGGTTTTCATCCTCAAACATCTATATTTTTTCCAATCAAATTAAGAATAATTAGAGAACAATAGTGAGTTTCTGCACTGCAGCTCTGAGAGAGACAGTACAAAAGTCAGAAAACAGAGGGAGGAGAGCTGTAGGCCGCCACTGTGCTGTCCTGACATTGGGTTGTTCCAGGGACTGGACAGACTCCCCATATAATAGGGGCAGTTCTGGGGGCCTCTCTAAGTTATGGTAGCCTTGCCAGGCTGCCCTCAGACCTGCTTCCAGCACAACCCTTGTGCCAAAACATGTGATGGTTCCTTGGAAGAGAGGTGTATGGCTCTGTTCACCAGTACCAAAAGCAGAGAGGTTCTTCTCCAGAGAGAACTGGGAACTTTGACCCTTATAACTTGTATGTATGGTCCAGCACAAGAGTGAAATGCTCACCATGGAAATATGATGCCCCCAACACCTTTTATCACACCAATTTATCACACTATTAGTACCTATTAGTAAATATTTTAAAATGAGTAAGTGCATGCAGGTAAAGGAGTGGGAATTCTGATACTTTGAATGGTTCCCTACTTTAAATATTATGTAAATGAAATTGTATATAATACAATAGTATATAATATAATGCTATTATTATGATAATTATAAACTAATAGTATTATACTAATAATACCATTACATACAATTTCACTGAAGTCACACTCAAAGTCCCTTTTTTTTGAGAGAGAGAGGGAGAGGTGGGGTGTGTGTGTGTGTGTGTGTGTGTGAGACTGAGACTGAGACTGGATAGTGTAGTGGTTAAGAGTGCTGTAGTGGTTAATAGTGATGCCCTTTGATACGGGAGATGAGGGTTCAAATCCCAGTGGGTACCTGTCTACCTTCCCAGTAGGGGTCCTTGGGCAAAAAGACCCCCAAATGCCTCACTTGCCTACCTTCAATATGAGAGTGACATGAAGAAGGAGAGTCATGCTGGCTTGGATGTTGCCCGGATTAACAAGGTCCGTGCCAGATGTTGGGGAAGCAGGACAATTTGATGATAAGTGGGCTAGTGGAACAAACCATGCATGGATGAGACAAGAGAACCTGGAATTCTGCTACAACAGCAGACCTAATGAGAGGGGATATATGAAACGTATGAGGGAACTATGGATGGACAAAAGACCTACATCCACACTAACTGAGAAACAGCTAGTTACCCAATGCTTCAACATAGTAAAGAGGCAGCTGCTCTCACAACTGGAGATAGACCAATTCCACATTACCTCCCGGACTCAAGAAGAAGCCCCAGAAGTACAACTAGATGGTGCAGCCAACACCTTCGTTACAGAACACAGCAGCTGATATGAGGCACAAGATCATGGATAAACTAGCTACAGTCAACCCTCGAGATGGATTACCAAGGCTCATTGGAGAAGTACCATCAGCTAGTATGCTAAAAGATGCCAATAGAGCCCTAATGACAATTCCTACTACCACCATCACTGAAACCAATGAACTAGTATACACTACAGCCTCTGTAATCCTGGAGATGCTTGGCTACACGATCAAGAAGAACAGCAGTACATACCCCCCCTGGAAAATGAGGTTGGAGGATAAGATCAAGGCAACCCGGAGAGAAGTTAGCCGGCTGGTGGAACTACAGAAGGGTGTAGAGATTAAGGATAAGACTCGGCTACTGAGAAAATACAAGGTCCTGACTCCATCTGAAGCCCTAGAGACTGCTAAGCAAAGGCTCACAGCGCTGGCCCCCAGGCTAAGCAGATACACTAGGGAAGCAGAGGCCAAAAAGATAAATGCCCTGTTCTCCAAAGAACCATCCAAGGTGTACTCCCAACTGCAATGCAACAACACAACAACAGCAGAGCCACCAACAGCAGAAACTGAAGAGTACTGGAAGAACATCTGGGAGAAAGAGAAGACTCATATCACCAGTGCAAAGTGGCTGCAGGACCTGAGAACAGACCACAGCAATCTCCCAGAACAGGAACCAGTCACCATCACAGTAGCAGACATCCAACAGCGGGTCAAGAACATGAAGAGCTGGACAGCACTTGGCCCGGACATGATCCACACCTACTGGCTAAAGAAACTAACAGCAGTGCATGAACGCCTAGCAGCACAGATGAACCAGCTGCTAGCAGCAGGCTCCCACCCAGACTGGCTAACAAAAGGAAGGACAGTGCTGATCATGAAAGACCCCCACAAGGGAACAGCACCATCCAACTACCGGCCAATAACCTGCCTCCCCACAACATGGAAAGTCCTATCAGGCATCATAGCTGCGAAGCTACAGGACCATATGGGCCAGTACATGAGCACAGCTCGGAAGGGCATTGGGAACAACACCAGAGGCTCAGAACACCAGCTGCTCATAGATAGAGCAGTCGCCCAAGACTCAAGGTCTAGACAGACCAATCTGAGCACAGCCTGGATTGACTACAGGAAAGCTTATGACTCAATGCCACAAACATGGATCTGTGAATGTCTGGTGCTATACAAAGTCAACAGGACACTAAGGACCTTCCTCAAGAACTCAATGGGACTGTGGAAGACAACACTGGAAGTCAACTCAAGACAGCTTGCACAAGTGGCCATCAAGTGCGGCATATACCAAGGTGATGCGCTGTCCCCACTGCTGTTCTGCATTGGCTTGAACCCCCTCAGCCAGATAATCACACGGACTGGATATGGATACAAGTTCAACAGTGGAACTACCATCAGCCACCTCCTCTACATGGATGACATCAAGCTGTATGCTAAGACTGAACGAGACATCGACTCGCTAATCCACCTGACACGGATCTACAGTGAGGATATTGGGATGTCATTCGGACTGGAGAAGTGTGGCCGGATGGTAGTAAAGAGAGGAAAGTTAGTCAAGACTGATGGGGTGGAACTACCAGCAGGCCACATAGCAGACATACAGACCAGCTACAAGTACCTTGGCATCCCCCAGTCACATGGGAACCACGATGAGGAGGGAAGGAAGGCAGCAACATCCAAGTACCACCAGAGGATAAGACAGGTCCTGAAGAGCCAGCTCAATGGGAAGAACAAGATCCACGCCATCAACAGGTACGCCCTGCCAGTCATCAGCTACCCTGCCGGTATAGTGAGCTGGCCAAAGGAGGACATGGAGGCTGCCGATGTGAAGACCCGGAAGCTCCTCACAATGTACGGAGGTTTCCACCCCAAGTCCAACACCCAGAGACTGTATGCCAGCCGGAAAGAAGGCGGGCGGGGTTTGGTGAGTGTCAAAGCCACTGTCCTGGATGAAACCCAGAGCATCCAGGAGTACATCAGTAAGATGGCACCCAAAGATGAGCTGCTGAGAGAATGCCTGAGGCAGCAGCAGACATGGGAGGAAGATCAAGCAGAAGAAGTGCCATGGCAAGACAAGACCCTGCATGGAATGTACCATCGACAGATAGCTTAGGTGGCTGACATTGGGAAATCCTACCAGTGGCTGGAAAAGGCTGGACTAAAAGACAGCACTGAGGCACTGATCATAGCAGCACAAGAACAGGCACTGAGCACCAGATCCATTGAAGCAGGGGTCTAACACACTAGACAGGACCCAAGGTGCAGACTCTGCAGAGAGGCCTCAGAGACAGTCCAACACATAGTGGCAGGATGTAAGATGCAGGCAGGAACAGCATACACTGAACAGCACAACCAAGTAGCTGGCATTGTGTACAGGAACATCTGCACAGTGTATGGGCTAGACCCTCCCAAGACCAGATGGGAGATTCCACAGAAGGTCGTGGAGAATAACAGGGCTAAGATTCTGTGGGACTTCCAGATCCAGACGGACAAGCAGGTACTGGCCAATCAACCAGACATCGTGGTAATAGACAAGGACCAGAAGACAGCGGTGGTGATAGATGTAGCAGTGCCAAGTGACAACAACATCAGGAAGAAGGAGTAAGAGAAGCTGGAGAAGTACCAGGGCCTGAAAGAGGAACTAAAATGGATGTTTAAAGTGAAGGCCAAAGTGTTCCCAGTGGTGGTAGGAGCACTCGGGGCTGTGACTCCTAAGCTGGGAGAGTGGCTTCAACAGATCCCAGGAACAACATCAGAGCTCTCTGTCCAGAAGAGTGCAGTGCTAGGAACAGCTAAGATACTGCGCAGCACCCTCAAACTCCCAGGCCTCTGGTAGAGGACCCAAGGTTGAGGATGACACATACCACCCATAGGGGTGAGAGGGGAATTTTTTTTTTTTTTAATATATAAGGCTTGCCCAAGGCTTGTCTGCTGGAGGAAAGAAACAAAAAGTGTGCCTATAAATCTGGCTAGCCAATCACAAACAGAATAAACTCCAAAGCTTAGTTTATCCCCTCTTTTAAAAAAAAGAGAAATAGTTGCATTAAATCAATATGTTAGAGCATTGACTTTTTTTCATCTGAGACAATAGGGTTTCTATAGGCAATTTGACAATATAGGCTTGTAACAATGAAGAGAGTCTATTTTGAGAGAACTGAAGTTCAATGCATTGATCTTCTCTTTGTTCATGCTAATAGAAAGTTTGACCACTATTGATTTTCTGTCTGAATGAAGCATAGTTGTAATGAAAAGGCCCAGCAGCAATGTGATTAAGATGTTAGATGTAAATAGGACAACAGAACTACTTATCCATAACCTGCATGATCCACCACACTTGTTTTTCTTACCATCTATGCATCATGCAATATTTTGTTATTTACCAGACATAACAGCACTAGATGCATCAAGCCAGTATCATTAACCATAATGATGACAATTTGTATAGAGCTAACTGTATGTCAGGCACTTTACAAACAGGTATAGAATGAAGACTGACTCCCTGACAAAAATGTGTACAATTTAAAAACAAAAGGAAGAGGATGTGAAGCAACTAAAAGCAATGTAAATGAATGGTGTAATCAAGCAAACACATTGCTGGATCGCAAATTTTCCCCACATACTTCACCTTTTTCAGTTTACAAGGTTTAGAGTTCATGATTTTTAGCTGGCTGATGGTTAACATTTCTGCATGTGTCAGTGGGTGATTGGAGAAGGGCAGTACTTCTATCAAATATTACAGCTTGAATCACCATTCCATAAAGGACCTGTACATACATAGTAATCTATGTATCAAAAGATTTACACTGTAATCATTTATCTATTTATAAAGATAATCCAGTGTCTGCAGAACTAAATCCATTCACTTGATCCAGTGAGCGATGGTGGGGAAAAGCTCTGCAGTTCCTTAATATGGAATTTAACTCACTGTGTTATTCCTGTGTAAAAGAGTCTGATCCTGTGCCTGTTGCAATCAACAGCAGAACTCCAATTGTCTTCACTGGAACAAGAGATTATTATGCCTTGGAGTTGCAGGCTGGATCTCAAGGGATAAGAAGGGAAGGTAGTTGTTTCGATGACAATTGATCTGATGTATCTTATCTTATCCATACTGGTGTTTGATAGACTACATCTCAAGAAATGCTTATTAGTTCTGCAATATGAGTGTTGACTTAGGAATGAAGGATGTCTCTTCTTTGGATCTCTCTTTTCTTTCACAATACATAGGGATAAATAAATAAGGATCTCTCTATTCTTTCACAATAAGTGCCTTTCTCTGAAGACGTGCTAAGTCTCTGAATGTTTCTTATTTCACTTTTATAAACAGGAAGATTTTGATGAGCTCATTGTCCAGTTACAGGTACATGTGAGAGATGTGTGATCTGAGAACCAAAGCTTGTGTTAATTCTCTTGCTTAGGGAAATAGTTCAAAGGGAAAAGTCACGTACTAGAAGTGCAGATCACCATATGTGAACCACAAGAGGTAGTAATGGCATTGCCTGATGGGTATTTCTAGGTGTGCTTTTGCCACGTTGATTGACATTAAAAGAAAAATCCAAAGTCAAAAGCAAGGATGTCCATTTTTAAATACAAATTTAGATTTTTTTTCAATATCTCATGGGTCCTTATGAAGTTATCACAACTGATTCTATCTGGAAGTAGATTATAGTGACAGTACTTTTCCATCAGCAACCCTGGTGCAGGTTGCAGATATGTAAAAAAAATCCGAAAAAATCTGGTGTGGTTTCTCAAAAATATGGGGTGGTTTCTGAATAATGATTAGAAATATATGAGAACATTTTCTTCTCCATACACAATTTTTTTAAAATGTGAGAAAATAGCATTTTGCACTTACTAAGGATTTGTCTCTTTTCATAACCAAAGGCAAATGCAATTAATTTTTAAAACAATATATAGCTCCAAGTATTGAAGAAAATTCATGTAGCAATTATATTTCTGACTCAACTGAATTTGTAATCTGAGCTAATTCTATTACTTTAGGATGAAAATATATGCTATTGTGACACAGCCACAGAATGAGTATTAAATTCAGGGGTGTCTCTAGTGCTGGGTTTACAGGGCTCGAGCCCCGAGTCCCAGCACCAGACCCGTGGGTCTTCCACAGTGGTGGCTGCAGTAGTGGCGCACTTAAAGCACACAAGCCCTGAATCCCGGTGTCTGCACCCAGGGTCTTTTTCCAGGCCAGGGGTGCTCCTGGTCAAATTATCATGCTGTTTCCCTTACCATCAGCACAGATAGTTTTCCAGGCCACATCTTAACAAGCAGGCAGAAATAGTACATTTTTAAGGATGGATTTTCAGGTTCATCTAAGCTGCACTTTCCAGAGGACCCTTTGCAATGTGATGGTGAGTTGAGGTGTATTGAACATGCCTGACATACACCACCTTTACAACACTCTGATATTAGGATGGGCAAGGGTTAGTTCATTCCCTTTAGTGATGCAGACTTCTAATTTGTTTCCAACTGTAGCAACTTCCAAGGGACTTGTCTGTCAGCTGGGAATCATTAGAACTCAGCACTGCACTCATCAGGGTATGACAGGCATTCCTAGTACTACCCCCCCACCCCGAGGCTTTTCCTGTATTAAGATAATAAGACGGCCATTTGAACCACATCTTCTTTATGTTGTTCTAGTGACAAAGGGCTAAATCGTCTGTTCATTTTCTCTGTATATGGCTATGTCCACATGTACATCATTATTTCAAAATAAGTTATCTGGAAATGAGTTATTTTGAAATAAAGTCCTTATTTCAAAATAAGTTAATTCAAATTAAGGGAAAAGCTCAAAGTGAAATAGCATGTCCAGAGACAGGACTTGCTATTTTGCTTTAGGAGAGGGGCATCATGGGAGGTGTGGCAACATGGCCCCCTACCTGGGCCATGCCCCCACCCAATAAAGCCTAAAAGGAAGGCACCCTGGGAAGGAGAAGGGCAAAAGTGTTATTTCAAAATAATGGTTATTTTGAAATAACACGTCCGAACAGCATTATTTCAAAATAATCATTTCAAAATAACAGCCATTTTGATTTAAAGAAGGTTTAAGCTATTTCTAAATGATGGCTCTTATTTCGAAATGATGGAGCCCATCATTTTGAAATAATAATATGTCATGTGGACCTAATCTCTTTTATTTTGAAATAACCAGTGTTATTTCGAAATAAAAGAGACGTGTGGACATACCCTATGTGATTCAAATTTTGCATTTCTTCTTCCATTCATCTGTGGCCTATCTGGGGTTTTGAAAAGAAAGCTGAATAATTGTTAGTGCCACAGCATTAGGTGATACAGAACCAGAATGTTCTTCATCCATCATATCAAAATGCTAATAAATCCTTCTGTTCAGGCTGTAAAATTTATATTTCAAATGAGGTTACAAAGATGATAGGTCAATGAGCCTGAGTCTTATCTATGCTATGGCCCCTTTACTGCACTCTGATAGCATTATGTAAATGTAATTTAGGCCCACATAAAGACTACTTAATGCTTTCAGGACCCCAATAAATGAGTCACTGAGCTTCAAAGTCTCTTTCTACACCAGACTCAAAATTCTGACTATAAATGCATTATTTATCCTTGGCAGTTTTTCATTAATCGATCAACATTTACCTACTTTTTTTTCCAGTCATCTAATCAGGGAGCAGAAAAAATGTAATGTGATATAAGTGGCCAAATACATAGCAGGAATTTTTGGGTGGGATTTTTAAAAGCACTCCTAACTGCTTCTACTGAAGTCAGCAGGAGACATCCCATTAACTTCAGTGTGGGCAGTTAGGCCAATGCAGAGAAATTTTAAACATATCACTCAGAGTGAATAATGGCCAGTCAGAAAGGACATCCATGAATGAAATATATAGTTTCAAAGCTGTTCTAATGTACTATTCTGTTAATGTTTACAAGCTGCAAATACATCAGAAGAAAATGAGGATCAGTTTGCAATGTACTGACTAATCAAAAATAGATTCAAAATTAATATCATCATAATAAATCACTGGGCCAGTGATGAGTGCCACCATAATACAGAGTAATTCAATCTGACTAGCAGTAAATTCACTAAATCGTCATGATTGAGAGGGTCACATACATGATGCCTAATCATTTTGCAAAGGTAAGAGAGATTAAAATGAACATTTTCAGTTAAATAAAGAAGTAAAATTGTCAAATTTGTAATAGTATGACATTCCCTTATCCCATAAATAAGGAAGTATTTTTCATCACAGTACTTTTTTTTTTTTGTATTAACCTCTCTTTCACCTTTTGTGCTCAGTGCACCAGTAGAAAACAACCCTTGGTTTAAATATATTTTAAGAGATAAATATATATTAATCCCCTGAAATATGGATGAAATCTTTTCCAATGTATAAATATCATAATGCTTCAACAGAATACTTTTTTGAAATCAGGAGAGCTATAGATTCACAACCTAATGATCAAATCCTATAGTGCTGATGGTCATTCAAAGTACAAGGCCGTCTGACCGGCAGCCCTAGATAAAGCAGAGGGAAAGGAAAAGAGGAGGATGAGCATAACTCAGGGACTATGGTAGCTCTAAAGAAATTGCCCTTTTTATTCTGAAAGCTAAGCCATTACTCAGCTGTCTAATGAGCAAGTAACCCTTGAGTTATATGATACGGTTAGAAGCTTTTTCTTCTTTCTTTGCCTTCACCTTTTCAGATACTGATTTCATTGTAATATAATAAAAGGCTAAAAACACATACCAGCTAGGAACTGAGAAGTTATTCTGTGACAGAGAACCTCAGAAACAGGCTAATAAGAACCTATCTTAAAAATACAGCAAGATAAAATAGCTTAGATTGTTCATAGTAGATCTTGCATTTTGTCTTCTATTTTCATGTTATTAGGCCATAGCTTGTTCTAAAATTGGGTGTGCTACAGAATTTGATTTGTACATGTAAAATGTGATAAAGGTTTTTGCTAAAATATCTGTTAAGTATGTTTGTGTTGCTCTATTGCTATCTACAGCATCTGCCAGCTCCCATGTGTGACTTCCATAGACACTACGGGTGGGCAGTTTATCAAAGCACAAAGTGCACTTGTTAGAACCATACATGTAGCTGTCACAGCTGCATTTTCTTTGATATGCTTTTACTACTTCTTTGCTCTTCTGTCACCACATCCAATCTAGAAATAAAAACAGTCAACTTGGACATTAAATTGGCCCCCAGCTTTTAGGCATAAAAGAGATTTCCTAGATAAAAGGCTGGCAGAGGATAATGCTAATTGATTGGAGTCTTAGTAGCTCTTACACATTCTCCTTGCATGTACAAAACTAACAAGAAGGGAACTTCTCTGACCTAAGAATGCCTTGTTATAATAGTCTTTTTAAACAAGCAGGAAAGGAGGTCAAAGATTGAGCTCATATATAAACTGAGATAAAATAATGTAATACAGAGAAAAAGGGAACTTTCCTACTCTCTATTGGGTCAAATTTTAAAAAGCTGCCTCGGAAATTGTGACTAAGTTTTTGCATGCCCCCAAACTCAGCTCTCCATGCATAAAGTGCACATGAAAGCCAGGGAGTTTGATTTCTAACTCTCTGATCTCTGCACTCAAATATAGAGAGCACAGGCAACTTTTTGCATGCAAAGAATTTAGGGACAAAAAACTGTAGGTGAAAAAACTTGGGCATCTGAAATAGCATGTAAAAAGATCTTTTGAAAAATATATTCCCTATTAACTATACAGTGGGCTTTGTGATCATGCTTCTGCAAAGTGCCAAGCACTCCTATGAGATGATTCCTATTGATTTCAGTGGTGGATGAAGGTGCTCAACACCTTGCAACGGCAGGCCAAAGGAATCTATTCTTATAGCTATAGACATGTACTTAACTCATTAAAAATGACCTAGAAACCTAAATTGTGATTGAATTAATAATTACCAAACTACTAAATGGTTCAGCCTTTCCTGTTCTTGCTCCTTCATAGGTCATCCTGAACTGATCATGAATGATCGCTAATGGGTTGTTGGCTCCCCACTTTTTTTTGTGTGTGTGTGTGCCATAACAGATACATGGCTACTCACAAACTCAGAAATTGATTCCAAGTTACCAGTTTTAGCAGATAACTTAAATATCATATGGTTATCTGAAAACAAATCAGAATGGATTTTTGTATTCATATAAAACAGATGAAGACATGTGTTGTCTAGAGAGAAGAGCTTTCCCTATGAGCTGGTAATCCAGTTTGTGAAATGTGCAAGTGTCTAATTATAGTGTTCAGGATGGAAAATAATTGGCATTTTTCACATATAGGTGTTGGCTAACCATCTGGAAGTAACGAAATTATAACAAGTAAAAGTGATCTGGGTCACAAAATCTATTGTGAGCATGCATTTTGTCTAAAGCATGTCAATTTTATCACAGAGTCATACTAATTTTGGTAAAGTAGTACCATTCTGCTTCTTTCCATTTTATTCCGTACATCAACTGTGCATTGTCCTGCCATTTTTATTAGATTCTTTCTCCATCCATAGATCTTATTTCTCAGATTCCCTTTCTTTCTCCTCTTTCCTTTCCCATTTTACACCTATCTTTACTATTTCATTTCTCCCTAAAGGCCTGAGGCAAAGTAAAGTATAACTGGAAAAATACCAATTGAAGTAAATGTAAAGTTTCCTATTGATTAATATGGGTTTTGGAAAAGGCCCACCTTGCTTCAGGCTTCTGATTAGAAAGAAGTTTTCTCTACAGGTATTTTATTACATAATTGTCTATTAGTAGTTTTTCCTTTGTCTTCCTCCAAAGTATCTGATACTGGCTATTGGTCAGAGAGGATTCAGGATTGGATGGCCCTCTGATGTAAGGAAAGATAGCAATATTTATGATCTATGTTCCCATAAGCCATATATATTTTAGTTAAGACTGTTTAAGTCTCACTTCTTTTCTGATTATTCTTTATCTCATTTTCCTCTGTTCCACTTCACACCTTAGTGAGTCAGCTACCTCTGTCTGTTAAATATTGTCTCGGAGAGAAAGTGAGAGAGATAATTCTGTTCTTGGACCACCTTCTGTTGGTGAAACAGACAATAATTTCAATCAGCACCGAACACATATCAGGAAGATTTACCAGCACATGAACAGATTTTTTGGTATGTTTTTTCCTAAGATGATTTATACTAATGGGGGGAAGAAAAAAAAAACACAAGGGGTAATTTAGTTATAGATCAAACAAACAAAACAAATACTTGCTATGCAAAAGTAAGCAAATAGATCAAAACCAAATAATTCTTCTTTTCTGCCCTCAATATTCTATTGCTTAATTCTTCCCCTTACTTTAGGTTTAATTTAATGCAGATATCTGGTTAAGCAGAAATGGTAGCTGTCTGTTTAACCTATAAGCAGCTGTCTTTCATGCTACTATGATTATGAAAATATCTGGGCTGTGTTCAGTCACAGATTCGTTCAGTGCTCTATAAGCAGAAGATTTCTGAGAATCCTCACACACATCAGCAATGGTGCAGTTCTAGGGATGTATTTCTGTGCTGGGTGAAGGAGGACATGGCTGATTGGTAAATTGAGTGTGTCAGACCTTCTGGCTACCCCACAATTTTTTCATATTCAGTGAATGTACAGCAGATGAAGTGGGCAGAAAAATTACTCTAGACTAAGAACTAGAAGAACACATAGTGTGCAACAGTTGGATTATGTAAATAAATCCAGTAGATAGACCACAAATAATTTCACAAGACCTATCCTTTCCCCTGGTGAGACTTGCTGGTTGTGCTGACAGGTATGAACAAAAACTGGTTCAGTGGTCTGTTTGTTACTGACACAGAAGATAAGTAGAACTGCAAGCAGACCACAGTGAGTACTGTATGAAATACTGTCATTATATGCAGATACTATGCATATAATGTGTTTTTGTTTAGATTTTTTTGAAAATTTACCCATATGTCCAAAAAATATGCATCTCATCCTAAAGAATCAAACTAAAAAATTATGTCCTAATTGTTTATGTTTGACTCCTAGTCTCAGTTTTTCCCATTATTATTTTTTTTATGACTTATTGTGTGACTGGTTTACAAAAGTACACTGCAGTATTCTATAGTAACTATAATGGAACAATTGCACTGATAGACCATTACTCCTGACTATGCCATTATAATAAGTGTTATCAATCTCCCACATCTGTCTTTGTCCCATAGCAATTGCTGTACTTTTGAATTATTGCATATTTATTTTTATTGTTGAGAACAATCAGATTTTCTCTATGTATTATTATTCTATTTTAACTATGAATGGGTCTTGCTTTTTATTTTTCATACCATAAGGGCAAAAATAAATCCATTAGACTGAATTTAATATGCAGCTACAAGTCTGTAGAGAGGAGAGTTGAAATTCCCACCTGGGAGAACTAGAATAGATACACATTTCCAAATCAGACTGGTAAAAGCTTCAGGCTGTCTTTGGTTACAAGCAGTTTCTTGTGAAATAAAGTGAGGAACGGCAGGAGGGGGACAGATCAGGACAGTTAAACTGAAACTGCTTAATTATTCATTAACAATTCACCTCAGTTCCACCACAACTGAAAATAGCCCAGGTTAACTAATAAGATATGCAGGATAGTTAACATCTGATTGCAAATATAAAAATGAGGTTCCCTTATAAGACCACCTGTTATGATGAAAGCTAACTATATACAGATCAAATCTGTTTGGGATTTTTATTATTATTTTTATATTACATATGAATGAATTAGGCATCTCCTATGCCTTCTGTCTTACAAGTACGTGATTCAGCATTAAATACTCACAGGCAGTTTAATCCATATTTCTAGTTCAAGATCAAATATTTTTCCTTATGAAATTTTACATACACCAATCTGCTTCACTGCAAATAAAGCAGTTTTGGCTGTAAAGTCAATGTCTGGAGTAAATGCAAGTGAAAGACCTAAACTGCAAGAAAGTCTGTATCAGCTAATACCAGTAACTAGAAATCTGCTGAAGTGGATAAAATGGTATAATTTGTGAAAAATTGATAGTTTTAAGCATTTGCTAAGATATAGAGTGAAAGAAGAGAGTTCTCAGTGTTTAATAACCATGAAGATGAAGCTCTGCAATGGTAGGAAATGAAAAGCAGATTAAAAAAGCCATTCTCTACACTTAAACTTGGATGTTCAAACTGCTTCAGTTATCTTATCATCCTAAAGGCTGCTTATAACATATTGCTCATCAGAGCACATGGCAGAGATGAAAATACCTCTAAAAAGACCTTAGCATCATTCTGTACCACTTCTGTCCAAAGAAAACTTAGTACATGAAATGCTTGTCTTTACACAAGCTTGACAAAATCAGACAGAATCATGATCAATCTTCTTGGAAAGTCATGCCGGCTGAACTCGTGGGTTTGTTGTCTTTTATTGTGAGATCGAGATGAAAGCTGTACAGTACTGGCACCAACCAAGCTTCTCTGAGTGCTTCTTAATAAATCATAACTTAAGTAGGACACAGCTTAGCACGCAGAATGAGCTAGGGAAATGGCAGAATTTCAGACTAGTTTGAGCATGGAGTATGGCAAACATATGCATCACTGGGTCATAGAGGCAATCAAGTCTATACTCCTAGATTGATGAGCCTCACAAAGACAGACTGGGTTTCAAAATACTTTTCAGAGGGAACAACAGATTGTGGCCCCCCACTTGGAAGGTTACACAGTATTCCCAGAATTCAGATACAAATATCATAAATGTGGCAAGTGAAAATATTTCATGAGAATGTCTTTCACAATTCAACCCAAAATCAGGAACAAGAACCTCCATTATGGACAGATAGGCAGATAAATAGGTAGAAGAAGCCCAGTTTCTTCCGGCAATGGTTCTCTGAGTAGTCAGTAATGGTTTAGAGGAAACTGAACATATATACATAATAGGAAAATGCTAGCTAATGGTCTCCCAGCACTATACTTTTCTGAATTAAAAGCTAATGGCAGCTCTTAAACTGTACCAGCTGCATTGCCTGGAATGTGTTTATACATTACTGAGAAATGAACAAAAAAGTGAGGGAAAAGCACTCAAAACCAACGGGAAACCAAAGTGAAGATATTGCAAGATGCTACAAACAAAGCCAAATTAAGCTGTTAAGCAACTGCAGACTAAAGTGTGCTTGGAGGAGACTGAAAGGCAGCACACAATAGATTTATAAAAGGGAAGACAAAAAAAACGTAAAAATACACAGAGACAGAGTGCAATTGAAGATTTGCTGGTAAATATAGAGGAAATAAGATGGCTGTTTCAGGAATTCTGGCTAGTCACTGACAATAATGTGGAGAAGAGAGAATGTTTTTACTGTCACAATTTTCTATCTTCTTTTACAGGTTATTCAGAGAGATTAAACAGAAAAACAAGCATATTCTTTATGTAAATAAAGAAAAAGATGCTGGACCATTTATATTTTTGTGTAAGGCTATTGTTGATTTAAAGACTCCCTAGCAGCCCACTAGAATTTTCTGAAGCAAACCTACTTACAAAAAACAGATTCCTAAACATTATATAACCTAGTGGAAAAGCATTATTTTGAATATGAACATGATAAAGACAGACATTAAAGAACTGTAGTAGTAAAAGTAGTAAATGTTTTATTTGAAGATAAAACAATAGAGACATTTGTATTAGCTAACAGTTTGACAGGGTCTTTGTGATCTGTCCTTTTTATACTCCTATATTGTAGACTGGAACCTCATTTTTGCTGGAAGGTAGTCTAGCATAGAAAAAGGTTTGAAAACTATTGTGCTTAGGATCCAGTTGAAAAATCATTTATGCCCATGACCCAACAGCTTCATCTTTCAGCAAAGAATTCCAGTCTGTTGGTGGTAGCAGGTGGGGGTGTTGCAACCCAGTACCTGAGGGTCTGTGACCCAGTACTGGGTCTCTACCCATAGTTTGAAAACCACTGGTGTAGAACACAAGATGCAGCACAGATATCTGTAGTTCAGTTAATGAAAGCATTAAGCCTGTATGGCATGTGTGGTCCTATGATACATCATTCACTAATTAGTAGAGGACAAGGTTGTGATGGCATGTACAAACCCCCATGGACACATTTAGACATATCATTCAATAGTTCCTAGAGATAAATGGATTTAGAGGCAGGAGATCCAGGCAACTGGCTGGGGTAGCAGGCTTGGAGAATTCACGGTTCGGGTGCTGTTTTTGCTGCAGGATGAGGATCCTTGTGTTGATTTCAGGAACAAGGGGCAAAGCCTGGTAAACCAGATCAATGACTTAAATCTGTGGTCTGGCACAATATCCTGTTTCAAATTAATATTGTAAGCAAGGCATTAAATATCAGTTGATGGACATCATGACCATTACTACTTTGATTAAAAGGTGCTTTGACTTTTTTTTGTGAATTACAGAGACAAAGGATTTGAAACAAACAGAGTCCTTTGGCACTTAAAGACTAACAAATTTATTTATTGCATAAGCTTTCATGGGAGAATGTCCCACTTCGTCAGATACTTTGAAGATGGAGGAAGTTGTAGAATGAGAGGAAATAAATGCAGAGAAGTGTAAATCTTGGGATCAAGTCATACTGTAACAGGAAATCAAAGCAGTTGCAAAGATTCAAACACTGGGGAACAGCATATAGATGAAGATGAGGTCAAATTACCTGTTATAATGAGAAAAAAAAAGTCTAAAGTCCCTATTTAGCGCTGAAGCAAGACAAATGATAAAAAATTAGAAGTTGAGCCAGTCTTCAAGGAAACTCATATTCATTAGATGAGGCAGTTTGGTCATAAGGACAGAAATAAGTTGATGCAAAGCTTGGAAGAAAAATTCAAGAGAAAGCCTTTTTTTTTTTTTTTACTTGCTCGTTGACACTTACTCGTTCAAGTGTCCATTGAAGAAAGGTTCAGGCAAATATGAAGCAAAAAGTTTTTCTTTCCTTTTCTAAGACCTTAGAAAGGTGCTGGCAGACAAGAAAACACTTCAAAAACTGTACAGACCTTTCCTGAACACTGACATGTAGGGAACATTCAGACATTAATGATAAAGACCTTTATGCTGAATTGGACAACATCTGCCACATTTCGCTACATGGGAAGTACTCTCCATTTCAAGTTCTTCAGTTTATTCATGATGCAGAGCTGAAGGACACTTCTCCTAATGGGCAGAAGGCTTTGAGGATTTTGCTCATGCTGCTGTTCAGAGTTGCAAATGGTGAGCAGCTTTTCAAAGCTCAGGCTCATTAAATATAAGGGTTTTTTTTAAGTTATTTTGCCAGTAAAGCTTATTCCTTTCACAAAGCTGGTTTAATTTACACTTTGCCAGTACTTTTTTCCCCCCTGATACAAGCTAGTTCTTTAGTTTGTGCCAGCGTGTACTGGTATATCTATTGTGGAAAATTGTTTTAAATTTAGACAACTCTCTCTTGTGCAAAGCAGACAGAGAAATGTTCAGTATCTCAGTTCTGTTATAATAAGAATTGACTTCAGTTTGTTAAGCCCCACCAATTTTCCTAGATATGTTTGTAGATGTCTTTGTGCTCTTGGTTTTGCTCTGCTATTCTGCAACTTAAAAATACTACCATGTTGTCCCTCTGCTGGGTTAACAACATTCTATTCCATGCTGACATAACAAGTGCCATCATCTATGAGGCAAATTTAGGCATAAACAATATTATTCATGTTGATTTGCTTCTAAAAGAAAAAAAAAGAAAATCAACTGTCTGCTAAATGCAGGAGACACAACTTATATGAAGAAAGCCAGAATTAGGTTTTTGGAGAAGGATTTTGAAATGATCCTATTCCTTTCATTAAATGACAAGGATCCTATGCCACCTTAAAGGCTAACAAAAAAATAAACTTTGGGAGCATAAGCTTTCCTTGGCTGCAACACGCTTTGTCAGATGAGAAAGTGGGTTCCAGAGCAGGAAAGTTCCCCCTACAAATTGTTAGTCTCTAAGTCTATGTCTACACTACAAAAGTTAGTTTGAATTAACAATGTCGAACTAAGTTTGACCTTAATTTGAACTAAACCCGACCTTAGTAAGTCAAATTAACAAAGTGCACTAATTTGACTTAGATGTTGTCAAATTATTGCGCTTTTTAATTCAAACTAACTGTCCTAATTTGAATTTATTTAGTTCGAATTAAGGCTTAATCCTGGTCTACGCTGCCCTTAGTTTGAACTAAGAATCAAAATAGGTGCTTAGTTCAAACTAAATGCAGGTGTTACTGATTCGAAATAAGGTTTCATTAATTCAAATTAAGGAACTCCTTAATTCGAACTAGTGAAAGTCTATGGTGGATGGGGACTGAGTTATTTCAGATTAAAGCTCCTTAATTTGAACTAATTTGCCAGTATAGACGCACCCTAAGTTTCCACACTGTTTGCTGAAAACACCCTTCTGAAACCTATTCCTTTCACTGATTCATTTAAATAAAAAAGAGGTTAGCAACTTGTTGCAGGAGAATTTAAGCCCAGTTATATGAACAAGCTTCCATACATGTTAATTGCCCACTACGGTGAGATTCGCTGGTAGAGTTTGCAGCAACACAGGCAGTCTCTTCATCCTTGTTTGCAGATCCAAGACTGAGAGGAAGTGGCTTCAAGATGCACAAAATCTTGCGAAGCTTAGGGGCCATGGCTAACTGATCATTTGTTTTGGAAAAGTGTCCATAGCAAACTTGCACCAACAACAGTTGGTTTGAAGGTTGTAGATCAAATTATGGCTGTCCATACAGAAGTGTGCTTGGTGGGAGATGGTACAAAGAATCCTCTTTTCCTATATTAATGCATGCAATATGCAGGAGGCAGCCATAATATAATTAGGAGTACTCAGGAGCACAAAGGACAAGTGACACATTAGCACAGTTGGCACATTTATCAGAGTGAATGGTGCCTACCGAACAGTGCCAGCAGAGGAGAGTGGGTTTTGCAGATGAGGCAACATTACCTTTCTGCACTTCACCTCATGCCTTAAAAATGTTACATTTGTATGTATCATAATGGCTCCCCTTCATCAATGCCACTAGCAGAGTACTACTATTAGTCCCTGGCTTACAGAACATTACAAAGTTATGACTGGAGCTATCTTTGCAAAGTGAAAGACTAAAAAGCTACCTTTCTCAAAAATGATAGACTTGATTTCTTAAAACACCCTGAAAATCAGGGACCCTTGCAAACTGTGGGCCTTCAAGGCCTCAAAAGTTAACCTAAAATATGTGCATAAAAATAGGGAGGTGTTACTTCTACACCCATGTTCATAAAAGATCACTAACAAAGATACTTCACAGTATCTCTTTTAAATACAAGAACTCATAGGGGGAGGATGAGTTAGCAGAGAGGAAATGAGGAACAGTAGCTGTCCAGACAGGATAGAGGTTTTTACATATAAAGAGGTTTATTATTCAAACATGTAAAGAAGACGCTTCATAGGTAGATGTGCACTTTTAAGTTAGATATCAGAAATGTTATACCTAAAGTGAAAGGGCAGAGAACTGTAATCACACCATGGTATTTCTGTTCACAAATCAATCGAATTCTGAAGACCAATGAAATAGCTTCTGAATATTTAACTGGTTTAAATTTTCCACTTGCAAAGCAATTGACAATCATGTAAAGATAATGCAATGGATCCTCAATGGACCTTCATTGTTGTGATCTGGATGAAATGGGTGATCTTTATGACTCATAAAAATTAGGGACTTGACTCAGGGATAATTCATGAAGACAATGTAATGCTTCAACACTACCTTTCTGTCTCCTTTGAAGTATACCATACATCACGAGGAATTCACAAAGAGTGGTGAGGGGAGGCAAGAAAGTATGTTGCTATGAGAAATCAGTTCTGCTGAGTTTCTGCTGCTTTAGATTTGGAATTTAAATCCAAATTCTTATTTTCATTAGTGGCAGGATTGTGGAAAAGTCCAGAACCCAAAATGTAATCGTGGTGGTGTCCAGATCAATATTAAAACATCATCAATGTGAAGCATCACTGTCAATATTGAGTGGTTGTTCACTGATGTTAAGTGTTCCTCTATTAATCTTGGCCATACTGGAAAAGATTAATTGCCTAATCATATACAGTAGGGGCCAGTTTGTTCTTGACCTTTCAAGAAGCATGCAGGAGAAGAGAGGAGACTTTCTCCATGTGTACCACACTTTACTTGATTCATTCTTGATCACCCTTGGTCCAAATATGACACATCTCTTTTAACTAAATGGAAAATATTACCTTTTAATTGTCTACTTTTTCTTTTAATTGAACAATTACACAACAGATTAAGTAACAATGTAATAAGAATGTCAGTTGCAATTGTTCACCTGGGAATTTTAAATGTAAGAATTCTCAAGAGACTTATTTTGGCTCTCCTCTAGAGTATATCAGAATATGCCACATCAAGCACTTACGCTGCATAGTGAAGTGGATTATCAGAAAGATAATTGTTAATAGCAACTAATTGATTTTACAGTACTTGGGGAATCTATGTTAAATGTTGTTAGAACATTTCAACACACCCTGGAATATTTAGGTGTATCCCTATTTCATAAGAGGTGTCACTATTTCCTGACCAGGGGTCATAGTAAGGGGGAACATCCTGGAATGCCATTCCGGGGACCCCTATTTTTAGGGAGCCAGTATTCCAGTCTCATAAAATAGGTGAATACCCCAGAATGCTGCATTCCAGGGTCCCCCAAAATAGGGGGATGCACCAGAATGCTTCATTTTGGGGGCCCTCTAAAAATATAAGCACGCAGGAGCATGCTGCTATGGAATGTGCTCCCCTGCCCGGTTGGGGGACTGTGGTGGGTGTGCCACCTCTCCACCTGCCAGGAAGGGAGAGGTGGCTGGGCTCACTCCCACCCACCACAACATACCCCTGGGGCTAGCAGGGGAACATGTTCCGCATCTATTTTTAAAGTGCCGCCCTGGCGTCTGTCAAAAAGCTGGACAAAAACAATTTTTTCACTAATGCTTGCCAGGTATGGTGATGGGGCAGGCATTTGGGGGGGAGCAGTAGTTGGGGTGCTAGTGTGGGGCAGGCATGGGGGGGGAGTAGTTGGGGTGGTGGTAGTGGCACAGGCATTTGGGGGGTCAGTAGGTGGGGTAGTTGAAAGGGGCCTGTACCAGAGTGAGGGGGGCCCACCTATTTAGGAGGGTTTTGGAGCCCCCCAAATCATACTTTAACCTCTGCTCTTGACTCCTGAAACACCAACAACAATCTTCCTTCATCATTATTCCCACATTAAAGTCTCCCCTACCATCTAATTAACCAGTTCTGTCTTTGGAGTCAGAAATATATGTCCATCCTTCCCTCCAGATTTTTTAGGAGTTCTAACAGTCTGACACTTGTCCCAAAATCTAGGATTTGAACCCATCTCTAAGATTTTTGGTTATCTTCAGGACAAAAATACTGTTTCCCACACACCTCTGTCTGCAACCATTTTCATTCTACCCCTTTCCTTCCAGCCACCCTGCTACTGGAATTTTATTGGGAGGCAGGAAGAAGAAAGAACAGGAGAGCTTCTCCCTCTTTCTGTTTCTGGGTTTGTTAAGCAGAGAGTAGTTTTCAGGCTACTAAGAAGTGAGTTACTTCTGCTCCTTCCTACAATCCATCATAGCTAGGGCTCAAATGTTAATCCAGACACCATATATTCTCTTGCTTCAGAGTCCTCCGTGCTGACGTAAGCAACAATTGTCACGTTGCCCATTATGCCCCTGAAACAGGAATGCACTTAAACTCCTTTACAATATTTAGGATGTACTGGAGTCCCTTTGAAATTGACAGTACTGCAACATGTGCTGTAGGGCTTTCATGAATCAGGATCTAGGAACCTGGCTGAGGCCATTGAGTCATTTCTCATAAGCAACTAAGTATCTTTCAGATGGTAATGATTTGGCATTGCTGCTGGCCTGGACAGAATTTAAACCAGTGAATTAGGGATGAAAGGATTGATTTCCTTTTGCAAATCTCATGATTAACCCACTTCCTCATAATAAATTCTTATCATATACAAATAGATTCTGTGCAATATATTATCCCAGTGTAGCATCCAAGTACTTCATATATGGTACTTTTGAGAGTAGATTATCTTCTGGCTTTTTTCACAGCCCTTGTCAGAAGTTTTGGTGTTCAACAAGTCAATAGGAAAAGTGGGAACACTCACAGAATTTCTTGGTTAATGTCCATTAAAGTCAAATTTGATTAATGACAAACATTAAATGCAGAGGAAGAATTGATTAGTTGTCTATATTTCTTTCCAGATTTGTAGGCTTTTTCAGTCCAAGAAATGACTAGCCTTTAACATAGGAATTGCTTAACAGATCTGAGCAGTGGCTAGTATTTGTCTCTCACAGTAACAAGTAAAACATGCCCCAGGAAAGATGAAAGAAACTGCACAGTCATGGAATACTCTGCTTATATGGAAAGTTTATTTAAGCCCTGTAGCATAAGATTTGGGTATTTCATATGTTTTTTCATCTTACCTAATAACTTTCTATTAGCCCTGTAATGTCTAATTCTTTATAACTCCATTAACCTCTCCTTGGGTTTATAGTGAGGAGAAACCCATTCAGAACCATTAGGCTGCTGTTTGTCAGACCCATTCAGGTAGAATGTCCTGTTTGGTCCATGTCCTCTAGCATCACATCTGCTCACTAGCCCTCCCTTCAGTCCCCCTCAAGGTTACAGTTACTCATGGTATATTTATAATGCAGCCTAGAGGCTCCCACCATCACTAGGCCTGCTCAGGATCCAAACTACCCTACTACTTTCACCTCTAACCTCTCAAAAGTGCTGAAGCTTGGCTTATAAATCCTGCTGGGCCACCAGGACAGCTGCAGGTCATGGCCTGATCAACCCCCCAGGATAGAAATCTGCTCAGTCTGTGTCTATGCACAGTTGTTTCTTCTCAGGCAATCAAGCTCCAGCCCAATTATCTGCTCTTCAGCTCCTGCAATAGCTAACCTAACATGGCTAGGACTTGATAGGTGAGGCAGGATGCTCCAGAAAGTTGAAAAATAACCAGAAATTGTGTTATGAGTGTATTTTGTATAGGTTTAGCTTCAGGGGGGAGGACCTAGGAACCTTAATCTTGGGTCAAGTGCAAAGCTAAAGGAGCTAGATAGAAAGAAATTAGTGGAAGAAGCACCAACTATTTGAATCAGCAGTATATGAGTGTTGTTTATAGGATTTCTGGATCAGAAACTTCAATAGTAAGCATGCCTGAGTTCTCCCACTAACTACAAATGAAATGGTATAAATAGCAAGAAGGGGATAGAGCTTATTTTAGAATGCCAAACAAAAGGCTGAATTTAAAGTCAAAGCCTGGGTTGAAAATCCTAGTTAGAGAAAGCTGGTTTGTTTAGTTTATTCATTAGCCTCTTTAACAATCCAGAAGGGCTTTATTTGGATGTTTTGACTAAGCCAGAGGGCCAAGTCACTGAGGATCTAATGAGTTAAACTGGTATTCTGCAGGAAGCAAGAGGGGTGGGGAAAGAACTGCTGCTGTATCCTGCCACTTGGACGCATACCAGAAGCAAATGCCTCATTATAGTGAATTGTCATGGTTTCATTATCATGCTGCCCATTCACCTCACTTTCTAAGATACCTCTAAAGTTCCTCACACTCTTCTTTGTTTTTGCTGTCCTAAATGATTTTGTGACATCTGCAATTGTTGCCATTAGTTACTCTCCCCTTTTTCAGATTACTGGTTGATAAATATATTAAACAACACTATTCCTAGTAAAGAAAAGAACTTTGAGATGCCCTACTGTCCATGGTATAAACTGAGAACTTCTTATGGGTTCTTGTCTCTAATTTAGCTGGTTGCTACTCTATGTTAGAGGCTTCTCTTCCATGCACGACAATCAACAAAGGTTATATTTGCTTTACAAAAATATAGGAGTTACCTCTATGATGTAAATAAAATCTCCAGAGAAGAGACTCCTTCCTGCTTTGGGTTCCTCGTATTAGTGACAGTAGTTGCAGTGAAGTGATTCATTTGCTTTTCAGGAGTTATTTTTTCCCCTCCCATAAAATTTTTGGGATAAGAATATCAAAACATGAACTCGGTTTCAGATCTGAAATTTTAACTTTAGCTTCCAAAGTATGTCTGAAATGGAGTGCGCCAAACTCTTCCTTCTAAACATCTTAAGCTTTGGGGACGAGAAGTTCAAGTCCAGATCCAGGTCTGAACCTTGGAGTTTAGGCCCATCACTAGGTTTAAAGTACCTAAAATATAATGGGCTACCATAAAAATATATTTAATAGTTTTGCTTTGAAGATAGCTCAATGAACCATTTCTGACTGAGCCATCGCATGACTACTATTTGGAGATGTAATCTCATGCCTAGTACCTGTACATGAGTGGTCCTCCTGTCCAGCAACATTAGATGACACCACTAGCAGATACTTTGTTTTATTTTGACCCTGGATGAGCCTGTAAAAAGGTCAGTGGAAGAGTGATGCCAGCTCTGTTATGCATTTGCAGTACAAAAGGCAACCCAGAAATTGAAGTGGAGGATCCCCAGAATGTGTTCACAGTGCTGGGACTGTGATCACATGGAATGATTTGACCCAAATGTCTATCACAGTGAACACTGCTGTTCTACTTGGACTTTTGCATAATATCAAAGTTAGAGCAGAGAAGGAGTTAAAATACATCCTTTGAAAAATCTATTCTTAAGCCCACACAGCAAACATATTACAACTTCCATCAACTGCCTCTGCCAGACTTAATAATCAAAACAATATGGTATGGTCTATTTGTGCACACAGGACAGCTGTTTTCTGGAGTACTTGCTATGCCTGCAGGGAACTGAGTGACCACAGCTACCAATCAACAGTAGATGTAATATAACAACCTACATCGCTCTCCTCTAAAGCAAGACTTAGCATGCTGCAGGCAATACTAGAAGTGTTCATATGTTTTCTTAGAATTCCTTGGAAAATATTTGTTAAAATTGAATTCAATCAGCAAAACAATAAGAAAAAAGCAGCAGAAAAATAGGATACAGGTTTGCTCTTTTAGATTAACAAAGCTGGGACAATGCAAGATTCACTTTATTTTCCCTCCACCTATGTCTAACTCAACCAATTGGACTACAGGACATAAACCTCACAGAATGGTCAAACAGTTAGAGATGCACCCATTCACATGTACCACTAGTATATGGTCAGGAATCAGTGCCTGCAGCTGAACCTACAACCAGCTAATTGATCTACAGCTAAAAACCCTGATTGGCCATACCTCCTGATTTGTTGAGAGACATCACCAGGCCTGCTTTTAAGTCTAACAGCTGTACAAGATCATGGTTGCTCGGTGCTTACATCCACAAGTGTGTTTGCTCCTGCATCTGATTTTTCCCAGTTTTATTCCAGCCTTGCTTCTCTGCTCAGTTTCTGATTCTTGGTTTCTGACTCTGGCTTTAACCAGTGGGCTTGATCACCTGTGTCCTGGACTATGATGTATTGGACTGATTGATGCACCACATTCTCCAGTTATCCTCAGTATTCCCTGGCTTGTTGCTTACAACCCACATATCCACTGGCAGACTAGCATGGTATGTTTTACTTCAGCATACTGGCAGTAGTTTGGCCTCCTGAAATCCAAACACAGACCAGAAATCCTCTGTCATTGTCTCCCAGAGGGTTCTGATATAGAGGAAGTAAGTGTGAAAGGATCTTTGATTACCTATCCTAGCTTCCCCAGTACCATTGTCAAGTACCAAAACCTGGCTGACTTGTTTAATTGAAAAAAGAAAGCTGATACTTTGCTGCTTCACTGTAGCTAAGGAAGTCCCATTAACTCCCAGTCTGGAATAGTCTGTTGAGAATTGCTAATCCTGCTGAGTGCCTGAGCTACAGGCATTCCAGAGCTAACTCCAAGAAAACTTGAAAAAAGAGTTCATCTGTCCTTCCACATCTCTGGTCAGCCCTATCTGGATTGCTAAGCATCAAATAGGGTTGCTAGTTAGAGTTGGTATCTCATATCAATAAGCTCTTCCAGAGCCTCTGCTCTGTCAAGATCTTTACTAAGTTTGAACATTGTGGAGCTTATAATCAGGTTCAGATTCCAGATGGACACAGATGGAAAATTGTTTTCTGCACATGGTACGGACTAGTGATGAACTCACACAAAGTAGTGGCCGTATACAACTGAGTGTCTCCAAAAGATGCACAAGGGATACAGAAATTTCTGGGCTTTGTCAGTTTTTATTGGAGATTTATTAAGAGGTTCTGTAGCTTGAGTTTCCTGATGAAAGATCCAGTTCATTCATCTGATCCCCAAAAGCCCAATCTGTCACTGATCAACCTAAAAAGGAGTTACCCATAGCATTTATTCTTATCCACCCCACTCTAACTAAACCATTTCTGATGGAAACTGGCCCATGAAACTTTGCCACTTGTGTGATTGTATTTCAACAAGTAGGCCCCCACAGCCAAATTCATCCCTATGCCATTTACTTCTGAACTAACCCCATCAGCAAGAAATGGTGTCTGGGACAAAGAGCTGTTAGTCATTAAGGTGCCCTTCAAATAATGTTCTCATCTCTTGGAGGGAGCCTGGTTTACAGTTCAGATCCTTTCTGACCACAAGAACCTGGAATACCTCCCAACAGACAATCACCACAATCAACGCCAAATCCACTAGTCTCTTTTCTTTACCTGATGTGACTTTGTATTAAACTGTTGCCTATGATTCAGAAGTGGAAAGCTAGCTGTTCTGCCAGCTGTTCTGTCTCCAGTCTCAAATCTGTAAAAGAACCCCTTTCCACAGTTCTTATGGCAACCAGTTTTGTCAGTGGGTCAGGAGACAGCAGCCTGATATTCTCTGCTACCTACCTGGTTATCCATTCACAATACAGATCTGCTAGGCTCTGCGTGATGCAGATGTCCAGTCATACTCAGAAAAATGGTGTTCTTTATCAGGGGGGTCACACCGATGTCCTGAAAGAGTCACTGGATATGTCATGTCATAGCTCTTACTGATGACCTGGTCCAACTCAAACATTGAGGCTGGGTTTGGGTAAATTCTGGTGGCTGGTTCTATATGCTTACATCAAAAAATGTGAAGTCTTATGATCTTTGATCTTAGACTAAAAGCCTGTGTTCAAAACTGCTCAGCTTATTCCAGCCGTTGCCTATTCCACCCCAATCTTTGTCTACCATGTCTACAGACTTCATAGTGGAACTGAATCATTATCATCCTAATCGTGTTTGATTCTATTCTAGTGAGTGATCCTAGCCATGGTTGTTTCCTAATAAATGTGGCACACTTTGTTTCATGCTGCACCATTCCTACTGCATTAATAACCACACATTAATTACCATGGATTGTCAGCCAGCATCATGTCAGACCAAGACTCCAGTTTACCTCCTGGTTTTGATGGGAGTTTATAAAACTTCTTGGCACTTTTCCTATCCTGCACAGATCAATGGGCAACCTGAATAAGCCTATGATATTCCAGAACAGTACCATCTTTTTTTTTTTTTTTAATTACCACCAGGATGACTGTTTTTCCCTGATTCATTTTACAGAGTTTGCCTACAATAATGAAACTTACTCCTCAACTCATAAAGTCCATTCTTTGCTAGCAATGACTTTCATCCGCATTTTCATCCAGACGTACCCATAAATTACCAGGCCCCTGCTGCTGCAGACTTGGCTACCCAACTACACAAAATGCATGAAGAATTCAAAAAATATTTGAGATCTACTAAAGATGCTTACAAGTATCTCACTGATCAAAACTGCCAGATCATCTCCAACCTGACCATACAGGCAGAGTTTGGTTAACTACACAGAAACTTAAATCAGCCTACCCATCAGCCAGATTAGACAACCAGTACCTGGTCCCATTCAGGATTTTGGAACTGGTCAACACAGTAATGTTAAAACTGCAACTGTTCAAGTCTCTAAGGATCTATCCTATATTTCATATCTCCCATCTGAAATGTTCCCTGAAAACTCATTCTCATACAATTTCAATCCACTTCCATTCCTCGTAATGGTTTGATAGCAGGAGGAACACTTGGTTTGATGAACTCTTTACTCCCAGTGAATTAGGGGGAGCTCTCTGCACCTGGTGGTCTGGGAGGGCTATCATTCAGATGACTGGTCTCAGGAGCCACTGGAGAACATCCATGCCCTAGACATGTTAAGGTTGCAAGACATACTTCCAGACATTTGCATTATAAGTAAGGAAAGCAGACAAGTGACTAACTGCATGGGAGGGGCTTCCCAAGGGAGTCTGCAATAGGCACTAGGTATGCTTTAACTAGCTCTATCACCTTTTTGTTCAAACTCTTTGTATATAAGAAGAATGATTTTTGCTTGTTCAGTCATATCTTCAGTCTTCTGAAAGGAACATGATTGTTTCTTGTAAACTGAAAATCTCTTCCTTTAGCAACATATCCACTACCCAGAACAATGTAAGTTAACTCCTGCTGGACCTTGCCAATACTGATACTGAGAAGAGATTATTACCTGAAAGTCCAACTATAACCTCTCTGTTGGTAGCCCTGAATGCTACCTATAGCTGTTGAGCCATGAACACAAACTGAAGTATGCTTGGTGAATAAACACTTACGAAAGTCACACCAATCGTATTTCAAATACCAAACCATGGTGAGGGCTGAATGTCATTTAAACTCTATCATTTTCAAAGTCGTTTCAAATGAATTGTCTGAACAATGAGTCTAAATGGCGATATATTCATTTTCAGTTGTGTAACCTGAAAATGGCTAAACACTAAAATTTTGCTTCAGAAAGGGTGTTTCTGATCTGACAACTTTTGCACCAAGTTTCAATACTCTGTACTTTTCCAGAACCCTGGATAACAGGACTGATAATGGAAACCCTGACACCCTTGTAACTACAGATGTGCTAGCTAGTATTGCAATAATCAGCAGATAATTGCTTTTAGCCTTCCACTCAGTGAATTGGGACAGATGACATTTTTCATTAAAAGAGAGAGTTTTGCTGCAAGAAAGTTCATTCTAGGACACGTTCGCAGTAATAAACTTACTGCAATCTGCCCTGTGAATTTTTTTTTTTTTTTTGGTAATCTTGAAACACCAGTAAGAATGGTGAAACAATAGTCAGAATGCAAGGACTGGCCTTTAGGTGTGACTCTAACCCATCCATCAAGCACTCCTCATCAGCATGGTGTGTTAATGCTACATAGGACTGTGTGATGAGCTGAAATGAAATAACATGATAGATCAGCCAGTGTGAAGAAGAGCCCTGAAGACATCATGAAGATGCTCTGAGGGTAGTTTCACATCAAGTGCCTGTGAATTGCACTTCAGTGTATATTTTCTGCTGAAAATATATATATATAGGACAAAGTGCAAAACATCCAAGTCAGATAGTGTTATACTAGGCTACTGGTTCAAAGTCACATCACTTTAATTGGGGAGGGGGGGGGAACATACCTAGGCTACAATGTATTATAATCTCCAAAACAGTGAAATCTATTAAATATTTATTATTGTTGGGCACATTTTATCTTCAATGTATCCAGAATGTGGGTAAACCACCTCCTACCTAGTTTTACTTTTTAAAATGTGAACTATTTTAGATATAAATATTATTTGAGATTTTTGCTTTTGCTTTCAAAATATGGTAAAAATAATCAATATAATTGAACCAGTTGGAGGAAGAAATGATACCAGTCTGTGTGAATTAATAGTTGTTCACTTCACACATATAATTTCTTGTAGAGCATGCAGCAGAAACTTATTAATGATTACTAAGAAATTATAATTAAACAAATTGTGAGTTAGATCTTCATGTGCTGTTTTTTTTACTGAGGCTCCATTGAAATCAATGGAGCTATGCTGATTTACAAACAGCTAGAGAAAAAGTGTGTGTTCACAGTGCACATTAGGTCAAAATATATAATACAGTATTTATCAACCTATATACAATACTTCTTAAAAATTAAACTTGCTCTCTTTTCTTCCTGTTTTGCTTCTACCTAAAGAGATGTGTGAGAGGGCGAGTCAAGTATCTATCTATTGCAATCAGTCTGGACTTTGGGGCCTATTTTAAAAAATGAACTTGCAGCCATGAAGGTTTTTCATCATCCAAAGTTTGAAAATTTCCAGGTGAGTTATTTCTGGCATTCTGGCTGACCAACAAATGTAATATGCTAGAAGTTTTTGAATGCCACAGAAGGAATCATCAAGCTGAAGCAGTTTAGCAAAATATGACTTGCTGATTTAATCGGAGCATTTTGTACTCTGAAGCAACATAAATTCATTGTATCTGTGGTAGGTGTTCCACCATGTGAAGACATTTTTACTTTATTCTGAAGATCATTTTGGGTGAAAAGAATTTGTAAAAAGTTCATGTATGTTAAACAGTCAGTCAACATTCACTTCATTAAGAGATGACTCCTGTTTACATAATTCTATGTTGATCTGGAATTAAAGTGGGGGGGAGAGGTTCTGAGATCAGAGGAGACCACTGGCTATGTCTACAGTACAGTGTTCAGTTAAGGTGACTTAATAAGGTGTGTAAGTCAGCTTAAAGAAGACCTTATTAAGCTGGCTTAGAGAGTACACACTCAAAATGCCAGGAGACTGCCCATGTCTACACCAGCAGCTGCTAGGACACCCAAGGAGTGATGCACACACATACATGTATATTTGTTAGTCTTTAAGTGCCACAGGACTCCTTGTTCGTTTAATACTAGATGTACCATACAGCATTTGCATGTTGCCCCAAGTGTTCCAATCTTCTTCCATTTAATACAGTGTGAGAAGAAAGTTATAGCCAGTTATTGAGGTATATCATGACCTTGAATCAGCTACTTTGAACTGTCATGGGAAAGATTTGAAAAAATATCAAAGTCTATAACAGTCAGTAGCATTTGGTGAAGTGTTAGATTCAGGGTGCACAAGAACTGGGACAATGACAACAGAATGTACACCTCTGACTAATTTGTCCTTTTACAACTTAAAACTAATGTGCCATTTAGCCACCTAATTAATCATATCTCAGTTCACAAAGCACTCAGTTTTGCTACTCATTCTTATTGTAGACGTGTGTACAATGTGCTTTCCTGTATATTGTCAAACAGTTTTCTAGGAAGACTATAATTCTATCATTAACTTTTCATTGATACTGTTCCTCATGACACTTTCTTAATTTTTTTAATTTGCTTTGCTTCACGTGAAACCTCCATGCCATAAAGCTGTACATATGGAGGAAAAAGTCCTTTTATCCAGGCACTAAAATTGGAAAAGAAAGTTTTTTAGAGTGCATCTAATCACAGCTGTGATTTTAATTAAAAAAATGTTTAACTATTACAATAAGGTTGAAAATCTTCATTCCATCTTCATTCCTTCAGTACTAATACATTAGAAATACTTTTTTTATTTTTTGAATCAAGAGGTGGGTGTGAATTTTTTGTTTGTATTTCCAGAAATGCAGAATAGCCCAGATAAAATCAACTCTTTTTGCTATTACGTTCATATTTAAGGCAGGTCAAAATATTTTAATATTGAAATTTGACAAAACCATGCGCAAATTTATATTGAAAAAAATCTCTTTTTCAAGAAGTTCTGTTTTCACTACACTGATATAGCACAAGACGACTCTCAAAGATAAAAAAAGAGTAGGATAACTGTGACTGATTTTGGTTTGGATGAGTATGACTGAGTTGCATATTTTGGTTTATTTTACGCAATTTAAGACAAGAGGATGAGCTAGGTATGCTGAGGTATACCAGTTAAGGGATAGGGTATGAGAACCTTCACTCTTCCTGAATTCCAGGGGCTACTTTCACAATGATAAGTCATTTTTGTCCTTTGAGTGGCTTAGCACCCTCAAATCAAAGGTAGTTTTGCAGGATCAAGTTATTAGTAGAGGCCTGCATGGATACAAATAAGTGGATCCATATCCAACCTGCATCCACAAGAAATGGTCCGCGGATATCCGTGTTGTATCCACGAATGCAGATATAATGCGGATGTCCACAGATATTCACATATTTGCAGGGCTCTAGCTCTGTGCAGATAAAAATGTGTATCCATATCCGATCTGCATCCGCAAGAAATGGTCCGTGTATCTGCGGATTTGCAGGGCTCTAGTTATTAGCTTCTCAAGACTATTGTTGATAGCAATGCTAGCCTTCACATAGAAGGTAAAGGAGGGACAAGCAAGGGGCCTGTTGTCATATGTATGTAGCACCACATGCTCGGCACAAAGTGGAACATACAATGATATTTCAACCTGCAAAGCAGGTCAGCTCATATCCATGTTCCAATAGTCTGACCACTGCCTACTTCTTAGGCATATAACTTAAAACCATAATTTAACATTTCATTTTAGTAGAGAAAACATGTATAGAATGAGGGATTAACAGACAACATTTGTCATAGAAATCAGGACCTAATTTCACAAAATTATTAAATTGATGTGAATAAACAAGGTAAATAGAAAATGCTTCAAATTGTGTTACCAATGAGGGATCATGCCACCAACTTCTAATACAGCAATTAAAATATTAAAGCTATGTGCAACATTTGTTGGGGTATCAGGATGTACCACATCCATGTATCAGTGGTGTGTGTGTGTGGTGTGTGTGTGTGTGTGTGTGTGTGAGAGAAAGAGAGAGATTATGTGATGCACCATATTTGTCAGGAGAAATGTTAGCAAATGATGAAAGATCAGATCCAATCACATCATGATCCAAGAATACTGTCACCACCACAAAAGAGTGAATCTGTCTGTGTTACTTTGCACATTCATTAGCACCATGTCTGTATTGCACAGTGCCATCTCCTGTATCAAGGGTAATTCAAAACAAAGTCTGATTTCACTTGGATGCAGAACAAATAGTCAAGGGAAATGGATGCTTCTAAATTTTGAATGAGAAGCAGCAACATCAACACCAAAATATTCAGGTACATTCTGATTCAAGAGAGTAAGCATAGGGATGCTACTCTCAATATTGAAATCAAAGTTGTAACAGAAGTTGATTTTTAGCAGGTTTCCTTTCAACAATGCTAAGTACATCAAGTAGCTTAGCCTGATGGAGTAAAATGGTGTAACAAGCTTTTCCCTGATGTTGAAGTTTCCCTCTGATTGAACAGAATTTGGTGGATGTCACACCAAACAATACAATAGGACTTAGTCTTTCATAGGAACCCAAGGGAACTAGGTGCAAAACTCCCATCTGATCAATAAACAGCAGAACTAAGCAAAGTTGAGTTGCTTTTTGAACAAGTAGTCCAGGAAAGAGGACATGCTTAGTTCAGGACTGAGTTTCAAAGGGAGTTGTACACCTCTCTCTCTCATGTGCTCCTTAATCCCAGCCTAAAACTTACACTAGTGAAGACAACATGGCTGATCAATTCAACACAAGGAGGATACGATCGCTATTGCACATTGTTTTTACATTCGGATTTCTAATTTTTACTAAGCAGCCTTAGCAGAGCTCTCTGTTCTGTAGCTTTTCATCAACAGGACATTTTGAGACAGCAAAAGCATCTTCCCTCATAAATGATGTTCATGGCACTACCAATGCAACCTATGATAATCAATCACATGCTAGTTTTCATTAGTTCTTATTTCCTTCTTTTAATCAACTTGCCCTGCCCATTCCTGAGCCATTACTATTAGTTGCCCCTTATGAGGAAATTCACAGCATGCATGGGAATTTACAGTGGCTACATTACTTCCATTCATATTAACAGATAGCAGGGAGCTAAATCTCTAAGCACCATATTGAAGTTGCACTCAGTTTCAGGAATAATTAAACTCTCATTAAATTTGGGGTTAGTGTTAAACAAGGTGGCATTTTTATATATAGTCAGCTGTGCTAAAAATGAATGAATAAATAGATAAATTTAATAATTGTATATTACTTCCTTGAACAATGTACATTCTAGTCATCACAAGAGACTGACACACTAGAGTTCTTAGTGCAGTAATAATCTACATACAAATTTTCCATGATGAATTATATTTGATTGTTACTATATTCATATATACAGTGAGGTTTCACCAAAAGAACTGATTAGCAGAATGTCATTTGTTCATTTTTACCTACCTTGTCCATAGAGTATGATTCTTAAGTCCATTAATCTTCCAAATGTATAAAAAAGAGACTAATAGTCTGTACTGTTTTACATCTTGAGGATCTTCTACCTTGGTTTGGAAATATAGTGGTTCAATTAAGATTATACTAACTACTAATAGAAGAGATAGGACTAATAAAGGAAAAAAAAATCATAGAATCATAGGATTGGAAGGGACCTCATAGGTCATCTAGTCCAACCCCCTGCCAGAGGCAGGACCACTCCCACTAAACCATCCCAATCATGGTTTTGTCCAGCCGGGCCTTAAACACCTCCAAAGATGGAGATCTCACCACCTCCCTCGGCAGCTCATTCCAAGGCTTCACCACTCTCCTAGTAAAAAAGTTCTTTCTCATATCCAGCCTCGACCTCCCTAACCGCAACTTGAGACCATTGCTCCTCGTTCTGTCCTCTGTTATTACCGAGAACAGTCAAGCTCCATCTTCCTTAGAGCATCCCTTCAAGTAGTTGAAGGTTGCTATCAAATCCGCCCTCAATCTTCTCTTCTGCAGACTAAATAAGCCTAATGCTTTCAGTCTTTCCTCATAGGGCTTGTGCTCCAGCCCTTTAATCATTTTGGTTGCCCTCCTCTGAACTCTCTCTAGCAAGTCCCTGTCCTTTTTGTAGTGGGGAGCCCAAAACTGAACACAGTATTCTAGATGTGGCCTTACCAGTGCAGAATAGAGGGGAATGATCACATCCCTTGATCTGCTGGTAATACTTTTGATGCAGCTCAGTATGCCATTGGCCTTTTTGGCAGCAAGAGCACACTGCTGACTCATATCTAGCTTCCCATCCACCATGACCCCCAGGTCCTTTTCTACACTGCTGCTGCTTAGCTGAATGTTTCCCAGCCTATAGTGGTGCATGGGGTTTTTTTATCCCATGTGCAGGATTTTACACTTGTCCTTATTGAACTTCATAAGATTTTTATTGGCCCACTCTTCCAATTTATCTAGGTCTCCCTGAATCCTGTCCTTGCCCTCCAACTTGTCTACTGGTCCCCCCAGCTTGGTGTCATCCGCAGACTTACTGAGAATGCAGTCTATTCCATCATCCAGATCATTGATGAAAATGTTGAACAGAACTGACCCCAGGACCAACCCCTGGGGCACACCACTTGTGACTGGTTGCCAGCTAGACATGGAACCATTGATTCCTACACACTGAAACCGCTGATCTAGACAGTTTTCTATCCACTTTATAGTCCACCTATCCAACCCATACTTCCTTAATTTGCCAATGAGAATGCTGTGGGAAACTGTATCAAAAGCCTTGCTAAAAATCAAGGTATATCACATCAACGGTTCTTCCTGCATCCAGAAAACCAGTCATCTGATCATAGAAGGAGATGAGATTGGTCAAGCATGATTTACCCTTGGTAAATCCATGCTGACTGTTCCTGATCATTCTATTTTCCTCTAAGTGTTTGAGGATGGATTCTTTGAGAATCTGCTCCATAATTTTTCCAGGGATTGAGGTGAGGCTGACTGGTCTGTAATTTCCCAGATCCTTCCTTTTCCCTTTCTTGAAAATAGGCACTACCTTTGCTTTTTTCCAATCCTCTGGCACCTCCCCCATTCTCCATGAGTTTTGAAAGATAATGGCCAGCGGTGCTGCTATCTCATCGGCCAATTCCCTTAGCACTCTTGGATGCAGTTCATCCGGCCCCATGGACTTGTGCACATCCAGCTTCTTTAAGCAGTCCCTAACCTGACCTTCCATCACCAAGGGCCTGTCTTCTTCTCTCCCATCTGCCACACCCATGGTAGTGGGTTGGGAGCTGACCCTGCCTGTGAAAACTGAAGCAAAAAATGCATTGAGCACTTCAGCTTTTTCCTCATCCTCTGTCACAAGGATGTCTGCCCTATTCAGCAAGGGGCCTACACCATCCCTGATCCTCTTCTTGCTATTAACATACTTGTAGAACCCCTTCTTGTTATCCTTTACATCCCTTGCTGGCCACAACTCCATTTGTCCTTTGGCCTTTCTGATTTTATCCCTGTAGTCCCTAGCAATAACTTTATATACCTCCTTGGTCATCTGACCAAGTTTCCACTTCCTGTAAGCTTTCTTTTTATGTTTAAGCTCAGTGCAGAGTTCTCTGCTAAGCCATTTCTGGCTGCCTCACATGTTTGTTCTTTCTCCTAATTGGAATGGCAACTTCCTGTGCCCTTAGCAGGGTTTCTTTAAAGTATAACCAACTCTCTTGGACTTCTTTCCCCTTCAGATTAGCTTCCCAAGGGATCCTGCCCATCAGTTCCCTGAGGGAGCCAAAATCTGCTTTTTTGAAGTCCAGGGTTTTTGTTTTGCTTCTTTCCTTCCTTCCTTTAATCAGGATCCTGAACTCAACCATGTCATGGTCACTACTGCTTAGCTTGCCATTTACCTCTACGTCCCTGATCAATTCTTCCCTGTTTGTGAGCAGCAGGTCGAGCGGTGCAAGGTCCCTAGTTGGTTCCTCTAGGATTTGTACTAGAAAGTCCCCAACACTCTCTAAAAATTTCCTGGATTGCTCATGCACTGCTGTATTAGCCTCCCAGCAGATGTCAGGGTAATTGAAGTCCCCCATAAGCACCAGGGCCTGTGATCTAGAAGCTTCCACTAGTTGTCCGTAGAACACCTCATCCACCTCCTGCTTCTGGTCTGGTGGTCTATAGCAAACACCCACCACAACATCCCCCTTGTTGCTTTCCCCTCTCAATGTAACCTACAGACTTTCTACTGGCATGCTTCCACTTCCATAATGGAGCTCTGAGCAGTCATAGAGCTCTTTTACATATAACGCTACTCCTCCCCCTCTTCTTCCCTGCCTGTCTTTCCTGAACAGTTGATACCCATCCATGGCAGAGGTCCAGTCATGCAGAGTATCCCACCATGTCTCCGTTATTCCTATAATATCATATTTCCTTGTCTGCGCTAGTATTACCGATTCTTCCTGCTCATTTCCCAGGCTCCTTGCATTAATATATAGGCACCTAAGATACCCGGCTGATTGCCCTACTTTGTCATGTTGATTTTCAATTCTATTACATAAACCTCCTTGCATTTTTTCGTGGAGTTCTCCTCCCCCACTCTCCTTGCATATTGGGGCTTCGGTAGAGCACTTAAGACTTATTTGATTCCCACCCATATTCCAACTACCTTCTCTTTTATTGCTGGTGCTACAGTCCCAGCCCCCCCCCCCCCAGTTCCATCCCTTCCCCCAGATCACCCACATTGTCCCTTACCTGTGGGCTTTGGTCTCCTTCCCCCGTTGAACCCAGTTTAAAGCCCTCCTCACTAGGTCAGCCAGTCTGTGCCCAAATATGCTCTTCCCCTTCCTGGACAGGTGAAGGCCATCTCTGCCTATCAATCCTCTGTCCTGAAACAGTACTGCATGGTCAAGGAAGCCAAATCCCTCCTGGCCACACTATCTTCGCAGCCAGGAATTCACCTCTAGGATGCAGCTGTCTCTCCTCAGGCCTCTAGCCTTGACTAGAAGGATCATGGAGAACACCACCTGTGCTCCAAACTCCTTCACCCTCACTCCCAGAGCCCTGAAGTCACCTTTGATCTGCTGAGGATCACCTCTCGCAGTATCATTGGTACCCACATGGATAAGAAGCATGGGGTAGTAGTCTGAGGGGCAGTTGATTTTAGACAATCCCTCAGTTACATCTCGGATATGGGCACCTGGCAGGCAGCATACCTCTCTAGAGGCCTTGTCAGGGTGATAGATGGGTGCCTCCGTTCCTCGCAGGAGTGAGTCGCCAATCACCACAACCCTACGTTTCCTCTTAGGTGAGGTGGCTGTGATCTGCCCAGCCTTTGGGGTGGATGGCATCTCCTCTACCTCCTTCAGTGTGTCCAGCACCGCATAACAGTTCCTCACCACAATGGATGGTGGGATGTGAGCAGGCATGGAGCACTGTCTACTGCCAGATGTGACCAGCTGCCAGTGTCCTTCCTCTGCCATAGGCATCCCATCCATTTCCAGAGCTGTGGCAGTAGCCCTTGGCACTGGGATAGGGACCTCCTCCTTGCAGATCTCATCGTGGACACTGTCAAGGAACTTTTCCAGGGCTTAGATACCCCAGAGTCATGACACCTCCTCCTGTAACTCTCCTACCTGTTTCCGAAGAGATGCCACCAGAAGGCACCTATCACATAGGTTCATCTCCCTAGCCTGATCATCAGTGGCAGGAAAATGAAGGCCACACTCCCTGCAATTCCACACCAGGGTCTGGGTGGAGATATCCATGGACAGACAGTCTGTCTAGCTACAAACAGAGGCAAAGGAAACAGCAGGGGCACTGGCACCAGCAGTACGGCTCCTCTTCACCATCTTGGCCTCACCAAACTCCTCCGCCAACTCCCTCACAAACTCCCCTGTTTGCAGTCCCCTGTCTGCAAGCTCCCTCTGATCGCTCAAGCAGTGGCTTTTAAAGGCCTTCTCTGCCTAGGTCAGCCCTTGCCCCTTGTTAGTCACACAGGGGCAGGCCAATCACAAGGCTGCTGGAAGCTGCTAGAAGCTGGTGATTAAAGGTGATCAGGAAACAATGGTGCAGACAGCCCCCACCCAATCACACAAGCACAGTCCCACAACTAACAGCAATCACCTGTAGGGGAAAAGACACAAGCAATCACTTACCTCGGACGCACCTGGCACCAGCTCCTTCCTTTGCAAACTCGCCTGTTTGCAGTCCCCTGTTCGCAAGAAGTGACCACATAGAATAATTGAATTCATATAATAATGTATACGGCTATACAGGCAAGACAGACCTACATTTAATCGTGTGCATGCATAGTTGGTGATTTGTATGTGTACACACATAGGTATGATCATGTATGGCTGGTTCGTGTTTGCACGTTTGCAAATATACATGCAACCTGCTTCCTTGTTCTGCTTGACAGTTCTGGCCCATATGTTATTTGCATATCCTCAGTGTCTTCCACTCTCCCTCATCAGTTCCTCTACTCAACAAAATCTCTTTTTGTGTTTGCTTAAGAATTTGGGCCCAGATCTTTAAATGTATTTTGAAACTCATGGGAGTTAGACATCTAAATAGCGTTGGCTATGTCTACACTACCAAATCAGTCCAGATTAAGAAAGCTTAGTCCAGACTAATTTGCCCTGGGTCAACACTAGACTTTACCTAGTTGGGACTAAAAAGCTTTTTAGTTCAAACTAGTTAGTTTGACTGGTTATTTTAAACTTAGTGCTTTGTTTGAACTTTAGTTCAAAGTAGTGTGATGTAGATGCCTTAGAACATAAAAAGTTTGAACTAAGTAGCTAGATAAATAAATAAATAAATAAATAAATAATCTGTTAGTCTTAAAGTGCCACACAACTCCTTGTTGTTTTTTCAATGGACTAGACTAACACAGCTATCCCTTTTAAAATAGTTCAAACTAACCACTTTTTCTAGTTCAAACTAACTTTTTAGTTGAAACTAGCTGTGCTTTTTAGTTCTAATTAACTTTTTAATTTGAACTAAGATATGGGGCTGTTCAAACAAAAAAGGTGCAGTGAGTCCAAACTAACCTGTGGTTAGGCTGAAATAACTTGGAACTGATTTAGTTCAGACTAAGGAAGTCCAAATTAAGCTTTCTAAAGTAGACATAACCTTTGAGTAGGGCCTTTGTTCCACTGTATAATCTATGGTTATATCTACACTGGAGGCTTAAGTCAACTTAAGCTACTCCCTGGCCACATGTGGAGTTCATTAAGTCAACTTAAGCACTTGCTTAAGTCAATTTAATAATTCCTGCCCTTAAAGTCAACTTTAAGGGTTAAGTCTACTTTACTAAGTTGACTAAACATAATGTGCCTATTAAAGTTGACTTAAGTCAACTTAGTGCATTAGAGCCATTTAAGTTGACTTTATAAAGTCAACTTAAGCCAGGGAATCCATTTAAAGTTGACTTTATTAAGTCAACTTTAAATGCGTCCTCTGGTGTAAGTCAGCTTTATAAAGTCAACTTAAACTAATGGAGTCCCACTAAGTCGACTTAATAAGGTCGACTTTAAGTCGACTTAAGAAAGTCCTGTATTGTAGACATAGCCTATGAGCCTAGATCCCTTTCCCACTTAAGGTAATGACAACATTTCCACTGATATCCATTCAGAAAGAATAACTAAATTAACAAAAGCTAGAATATCAGACTTTCCTTCCCTCGAATACACCAGCACATTAAAGCTGTGAGTAAAAGTCCTTGAAATTATTTAGAAAATTATCTGTGTTTATTATATTTGATAGTTGCTCCTAACTAAGCTCTTTTACAGGTGGAAAAAAAAAAGACTATGGACATGTTTCTATCAAACATTCAGGATCTGAATTAATAAGGATATTTCTCAAAGCTTAATACTGACTTTTTGTAATGGACAGTGATACTATGCAATTATTATTCAGTACTGGCTAAAAATGAAATAGAAAAGAACCAGTAACATGCAGAGTATGTTATTACATTTTCATAATGCAATTTAATTTTGCAATCCTTCAACAATAAAATTTATTCAAGTTTAATAGAATAACTAGAATCAAAGAATGAAATATCTTACTTTTGCAGTCATTGAAACAATTCATAATGTACAGAATGCAAGTGCAGCAATAAGGTACGAGAGAGAGACTGACAGAAACGAAATTATTTTATAGTGTTAGATTTGGCTAAAAAATAAAACTGAATTACACTCATTGGTGAAACAGCATCAAGCTATGAAACCATATTACCCAAATGATTTAAATGCTGAATTAGCAAATTATGCTGTGTGTCGTTTGTTTATTTTCTGTTTGATTTTCCTCTGCTCCAGAGTGTCTGTGTGTGTGCATTGTATTGTCATCTACAACACATGCATGCTCTGTACGGTCAAGAATCCAATGCCATCAAAGACAATTAATGGTAAAGGAAGAAGCCATTTATGAATTTATGGGAAAGAAATGAACAATTGAAATAGATTATTCTGCTTTGCAAGCCTACAGAAGTTCAGTTCCTTTGTTAGGTGCTTAATTATCTCCATGCACACAATTACAATCACAGTTGTCCACATAACTCTGGGTCAGAAATTACAGTATGTGTCACACTAAGCTTTTTAAAAATTTGGACTTACATGACTTAGAAACCTAAGTCTTGTTTTCAGAAGTGACTTGGCACCATTAGCTTTCAATAAGTCATTGGTTCCCAAGCACCTAAGTCACTTATGAAAAAGAGATTTAGGATCATAGTTCATGTAGGCCTGGTTACACTAGTAGATTAATGTGTAAACAGCTATGCAGTTGTGCACTATAGTATGTTGCATGGCCAGGTCCTCCTGGTCCACTGCCAGGCTTCACTGTCCTGCCACAAAGGACTCAACATGGCTTGCTTGCTTCAGTCACCCATGGTCTTTTATTTACAGTTCATCCATTCCCTCACAATTCCTGCCCCACAAAATGCCCTACTCAGCCACACCTCTTCCTGGTTTCTACTGCTGTTTCATTTATTTTCCTGGGCCAGAAAACCAGCTGTTACCTGTTCCTTGACTAGACAGGGCTCAAACCCAGCTTAATTAAGGGCTGCAGCTGGTAGGTATACAGCAAAAGCGTCATAGGTGAGAGATTTACTACCTTCTGCCCTGCTACATGCCCCACATATGTCAATACATGCTCTTTATATGGCTGATCTAACTTTGACATAAGTGACAGGTTTTGGATTAGTTACATATTATAGAAAACAATCCATATCGATTGCAGATATGTGAAAGATATGAGTAATAGATGGTATCCATCTCTGGGTTGCTTTGTTTAAAAATTTATGTAATGCTTAGCAATGTTAGGTTTTTCCACAGTAAAGTAATCTCTTTTGAATGATGAAAAGATAAAAGCACCTTATAATTAAAGGCTATAAACGTAGTAATTTCAGCGAAACATTCTGTGTGCTGACATTACTCTGTGTGCCACTAATATGTAAGGTGTCTAAATCTCTAAAATAGAATGCACATTAAATCATCTTACTGCCATTGTTTCATTTAAAATACTTCTCACTCACTTTGGATTGCTGTCATTTAACAACAATGCTTTAGTACCTCATGGTGTGTTTTTCTTTTTGATATAATGTTATACATCTCAACAGGTAAATAAAATTGGTAGACGAAGGATTTGTGAATTACATTCCATTCTCTGACGTACTGAATTATTGAAGAGTATATTTTTGAATATGAAACCTTTTTAACTCTGACATATATACTAGTTCTAAGCTTTCTATGTTATACTCATCTGGCTGAAGTCTTTTTTGTTTTGTTTTGGTTTTGTTTTTAAATAGAATATCCATGGTATATTACCATTCATGCACAAGAGAAAATATCTTGTGTCAAAATACAACTCCTTGAGGAAACACAGGATTCAAGTGACATTTAATTAAAGAAGCTCCTGTTATCTTTGATCAGCTAAGTCAGTATTTTTTAACGTGGGAAACAAAGGTTCATTTTGGCATAAGATGAGGTTCTCCAGCTTCTTGTCAGTTTTATAAATTACCATAATACTAATGAATGACATGAGACTGACTACACTCAAACCTGTCAATTTCCAAAGGGATAGCTGTGTTAGTCTAGTCCAGCAAAAAAAAAAACAAACAAGGAGTCATGTGGCACTTTAAGACTAACAGATTTATTTTTCTCATGAGCTTTCGTGGGAGCAAATCCCACTTCATCAGATGCTTCGAAGATGGGTCAACTTACAGAATGGAATGAAAATAAATGCAAGGGGGTGTAAAACATAGGATCAGGTCACACAGTAACAGGAAATCAGAGCAGTTGTTAGGTTCAAACCATGGGAAGCCTGAAGTCAAATTACCTTTTGTAATGGGAAAAGAACCCGTATGCTCGATTCAATCCTGCTTTCACTTAATTTAGTTTGCATATTAATTCGAGTTCAGCTGTTTCTCTTTGTAGTCTTGATGTCCTAGTCACATCTCTGACAACGGTCATTAACAAATCATTTACTGAATGATTAGAAAGATGGAAGTGCTCAGCAACTGTTTTTTTGTTTTGTTTTGTGATTTCTGATATTAGCTCTATGTTCATTTATTCTTTTGTGCAGGGATCGTCCTGTTTGTCCAATGTGTTGGGGCATTTCTGGCACATGATGGCATAGATCACATTAGTAGATGAGCAGATAAATGAGCCTTTCATGGAGCAGCAGGCTTGATTAGGACCTATGGTGGTATCTATTGTGCAGATATGTGGGCAGACTTGGCAGCGTGATTTGTTGCTGGGGTGTGTGCCTGCTTCAATGTTCCTGTTGTTAGATCTGTAGTTGCTGGTGAGTATCTGGTTAAGATTGGGCAGCTGTCTGTAGGCAAGGAGGGGTCTGTCTCCCAACGCTTGAGAGAGTGAGGAATCATCTTTTAGAATAGGCTGTAGGTCCTTAATGATCTGTTGCAGAGGTCTGACTTGAGGGTTGTATGTGGTGACTAGTGGTGTTCTGTTGTTTTCTTTCCTGGGCCTCTCCTGTAGTAGATGACTTCGGGGAATCTGTCTAGCTCTGTCAATTTGTTTTCTTACTTCCCGAGATGGGTACTGTATTTTCAAGAATGCTTAATAGAGATCCTCAAGATGTCTGTCTCTGTCTGAGGGATCAGAGCAGATGCGGTTATATCTTATGGCTTGGCTTTAGACAATGGATAATGTGGTGTGTTTAGGATGGAAGCTTGAAGGATGTAGGTAACTATACTGATCAGTAGGTTTTCGGTACAGGGTGGTGGTGATGTGTCCATACCTTATCTGTACTGTAGTGTCACGAAAGTGGATCTCCTGTGTGGAATGTTACAGGCTCAATTTTATGGTGGAGTGGAAATTATTGAAATCTCTGTGAAAATCTTCAAGAGCATCCCTGCCATGCGTCCAGATGATAAAGATGGCATCAATGTAGCATAGATAAAGAAGAGGTGTTCTGGGATGAGACTTGAGGAAATATTGTTCTAAGTCACCCATAAAGATGTTGGCATATTGTGGGACCATGCGGGTGCCCATAGCAGTGCCACTGATTTGGAGGTATAAATTACCTCAGATCTGAAGTGGTTGTGGGTGAGCACAAAGTCATAAAGTTCAGTCACAAGCTGTGCTGTGGCATCATCTGGGATGGTTCTTCTAATAGCTTGTAATCCATCCTTGTGTGGGATGTTGGTGTAAAGAGCTTCTACATCCATAGTGGCCAGAAATAGTACATATCAAAGCACTTTCTTGAAATCACTAAACCTGCTTTCATTTTGAAAGAGAAACTCTCTCTGCTGCTTCCCCTTCCCAGGCATGCTGATCTGCCCCTCAGACTCCTGTGTTCAGCCTAGGGGGTGGCTAGCAGTGGGCCTCGAGCCCAATTGGGTTCAGAGCTGCTTGAGGCACCCTGCAAGGAGCTCCCAGCCTGGCCAATTTCACAGCTGTGAAACTGACCAGGCTGGGAGCTGCTTGCAGAGTGCTGCAAGCAGCTCCGAGCCAGATCAGACTTCTGGCAGATCAGACTTCAGCCTTGTGGCACCTGGCAAGCAGCTCCCAGCCTGGTCAATTTCATGGCTATGAAACTGACGAGGCTGGGAGCTCCTTGTAGGGTGATGCAAGCAGCTCTGAGCCAAGTTGGGCTCCTAGCCCACTGCTAGACCCCCCCCCCAGCCTGAACACAGGGGCTGGGCGCAGATCAGCATGCCTGGGGGGAAGCGGCACCCTCAGTTCCCTGGCTGCCCAGTGGGGACCGTGGCCCCGCCAGTTTCCCTGGCTGCCCAAGCTGGGAGCACAGCCCGGCTGGGGTTCTTGGCTGTCCTGGCGGGAAGTGCAGGCCCGTCAGGGTTCCCTGGCTGGCCTGGAGGGGACATCTCTCCTCAGGCAGGGAAACCTGTCTGGGGGAGAGCTATTTCGAATTAAGAGTGTCTAATGTAGACTTTCTAACTCAATATACTAATTCCTAGTTTATTTCGAAAAAGGAGTCTCATGAAGACTCACTTTTTTGAAATTATTATTTTGAGTTAACATCAGCAAAGTTATTTCAAAGTGCCTATTTCAAAATAACTTTGTCAGTTAAGACATAACCTTTAGGTTTTAACTGACTACAGTGGTACTACTCCTAGCATTGTGCTTCAGCTATGTTCTGAAGGCTCTCTACCTCTAAATGGTAAGGCAAGTTCAGTTTTTGTGGCCAAGTTCCCCAGTGTTGATAGTGGCTTTTATGATTGAGGCATTCCACCACAAAGTAGTCTGAGCCCTCACTTCACATAAGATGATTAACAGCCAGCAGTCAATGCTTTCAACTCACTACCAATCTGAGTAAGATTTGAAAATGACAGTGGAAAGGTGTAATAGTTCATTATTTTCCTACACCATTCAGTTCACTTGGCAGAGCAATTTTCTTTCCAAGAGATGTTAAAACGGAAATTCTTTCTCCTCATATATGATGCCAAGTGAGAATTAAAGAAAGCCTAAGGCCCTTACTTAAAAGAGAAGCATGAGTGTGGGATTTTGACCAACACTAGTTCTCAGTAAAAAAAGGTTCTTGTATTCATGTGCTACTGTGGATTACATACAGTGGAAATTTCAAAATAGATAATTCAAGTATGCAAAAGGGAATAAAGGAGCTCAGTTTTGGACACTGGAAAAAACAGATTTTTTAGGCTCTTTTGAAGCTCTGAAAAATCTGTTTCCTGCTATGGGTGTGTTGTATAAATTCTCTAGGTTTTCTGATTCTAGCTGTGCTCTCAGAAACCTGAATTTTCAGAAGGCAGCTTCACATGAGGCTGTAGTACAGAGCCACAAATGCCACATAATTCCTTTTCAACTCATTAGGGACCTTTTGGGGTCTAGAGATGGTGATATTCCCAAATTGGATATCAGTCCCACATCTCAACCCAGCTACCAGGAAGTTCTATATGGACCTATTGTCTCCCCTAAGCTGTGTCTCCACTCATGGCAAGACAACTATTTGGGAATTGCAGGCAAAACCATGCATAATTGTTCCAGCATAATTGACTCTCATACCTTCATAATGGAGTTTGAATCCTGTGGCAATCATCAGGTAGAAATACCGGAACCACTATGTGACAGTCTTTGAGGTCAATAGCCGTGAACAAAACACTGAGTCACTAAAGATATTCTCTTTCTGAGGGACATATGGAAACCATATGTGACTGCTACAGAACTACAGGGTAGCTGAGTCATGCAATGCAAAAAAGTCTGCTTTGAATGACTCACCATGGCCACAAAGGTGTGACCATGTGGGGGCTACATAAGGCCACCTGTCAGTCATGTGGACAGCCTAAGTCTGCATGGTGATAAAACCACTGATACGTTACGATCAGTTATTCAAAACTCCAATGAGCTACTTTCTGATGCAGTTTTAATGAGGACCACTCACGCCAAAGACCACTCACATACCCATTCTGAGTAGCATGCAGTGTTCACAGCCCTGTGGTGCCTCTCAGGCTACGTCTACACAGCACTTTTATTTCAAAAATAAAACTCGTTATTTTGAAATAAAAGAAATTAGGTCTACACGACGTTCTCTTATTTCGAAAGGACGGACCCCATCCTTTCAAAATAAGAATCATCATTTTGCAAAAGTAAAACCTGCCCCCCCCCTCGAAACGGCTGTTATTTTGAAAGGGATATCTCGAAATAACACCAGTAGACCTTTTGTTTTGAAACAACACCGTTGTTTCAAAACAACTGTTCAAAACAGTGGTCCAATTGGTGTTATTCTGAAATATCCCTTTCGAAATAACAGCCGTTTCGCTTGCGCAGTTTTCCTTATTTCAAAATGAGCCATTTCGAAATAAGGGTTTTATTTTGAAATAAGCCATTTCGAAAGGACTGATTTTGAAATAAAACTGTGCGTGTAGACATAGCCTCAGAGTTTCTCCTCTCTGTTGCCCACCTCCACCCCACAGCAGGGCCTAGCGCCACAAGAGCCACTGTTTTAACACTGACTCGTCTCCCCTGCTGGTCCCTTCCCCAGCAGCTACTTAGGGTTTGGGTGGCAGGGCTGGCACTGGGGCCAGCAAAGTTCACCAAACCACCGCCCTACAGGGATATAAAGGGGCTGTGGAACTGCAAATTAAAGCCATGTGTACTGCCTGTTTTATTATCTGCCACATAAAAGAAGCAGTTTGGTGCAGTAAATAGAACAGTAGATTGAAGACCTAAGTTCAATTCCCAGTTCTGCTACTGAAGACATTTGGGGTATGTCCACACATCTCTTTTATTTTGAAATAACATTGGTTATTTAAAAATAAAAAAAAAGATTAGGTCCACATGACGTTTTCTTATTTCAAAACAATGGGCTCCATCATTTTGAAATAAGAACCATCATTTCAAAACAGCTTAAACCCCATTCATTTTGAAACGGCTGTTATTTTGAAATGGTTATTTTGAAATAACAGCCATTTCAATAGCAGGCTTTCCCTTATTTTGAAGTAAGTCATTTAGAAATAAGGGTTTTATTTCAAAATAAGTCATTTCAAAATGACTTATTTTGAAATAAAACTTTGTGTGTAGACATAGCCTTGGATACCATGGTGGGAGAAAATAGAATAGAAGTCTATTGGGATTCTTTCTGTAATTGCTGCTTGTGCTCCATCAGCTCAGTCTGAGCCTCCAATTCCACCGCCTCTGACAGGTATTGCCTAATCTAGTGTATCGACTCTACGTAACCCCTCCCTTGCACACATATGTAGTCCATCATGTCCCTTTTTTCCAGGAAAAATTTCTACGAGTCACAAAACAAGAATTAAATCACCAGAATGTAAGAGGTTTCCCCAGTTCAGGGTTGCTAACAGCCAAGCCTGGGAGTTCAGAAACCAGCTTTCTTCTAATTAACCTTTGTCCCTCTAGTCTTGTAGCAGCTCTCTTTTGAACCTTCCCTGCCATTTCCTATGAACTGAGCTGTCACTGACTCTGTTTATCATTGACCAGAATAATGACTAGACTCTGCCATACTGTTCCATCAATACATTGGTATTTCTACACTTTAAACTGAAATGAATTCTTTATTTTGAACTAGGCTTTTATTTCAGTGGGGTTTGCTTTATTAAGGATACATATTTATTTTGAGTTACAAATTAAATCCCCACTCCTGCAAGCCTCATTGAAGTGAAGCATCTGCATTCTCTTAACAGCCTGCTAAAATGAGATGTGATGCACTGCTTTTACTTTATTTCTTAGCCATAATGAGACTATGTAGTATATGTAGTTTTGGTAGTATAGCAGAATCCATTATACATCATACATATGTTTCTCTTTCTTCAAGAATATCTTTTCCAGCCAACACTGTAAGCAAATTATATAGCCACATGATCACCTGCATTTGCAGACTTCAACCTGGATACATGACTTCTACTATTTTAAAAAAAAAAAAAAATCTATTGAATGATCTCTACCCTTATAGAAATACATCAGCCTAGTTTTGCCACATACATTCCTTTTGTGCTAATCATATGGAATGAGACTAGTTTTTATTTTTAATATTGGCACACCACTAAAAGTTTTGCAAATGTTTGTAACATAAAAATTCCATAGCTATAACCATTCTATGCCAACATTTTTTATCTCCCAGAAAAGAGTCACATGTCACAAAGGTATAATACATTTCTGAATCACCAGCAGCTTTATGGTATAAATAAGTGTACCTTTTAGGAGAAAAGTCTCTGGGGGATATCTTTCAAAACTAAACACTTAGAAAGAAGTAAAATATCTATCCAAGAAAACATTTCTGGGGAATGCAGCTCTAAATAAAGCACCTGCAATTTTTTAAAGGTAGACAGCACTTCTGCCTCTTTTTTTATTAAAACTACCTAAACCTCACTTTCCAGCCCAGCTTCTAAAGGAGACTTTTATAAATGCAGATTGATCGCTAATAACCCACAGGTGACCTGAACCCCTCCTATTACTCCACCCCAATTACTTCCCGGTAGGATTCTTTATAAAAATTGATCCAGCTACCTTACTTCCGCCCTCCCTTTTTTTCCTCCTGGTTTATAAATGACTACAGTACTCATATAATTCACTTAATGGCTTTATATATTTAAAATGCCCTTTGTTCTTTTACTCTAATGTGACAAACTAATTTATTCTGGGCTTTTATTTTGTACATATATTAAGATCCTGACAAAGAGATTCATTTCTGTATCAATATTAGGACATTATTCTCCAATTATATGTTCATGGATATACTTTAGCTTTACATTTGTTTGCCACTTGCACTGAGAATGCTACACTTTTGCAGTACAGTTGCTTGCACTGAATACCTGACATTTCTTCTTGTGACCATTTGCTTCATACAGTGATAGCCTCCATATTTTTTGCAAGCAAATCTGGTGTCTGCCATTCATTTTTCTTTGCATTCTGTGTACTCCAGTTCTTTCTCTGATAGCTAGCACTGCAAATTGTGAAACCTAGTCAGAGCTAGTCCTCCCAGTATCACCTGTTCTTTGCAAGGGCAAGTCCATTTCTCACGATAACCTTATTTTGACCTGGTTGTCAGTTACATCACAGTGAATTTTATTTCCAATCAGTCTTGATTACCATTCAAGTTTACATGACATAAGTTTATTGTTCAGGTCAATGGTCTTATCTGATCACTGGTGTCTTGTCAAGATAATACGACTGTTTCAAGTGACAGTGTTACAGGAGTCAACAAATTGAAGTTTGAATGGCATTTTTGCTAACACTTTGTACTACATTTCATGGTACCTTGTTCCCTCTGAAATGTATTACAGATCTCCTGTGTGTCTGGGTCTTAAATATGTAGCAGTCTTGGAAATCTGGAAATGTTACAGTTACATTCCATCTCCAGTTCTCTGCCCAGTTTCCTGCTAAACAGATCCCAATGACTTAATTTCTCTATTTTTTCTTTAGTTAACACCTGACACCATGTAATAAAGGTGTGGTACACAGGATTAATCTTGATTTCCTGGACCTGGTGATGTGACAGTATTCATAGACTTTGGGGATACTGGTGCCATTTTCCAGTCAATTAAGGCACCCCTGCTATTCATATGCATATACAATGCAGCATATAGTAGCTAGTTTTCCAGCTGCTTTTTCATACTAGAGAACAAAAGATTCAGTTGCCACACAATTCACATGGCTCATCCTCCTCTGCACCATCAGAATGGCTGTTGTTATGCTCTTATGAGTGTGTGTCAGGGGCGTCACTGGCCCTGGACACTCCAGGGCACGTGTCCCGAACCGCAGCGCCAGTGCCCCGGATCTCTGGCCCAATCGGATTCGCGGCCCAGCCACTCACGGCTGCGGCGGCCCCGTCCCCCGCCGGGGATGTGGGGCCTGGCCGCCCGTCCCTGTCCCCGGCCAAGGGGCGGGGCCTGTGGGCCAGGGGCATGGCCTGGGCCCATGCCCCGGGTCCCTTTCCCAGCCAGCAATGCCCCTGATGTGTGTTATATACTAGTCTTCATGCAGCTTGTTTCCTTGGTGTACCTTGGGACCCTTCCACCCAGGCATGCTGTGGGAAGGAGCTGCTCTGGGCAGCTTTTTTTCTGAAGCATGCCTGGGGATGCCCTCCCCAGGCATGGTGCTGAAGGAGCTTCCCAAAGTGGCTTTTGAATGCAGGAGTGGCAGTTTCAGTAACACCACAGAGAACACCATGTGTGACTCCGAATGGACTCATGTGCCACTCTTGGAATGTGAGCCAGAGGTTCCTGACCCCTGATCTAGCCTATATTTTCTCAAGTTCGGAATTCATGGCTAAACAGAAGAATAAAAGAAGTAATTAGAGGTAAAAAGGCATCCTTTATAACCTGGAAATCAAATATTAGGGAGGAAAATAGAAAGAAGGATAAATTCTGGCAACTGGAGTATAAAAGTAGAGTAAGGCAGGCCAAGAAAGAATTTAAGAGCACACCAGTTAAAGACACAGACACTAACAAGGCAGGAAAAAGTACATGAGAAGCAGAAAGACTGAGAAGACTACCAAACACTCAAGGGGGGCCACTTGATGATCGGTGTGTTAAAGGAGGAGAAAGCTGTAGAACAGTGGTTCTCAACCACTGTGTCAGGATGCATTTCTGTATCTCCACACAGTGGTAAGTGTGTTGTGCCTATTTGGACACCAGGAGTTGGGTGGGCGCAAGTCCACCCACCGCTAACACCCTTCCCTCAGCTTAAGGGGAGGTGGCCCTAGGCCTGGGGCCAACTGATTTCAGGGGGCAACTAATGAAAAACGGGAATGAGTGTGGGGGTCAAAGGTTCATAACTAGAGAGTCAGAGGGGGACACTGAGCAGAGACCCCCATACAGTGCCCACTGCTCCCGGAATGTGTAGAAGGAGCCAGCAGACGCCGCCCAGAGGAACTCTGCCCGGAGACATGAGAAGATGAGGGACCGGAAATAGGCCCCACAGTAGCAGGCCCCTCCCTCAGCTAGCCTCCTCTCCTTAGTCTTGTAGATGGCCTGTTTTGCATAGGCCAGGAGGAGGTTGGTGAGGAGGTCCTGAGACTTTGTGGGGCCACGGATGGGAAGTGAATATAGGAGTGTATGTGGGGAGAAGTGCAGCCAGAACCTCAATAAGAGGTTCTGGAAGAGCCAGAAGAGGGGCTGCACCCTGGCGCATTCCAGATATGCGTGCGCCAGGGTCTCCCTTTTGCTGCAGAAAGGGCAAGTTTCTGGGTTGGGGGTGAACTGCGCCAAGTGCACACCTGTGCTCACGGCTCCATGCAGGAGCTGCCAACTGATGTCTCCAGTGGGCCGTGGTGTCAAGGTGGCATAGAGGTTGGCCCACCGGGGGGTCCTCGCCCTCCGCAGATGGAATTAGGTTCCGCCATTTGGTGTCGGGGCAGGACAAAAGGGCGAGGAAGTGGATGGTGTGGAGCACAAGCATGTACAGATGTTTTCAAGGTGCAGTTTGGAAGGGGACAGGCTGCAGGTCTTGAAGCCGGCTTGGGGCATGGAGCAGGGACAGCTGGGGGGGCTCATGGGGCCGGGGCCCGATCACAAGCTCTGGAGGACCAGAACTGAGAGGAGGGCGGGGGGTGCCCTTTCACAGGACCCGCTCAAGGTAAACCCGAGCAGTGGGGGGCAGAGCCACCTTCACCTCCTGGAGTAGGTGCCAGGGGGTTCAAAGGGTGGAGAGCCCCATGCACTGGACGAGCACTAGGGGATCCACCCAGTCCCCCTGGGCATAGTCCAGGAGGTCTTCAACCCTGGTGACACCTGGCAGGACCAGCCTCCACCTCACGGAGGGGGCCTCTGCTGCCTGCACAGTCAGGTGGGGGTTGTGTAGCAGAGGCTCCACAAGGAGGTCCTCCCCCTTGGTGGGTACAAGGGCCCTGGAGGCCGAGATGAGCCTCCAGGTCCAGAGGAGTTCCTGGTAGAAGGCCGGCAGCTCAGAGAGGTCTCATGGACCACCTCTCAGATGGATATAAAAGAGCTGCTGGTCATATCGGAGCCCTCTGTAGCAGCAGAGGAAGTTGTGCGCCAGGTGGCTCCACAACAGACTACCTGAACCATAGAGGAGTCTCTGCAGAGGGCCTGGAGGTGGAAGGCGTGGACCTGGCTGTGGAGACAGCACAGGCCCTGCCCTCCCTCCTCCAAAGGGAGACTCAGAATCCCTGCAGACACCCAGTCCTGTCCTGGCCAGAAGAACCCCAGAACTGGTTTCTGGAGGTTGGCCAGGAATGTTGGGGGCAGGACCAGGGTGTTGAGCTGGTGCCAGAGCATGGACAGGATAAGTTGGTTGGCCACTAGTGCCCTCCCATGAAGGGAGAGGCACCGCAGCAGTCCTGTCCATCTTTGCAGCTGCTCAGTGACCCTGTCCTCCAAATCACGCCAGTTCTCATCCAGGGAGGGATGGGTGGTGGAAAGGTAAATGCTGAGATAGAGCAGTGGACCCACGCTCCACCGGATGGCTTGGAGCGTGGGTGGGAGGGGGCCCACCGACCACCTGGCCTCTACCGTCTGGCCAGAGCTCTTGACTCAGTTGACTCGGGTGGAGGAGGCCGCCAAGTAGATGGCCTGGCAAGCCTCCAATCATTTCAGGTCACCCAGGTCCTGGACCACGAGGAGCACGTCGTCAGTGTACACCAACGGGACCAGCCGCAGCTCCGGCTCATGGAGCACCAAGCCCGTCAACCTCCGGTGGAGAAGACAGAGGAAGGGTTCAATGGCCAGAGCATACAGCTGGCCTGACAGTGGGCAGCCTTGACACACTGCTCACCTGAAACTGCCTGGCTCAGTCAGGGTCCAGTTGAGCTTGACCAGGCACTCCGCAGAGGTGCACAGCACCTGGAGAAAGCCCACAAAGCATGGTCCAAAGCCAAAGGTCCACAGGGTCCCCAGGAGGTAGCCGTGGTCCACCCTGTTGAACTCTTTTCTCCTGGTCCAGGGCCAGGAGGGCGAATGACAGACCATCCCTACACATGAGCTCCAAGAGATCCCGGACCAGGTACAGGTTGCTAAAGATGGACTGGCCGGGATGGTATGGATCTGGTCAGGGTGGATCACATCCTGCAGCATGGACCCAAGCCACAACGAGATGGCCTTGGCCACGATCTTGTAGTCCATGCAGAGGAATGAGACGGGATGCCAGTTCCAAGGGTCATGGAAGTCCCCCTTCTTGGGCAGCAGGGCCAGCACGGCCCACTGGCAAGAAAGGGGGAGCTTTCCACTTCCCTTGGACTCAGCCCAGACAATGGCCAAGTCCGGGCTGAGGATGTCCTAGAACACGCGGTAGAACTCCGCAGTCAGCTCGTCCATGCCCGGGGATTTCTTAGTGGGTATGCAACGGAGGGCTTCTGTGAACTCGGCCAGAGTGAGACGAAGCTCCAGCTGGTCCTGGTCGCTCATGCTGAGTGTGGGGAGTTCGTTCCAGAGCACCCTGCAGGCGTAGGCTTCAGTCGGGTCCAGGGAGAAGAGGCTGGCGTAGAAGGCCCTGGCCCTTCCACGCATCTCCTCCAGATCCGTGAGGGGGGCGCCATCCTCGGTGGGGAGGCAGATGACATGCTAACTGTGTTGTGGAGAGCCAGGGAGATGGCTGGATATGTCCTGGAGAGAGTAGACTAGTGTGTCCTGTAGAGTCATAATATGCTGCCAGATGTGTTGTGACCCACAAAAGGTTGAGAACCACTGCTGTAAAAGAACACAAAGGAAAGGAATAAACAGTTGGTTTTCAGGATGGAGAAAGGCAGGGGCATTGCTGGCGCTGGGCACCCCGGGGCACGTGCCCCGAGTCCCAGCGCCAGTGCCCCGGATTTCCAGCCCAATCGGGCCGGGGATCCGGGGCCCAGCCAGCCGGCCGCAACTGTGGCAGTCCCATCCCCGGCTGGGGATCCGGGGCCCAGCTGGCCACCCGGCCAGCCCCGTCCCCTTGCCAGGGATAGGGCCAGGTGGGGCTGTGCTGCCATGGGCGGCTAGGCCATGGCCAGGCCAAGCCAGAAGCAGCCGCAGGAGGCTGGGCCCCACGCTGCCGCGGCTGCGGGCGGCCACGCCCCCGGATCCCCAGCCAGGGATGGGGCCGCCGTGGCTGTGGGTGGCCAGGCCCCAGATCCCTGGCTGCAGATCCAGGGCTCAGCCGGCCACCCGCAGCCGCGGCAGCCCTGTCCCTGGCCAGGGATCAGGGGCCTGGCCACCCACAGCCGCGGCAGCATGGGCCTGGCCTCCTGCAGCCGCTTCTAGCCCGGCCCTGCCGTGGCCTAGCTGCCCGCAGTGGCACGGCCCTGCCTGGCCCTATCCCTAGCCAGGGGGTGGGGCCCGTCAGCTGAGGGCAGGGCCTGCTGGCTGGGGCAGGGCCTGAGCCCATGCCCTGGGTCCCTCCCCACCCCAGCGACAGCCATGGAGAAAGGTAAATAGAGGGCATTCCTTCTTATTCTTCTTGCTTCCACTCAAACTGCCCCATGACACTGCCCATATATCTGAAATCTTTACTGTCAGTAGGTAAGGAGATGATCCTGCTGTACTGAAATCAACGTATGCAGGATCATACGGTAAATATTTGAGCAGCCCAGTCCCATGGCTATGCATGCATGTAGAATGCAATCTTAGAGTCTAGGAGCTGCTGTTGCTATTGCATCTAAAAAGAAGGAGGAAAAAGTTGTGAACTGATAGAAAGCAGCAAACATATTAGGATGACAATAGGAGAGCAGTAAGAGAACCGAGGGAGAATGATGAGAGCAGCAGTGATAGGCTATAAAAGAAAAGTGAGGACAAAGGGCTGCAGCTGGGCACCAGAGTAAAAGTAACAGATACTAGAAGCAATAGGTCAACACATGATGGGGGTAGTTAAGATGACAATCAGAGTCCTGGTTTAGGATGAAAAGACTGCAATTTTTCTTTCTTTCTTTCTGGGATATGTTCTCAGAAGACGAATGAAGGTGGTTGAAGTTCCTGAATGGAAAAAGCATGAGAACACCTGTGAAGGGCAGGCTAAATGGGGGTCAAACTCCTTTGGGCCCACTTTTAAAGCATTTGCCAGGTTTGCTAGGCTCATAAACAGACATGTTTACTGAAACTCAGTGGAGCATACTAAAGTCAGACCAAAAAAAACAGTCTGCTTCAGCACAGGGGAGACCAGAGTGGCTGAATGTCAGTCATCACTGCCTCTGAAGGCTATTGAGAATGCCATGAGAAAAGTGGACAGGGAACTCCAATAAGACAACACAATCCAGGAGAGGAGCCATTCATCCTCTTTGTTACAGCAAAGTTGATAGCGCTACAAGTTTTCATGCTTGGTTACTAGGTTCTGTCAGTGCAAGAATTATCAAAAGTTACCCCTGGAGTATTATTCATGATATAATCATTTGTATTTCTTATGCAAATACCTCCAGCTAGTCCCTCCAGCTCTTGAATTGATGGGGCAGATACAAATTTAAATGTATCCAAACTCAGGTGCTAGTGGATCATCCCTGAGTTCTGTGCCCAACGAGAGCCAAAATGGTTACTCACATTGGGAAATGGAATCACACTGATTTCTATAAAGCCACACTGATTTATATAAGCTGAAGATCTGGCCCACTGAACAGACTTTATTCTGAAGAGAGTGCTATTGATTTCAGGCTGTTTTGCATTTTGCTTTATAACTCCTTTCTACTACTTCAGTTCTGGTTATTTATTCCCAGTGGATTAAATAATCATGAAAAAGAGGGGAAAAAACAAAGCAAAAGAAATAAGCTTGAAAAACAATATTTTTTCTGTAGATATTTTTGAATGTACGAAAAGGGGCACAATTAATGTTACTCAGAAAGTGATGAGAAGGTTAAATAGATTAAAAGAAAGAAAGCCCCCAATCCACCCAAATCACAAAACAAGCCCCAGCTTGACCCCAAACAAACTTTTTGTTGTTTTGAAGAATTGTGGTTAATTCTATTTTCAGAGGTGTGTTGTTTTTGGTTTTTTTTGGTTTGGTTTTTTTTTAATGAATCCATTGTAATGGTTATGTGAACTCTGACAGCCTTACTAAACAAGACTGGAAGGAGACTATACAGTAATATAGAACAAAGAAAGTCTCTTCTTACAACAGTCCAAGTTGAAATTTTTTCAGGTAAAAATCTAAACTATTCCTTGCTTCAACAAAAGAAATTCAAAAGCAGACTTCAGCATGAAACTGCAGAGTTGGAATTCATATGCAAACCTGACACAATCAGAGTGTGTCTGAACAGGGACGTGGAATAGTTATTTCATTACAAAAAGAAATTATCCCTGTTCACACATTCTCATTTTCTACTCTTACTGTTGTAAATGGGCCTCATCTGCCCTAACTGAAATGACTTTGTTAGCACTTGCCCTTTCGATTGTATTGTGTCTCTCCCTTGCAAGTGTACACATACTTCGTCACTGTAATTTTCATGTCATGCATCTGGTGACGTGTGCTGCAACCCATGAAAACTTATGTCTGAAGAAATGTGTTAGTCTTTAAGGTGCCACAGGACTTTCATTCTTTTTATCCAAACTATTAAATACTTTTCTGAGCTCATCCTGAAAAGAAAACTTCTTGAGATTAGGTCACACATTCTTGCGAAACTAAATCCATATTAGACAACACATTATACTAAATCTTTGTAAATACATTTGATACTTCAGAGTATTGTACATTTTCTGGAGAAAGGAATGATGGGAGTTTGCTGCCATCAGTGAAGACAAGCCTATAACAATGTGACCTAAGTCGATGTACCTGACATTGCCACACATGTTTTGTGGAAGCATATGCTTTCCCATCAACATAACTTTCACCTCTTATTTAAGTGGATTACAGATGCCAGTGGGAGAGCACTCTCCCATCTACTGAGCATGTCTTCACCAGATCCACTAAACTGATGCTGCTGCTTTGATGGCAGCACCGCTAATTCAGTGTGTCAGTGAAGACAAGCCTTCTGTAAAAATATCAGGAATTCGGTCCATTGCATTGTTACTTCCTCACGTACAGAGGGACAAATTATAGTGTGGTTGCTTGCTTGCTGTTTTGTTTGTTTGTTTGTTTGTTGCTGCAGCTGCCCAGACTTTGCCAAGTGCACAGGCCTGATCAAAAATCCATTGAACTCAGTAGGAGACTTTTAGTGACTTCAATGGGCTATGCATCAGGCACCCATAAGCATAATTACTGAAATGCCGTTCTCACACAACATTTTGCTCAGCCTGGACCATAAAACAGCAGAAATATCCTCATCCAGCATAAACTAGTGTATCTCCATTGACCTCTGTGGAGTAGTGGGCTATTTACACCACCTGTCAGGGCCATAACTAGGGCAGGGTGACTGGGACAAAGCCCCAGGTGCCGAATTTTAGAGGGTGTTGGGGACGGATCTGGCTCTTCGCCACCCTAGCTGCTGCCATGCAGCCAGATCCATCCCCAGCTGCCGCAGGGAGCCGGATCCATCCCTTACACCCTCTAAAATTCAGCATCTGGGGCTTCTGGTGGAGTGTGGGGATAGAGCCAGTTCCCACTGGATCCATCCCCAACTGCTGCTCCAGCCATCACTAGAAAGCAGCTGGGGACAGATCCAGCTCCCTGTTGCCTATTGGCAGCAGCTAGGGCCAGATCCATCTGCCTGCCACCTTCTGGCAATGGCTAGTGGAGAGATTGATCAGCAGGCCAGATCGGGGCCCAGGTTGGGGGAAGGTGCCTTTGGGGCTGCTTGTCCTGGGTGCCAGAAGAGCTAGTTCTAACCTTGCCACCTCTGTATCTAGTCACATATGTTAGTCAATGCTCATTCACTTAAAGCTATGAGTTATTCAAATTGTTTGAAACAGTGTGACACAGCTGCAGTATAAAGCCTACCTTGAAAAGAAAAGCCCTTCACAACTGAGTAAAGATAATGTAAAGAGCAAAATCAAGGGCAGTTTTTTGTTGTTTAGTTCTGTATAAGGACAATAGAAAAAGAAATCAATCCTAATCTACCATTTATGAGATTTCATAGGAGTAGCTCCTTTAACTCCAATTCAGTTCTTGATCTCTTGCATTTAAAAAAAAATAATTCTCTCACATCTTGAGTGAAAATGGTGTGTGTGTGTGTGTTCATTTATTCATGGGGCTACTCTTGTTCACAGAGGACATCTGGCTCTAAGCATCATTGAAGAGCTATCTAGCAATAACCTTAATGATCTTAGCCCTTGACAACAGAATTGTATGTAGGCTGCACTTCACTGAACCATATTGTTACTTAAAACAAGCTTTGCATCGCTTCATTCTTGTGTGCCTCTTGTCAGGCTTTTCTGTTCATTGGTTTGTTCTGTTTGTTTTTTTTCTTTGTTTTTTGTTTTTATCTCACCATACAGAGAAAAATAAAATAAATGAAACATTATAAAGCAAGGCCCTGATAATTAGAATATTTTATGAGAGGATTATTAACTATATTTGGTTAGCAGTTGTGAATTATATGGTACACAGCTGAATAAATTCTAATTCTTTAAAAATATGTGTAAAGTGTAATTTGTAAGCAAGGAATGAATGAGCTCTCTTCTCCTGATTAGCTCGGGGAAAGGGGCACAAAAGTTTTCAGGACCAAAACACATGAGCATATCTGCCCTGCCTAGGTGCTCAGCATGACAGGATCGCTCTGCCTAAATGATCATTTTGTCTGGTTTGGGATTACAAATCACATTAGTGTTAATTACAAGAGAAATGAAATGTTGTCTTCCTTATTTTGGCAATTGGATGAGGGCTGAGATTATTTAAAAAGGCAAATATAGTGCCCATTTTCAAAAGAGGAAAGGAGGATCCAGGAAACTACAGACCTGTCAGCTGTACCTCAGTCCCTGGAAAAATCAAAGAAGAGGTCCTCAAAGAATCCATTTTAAGACACTTGGAAGAGAGGAAAGAGATCAGGAACTGTCATCATGGATTTACCAAGGGCAAGTGATGCCTGACCAACTTAATCTCCTTTTATGATGACAGGACTGACTGTGTATGTGGAGAAAGTGGTGCACATGATAAATCTTGACTTCAGAAAAGCTTTGGATACTGTCTTCACAGTATTCTTATTAGCAAGTTAAAGAAGAATTGTTTGGATGGACTATAAGATGAATAGAAATCTGGCTAGATCATCAGGCTCAACAAATATTGATCAATGGCTTAGGGTATATCCACACGTATCATTTAAATTGAAATAACACTGGTTATTTCAATTTAAAAAGAAGATTAGGTCCACACAACATTTTCTTGTTTCAAAATGACAAGCTCCATCATTTCAAAACAAGAGACTTTATTTTGAAATAGCTTAAACCTACTTTAATTCGAATCATCTGTTAAAGCGAAATGGTTATTTTGAAATAACGTTGTTTGGACGTGTTATTTCAAAATAACCCTTATTTCGAATTAACACTTTTGCCCTTCTCCTTCCACATATTGGGTGGGGGGATGGCCCAGGGAGGGGTCCATGTTGCCACACCTCCCATGGTGCCCCTCTCCTGATTCAAAATAGCAAGTCCTGTGTCTGGATTTGCTATGTTGATTTGAGGATTTTGCTTATTTTGATTTAAATTAATTTGAAATAATGATTTTATTTCAAATTAGCTTATTTTGAATTAACTTATTTTGAAATAAGCATCTACGTGTGGACATAGCCTTAGTGTTTAGTTGGCATCTGGTAACAAGTGAAGTGCCCTAGGTGTTGGTGTTGGGGCTGTTTTTGTTCAACATCTTCATGAATGATCTGGAAGATTGTGTGGATTGCACCTTCGGCAAGTTTGAAGATGACACTAAGCTTGGGGGAATGGTAGATATGCAGGAGGGTAGGAATAGGATACCAAATGACCTAGACAAATTGGAGGATTGCTCAAAAAAATATCTAATTAAGTTCCATAAAGACAAATGCAGAGTCCTGCACTGAAGATAGAAAAATTCCATGTACTGAAACTGACTGGGGCCTGACTGGCTAGGCAGGAGCTCTGCAGAAAAGTACCTGAGGGTTCCAGTGGACAAGAAGCTGGATATGAATAAACAGTGTCCCCTTGTTACCAAGAAGGCTACCAGCATATTGGGCTGCATTAGTAGGAGCATTGCCAGCCGTCTGAGGAACATGATTATCCCTGCTGGGCTGGTCCTACCAGAGAGGCGACGTAGGCAGTTGCCAAGGGTGCCAAAGGCTATGGGGTGCCGCCTTGCTGCACACAGGCAAGTAAGCCAGTATGAGGCAAGGTGAGAAGCTTTTTTGGCTGGTTCTGCTCCCAACTGAAGAAAATGTAGGTCCTAGGAAGGGTTAGGGACAGGTTTGGAGGGGGGCTAAGAGGAGTGGGGAGAGCAGGAGCCCGTCTGCTAGCCTGCAGCATGGCTGTCTTGGGGCTGGTCTGGTCTACTGCTAACTTCCACTCAGGACGCTGAATCAGCTGGCCCACAATCTGCCACCCCTCCCTTGACCTGGTGTATCAGCTGGCCCACCACCTGGCCTGCCATACCAGCCACCCCACACAGCCCGCTGCACCAGATGGACCACCACCCAACCCCCCCCCCACCTCCTGGGCTTTTTTCTCTCTTCTCTCGTTTCTCACTTTTCCTTCCTTCTCTTTTTCCTTTCTTTTCCTTCCTTCCCTCTTTTCTCACTTCTCTTCCTTCCTTCCTTTTTCTCTTTCCTCTTTTTCCTTCCTTCTCTTTTTCCTATTTTTCTCTCTTCCTTCTCTTCCCTTCCTTCTTTTTTTCCTTTCTTTATCCTCCTTTCCTTTTCTCAATTAAAAAAACTTTAAAAATTAGTTTAATTAAAAAGCTTTCTAAAAATTAAATGTCAAATAAAAATTCACACAAATTCAATTAATTAAATCAAATTAATTAATTCTATTTACAAGAAACATTTTAAAACATAGGCCTATTTTAATTTTTAATAAATACATTTTGAAACATAGGCCTATTTTGTACAAAGAAGCAAGGAGTCTTGTGGCATTTAAAGACTAAAAGAATTGTTTATTGCATAAGCTTTCATGAGCAAAATCCCACTTTGTCAGATGTTCTGAAGATGGGGGAAATGTACAGAATGGGATGAAAATAAACACAAGGGCATATAAGACATGGGATCAGGTCATACAGGAACAGCAAATCAGAGCAGATTCAAACACTGGGAAACAGCATGTAGACTTGGGTGAAGTCAAATCACCAGTTGTAATGGAAAAAGAATCCGTAGTCCCAGTTTAATCCTGCTTTCACACAGTCAAATCTCCATATCAATTCTAATCCAGCTGTTTCTCTGTGAAGTCTTGACTCACAAGTTACCATAAGACAAAATTTCTTCTCACAAACCAAAATTTTTGCATATGACATCCCAATCCTTGGAAGGAACATTGCTCTGGGACCATTAAGACATCTTAAGTCCCGTGACTGAGAACTAGCTGGCCTCCCTGTGAACTGTAACTCTGTGTGTAGAACACAGGAGATGAGGGTATTAGTCAGAAATGTGACAACTAGGATCCAGATTGAATATAACTTTGGTCTTGCATTATTTGAAAGCCATGAATTAGTTTCTTTTGATTGTATAGCAATTTGGGTAAATGCTAATTAACTTAGGAGTTTATTAATAAAAACAACTTTAAATAATGACATTAATTTTTCATTGTTCTAGATTTTAATAATTTGTCGCATGAGTTTGCACACATTTTATTCAGAAAAAGTTTTTGCACATGGGTTGAAAATTTTGCACATAAGCCGCCAAACCTTAGAGGGAACATTGCTTATGAGTTGAGATTGAGGGAACTAAGCTTATTTAGTCTTGAGAAGAGAATACTGCAGGAAATTTGATAGCAGCCTTTAACTACCTGAAAGAAGGCTCCAGGGAGAATGGAGATAGGCTGTTCTTAGCTGTAGTAGATGACAGAACTAAGAACAATGGTCTCAAATTGCAGTGGGAAAGGCCTGGGTTGGATATTAGGAGGAAAAAAAACAACATTTTTTGCATGGGGATGATAAAACACTGCAGTGGGTTACATAAGGAAGTGATAGAAACCCTGTCCTTGGAGGTTTTTTTAAGATATGGATTGACAAAGCCCTGACTGATGTGATTTAGCTGAAGTTAATCCTACTTTTGAACAGGTGATTAGACTTCATGACTTTCTGAGGTCCCTTCCAGCCCGGATTTTGTATGATCCTATTGTATGCATAAAGGGCAGCAGAACTGTGCTTAACCTGTTCTTATGGAGTGGTCACTATCATGTGAATGGAACAGTCTATGCAAGGAGCTCAGATACTAGAGGCCAGTGAAGAATGATGGGATATGGCGAGAGGTGTTCCTGCCTGGAAATGCGGGCTCTGCCTCAGAGCTCTAGGCATGGGTTAATATTCCCTTTTCACTATTCAAAGATAGTGTTAATTAAGATTCCATTAAGAACCTTTTGTATTCTTAAGTGCTTGCTAGATGGTGATGCCATATACTGTGGGGACGGCACACTTGCCTGCTTCAGCACTGGGGTTTCCCCACTGAAAACTGACAATCACTAAGAGTTGAAATCACTGACAGCTGGGTGGAACCTGGAGAAACTGACCCACAGAGATCATAGGAGAAGCAGTTTGTTGCAGAGGATGATGGTGTGCAGTAGAGAGGCTGGCAAGATGACTAGTGACGTGCCTGCTGGGCTGGAACAGCTGGTGAAGTGGGCAGCTGGCAGAGTGGCCAGTGATGTGGCCAGAAGAGTGACTGGTGTCACATGAGCACCTAGCAGGGTGGCTGACAGAGCAGCAGGCGATTAAGCCAGCAGGGCAGTTAGTGGAATGACAAACCATGTAGGAGTGATGGTTAACAGGTTAAGCAAGATGCATTTTCCCCTTCTATCCCCCAGCACAGTGCAAGGTGAAGTCATTCAGATGCTCCTCCAAGCTCTGGGTCTTCACTTGCCAAGGACAACTGTGAATGGGTCATGGGGAAGCAAGAAGGGACAAGCGAAGAATACTGCCCAGCATTTTTGCTCATGACTTTTATGTCTATGAATCCTGCTTGTGCTGTTTTCCAAAACTAATGCTGAGTAATTTTCTTTGTTTTATTAAAAGGCCTTCTTTCTGCACTCAGCTTCTGTGTTTGAGAGAGGAAGTATCAACTTTTGGAGGTGCCCACAGGGTGGCAAGTACTTTACCAGGTGACTGGGTGGCGACTTGAGGTGATTCTGCTGTGTTGCTGAAAAGAAGCACTCCTAGGTATTGAACTCAGCCATGTTGCTGTCAACTCCATCTGGCAGAGGGGTTACTATCCTTAGTCACAGTGCTTAATTTAGCCATATTTTCTGCCATATTTCTCTGTGGTGAAAAGGAATGGAGAAGGCTTTTCAATGATTTCTGCTGGAATTGTTCACAGAATTTGAATAAGTTGAAGCTGAAATACAAGTATCCTATGTTATCAGTAGCAAATTTATTTAAAATAAATTTGTAGTCTTTAAGTGTCACAGGACTCTTTACTTAATTTGCAGAACTAGACTAACAAGGCTACCTCTTTGGAACTATGTTATCAATGTCACTGATAGACCTTAACAGGACTGTCAGTGGCCTGAACTTAGACTGGACCATTTTATTAAACTATTTGCATCACTACAGATGATTTGCAGTCAGGTTTGTTGATTTGTTTTCCACTCTGTAGCTGGAGTATTCTTTAGTATGGGACTGTTCCTGTTCCAGCTACAGTTAATGGTTGTTTTGCCATTGACTGCAATGAGAAAAGCAGTGGGCTTTCACATCTACTGTAGTTAAATGGCTGTGTTGAAGAGTACACAGTATGTCACTCCTATCAGAAAGCACTATCAGGAAACTTGTTTGTTGGTGCCATCTGCAAACCCCATGGTATTCTCCTACTGTAATGAAAACAACATATTATGGCAAAATACAGAAAAGAATAAGTTTTGTTTTCCACAATATAAAGGAAGATACTCTGTATAAAGACTGTGTTCCAAAAGCGAGGCATCCTGGGCATATTATAGGTAAAAGACCTGGGGCGACTTTTTATTAAAGAGACTAAAATGTTTGACAGCAGCGCAGACACATCATACAACATAAGCTGATTGAAACATAAAAAGGGAAAGCTAATTGCATGTTTTACTAAATCCAAGATAAAAATAAGAGTGTTTTTACCTGATTGATCGGTGGAAACTGGATCCTGGAAGGACATTCTTAGTATTCATCTCAATCTACACTTTTCAAACAAGCTGAAGTCTCAGAAGCAAGTGCTGCTTTAAGCATTTTTTTTCATTGCCTCTGTAGACTGTCTTTTGAAGGTTAGGTGAGCAATAAAATGTTACCTTTTGTTTTTCTTTTGATTTCTATATGTACTGCAAGATTCTATGTCTTCTCCTTTCAAGCTTATGCTGTCTGCTGTTTTTGTCTTGCTTGTATCCCCTTCTAGTCCCTCTTGCTTTTTCTAACTCTCTTTTAGCTTTCCTCTTCTCTTAGAGCTTTATCTCTGTAATTCCTTGGAGCTTCATGCTGAAGACGCATGACTTGACTTCAAGATTTCAAGAGTCACAAATGAAATGAGCTTAGGAACTCTGTTTCCCAATGCCAGGTGTGAAAACCTTTCCTGAATGCTGCAGTTTTGGTGGTCAGTTATTGAGGCCAGTGATAAAAGAATGGAATAATAAAATGATGGTCAATACTGGCACCAATAGCAGACAACAAAAACAGATTTGATTTAATGGATCGTAACGTTATTGATTTGTCCTGTAAAACACCATTTAAAAGCAAATAAATTCTGTTCCTTTCAATAGTAGATATTTTAAGAGCCACTGTGTGTAATATTTACAATATTTCATTGAGTTTGCATTGTCTTTTTAGTTCAGTAGATGTTGGTCACCACAAATGCAAGGATTTTGAGGTCTCATAAGGCTCAATTTCCTTAAGAGTTACATTCAGTAGAAATACTTGTTTATCAAGAGAGTTCATTTAGAATTCTAGACTTTGATTGTCATTTTGTCAGACCTTCTCAGTCAAGCAGGCTCTAGCACTTTGAAATGAAACCTCCAAGAAAATCCTAAAAGCTGCAGAAAGTGGTATTGGACTGTCACTAGGTCTCAGGGCAAACAAATGATATATGCCCAGCCCCCTTGTGCCACAGCAGGTGCCTCAAGTGGTCGAATAAGAGGGCCTGGAAGAACATGGAGGCAATGAATGATCAGTGAAGGAGACATCAAGAGAAGGGAATGGTGATGAAACAGAGACCTGATAGAGAGAAATCCTAGTGAATTAGAGCAGATTGTTTCAGTCCATAAGGGCAGATGAGAGCTGCCAGAGATCCGGGGACTGGAGGAGTCCTGAAAGGAAGCAGAAGTTGAAAGAAGGCTGAAGGAGAGCAGTAAGAGTGTTTTCTGACTAGGGTCCCCAAGCCAGAGAGCCAGAGTTGATGGCCGGAGAGGGCTAAAAGCAATGGAGCAGTATAGAAGCTTACTTGCTGATATCTACAGAGGTGGAGAGCTGAGCCTAGAGAAACTGTCAGAGGGTTGGGGAAGCGAGGAGTGCTTGCCGCAGAGAGCATGTGAGTGTTCCTGCTGGGAAAAGGAGGTTTGCAGTGGGACCTGACGTGTGTGGGGGAAGCAGTTAAGTGACACAAGGGCTGTGTTCACACAGCCTCCTTATTTCAAAACAACGGAGGTTGTTTTGAAATAAGGTTTCGGCTGTTCACACGACGCACGGTTGCTTCGAAACAAGTTAAACCTAGTCTGTGGGCTAAACAACGTTGTTTTGCAATGGATGTTTCAAAACAATGCCGTGCGAACGTGTTGTTTCGAAACAACGGTGGTTTCAAAACTACTTGTTTTGAAACAACCGTCTGAACATGTTGTTTTGAAACGATGGTGAGTCGTTTCGAAATAACTGTTGTCCGGAATTGCTATTTCGATTCCAGCTTCTCTTTATTTCAAAGTGACTTTTTTGCTAATTCAAAATAAGTCATTTCAAAATAAGGCGTTATTTTGATACAAGTTGTTTCGAAACAACCGTATCGAAATAACTCCCTGTGTGTGAACACAGCCAAGAGTGCTAACAGAGCCCAAGTATGGCTGAAGGTACTAGTGTGTGGAATGTGGCACCTCAACTGCTGTCCTCTCTCCAGTTCAGGAGGAAAGATTAAAAAACTAGTCATGTTTAGTCTTGATAAAAAACTGAGGGGAGACCTAATAAGTCTTCAAACAGTTGTGCTCCTGGCAGACTGTCTATGCTGCCTGAATTGCCTTTCCTTGGTGGAGTGCATGGAGTAAATCTGCCTGAGTTCTTCATAATACATTCCAGCTTTGTGGCAAAAATAATCAGTAAAACAATTTATTTGATTTTTCTTAACACAGGAGCTTTAAGTTTCCCCACATTCACTCTTTTCTTGAATTACCTATAGAACCACTATCTATTGCTATCAGAAATATTAGTGACTGAGCTGCATCCAAACTGAGTCAACCCAAAGCAAATTATCCATACAAACAAATTTATGTCTATATTTAAGTCCTCTATTCAGCCTTAGTCAATTATTCACAAGGATGTAGGCAGTTGGTCTTTTCCATCTCTTAATTCTGTGATTCTGTGATCAACATATTTTCCAGTTACCATGGTTATATGATAAACCACCAAAAAAATCTGCTCTTATTCCTAAGTAAATTCTGTTTTCATAACTGCCTTTCTTGATTCAATTTCAGATGGAAGCTTAATGATACCAACAACGTAGAAGTGACATACATGAGTGACCTGCAAGAAACAATTACTCTCAGTATGAGATTTATGAAGAATATAATTCAGTAGGCTATCAGCAGCTGGTCCCCTCTGAGTTTCTCATAACAGAAAAGAGCTGAATCTATCAAAATGTCTTTAGCTTCTCAGATTAATTACATGTTTACAATAGTTCCAAATTAATTATGTATACAAGTTTTTAACATCTTATTTTAGGCAAATTAAGAATGGCCATTTCTCTTTATTTATGCAAAGAAAAATTCACTTTTCAGAAATGTCTTGAGAAAAAATAAACAAACTTGCGAAGGTAGGCAACTTAAGAAAATAATAATCCAAACATGCTAAAAAAGAGGTGAATATTTTTCTCAGCCCTTTTCTGACATTTCCAAAGTGTATATTGATAAATCTATAATGAAAGTAATCCAAACATCTTTTTATTTCTTTTTAGTTAGAACATCACAAATTAAACAGCTATGTTGCAAAAATGCTTTTAATAAGTTTGGGGTAAATGGGGAGGGGGGTGACTGAACAAGTTCAGAAATGGATCTCAAAACAGATCTCTTAATGTTATGGAATTGTAATTGCTCCAGATTAGCACAACAATTTACTGTTATTTTTCTGTAATAATCCGGACTGTCATTTGTATTTTTCAGAAGTCCAAATGTGTGGTTAATGAGTCCTCCTGACCTTTTTTAAAAAAGGCAAAGAATTTGATATCTCTTCTTATACAGAGTATGGTAATTTTTCTTTTAAAATTTGATAATTTATATAAGGAATAATAAACATTCCTGAGGATATTTCCTGGATAGTAGATATTCTAAAATTGGAAGCCCTACAATATAATTTGAAAGCATCATTAAAGAGCTTTAGTGATAAATCTCTAGCCAATTGCTCTCAGTTTCACCATGCAAAATTTCTAGGACCTTAACTTAGGTATATCAGTCTAAGCTAGTCTATCTATATAAAATATGCTTAACAGTTAGGTTTGAAATGTACAACAGAGAAATGGGATAATTTAGAGTACTTCAAAATGATGCTACATTTCTAATCACTTTGTCAGCTACAGTATATCAGTACCTACTCTTACTCTGCTTAAGTCACACTAGATAAGTATGTTCATATTTGCATGTACATAGAGGATATGTCTACACTTAGATTGTTAAATTGATTTAATTTAAATCAACCTAATTGAATCAAACAGGGGGACTGAAAACAGGGGAGCTTGACAGGGAATTTTCGGGAGGAGTTTGGTGAGACCACGATGGTGAAGAGGAGCTGCACTGCTTGCGCCAGCACCCCTTCTGTCTCCTCCACCTGTGCCTGTAGCCAGACAGACATCCTGAGCATGGATATCTCTACCCAGATCCTGGTGTGGACTTGCAGGGACTGTGATGTGCATTTCCCTGTCTCTGACGATCAGGTCGGGGTGATGAATCAATATGACAGGTATCTACTGGTGGAATTTCTCGGGAGGCAGGTGGGAGAATTATAGGAAGAGGTGCCTAGGCTAAGGAGTATCCACACCCTGGAGAAGTTCCTCGATAGCATCCACAAGGAGACATGCAACGAGGAGGATACTATACAGGTGCTGAAGACTACTGCCGCACCACTGGAGATGGATGGGATGCCTATGGCAGAGGGAGGACGCTGGTAGCTGGTTACCTCTGGCAGCAGACAGTGCTCCACCCCTGCACACATCCCACCCTCCATTGTGGTGAAGATCCATTACGCAGCGCTAGAGACAATGGATGAGATGGAAGAGGAGACACCATGCACCCCTGAGGCTGAGAGGATCACAGCAACCACAGCTAGGAGGAAACATGGGGTTGTGGTGGTTGGGGACTCACTTCTGAGGGGGACAGAGGCACCCATCTGTCACCCTGACAAAGCCTCTCAGGAGGTATGCTGCCTGCTGGGTGCCTGCATCCAAGACTTTATGGAGGGCTTGTCAAGAATCATCTGCCCCTCTGACTACTACCCCATGCTACTCATCCATTTGGGAACCAATGATACTGTGAGCGGTGATCCTCAGCAGATCAAAGGTGATTACAGGGCTCTGGGAGCATGGGTGAAGGAGTTCAGAGCACAAGTGATGTTCTCCATGATCCTTCTGGTCAAGGGTAGGGGCCTGAGCAGAGACAGATACATCCTGGAGGTGAATGCCTGGCTGCAAAGATAGTGTCATCAGGTGGGCTTTGGTTTCCTTGACCATGGTGTGCTGTTCCAGGAAGAAGGATTGCTAGGCAGAGATGGACTCCATCTGTCGAGGAAGGGGAAGAGCATATTTGGACATCGACTGGCTGACCTAGTGAGGCGGACTTTCAACTAGGTTTGAAGGGGGAAGGAGACCAAAGCCCACACGTCAGTGACAATGTGGGAGGCCTGGGGAAAGGGATGGAACTTGGAGGGTGCTGGGACTGTAACACCAGGGATAAAAGAGAGGGTGGTTGGAACATGGGTGGGGGGTCAAATAATTGTGTTAGATGTTCTAATGAAGCTTTAAAACCTGAAGCAAATGTGGGAGGACAATGTCGAGAGAAAATGCAAGGATGTAGATGAAACAAAATTGAAAATTGACAGAGGAAAGTAGGGCAGTCAGCCTAGTATCTTAGGTGCCTGTACACAAATGCGAGGAGCCTGGGAAACAAGCAGGAAGAATTGGTAGTACTGGCGCAGACAAGGAACTATGATATAATTGGAATAACAGAGATGTGGTGGGATAACTTGCATGACTGGAGCTCTTCCATGGATGGGTATAAATTGTTCAGGAAGGACAGGCAGGGAAGAAGAGGGGGAGGAGTTGCGCTATATATAAAAGAGCTCTATGACAGCTCAGAGCTCCATTATGGAAGTGGAAAGGAGCCAGCTGAAATTCTGTGGGTTAAGTTTAGAGGAGAGGGCAACAGGGGGGATGTTGTGGTGGGTGTCTGCTATAGACCTCCACACTAGAAGGAGGAGGTGGATGAGGCATTCTATGGACAACTGGCAGAAGTTTCCTGATCACAGGCCCTGGTTCTCATGGGGGACTTCAATTACCCTGACATCTGCTGGGAGGCCAGTACAGCAGTGCACAGGCAATCTAGGAAGTTTTTGGAGAGTATTAGGACAACTTCCTGGTAAAAATGCTAGAGGAACCAGCTAGAGGCCTTGCATCTCTTGACCTCCTGCTCACAAACAGAGAAGAATTGACTGGAGACTGTAAATGTGGGTTCCATTCGCCCCACCAGGAGGGTGCCCCCAGTGGGCAATATGGGGAGTCCTGTGCTTGTCAAATATATAAATCCACCCTGCCCCGGAGGGGAGGGGCAAGTAGTTCATTTGACCCCCAGGAAGGGGTGCACCCAGTAATCCCGGGGCCAGGCACAGCAGTTCCCGCCGGGCCCCTGGAACCCTTACTAGGGTGACGAGTCACTGAGTCTGGTCTGTCAGGGGTTCAATGAGGTTAGGGGATGAAATGGAGTCATCATCTTGATGAGAGGGGAGAGGAGGAGGGGGGACACAGGTCCGCCCTGCTCCACTGTGTCCCAGCAAAGGGCCCTAACTGCGGCCGGACCTGCAGGTGGCGGGGTCAGCGGGGTCCCAAACGCAACACACTGACCCCGGTACGGGGTAAACTCCCCCTGGGCTACTGCCCTCCCCCTCTCCCATCAGTACCTGGTCAACACCTTCCTCGGCATCGTCGGGGTACTCGCTGAGGGGCACTGAGTAAAGACCTTCCCAGGCATCAGGGGGCGGCAGGTCCGGGAGTTCGGTGTCGATGACCATCTCTTCTGGGGGGGGGTTCTGGCAGCCCCCCTTGGTTGGGACAAAGGGGCAGTTCCTCCAGGTCCACCCCTGCAGGGGGGCCCACATCGGGTGGCACCAGGGGCAGTTACTCCAGGTCCTCTCCAATAGGTGGGGAGGCCCACCACCAGTATTCCAGATCCTCACAGTCGGTTGGGGGGCACCGCAGTTCAGGTGGCCACAGCATATTCCCCTCCTGGGGCGGGGGATCTTCCCACTGGGTACCCGCCATGGGAGGCCCGAGCCAGCCATCTTGGTAGAAGGCTGGAGGGCAGCGGGCAGACCCAGTCCTCCTCAGTCAGCGGAAGGGCTGAGGCTGAGGAGCCTGGCCAGAACCATCCTTCTCCTCCAGCGGTCAGGCCTGAACTGAGCTCCTTTGCCTGCCTTTTATACTTTCTGCCCTGCCTCTTCCCCTCCGGCTTGATTGGCAGGTTTGTGGGGGCAGCCATCTTGGCTCCTGCGGGGGCAGCCATCTTGGCTCCTCCTTACAGGGACATAGAAGTGAATGGCAACCTTGGCAGCAGTGACCATGAGATTATAAGATAGAGTTCAAGATGATGATTAACGGTAAAAAGGAAAGAAGCAAAACGCAGACCTGGGCTTCAAAAAAGCAGAGATGGGCAGGATCCCTTGGGAGGCTGATCTGAAGGGGAAGGGTGTACAAGAGAACTGGCTGCATTTTAAGGAAACCATGCTAAGGGCACAGGAAGATACCATTCCAATGAGCAGAAAGAATAGCAAATGTGGAAGGCCCCCAGCACGGCTTAACAAGAACTCTGCACTGAGCTAAAGCACAAAAAGGAAGCTTACAGGAAGTGGAAGCTTGAACAGATGACTAAGGAGGCATATAAAGATATTGCTCGGGACTGCAGGGGCAAAATCACAAAGTCCAAAGGACAATTGGAGTTGCAGCTAGCAAGGGATGTGAAGGATAACAGGAAGGGGTTCTACAAGATTGTTTAATAACAAGAAGAGGATCAAGGATGGCGTAGGTCCCTTACTGAATAGCACAGGTATCCTCATGATGGAGGATAAGGAAAAAGCTGAAGTGCTCAATGCTTTTTTTACTTCAGTTTTCACAGGCAGGGCCAGCTCCCAGCGCACTACACTGGGTACGGCAGATTGGAGAGAAGAAGAGAGGCCCTTGGTGATGGAAAGTCAGGTTACGGTCTACCTAAAGAAGCTGGATATGCACAAGTCCATGGGGCTAGATGACCTGCATCCAAGGGTGCTGAGGGAGTTGGTCAATGAGATAGCAATACCACTGGCCATCATCTTTGAAAACTCATGGCGAATGGGGAAGGTGCTGGAGGTCTTGAAAAGAGCAAATATAGTGCATATATTCAAGAAAGGCAAAAAGGAGGATCCAGGGAATTACAGACCAGTCAGCCTCACCTCAATCCCTGGAAAAATCATGGAGCAGGTTCTTAAAGAATCCATCCTGAAATGCTTGGAGGAAAATAGAGTGATCAGGAACAGTCAGCATGGATTCACCAAGGGTAAATCGTGCCTGACCAACCTCATTGCCTTCTATGATGAGATGACTGGATTTCTGGATGTGGGAAAAGCCATTGATGTGATATACCTCGACTTTAGCAAGGCTTTTGATACGGTTTCCAACAGCATTCTTGTCAGCAAGTTAAGGAAGTATGGATTGGATGTGCGGACTGTAAAGTGGATAGAGAACTGGCTAGATTAACGGTTTCAGCGTGTAGGAATCAATGGCTCCATGTCTAGTTGGCAACCAGTAACAAGTGGTGTGCCCCAAGGGTTGGTCCTGGGGCCAGTTCTGTTCAACATTTTCATTAATGATCTGGATGATGGGATAGATTGCACACTCAGTAAGTTTGTGGATGACACCAAGCTGGGGGGAACAGCAGACACACTGGAGGGTAGGGACAGGATTCAGGGAGACCTAGAAAAATTGGAGCAGTGGGCTAACAGAAATCTCATGAGGTTCAACAAGGATAAGTGTAAAATCCTGCACTTGGGTCAGAAAAACCCCATGCACTGCTACAGACTGGGGATCGATCAACTAAGTAGCAGCACTGTACAAAAAGACGTGGGGGTCATGATGTATGGTAAGCTGTATATGAATCAGCAGTGTGTTCTTGCTGCCAAAAAGGCCAATGGCATACTGGGCTGCATCAGAAGAAGTGTTGCCAGCAGATCAAGGGATGTGATCATTCCCCTCTATTCTGCACTAGTGAGGCCACATCTGGAATACTGTGTCCAGTTTTGGGCTCCCCACTACAAAAAGGACATGGACAAATTAGAGAGAGTCCAGAGGAGGGCAACAAAAATGATCAAGGGGCTGGAGCACAAGACCTATGAAGAAAGACTGAAGGAACTAGGCTTATTTAGCCTGTAGAAGAGAAGACTGAGGGGGAATTTGATAGCAACCTTCAACTACCTGAAGGGATGCTCCAAGGAGGATGGAGCTTGGCTGTTCTGAGTAGTAACAGAGGACAGAACAAGGAGCAATGGTTTCAAGTTGCAGCTGGGGAGGTTGAGGCTGGATATTAGGAAAAACTTTCTTAGTAGGCGAGTGGCAAAGTATTGGAATGGGCTACCTAGAGAGGTGGTGGAATCTCTGTCTTTGGAGATGTTTAAGGCCTGGCTGGACAAAACTCTGGCTGGGATAATTTAGTGGGAGTGGTCCTGCTTTTTTGGCAGAAGGTTGGACTAGATGACCTCTTGAGGTCTCTTCCAACCCTATGATTCTATGAATTTAAGTTAAATTGATTTATGTTGCCACTAGAAACCCAAATTGAACCAGCATATCCATGGACAGGACTTGCTAGTTAAATTTAGGAGAGGGGCACCATGGGAGATGTGGCAAGATGGCCCCCAAGAAGGGTCATGCCCCCACCCCAATATATAGAGAGAAGAAGGCACGCTGGGAGGGAGAAGGGCAAAAAGTGTTAAATTGAACTAATAGTTAAATCAAATTAATGCTGCTACACTGTGTTCTTTGGAAATAATAGTTTTGACTTAACCATCATTTTGATATATAAAGTGAGGTTTTATCATTTCAAAATGACCGTTCCTTATTTCAAAAGGAGGGAGCTCCTCATTTCATAATAAAGAAAGCTAGTATAGATATGTACTACTTTAAATTGAAATAATCATCATTAGTTCAATTTAAAGTATAAGTGTAGACATACAGGGACTGTCTTGGGAAGTTTCATGTTTCACCTCTGTTCTGAAGTATCATACGCAACTCATCTGTCTCTACATGCTGCGCTTTCAATTTCCGTAAACAGTCTGTTTTTAGAAGTATTTTAACACAGAACTTTCATACATAAAATAAAGGTGGGTTTATAGCCAATAATTGCACCGTAAGTGGATATGAAGGGGTCAGCTCACTGCTTGCACTTCCTGCTGTCCAGGCATGGCAGTTCTCTCTACATTGCAGTCTGCTGCCACTGACAGCTTATCCTCTGCCTCATCTTCTGGCCAGGTTACTTCAAAGTCTTTTGGCTGCTGGGGTAGTCCCTACATAAAAGCAAGGGGAGTTATTAGTTTATAAGAAAGAGTAAGGAATGATTCCTCAGACTATAGTAGGATTTGGTCCTCTCTTCCCTTACAGAGGGGCCAGCAGGCAGTGGTTCTCAGGGAAATTCCTGGCGTCCTCTGATCCATTCCTCTTGGGCAGAGAGTTGAGAATCTGTTCTCCTTCCTGTTCTTTCCACAAATGAGCTGTTCTGCTTCACTTTAAACTCCTTCTCCAACCTCTACCTGTGTAGGAAGGCAACTCCTTAACTCCTTGTTAAGCAGTGTGGGATTAATATATCCAATCAAAACTGAGTCTAATTTATGTCTAAGACTAAATTGACTCTTTATTAAGAGAAAGTTAACAGAAGTGATGCAACTGAAGCTAGCACTCTAGTCATGTTCATACAAACTAACTTTCTGGTACCTCCTCCAAACTCTTGCAATCTGCTCTCTTCCCTCCATATTCCATGTGGGCTGTTACATCTTTCCTTTAAACAATGTGTTGTTGTGTCTTTGGCACTAGCATTAGCTGAAGTCAGGTTACTGGTCTATGGCTCAGCATTGAGAAATGGCTTTTACCACCATTATGGCCAGTTAGGTCTTCCAGTCCTTCATGTATGCTCTTCTTCAAACAAGTCTCCCTCTTGTTTGTGCTTTTACTGTTGGTGTGGAATTTTTCCACCCTATTGCCACCTTCACTCTGTGCGTAGTATACTGTTAGTTCTCTGTATTGCTTATATATCTGGCTTCTAACTCTCCAATATCAGAACATATAAGGCTGAGTCTCTTTCTGTATCCTTCTGATACAGTTTCACTGCCATTACTTTTTGTGTAGCCAGGAGAAGATGTCTTGTGTTAAAATTCCCATTTGGTGCTGAATCACTTGAATATCTAGTGGCAGGTGACAGAACAAGAATCAGTGGTCTGAAGTTGCATTGGCAGAGTTCTAGGTTGGATGTTAAGAAAACATTTTCTCTCTAGGAGGGTGGTGAAGCACTGGAATGGGTTAACTAAGGAGATGGTGGAATCTCCATTTTTAGAGGTTTTAATGTTCAACTTGACAAGGCCCTGGCAGGGATGATTTCATTAAGGTTGATCCAGCTTTGAGCAAAGGGCTATTCTGGGCGGCCTCCTAAGATCCCTTTTAACACTGATCAGCTATGATTCAGTGTCTAACTGCATGGGGCCTTCAGCAGAACCCAGGTTAAACTTCCAGTAACATTGTGGAAGCATCTGCAGCCTACGACAGCCAGCATCTCTAGTTCTGGAAGCTCTTTCAATAGTCTTTGCATACCTCATACTGTACCATTGACATTCTTAATTGGCCATGCATGCTTAGCTGAGGGATACACTCCCTGGGTCATTTCAGGCATGCTTCTGTATACTGATGTGAAGTGTACCTCCATTACTTGGGCCAGCTTTTAAATTTGTTCAGCTGTCTGCGTTTAAATAAAATCCTGTCATTAAGGCTATGTCCACACGTTGTTTTTAAAGCGAAACAATGACTGTTGTTTCACTTTTTAAAAAGTTATGGCTAAATGACATTTTGTTGTTTCAAAATGAGGGAGCTCCTTATTTCAAAACAACGGAACTGAATTCGAAACAATAAAACCTTGAGAGTAATTGAAATAGCCCTTGAATCGAAAGGGCTCTTTTGAAATGCCATTCGGTCACTTTATTTTGAAACAGCACTGTTTCAATTCAGGTTTGAACTTCCTTCCAGGGTGCATAGCACCCTGGAAGGAAGCCCCCACCCACCATGGCCACATCAACACCCTAGTTAGGGAGAGAGGTGGATGCAGGGGAGATTGCAGGGCAGCGGGGAGCAGAGCTCGCGGAGTGCCCAGAAACTCCTGCCATTGGCCAGGTGGCAGGGACAGAGCTCGCGGAGCACCCTGAAGCCTCTGTTGCTGGCAGAACGGCAGGGGTAGAGCTGGAGGGGCACCCTGAAACCCCTGCCGCTGGCAGGGCAGCAGGGGAAGAGCCGGCAAAGTGCCCCAAAACCCCTGCCGCTGCCCGGGTGGCAGGGGCAGAGCTGGCAGGGTGCCTTAGTACCACTGCCACTGGCTGGGCAGCAGTGGCTGAGCTTGCAGGATGCCCCGGTACCCGTGCTGCCCAGCGAGCGACAGAGCTACTGGGGCACCACACCAGCTCTGCCCCTGCTGCCCGGCCAGCGGCAGGGGCTTCGGGGCACCCCGCCAGCTCTGCCTCTGCCACTAGGCCAGCGGCATGGAAGAGGGGAGCCCCCCATCCTTTCCCCGCCGCTGGGAAAGCTCCGGGGAAGAGGGGCCTCCCCATCTGTGCCTCGAGGGGCTTTTTTTCCCCTGCCACTGTCTCTGTAGAACAAGTGGCAGGGGATTGGGCGGCAACATGGCCCTGCCTCGGGGCCATGTTGCCACACCTCCTGTGGTACCCCTCTCCCGAATCAAAACAACAAGTCCTGTGTCAGGACTTGCGATTTTGATTTGGTGTTTTTGCATAAATTGATTGAAGTTGAATTGATTTAATTATTTTTATTTTGATTTAGCTTAAGTCAATTCAACTTGAATCGATTTAAGTATGGAGGTGTGGACATAGCCTAATACCCTTCACCCTGTGAGGGATGAGTTGTGTGACTTCCTTTGGCAGTTGTTTCTTGTGATCTGACCAGCCTTGGAACATGAATGGTTTTACTACTTCTTGTGGTACCCAATCCTTTCTTGTGCTTTGTTGGATTGCCTAGAGCCTCCCATCAGAGATGCAGAGATGTTGAGAATGTGCCTCTTGTTCCACAGAGCCATCTGTTTTGTATTTTGGAAGGTCATTGGTAGTGGGTAGTGACTTTTCTTTTCAATGCTCTGGTCAGTGGTTTTGGAGTAAAGCAGATCCTCAATTTACTTGAAGGTTTTTTCACCATTTGTAGGCTGCTGATCTACTCCGTGCTAGTTTCAATGAATGTACTGATGCGTCTTCTTTTCAGGCTTGCCAATTTCTTCTTCAAGGGCTAATGTAACCCAGCCTTAGAGCACAAGCTTGCAAAACAATGGTCAATGGTTTCTTGTAGAGCCAAAATTCCTTTCCCAAATTAAATTCTTGCATTATTTACAGTATTATTAACATTGGTGAATGAGTTTGCCTAGCAGCTTGCTCTCCCATACGTTCACACTGGAATGTATAGTAAACTTCAATGACTCTGAGCCTGCTACAGGTGGAAACATCAAGGTTCTTCACCCTCTTTGATTATTCTACAGAGTCATTTTCTGGAAATGTTAGTTCTAACTTGTCCAGTTTCCTGAGAGATTCCTTTAAAACTGGGCCAGTTTAGCTGATTTCATTTGCTCCATCTTTGACAAAGATATAAAGGGGAGGATAAATCAGCCTTTAATAAGTGCACATCAGGAGTAGCTCTGGAGAAATCAGTGGTGTTACACTAGTGACATAAGGAAGAGAACGCAGCCCTACATTTTCTTGTGGCCATATGTAATAAAGGAGTGCCACACAAAAATGTCCTTATATCCTGCTTCCAATCTTGCAACATATCTCAGAGCCCTTTCAGATGGCAAGGGACTGAATATTTACTGACTCAGTGGTTAGTATTACTATCTGTAGTCTGCTTTAATTTCTCCTTTTTATGAGTATTAAAATAATAAATAATTTCAAAAATAAAAAAATGTCAGCCTGTCCTCCTAGAGGAAATGAAGCGATGCTTGAATACTGAAGTGAAGAATGTGGTGTTCTCATTTCAGTTTAAATCTTTGCAGCCATAGAAGAATTTGACCCCTAGGGAGCAATTTTTAGTCCATCTGATAAATCAAGGGCATAATTGATAAAGGGGAACACAGATCTTCACTACATTCAAGAAAGGAATCCTCTGAGGAGATACTAATATTAATGGAGGAAAAATTCAAGATTATTGAAGTATCTGTATTCTATTAAACTCTTTAATAAAGAAAAATAATTACCAGTGTAAGGCAATTGAGATTTCAGACGTTGGTGTTCTAAAGCTAAGAATGTGTAATTAAAGTGATTACACCAAAGGACTTCAGCTATAACTGCTTTTATATTTTGTCAGGAAGAGAAAATTGGGAGTAAATGTAGAAGAACCATCCACTGGGGCGAGTCCTTAATATAATGCCTGAAAATGGAATTCCCAAGTAATATATTACATCAAAATAATAATTGAAAAAATTTACAACAAAGAAATATGTGCATTCTCCCTCTCAGCCGGTTTGTCAAACCATATAAGAGTAAAACAGTACATTAGGGCAGCTAGTTATGCATGATTTTATCATTTAATTTCCAAGAAATCCTGCAGTTAGTTAGCCCCATGCTATGAAGTCAGTGAAGCGCTTTTGTACACCAAATATTTTAAGAGACTTCTTAGCATTCTAGGTCTATCATGAGCTTGGGGGCAAGCAGTCAAAGTGCTTCATTTGTTAAACACCAAGATTGTGGCACCTGGCAGATTTTCAGTAGTACTCACAAAGAGAAGAAAGGAATATTTAGTATATCTAACAGAAAGGAAAGGATGCAAACATTCTCAATATAAAATGTCAAGACATAGCTCTCAATATGGACTATAGGAGGCAGTCCACTAAAGAGCTATAAAAATAATCAAGCTTTTTGGTTCTCCTCAGAGATGGTATCTGTTTGTCCTCAAAACTCTGAAACCAGTTCCCCAAAAATGTGATATTGGATTAAAAATAATGAGATTTTTTTTTAATAATAATGACTATTAGGCCCTTTTAAAATTTTTGATTTGATTTTTTTTTTTTATCTTTAAGATTCAGGTTTTCAAAGCCTTTTTTTTACAACCATGAGGCCTAGAAACTTATTTTACAATAAAAAAAGTTGAGAGATAGCTGGGATTGTCACACAGTTACTTGTCTTAATGAGCCGTGGCTTTAAGCAAAATGGCAAATATTGTTAGACATGCAATACAATTGCAAGCGTGTGGAGCAATAAGCATGTGCAGGTAGATACCAAAAGAATGAATATTGGATATGAGACCACCCCCAGGAATAGTGCTGTCTTGTGTTGATTTTTTGTTGTCAACAACAAAGCATATTGTTTAGTTGCAGTTGGTAAGAAATATTGTATTTTCTGTAATTCCTTTAGCAAAATTAAAAAAAACCCTGTCATTTCATTTTAAACATTCTGAAGTGTTTGTTTATTTTGTGTGAAACAAGAGCCAAATGTAAGCCCAAAATCAGATTTCTAAAACTGAGAAGACACAGGCCATGGAGACCTTTTGCCTGTTTTTTGCTTGAGCCATGCCTGTAACATCCTTTGTTATACAAAAGCTCTGTATACTGGATGATGTTTATGTTCCATTTACATTTGTTTGGAACATCTTTTGTTAAATGCTGATTGCCTAATTAAAACCAGTAAGTGCTTGTTGTTAGTATATTGTTTTAATTGATGTAAGCAGAACCCATATTGATAGGAAACCCTGCCACAGTATTTACTTCTTTAAGAATATATTTTCTTATTTGATTTTGCTTTAAGGTTTTTATAATCTTTTGGTTTTTTTATAGGGAGAAGCTACTAACTTAGCTGAAGAATGAATGTGGCATGTACTATATGTTATTTAGTTTCACCAATATTTTATGACTCAGATGCTGACTAACACAAATAAAAGGTAACCCCAAAATACAGTAGGACTGACCCCAAGGACAGGAACAAGCCAAAGTATGAAGCAGGAACAAGGAGATAACCAAAAGCCCTTGAAAATTCAAAAGCAGCATTACACAGCAAGATCCATAGACCCAAATGAGGACTGACCACTATAGAGATGGAGTGAAAAGATGAGGGGTTGGGGTTCATTCTGCAAACATCTAGGAGCATCAGATTAATGACCAACAGATGCCCAGTTCCCCCTCGTGTTCAATCTGTTTGGACATAAGATTGACTTGAACAACCTATATGCTAATAATTATATTCTGCCTGAAGAACTTTTGGGGTATATGTGTGTGAGTGTTGTGTCGGCAATTGCATTTTGAAATTTCTGAATTCACAATAAATGTAATGTATTGCCTTGTCCCCCTGAATAAGGTCCTGCTGTTTATTTCATTTATAACATCCCCCAGCTGCCTTATCTCTCTCTTTACTTTTCCCTGTCTCCCTTCTCATACCTCAATCTGCAAAGAGACAAGGAAGGAGAGAAAGGGAGTGGGGAGCCTCAAATGTAAACTATTTTTAAAGACTTTTTATTTAACTAAAAACCAAAAATTGATATAACAAAGTTCTGCACATTATTTCCCAAATGTTGTTTTGTTCAAAACCAAAACAAAAAAACACCAGCTCCAGTTGTAAGTCCACAGGCTTCTGTATGATTCTTATGTCTTGACTGAATGTCCCGCTGACCCAAGTTCAGTTTTATATGGAGCATTTGCAAAATATAGGTCATCACCTTTCTGCTTTTCACACAGCCTTTGCCCCAGCTCCCAGATTTCTTGCTGAAACTGTTTCTTCAGCTGGATGACTAAGTCATTGGGGAAAAAAAATAGTGAAGTTCTGCTCTCCAGATTAATCACAATATATACATTATTTAGCAAAGTATGTGATTGACTGGCTTTCCATGGCCAGCCATATTCAGATAGGTGAAACCATGGGTCCATGTCTGGTTGAAAGACTGCAATCAAAGAACCCTTATCAGTGGTTCTTTGTCAAACTGGGGGAATGTATCTGTTGGGGTTGAGTAAGCATCTGTTTTGGTCCAGCACTAATCAACATTTTCATTAATCATCAGTGGTGTACCAGGGGTCTCTGGCACCCAGGGACCAATCACACATTTGCACACACACCCTGGCCACACAGGGCAGTAGGTGTCCCAGAGCTGCCCCCCTCTCAGCTTCTCCAGGGGATAGAGGTCTGTATCTGCAGAGGGTGGAGGATTGGAAGCTTGAGGGTTGCGGGGGAAGATGCAGGATTGGCTCCACTTCTCCCCCTGCTTTTATCCAAAGCACAGTGCTCACACTGAGTATTCACTGCTCAGGCAGGTGAGCTTTTCAAGGCCAGCTTTACTCTGTATTTTTGCAGGGGAAGTGATGTTAATAGAGTAATGGCAAATAAGTGGTTGCTCTGCTTTTGTCTGTTTGTTTGTTTTAAGATGTAAAGTCACATTTGAGGAGTCAGGAAATCTTCCTCCCCTCTCTTCCATGCCAGGCAATGGTGACCATTCCCATTGCATACCATAAATGAGAGCATGGAGGTGATCACAGCCTCCAGACCTGCTTCTTCTCCTCTTCTCTAGCCCTTCCACTCTACTCTTCACCCTCCCCACACACACCCAAGAACCTGCTCCTATTTGAAGAGAGAGTTTGAGAAGATTGCAAGGTCCAGGTTTTGAAGGCAAGCCTAGTTTGATTTGCAAACGTTCTTATTTTCCTCCTCTTCGAGAAATTTCTACTTTTGACTATTTTGTTTATACCATTCTCCCTGCTTCAAGCATAACTCAATCTTATTGTTCTCTAGGGGGGACAATTTTTTTTTTTAATTATTCCAATATTTTCATTTACAACCCTTAAATCTTGGCCTTACGATAAAACTTACATTGTATAAAAAGCTATTCTGGTAGTTAAAATGCACTAATTTTCAGTAACATTGTTCATATTCAGCAGTTTACTTGCATTTTGTATCTGCCTTTATGTCTTAAATAATATAGGACTATATGGAACCTGCCAGTTTTGACTGACTTTTGCAACAGAGAATAGGGGCTTAGCAAGGAAAGAGAGTAGTAGGTAACAAGCAGAAGTCATTATTATTATTCATTTTTATAATGTTGATTTTTAATCAATTGTTTTTGTTGATGTGTTATAATCAGATTCCAACACAGCGGGCACTCATATAAATATTTAAATAAATGAATACAGGACAACACATAAAGAAAACTTATTGATGATTAAAAATTAATGAATGACAAAAGTTAAGATTTTCAAAAGTAAAAGTTTAAATTTAGGCTTCTAAATATGTATTTTGGACTAAAACAATAGGATCTATTGGATATTCAGAATTTCTGAAAAATTCAGACAGATGACTAATATAAATTTAGATACCTAGAGTTAGTCTCCCGTTTTTGAAAAACTGAACTCAGGAGAAAAAAAAAGAATACTAGGGAGAGATTTTAAAGGCACGAATGGTGGTTCTGTGTATAACTCCCACTGGAGTTTATTGGAAGTTGGGCACTTAACTGCCATTTTTGCCTTTGAAAATTAACGCATATGTACTTACATATCACCTTTTTAGGCAAGGATCTCAGTGGAAATAGAGGGAATTGAATCCATGTGGAGGAAAAAAAAATGAAGAAAAGTTTGAAGCAAACCCAGTGAAACAAAATGTGATATGCCTTGACTTTTTTTATGGTCTTCCTCAGTATTCTTATCAGGAAGTTAAAGAAGGATGGGTTGAATGAATGGACTAGATGACAGATTGTTTCAAAGGAGATAAATAGCTGGGCTGAATGGGTGGTAATCATCAACTCAATGTCTATTTGGTAGTCCATATCAAGCAGAGTGCTCAACAGGTTTGTGCTGAGGTCAATTTTGTTCAGCATCTTCATTAACAATCTGGATGATGGGAGGTATTACACTCTCAGCATTTTTATAGATGACAGTAAACTGATGAGGGAGTGATCGATGTGCAGGACAGGATGCAGAGTGACATATCTAGACAAATTTGAGGATTGGGCTAAAAGAAACTTAATGATAATCAACAAGGTTAAGTGCAGGTAATGTAGGTTGGAAGAATCCCATGTGCTACTATAGACTGTGGGATGACTGGCTAGGCAGCAGTTTGGGAGAAAAGGATCTGGGGATTACAGTAGACAAGAAACAGTGTATGAGTCAACAGTGCATCTTTATTGCTAAGAAAGCAATGGTGTATTGGGCTGCATTATTAGAAGCTCTGCCAGCGGATCAAGGGAACTGATTATTGCCCTCTATTAGTACCTGGTGAGGTCACATATTGAGTATAATATAAAGATTTGGGACCCCCACTGCAGAAAGAATGTGACAAATCAGAGAGATTCCAGTGGATGGCAACAAAAGTGTTTGTAAACAAGGAATGCTGTGACACTTTTGAAGACTAACATAGCTACTGCTCTGAAAAAAATTATTATGGGGCTGGAGCACATGACCTATGAAGATAGACTGAGGGAAGTAGGCTTATTTAACCTGCAGAAGAGAAGACTGAGGGTAAAGAGTTTGATAGCAGCCCTTTACTATCTGAAGGGGGTTCAAGGAAGGATGGAACTGTTGGAAAAAATTTTTTAGTAATATTAACTGTATTCTATCTTGTTATGATTGTTATAAAATTTATATAACTGTTACAAGGCGCGGGTAATGTTTAAGAGTGCTCCTCCCCAGAACTGGACTCTGGCTTGGCTGAGCGAAGGGAGAGGCAGCGATTGTTGGCAGGTAGCCAGAGGCTGCAGAGTCTGCCTAGCAACAGGCTATGACTATGGTTGCAGCCGTGTTTGTTTTGAAGGGCTGTGTGCAGAATCCAGCAGACCGTGCGGAGACAGGTAAGGGCCGTGCGCACAAGGCCCAGAAAGTTCCACACTTTTGCCTATGAGGGAAGCGTTGGCGCGAAACGGGGCGTGCGCTGATTGGTCAGTATGGCAGACATATAAGAGACTGTTTTTCCCTCAGGGTGTGTGTGGGGGGGGGGTTGCATGTGTGAGAGAGTGAGTGAGAGGAAAGGACTCTGGAGTGAGTGAAGGTGTGCTCTGTGGGATTTGGGCCTCGGAGATCCGAATAGGATTCCTAGCAGGCCGAAGAGGACAGCAGGGGAGGAAGTCCCTGAAGCAGTGAGCCTCTGGCCAGAACGTTCGCCAGCAGGCTTAGGACTTTGATAAAGGGGTGAAGGACTTTTGTTCTGGGACTGGCCAGAAGGGGCCCAGAAGAAGATGTACCACGTCTGGAGGACCGGGGATCCGGATCAACGCCCTCCGGTGAAGAAAAGGAGTGAGGACTGAACTTGGGATAAGAAAAACAGTTTGGAATGTGGAAAATAGTGGTGTGTTACCCACTGGGGGGGGGTTGGTTGATTTAATCTGGGAATGGTTGATTTAATCTGTTTGTTTGTTCTATAATAAATGTGTTATGGTTAATGAAGAATCGGCTTGACCCTTTATGACCTCACACTGACAGCTTGGTCGGAACAGGTTGATAGATGCCTGGGGAAAAGAGACCTGAGAGGTCCGGTGATTGGCAAATTTTCCGGAACAGAGATAGACTGTTTCCACTGGTAGTAGATGACAGAACACAGGAGCAAAGGTCTTAAATTGTAGTAAGGAAGGTTTAGGTTGGATATTAGGAAAAGCTTTTGCACTAGGAGGGCAGTGAAACATTTGAATGGGTTATCCAGGGAGGTAGTACAATCTCCATCCTTAGAGGTTTTTAAATGTGACTTGACAAAGCCCTGGCTAGGGTGATTTAGTTTGTTGATCTTGTTTGAGCAGAGCATTGGACTAGATGACCTCTTGAGGTCACTTCCAACACTAATCTCTGATTCTATGAGAACCACTGTATCTTTGAGACTGCTCAGATGGTAGAGATTAGCAAGCACCTAAAGGGACTGTAGTTTGACTAGCAATCCGAGAAACTATAATCTAGCAATAGGGGTGACACTTGCAATCATTAAGATTATGATACAGTAGAGATGGCAAGAATCAGAAATTTAAATCCAAATAACACAGCATTTGGGGACTTTGAAAATTACACCTAAACCTGCATCTGTTTTTTTTTGTAATTAGAACCTCTCCACTGCAAGGAACTAGAGCCCTAAATCCAAACACTCCTGAACTTTGTAAGGACCATATATTGAAAATCCAAACTCAGAACTGAGTATTGTGACTTGATTTAAACATTACCATGGAGACACACATGCTCTTTTTTGTTGCTCATACCCAATCATCCCTGTTTTGCAAAATAATCATCTTGTAACACTATGGGTATGTTCACACAGCAGTCTTATTTTGAAACAACAGAGGTTGTTTTGAAATAAGAAAGGCCATGTTCACACAACGCACCATTGTTTCGAAACAACAGCGTTGTTTCGAAACAACTTAAACACCATGTGGGGACGAAAAAACATTGTTTCGAAACGATTGTTTCGAAGCAATGCCATCTGAACATGTTGTTTTGAAACGATTGTTTCGAAGCAATGCCATCTGAACATGTTGTTTCGAAACAACAGTGACTCATTTAGAAATAACTGTTGTCTGAACATGCTATTTCACTTTGAGCTTTTTTCCTTAATTCGAATTAACAAACTGTTAATTCAAATTAACTTATTTTGAAATAAGGCATTATCAGTCAATCAATCAATCAAATCATAGGGCTGGAAGGGACCTTGTGAGATCATCGAGTTCAACCCCCTGGGAATTGAACCCAGGACCTTCTGCATGTTAAGCAGTTATTTCAATACAACTTGTATCGAAACAACTTGTCTCAAAAAAACCCCCCTATGTGTGAACATAGCCTATGGGTATTAGTGGTGACATATAATATGTCAAGTCAGAATAGTACATTGTTACCAATAATAGAACACATGCTATGAAATTTAGTGGCAACTTACAAAAAAGTGTCAGTGAGGGTCTACATGTAAAATGCTGAAGGTGTTTCAATGAAGATGCAACTATCAGCATAATTAGTCCACTTCCATTTCGAAGTGGTTGCTATGTTGATGCAAGAAGCTCTCCTGTTGATATAGGGCTGTCAGCACCAGGGCTTAGGTTGGTATAACTAGGTTGCTCGAGTGTATGGATTTTTTACACCCCTGAGCAACATAGTTGTACCAATTAATTTATAATGTGGACCTGGCCACAATAATATAGTATTAGTAATATATGAAGCTCCCTCTGTTATCACCAGATTCAAACTTTAACAAATAGGATACTGGGCTAGATGGACTATTTGTCTGAGCCAGGATGGCTGTTCTCATGTTAATACTTTACATTCAGGTGGTTCACTGAAGTGAGAGTATCATAACCTTAATGAGGTTTGTTTGAGAGCAGTGACATTCCTGGAAGATCTGTGGAACTTTTTCAATCTTTCCACCTTCCAAAGACCTGAGGTTTTTTCTCTCTCACTCCCATGCATAAAATATAAATTAGGCTCTGATGATATTTTGTAAAACAACCCATGTTTGAAAATCATCTACTGTACATCAATGAGTCTAAACTCTGTTATTCCATTTTAATGCTGGTTCAAGTTCATATTCATAGTGTAAATACAATGTCTAAATTAACTTCATAATGTCTCCCATAAAATGAATTAGTACAATATGAAATACTGCATCACTCCACCAAACATTTGCAACCTATAACATAAAGTATTTCCTTGAAAGTAGCTAAATACAGATTAAACTGGTATATGGTAACATCATCATTTATAAAGTAGAGCAAACCATATATCAATGAACGTGCACTCGTATCATCACTGTCAGCTCCTTCATTGTTTGGAAAAACAACAATATTCTTGCACTGCTGAGAAACTCATCAGAAATTTATATTTTCATATATATATTTCAAATCTCTACAGAATAACATAAATCTCAGTCACCTTATAATAGGGTAGGACTATAGACATCATTGTGCTTTTCTTGAAACAACTGCAATTATGACTCTGGAGCTTTTAAACAAAAGTGCCTGACCTCCTATCAAGAAAATAAACAAAGCAACAAAATCTAACAGCTTATTACTGTGTAAAATATGTTTTATAACAATATGTTTTTAAGTAATAATTATTATGATGTTGCTGCTGAAAACCACAGCTGCTACAGAAAATGGAATGATTCAATTTCTATAGCAAGTATGTATCCTGATGGAGCAGACTCTTTAGAAAACAATAAGGGATATTTTAGTTATTTTGGCTCTGATTTTGACCACTAGACAAAAATAGGGCTTCTGCTAGTGAAAAAATCAATATGCGATATCAGAATCAGGAAGGGACCCATTTTATATTCAGTCAGTCATAGAGGTTAATCCCTGGAGGTGCTAAGCACCCTTCACCCCTTGTGATGTATGCAAAGGAATTCTGCTATGGCTAGCAGCAAAGGGACCCAACTCACTACCAACTCATGGCACGTCCATTGTGTAATGAAGGAAGAGAAGACCTAGTTTTTTTCTTTCTCTACTCACTTCCTTTGCTCCAACCCTTCTCCACCATCTATACTTAGCCCCCACTATGATGGTAAGACTTGCTCCTCCTGTCCTCTGTAATCCAGCTCATCCTTCCTCCCACACACACAGAATCAATATCCTAAAATATCTTTTAATCCCCATGCCTTCCATAGATGAGGAAGATTCACTAAGGCAGAGAAAACTAAAGAGCAACTCAAGGGTGAAAGAGGACAAAGGAAATAGAAAGCATTAGTGCTCCCATAACTTCTCATTCTCAGATAAGCAGACTAACTCTTTTCATGTTTGACTGCAAATCTACAAAAAGTGGCCTATCCCTGAGATAAGTGTGTGAAAGTATAGAGTTTGTAGTGACCATGGTTCTCTAGGTACATCCAAGAACTTAGCTTCTCAGGGGAATGTCAAATGTGCATTTTAAAAATCATTCCTCTTTCAAAGTTAGCAAACAATATTATAGAAAATGCAATTGTCCCCGGCAGAGTTACTGTGTTAAATACAGAGATATTCAAAGTGCAGAATAGGGAGACTTTAACCAGGTTCCAGTGCCAATCCTAGATTCCCCATTACCGTATAATTGGACAGTGTAATTCTTCCAGTGTGCCTGATGATGAACCGAAGCACATAGAGACAAAGTAGCTTGCCATAAAGAAAGTCTGTCACCCAACAGGGATTTGACCCTGATAATTTAACCATCCTTCCAATCATAATTTCAGCACAACTCTACCTATGGCACTGCTTCTATACTTCTGTAACATCAGCATCTAATGCTCAGTTGCAAAATCAAGGACTCCTGCACCATACAAACGTGACATTACCACCTATTGCCCAATTTATGAAGAAAGCATCACTGCAATAAATACTACCACTCTTGATGTAGCCATCTGGCTTGATGAACTTCAGATGAAATTGTTTTTGCTGCTCTTCACCAACCATGTGATAAAAGGAGATAGCTGAAGTGGAGGAAAAGGAATCACAAATCTACCTGAAATAGTAGACTAGAAAACAGAAGACTCCAAAATAGATAAACAACAAACAAAGGCTGTACAATACATCAAGCACTTTTCAAGAGATAAACAGCCTCTTGTGAGGTACAGTCATCTGAAGATAACAAAATGTTAAAAACAGAGATTTTTCACTACATTTTTCAAAAAATCTGATATAGAGTTGCAAAGTAACAGCATCTTTTGAAACATCTACTATAAAGTCCAGTCTTGTTTAATCACTTCATCATTGGCTTTATCAAACGCCACCTATTTTTGCCAACAAAAATACAAATAAACAATGTGATATTTTAATATCCAAACCAGGTTTATGAAATATAAATTGTGTCCTTTATTCACATTCCCACCTTGAAAAAAAAAGCAACAAATCTGTACTGATTTGCAAAGTCATGGATGAATGCTGTATTAGAGTGATAAGATCCATAAAACACTTGCCAAAATAAGCAGCAGTGAGAATAAAAAATATGCTTCTCTGCTAACTCCTTCAAACTTTAACCAAGGAAATAGAATAATGTAAGTACTCCAGAATTACATCTTTCACTCTAATACCTCTAGTTGCACACATTCCAGTCATTCAGGGAAAAGATTTTCTTAGTCTGATTATATGCATTAATTTTTTTCCAACATTAGTTACTTTATTGCTCCAGTATCTATTTATAAGATTCGTTATTTAAATTCTTCTGTTTGGCAGACTCTATAGCATTGACTACAGGATTTCTTCAGTTACTCAAGAATGAAATCAAAGTTCTCCTTAAAAAATTTCAGAAGAAACCATAGAAAATATATCTGTATCTTCTTCAGGGCTTTTGATCCTTTGTGCCAATGTTACCAAGTTTGCCCTCCAACTCAGGGTATGCTCATTTATTAGGGTTACTTCATCCTGGGGGGGGGGGCTGCAGTTCTATTAGGGTATGTCCACACACACAGTTTAAATAGAAAAAACGCTGGTTATTTCAATTTAAAAAATGGTAGGTCCACACGATGTCCCCTTAATTTGAAATGAGGAACTCCCTCATTTTGATATAAGGAAAGTTATATTGATATAATAAAACCTAGTATTATATTGATATGACAGTTAGATGGAAATTGTTATTTTGAAATAACAGTGCAGACATGTTATTTCGATTTAACTGTTAAATCGATTTAACACTTTTTGCCCTTCTCCTTCCCAGGTGCTTTCCTTTTTCTATATATTGGGTGGAGGCACGGCCCAGTGAGGGGGTTATGTTGCCACACCTCCCATGGTTCCCCTCTCCTGAATCAAAATAGCAATTGTGTTTGTGTCTGCTCATGCTATTGCAATTTGGGGGTTTTTGGTGTGGACCTGTTAAATCCATTTTAACTTATCAATTTAATGATTTTATATTGATTTTATTAAATTGATACAAGCAAAATTGATTCAACCATGTATGTGCGGATATAGCCTTAGTGTACTGCTTGTGTCACTTGTGTTTTTATATGGAGCTCACTTCTCCCTTCTTCAAGTCCCTCCCATTGGTGCCACCTGGCAAGACCTACATTTCCCAAGACTGTGTTTCTAAATGTGTCTGAGTGGACTGGGTCTATCAGCACTCTCAATTGACCCCTTATGTGTCCCTGAACTAAGCAGGCTGGGTTACACAGCACTTCTCTGCTGCCACCCTTATATGCCCCTGGACTCCACAGGCTGGGACACAGCACTTTCAGCTGCCAGCCTTATAATATGGAGGTTCAGCACATTGGTAACCCCTTAATGAGCAAACCTTACAAGGAATTGGGCTTCACAGGGATCTTTGGCTAGATGAAAAAGGCGTTGCTGCAGAGCAATATAGGGAAGCCAAGAACACAAAGGAAGTCTGGCAACCAGCTTGATTAGAAGAGTTACTTTATTGCCAGGCACATAAAACTTATGAATAATTATAAAAGCAAAGAAGTACGCCCAAACATTTATGATGTTAATAACCATACAAAGAGAGAGAAATGATCACAGTTACAAGATTACCCAGTTTCAATTATAGTATTGGGGAAAGCTAGCCCAAGTGGATTACAAAAGATTAGGGTTAGAGAATAATAGTTGGACTAAGAGGGAAAAAGGGGGTGGGGAGATTGTCTCACCACTCAGTGCAGCTTGAAGGTATCCAGGAACCTGGCTGTTCAGCTTAGGATCTGGAGTGCTGAAGACAGGCAGAACCCCCCCCCCCCCCATGATCAGCAAGGAAAAGGTGAAATCCCAATGGACCTGCTGCAGCTTTTGGGTCCAGGCATCAGAACAGATCAGGCATCAGAACAAATTCAGAACTAACTCCCATGTAGAACTTGGATAGGGAGTTTTGTAGGGAAGAAACAAAGGTTCAAGGCAGAACACTAGGGTTGTTTTGGGGCAAATAATGGCTTAAGGGAGTACACCAGAGGTGTTTTGTTTATGTGAACAATAGGAGCTGATCATTCTTGGTGATGGGTGGCATTCTTCTGATGGAGCCTACAGTGCAATCAGACTCACTATGTCGGATTTCAGTTGAAGATCAATTGACTAGAATTGGTCAGATAACTGCTGGGCTGGGTTTGTGCAGGCATGAGTTCATCTCAGGAGCAGGGATCCCCCATTATGCAGTGCTTCCCTGCTTTGCTAGTCCCAGAGTTCTGTGCGACTCCTGCCTTGGAGCTTGGTTCTCCATTCAGTATGCTAATTCTGGTTCCATGCTTGATGCAAATGAAGTTTCTGTTGTCCGTTCAGTGTGCTAATTGCTCACATCTTTCCTGTAGCTGAGGCTAGAGGAGTTGCCCTAATTCCAGCACCCTTGTTCAAAGGGGTTTTAGGTGTTTCTCCCACTGCCTTTCATTGTTTCTGATTTCTGGTTCAAGCAGAGGCTGGAGGTGGTGGGGTGTGTGGGGAGGGTTGAGTCTCAGTGGCTGGATACTATGCTCTGATTCTCCAAGAACACAGAGATACCACGTAACACCAGGAGAGAGCCAAAGTATCCAGAAATGCCTTCCCTTAATTTCATTTTCTAAGTCTCTACTTTTTTACAAGAAAGAAATTGTCTTAATCAAATGACCCCATTTACCACTTATTTATTTTCTCTTCTGCTATCTTCAGAGCAGGGTCAGTTGGGCTGTGTCTACACTGGGAATTTAGTTTGACCTAAGGACGCTTAATTCAAACTAAATTAGTCTATGGCCACACTGGCTTTCCTTAGTTTGAACTATGAAATTCCTTAGTTTGAACTAAGGAAAGCTTAATTCAAACTTGTAAAACCTGCCTTTAGTTCGAAGTAATGGTTAGTTACCAACAATGGAGACGTGTTAGTTTGAACAAACCGTTAGTTCGAACTAAAGGCTTTCTTCCTCCCAGGGTGCCTTCCTTTTTTTTATGGGTTGGGCAGGGGCATGGTCCTTCTTGGATGCCAAGTTGCCACACTTCCCTTGGTGCCCCCCTCCTAAGATGAACTAGCAAGTCCTGTGTATGGACATGCTAGTTCAATTTAGGTTTCTAGTGTGGACATGCTAATTCAAACCAAGTTAGTTTGAATTAATCACAATTAGTTTGAATTAATTAATTCAAACTAACTTAGTTCAAACTAGCATTCCTAAGTGTAGACATAGCTCTGGTGATTTACAGGTTTTTTATTTTTTCATCTGCACTTTCTCCATGGCAGTGTCTTCTACTTTAGTGACCCTAAAAATAATAGAACCCAACTTTTCCTTTATTGTTTCTCAAAGTCTGATCAGAAGATGAATTTAGTATAAAACTTTCTTCCACTCTATTGGCCTTTGCTTTAGTAGGAACTTTGGATGCTGACTTCAGGCCACTAACTCGTCTTTACTCCTCTGCAGAAATTCTTTAGAGGGAAATTTCAGAAAAATACTCATTTCCAGTGAATCTTCATACAGTGCATCATAATGTTACCCTTACTCATGTATTTAAAACAAACTGATGTTCAAGTGTGCTCAGGGTGTGGTTAGTGCACCTGGGAAAGTGTGTGGGCCAAAGGTGGCTTTCTGCTAACTTTAGGTCTCCTTTTCTGGTAGATGGCAAGAACAGCCCCGAAGAGTAATTTCTCCAGGCTTGAATCCCCAAAACATATCACTCTCTGGCCCCCTGAACACACTGTACATTGAGAAGACCAGTTCTAAAGGGACAGCTGTGTTAGTCTAGTTCAGTAAAACAAACAAGGAGCCCTGTGACACTTAAAGACTAACAAATTTATTTATTGTATGAACTTTCATGGGAGAAAATTCAACTTAGGCTTTAGGTGCCACAGGACTCTTTGTTTGATAAGACCAGGAATAGGTTTCACAGAATCAGCTATGCTGGCTTTACAGTGCAAGCAGACTCCTCAGCTGGCTCCTTAAGCTCATTTACGCATGCAGGAGCTCAAAGGAATAGAACAGGATCCAGGCTACAGCCAGTAGTATGCAGTATGCATTAAATGTATATAATAAAAATATACATATGGTATGGAATTAAATATAGTCCATATATATCAAAACCAAAATTTAAAAATGAATATTAAACTTAAAAAGCAGCAAATGGTTTATGCCACTAGGAAGCCAGATGCTAACTATATTTACATTCACCTTAGTTTTGGGCTTTTAATCAGTGTTACAATACCCTGCTATGATTTAATACCATTATAGAATAGCCCAGCTAAGGAAAAATATTTTTTCTACATAAAAATGGTTTGGAAAAATTTCAGCTGTTGCATTTTGCTATTTAGCAAGTTTGCACCAAAACTGATCTGATGAAAATCAGGAAAATCCAGTGTATGTATTTATATTCTTGTATGAACAAAAGAGAAAGTTCTGATTAAAACACTATTGGGTCATTACTATAGAAAGGTGCTCTTAGTCCCTTCTACTTATTTGTCTTCCTTCCTAAACTTAGTGAGTATTCATTTAAAAATAGAGACTTAATCCAAAGGATTTGAAGTGTATTCTAAATTAATATTAGAAGGTCATTTTCAGCTTATCCTTTTGAACATGGTGCCACAACATATGTTGCAATATCTCTAATGTATTTTGATTCAGCAGTGTGTTATAAAGCATGTAGTTTCATACTTTAGACACAAATTCTTACCATGATTTTGAGATAAAAGTCAGATATGGATTATTATCTGAATTGAACTTTTTTGGTTTAATTGAAATGTTTTCGGAGAAACCTTTATGATATGATTTCTGTGTCTTGACTAAAGATATGAAAAGAAATGTCTTTATCTTAAGATGTGAAAAATGAAGACTTATCTCCCAGAACTGTATTCTCTAAATTTATGATTTGCTGAAAAACTCACGTTTTAAATATTCCAAAGGAAATTTACTAGTGTGCCCAGCTGATACACCAAGATGTGTAGGATTCTTTGCAGAATCAATAGAAAAGTAGTCTTTTCTCCATAGCCAATACTATGGTTCTCCTCTGTAAGAGGGGTTAGCTGAGGGATTTGTAGAATGGTGGATCCAATAGGCCTATCTCAGTTTCTTCAACAGTTCCATGTACATTCTCAGCTATTCTTCCATCACTCAGTGCACACAAGAACACTGGAAGCCCAGCTCAGCAGACCCCCATTGTGGATTCTTAGCATAATGTCCCATGCTTCTGCAGCAGATTTACACCAGCCTTGCTGTTGTCAAGGTCCCCATTGGGTTGGGCCACTGTTAAAACTATTTTGTAGGTCACTGACTGTGTTGAAGCTGCTGCTTCAGCAGATAGCCAAATCCATCTTTCCTATTTTACACTTCTGATCCATTTTGTTCCTTTTCACTTCTGTACTCAGTTTTCTTTTTATGCTTTTGTACTGTTTTAAGCATATGTATAAGTCCCAGTGAACTTACATAAAGAATGAAACTAACAGAATATATCCAGATTATTATTGTTTTGCCTTGTCTGATATATCCAACACATAAAAGAACCCTCACACTAACCATGAGTAATAAACCCTGCCCAATGCACAGAGCCCATCTATAATTCTTCAGCACACAGGAGAAGCCTTGTAGATCAGTAAATTCAGGGTCTGATATACAAAGGGAAGAAGTGAATCTAAAAGCTGAATATAGTCTGTTGAAAATGGCCTGCTGCCAGCTGTCTCCTGTGTAATGAGGTGTGGTAGAAGGATAAATTTAAGCACTCCAATTGTTTTTAACCACTGTGGCATATCATATGAGAGAAGTGACTTTTCAAATAGCCAGATCAGAACATGTAGAGTTCCTAGAGGTAAAGATCCATAACTTGAATTGAATCAGGGACACTAAGGCTATGTCTACACTTGCAAATTACTCTGGATTAGGGAGGCTTAATCTGGACTAATTTGATCTTTGTCTACACTAGGCTTTGCCTAGTTCAAACTGAGTTTGAATTAGTTTGAATGCTAAATTCAAACTAACTTCTTAGTTCAAACTTATTTCTAACTTTAGTTCGAACTAGCACGATGTAATCATTCTAGTATGAACTAAATAAATTCAAACTAGTGGTTAGTTTGAACTAACCACCTTTTTTTAGTTCAAATTAACTTTTAGTTCAAGCTAGCCCTGCTTTTTTAGTTCAAACTAAAAAGTTAATTTGAACTAAAAAAACACGGTTAGTTCAAACTAACTTCAAACTGCTTAGTTTGGACTAAGCAAGTCTGAACTAAGCAGTTAGATGTAGACATAGCCTAAGAGTATAACTGCACTGAATCTGGAGACATAATTTACAGCTCAGATAGGTATACCTACACTGTAATAAAAATAGCACTGTAGGTGGGGTCTGCATGGGCAGTGGAATAAATTGGCCACCTTGAGAACAAGCCTATCTAAAACTCTCCATACGTACAGCATTTACGACCTCTCCGTCACTGAGAATTACCTCACCCACCTCTGAAAGGCGGCCTCTTCTTATGAGTGCCAAGGAACATGGGAGAACAATTTAGAACATAAAGTGAATGATAACGTATCCGACTGAAGATGCTACAACAACTCAAAGTAGGCAGAATATAATTATTCAAATCGAAATTGGCTCAAGAGCACTGGGGCTTAATACCCCTGCTGTAGTGAAAAGTGCCAAGGGATCTTTAATAACACCGATTTTGAGGAAGAGAATTTGTGTGCTCAAAAATAAATTGAAAAACTGACATTACAGGATAAGATGTATGAAAATTATGCACATCCAAGTAAAAAAAAAAAAAAACCTCTGGTCAATTTTTTCATTATAACCATTTGGAATAAGACATTTTGTAATGAGAAATTAAACTGAAATTGAATGCCTCAGCCTATCAGAATGCTGGGATGCAGTACAAGTATTGGTTCCTATCTCTACATTTTCTTCCCACTCCCATTTCCTTCCTATCCCAATATTCAATTGCCTGAACTCTTACTGGTTGTGGGTGTCTGAATTGCATAATCACGATCCATGGCTACTCCTCTCGAACTTTTCACCATGCAAGGCACTGAATGGAAGTCTACCAACATTATGAAAAAACTCACATAGATACAGGAAAATATCATTTTCCTTTCCAAGTGCAACAAATCAACATCATACCAAATGGACTGAAAGTGAAAAATCTATTACAATTGACTTATTATACAAACTATGGTAAGAGATTGTGTCACACAAACCCTAGAGAATCGCCTGATCAGCATCATGTACAGCAAACAGGAGAACATCAAGAAAGAGCTCTCAGTCCTGGAAACTCTAATGAAAAGCCAAACTTCCACATAGCTGATGTTTACAAACACAAGACAGGCTCTCTACAATACACACTTTGCTTCTCTACTGAAGAAAAAAGGACATTAAACTTTCCAAGTTCCCACATGCCACAGGGACCACAACTGTGACATCCTGGACTCACCCAACAATATTGTAAATCTATCCAGCTATATGCTTAAACCAGCAGAAGAGCTTGTCTTGTCTTGGGGGCTCTCTTTCTGCCTCACTACCCCCACATACATGATACGGTTCTGCAGTTGGAAGCCTACTTTTGCCATCTCCAACTCAAGGAATAATTATACCATATCACTGAACAACACACTAACCCACAGATACCTTCCTACCAATGCTACAGGAATAAGAATTCTGCAAGGACTCTTACTGATGGTCAAAACAACAGATCAGACTTTTACATAGAGTGCTACCACCAACAGGCAGAAACTGAGATTGTAGACAAGCAGCATCATTTGCCCCATAACCTCAGCCATGCAGAATGTGGTGCTATCCATAGCCTCAAAAACAACTCTAAGATTATAATAAAAAGGCTAACAAAGGAGACGCTGTAGTCATTGTCAGATTACAAACAGGAAACTGCCAGACAACTCTCCAGTACCACATCCTATAAGCTGCTACCCTCTGATCCCACTGAGGAATACTAAAAGAAACTAGAACATCTGCTTAAGAAACTCCCTGAAGAAGCACAGGAACAACTCTACATGGACACACACCAAGAGCCTCAACCAGGGGTATTCTATCTGCTATCCAAGATCCAAAAACCCAGAAATCCTGAATGCTCTATTATCTTGGGCATTTGAAGCAAGGAGTCACTCACAGCAGGATTGTCAGGCTATTTGGACTTTCTCCTCAGGCCCTACACCACCAGAAGTCCTATCTATTTTCATGATACCACTGACTTCCTAAGAAAACTACAGTCCATTGGTGATCTCCCAGAAAACACCATCCTAACCACTATGGATGCAGAAGCTCTCTAAAACCAATATTCCACATAAAAATGGACTACAAGTCATCAGGAACAGTTTTCTTGATGATGACAAGGCACACCTGGTAGCTAAACTTTGTGACATTGTCCTTACCAATAGCTACTTCAGATTTGATTTGATGACTCTATGATTTGGAGATGATCTATACCTTCAAGTCAGTAGCATGGCTATGGCTACTTGGATGGCCCCACACTATACCAACATTTTTATGGTTGACCTAGAATATAGCTTCCTTAAATCTCATCCCCACATAACTCTCCTTTACCTATGCTACACTGATGACATGTTCATTAACTGGACTCACAGGAAAGAGTCCCTTGAAAAATTCCACTGGGATTCCAACAACTTTCACCCCACCATCAACTTCAGCCTGGACTAGTCCACACAAGAGATCCACTTCCTGGACACTACAATACCAATAAGGGGTGGCCACATTAACACCACCTTGTACTGAAAACCAGCTGATATCAATACATAATTTCATGCCTTCGGCTTCCACCCTGGACATATTACATGATCCATCATCTACATCCAAGCTTTAAGATACAAAAGCATTTGCTCTGATCCCTCAGACAGAGACAAACACCAACAGAATCTGTATCCAACATTCCTAAAACTACAGTACCCATCTGGGGAAGTGAAGAAACAGATCAACAGTTAGATGGGTACACAGAAGTCACCTACCACAGGACAGACCAGACAGAGAAAACAACCGAAAATCACTGGGCATCACTATAGCCCCAGCTAAACTCTCTGACATATCATTAAAGACCTACAACCTATCCTAGAAGATGATCCCTCACTCTTTCAAGCCTTGGGAGGCAGGCCAATCCTTGCCCACAGACAGCCCCCCAACCTGAAGCAAATACTTATCAGCAATTGTATAACATACAACAAGAACACTAACCCATGAACCTATCCCTGCAACAAACCCCATTGCCAACTGTGACTAAACTTTGACTCCAGTGACACCATCACTGGTCCCAACAACATCAGCCACAACATCAGGAGCTCATTCACCTATACACCTGCTAATGTGACATATGTCATCTGCAATGCCCCTCTGCCATGTACATTGGCCAAACTGGGCTGTCCCTACTGTGGCAAACTGCTGGTTTTCTGACAGTCGGTCTTGCACTTTTCTTTAGTGGAAGTGGGTCAGGGCAGACCCCAAATGCCTAAGTCTTGCCTCTATGGGGCACTTGCACTGGGTAAACTACAGGGAGGGGAGAGGCAGTTTGGAACCAGGGCCCACTCTCTACTCTGGGTCCCAGCACAGGGGCCCTATGAAGTGCAGCTATGTGCTGCTAACTATGTCCCAACCTACACTTCTTTGCCCTGGACTGTCTTCCTCCTCTGTCCTTATAGTTCCTTGTGCCTGGTCTCCCCTTAGGCCAGGTTTCTTTTCTCAGTCAACCAGTCTCAGACACACCTTTCTTTCTCTTCTCAAGCCAAGTTACCTTTTACAAATTCCTCTGCTCCTTTGGTCTCCACAGCACAACCCTCCTGTTCCTCCTCCAGTTTGTTCAACTTCTCTTTGGGGTGGGGCAGCTTTTATCAGGCACCTGGCTAGGCCTTAATTGATCTCAGGTGCCTCTAATCAACCTGCAATAACTCTGGTTAGCCACTGGGGAACAAAGCCTTCAGCATTCTGAGGCTCACATATCTACCTTCTTCTACTCTCAAACTGCCTGCTGGCTTTGATCTCTCACAGTACCCAAAAGAATAAATGGACACAAATCAGACATCAAAAATGGTAACATCCCTTAACAAGTAGGAGAGGACTTCAATCTTCCTTGATACGCTGTAACAGAATTGAAAGTTGCCATAATTCAATAAAAGAACTTCAAAAGCAGATTTCAGCATGAAAGTGCAGAGCTGGAACTCATATGCAAACTTTACACAATCAGACTGGGTCTGAATAGGAACTTGAAATGGTTATCTCATTACAAAAAGTAATTGACCCTGTTCACACTTTCTCACTTTCTAATGAACTGTTATGAATGCACCTCATTGACCCTAACTAAATTGACTTTGTTAGCACTTGCCCTGACCTTGTAATGTTTCTCAGCCTTGCAAATATAACTCCTAACTGTCATTTCCACTTTATGCATTTGATGTAGTGAGTTGCAGCTCAGGAAAGCTTATGCCCAAAAAAATTGTTCGTCTTCAGGGTGCCACAGCACTTCTGTTGTTTTTGCTGTGTATGAACTAACTCAGCTACCCCTCTGGAACCTATGCACTATACATTTATTTCTCAGTAACAGTACAGTACAAAAACCATTTACTTTCTGACTGCCTGAGAGCTATCAATAGTCAATCAGGCTATGTCTACACTTAAAAGGTTTGTTCAAATTAACTGAATTCAAACTAACTAATTCAAACTAATAATGATTAGTTCAAATTAAGAAACCCTAATTTGAACTAGCATGTCTATGCACAGGACTTGCTAGTTTGAATCAGGTAGGGGGTGCTATTGCATTGGGAAAATCAAGCTGTGGTTAATTTGAACTAATTAATTCAAATTAACACACCTACATTGGGTTAATTCGAACTAATAAATTCAAATTAACCAACACTTTGAAGTTAAGCGTGGTTTTATAACTTCAAACTAGGCTTTCCTTAGTTCGAACTAAGGGAACTCCTTAGTTCGAACTAATGAAAACTAATGCAGACATGAACTAATTTAGTTTGAATTAAGACTCAAACTCAAATCACCATGAGGGCTGGATGAGGACTAATAGAGGGCCGCAAGAGGACTAGTACATTAGCCTGAGGACCGCACCACTGAAACATTTTCATACAATGATATTGTAAATATAAGTAATGATCATGCCATTGTTGGCCACAGAAAATAGCATTAGGGGCCGCATGCAACACACAGACCATGTGTTTGAGACCCCTGGTGTAGACATACCCTCAGAGTACAGAGATGTGCACAGTTAGTGTGTGTCTATTTCTTAATCACTCTATTGTGAGTATACAAATCTCTTTGTTACTGGCTATTATAATCTACCAATTTTGGCTCCTGACTTTAGAATGGTCCAGCTTTCTGAACATGAAACTTTTCAGAAACATAGAAAATAGAGCTTTCAGACTACAGAAAGACAAAGTATTAAACAAAATGGGATTTTTTTAAAACTTTCTGACTAAATTCTTCCATCCTTCTATTCCCACCATTCCCTTACTTAACAGTGGCTAGGCTGTTTTTCCCACAGTTCATTGTCATGTCCTTATGTTTAAAATGAACTCAATTGTGTTCTTTTCAATGGGAGGCAGAAGACTGAGTCTCATCCTTTTCCTGCTGCTCTCTTAGTCCATCCCTTACCCATAAGTCCACTCCGTGGGTATGTCTACACTGTGTGTTTAAGTCGACGTAAGGGCCCTTAAGTTGACTTAAACAAAGCCCTGTCTACATTGCAGGGCAATAAAGTCGACTTTAGCATCAGGTAAAGTCGACTTTATAACTTCCACTTATAAAGTCGACTTTACAGTTAAGTTGACTTTATTAAGTCGACTTAAGGTAATGTGGAGGGGTAGTTGCCTTAAGTCGACTTAAGTGGCCTTCCAACTACAGAAAACATGGGGATGGGGACTGGCTAGAAGGCACAACACAGCTGGGAGCATTCCCAGCTGTGTGGACCACAGCCAAACTCCACATTATCCCCGACTGATCCGGCATCTCCCCCCTTCTGAGCCAGACCGGGCATCACAGCCCACCCCAACATTTCCCCCATTCTCAGGCCGACCCCAGCATCTCAGCTGGACCCTAACATCTCCCCACATTGCAGCCAGACCTCAGCATCTCAGCCAGACCCAGCATTTCCCCTCATTGCAGCCCGACCCCAGCCTCTGCCCACATGGCAGCATGCCCTAGCATCGCAGCCCAACCTGGCATCTCCCTGCATCGCAACCTGACCTCAGCATCTCAGACCAAACCCAGCATCTCCCCCGTTCTGAGCCCTCCCCACGTCTCCTCTGTTCTTAGCCTACCTTGCGTATCTCCCCCATTCTTTGCCTGCCCCACTGTCTCCCCTGTTCCTAGCCCAACTCTGCATGTCTCCCCCATTCTCAGTCCAACTCTGCCTGTCTCACTCCTTCTCTGCACAAATCCATGTGTCCCCCCTTGCCCTTCTCAGTCCAATCCTCAGTGTCTTCCCTTTTTTTGCCCAAAGCTGTGTGTCTCCCCCCCCCCTTCTCTGCCCAACCCTGGGTGTCTCCCCCTTCTCTGCCTAAACCCCTGTGTCTCCCCCTTGCCCTTTTCAGCCTGATCCTGCCTGTCTCTCCCCTTCTTTCACCAACCCTGTGTGCCTCCTCTTCTCAAAGGACCCCCCTGATATTGTTGTAAAACAAACAAGGAGTCCAGAGGCACTATTTAAGAGTAACAAATTTATTTACTGGATGAGAGAAAAATTCCATTTCATCAGACAGTTTGAAGATGGGGGAATTTACAGAATGATAGGAAACAAATGCAGGGGAGCAAACCAAAGCAGTTGTTAAGATTCAAACACTGGCAGTCAGCACATGGAAAGAAAGAAAGAAAGAAAGTTTCTATTTCTTCTAGATTAGATTGTGTGAAAGCAGGATTAAATCCTGACTATGGATTTTTTTTTTCCCATTATAACAGGTGATTTGACTTCACCTTCCTCTATGTGCTGCTTCCCGGTGTTTGAATCTTAATAACTGCTGCTTCCTGCCCCTGCACTGGCAGTTGCCTGCAGCACCTGTTCCAGAGCCAGAGGAGTCTGGGCAACACAGGGAGGGTGTGGAGTGCTGCGCTGGCACATGGCTGTGCTACATCAGGCTTCCTGGTGTGCCTGGGCTCCCTGTTACTACACACAGTATGGAGGGTGGTGTGGTCACTCACTTCCTGTAGTAAAGGAGTGGCCAGAAGAGTGGGGGCACCTCTGCTGTGGTGCACTGGGGGTTAGGTACCCACAATGCGCCACTCCTAGGGTGACCTAGCAGCTGCCAGTGTGGACGTGGGCAGTCTCCTGGCATTTTGAGTGTGGACGTGCTAAGCCAGCTTAATAAGGTCTACATTAAGCATACTTTATTAGCCCGGCTTAACCAAGCCTGTAATATAGACATAGCCAGTGAGAGCTACCTCACCACGGCTTAATCTGATGTAGAGCATAGCCCCTTCTCTTTGACAGTTTCTCTTTGTGTGGGAAAGGGCCAGAAGAGGTAGGGAATGGGCAGAGTGTGGCGCTATCATGTTCTGTTTCCAGACCAGAATATCTGGTCAGTGATGAGGAGGACGTAAATGTAAACTCTTTCAAGGCTTGTAGTAACACTGCTCCCTTACTTTCCAACAGTGTGAAAAATCAGAGAACTGTGATACAGAAAAGTATCTGAGGCACAATGTCTCCTGAGCTTCTGCACCTTGCAAATCACCCTTTGCTCAGCGACAGGCAAATTCCAGTCCATTATTTGTTTGCACTGGGCGTATTCTAGTCTCCTGCAATGTAAGCAAACCTTATTGCACTTATTGTTGGGGGTGGAGGGTAGGGAATCTTTGCTGACTGCTAGGGAGGCAAGAGGAGATAGGTGAAGAAATGATGGGTGAGGAAGGTGAAAAGGGAAGTGAGAAAAAAGAAAAGTGGAAATATTTGGGGTGAGAAGAATAAAGATTAAAAAGTAAATTTAGCAGTTTTAATGAATTTAAATCTAAATATTTAATGGATGAAAAAAATCAGTATAACAACTGATGGTGCTTCCTACTCACTCAGTGACTGGACTCGTTTCCTTCTTGGCCTTTCAACTGAATTGTTTACTCAGCCCAGGATATGGTTATCCCCTAAGAGGAAGTATCCTTGAATTTTTATAATAAATGTCTATATCTTTTAGCTGATATCACTGGGACTACTCAATTCTTAGAGGATTATTTGCACAAAGTGTTGTAGACTCAGGTCAAAACTGACTAAAGATACATCATCACAGTCAGTCTTGAATACAGAAGCTAGGCATTAGGTAGGCAGGAAAATTGAATGATCTGCTAATACTTAGAAGGTGGTGCCCTCAGGTCAAAACTAGGATACTGAGTGCAATAGGAAAAATACTGATCCATATTGGTAAAGCAGGATAAATAATTGTGTGTAACTGTCCTTTGAGATGGGCTGCTCACATACATTCAGTTACAGGTGTCTACGTGCCCCAGTGCATGGTTATCTGGAAACTCTTTTGCCCTAGCCTGTCACCACAGAGTCAGTGGCCGATGCCCCCTCTGTGCCGTGACCGCAGCTATATATATGACCCTGACCCTGACCCCCCCCCCAATCCCTTCTTTTTGCCAACTCTGAGTAGCAGGGATGGAGGGAGGGACCTGAATGTATGTGAGCAGCCCATCTTGAAGAAGGACTGTTAAATCAGTAACCCACTGTTCTTCTTCAAGCGCTACTCACATAATTCAGTTACAGGTGACTGCTAGCCATACCCAGGATGGTGGGCGGAGTTACAGCTTATCCATTTTGAATACGGCTCTGCCCAGCGCGGCATCCTCTCGTGACTCTTGGACGATTGCATTGTGCATCATGAAAGTACGTACCGACAACCACGAGGCTGCCCTACAGATCTCCTGGATCAGGACCTGCACAAGGAAGGCCATTGAAGATGTCTGTGCTCTCGTTGGCTATGTCTACACTACAGAGCTTTATTAAGCTGGCTTAATAAGATCTACTTTACAGCAGCTTAAAGTAGACCTTATTAAGCTGGCTTAGAGCATCCACACTCAGAATACCAGGAGACTGCCCGCATCCACACCGGCAGCTACTAAGTAGCACTAGGAGTGGTGCATTGTGGGTAGTTGGCCCACAGTGCACCACAACAGAAGTGCCCCCTCTCTCCTGGCCACTCCTTTACTGCAGGAAGTGAGTGACCACACCACCCTTCATATTGTGTGTGGCAACAGGAAACCCAAGGAGTTCAGGGAGCCTGACCCAGAAATTTGCCAGCACAGCAGTCCACAATCTCCATGGATTGCCCAAACTCCTCTGGCTCTGGACCAGGTGCCACAGGGCAACTGCCAGCACAGGGGCAGGAAGCAGCAATTGTTAAGATTCAAACACAAGGAAACGGCACATAGGCTATGTCCACACCAATGTTCCCTCTAAGGGGAGAGGGCAGCTGAGCAACTCCGGTTGCTTGCTGCGCTCCGCCCCCCCCCGGGGCCTGCTGCGCAGCCCCTCCCCCCGCTCCTGACAGCCCCCCCGCTGCTCCCGCTCAGCTCCCCCGCTCCCGCTCGCCCCCCCGCTGCTCCTGACAGCCCCCCTCCCGCTCACCCCCCCACCTGACAGCCCCCGCTCCCGCTTGCCCCCCCGCTCCTCCTGCTAGCCCCCCCTCCTTACAGCCCCCCGCTCACCCCCCCCAACTTACCTTGGGGCTGGACTGGAGCCAGAGGGCCCAGCCATAACACCCGGGCCAGAGGAGCTTCTCTGGGCGGGAGATTTCAAAACTCCCAGCCGCAAAGGAGTTCTGTGGAGGGACTCCGGCTGCCGGCAGTGTGCTGCTGGCAGCTTTCGCTGTGCTGGTGGCTGTGGTGGGCTGCGCTGCAGCACGCCAGCGCAGCTTAGAGGGAACATTGGTCCACATGCAAGCCCCCTGCCCTCCTGGTGCTCCTGCCGCGGGGGGCTTCCCCTGCCCCCCCGCCACTCCTGCTGTTGGTGGGGGGCTTCCCCTGCCCCCCCGTGGCTCCTGCCAGGGGCGGGGGCATTTCCTGGCGCCCCCCCGTGGCTCCTGCCGTGGGCCAGCCCGGGGCCACCTCCCGTCCAGGGTTCCCCAGAGGGGGGGCAGTGGGCAATCCTGGGCCGGAGGATGTCCCAGCCCTGCCCATGGCAGAAGCAGTGGGGGGCACCGAGGAAGCCCCCCTGCCCCCAGCAGAAGCTGCGAGGGGGCAGGGGAAGCCCCCCACCCATGGCCAAAGTGGCAGGGAGGCAGGGGAAGCCCCCTGCCCCCTGCAGAAGTGGTGGGGGGCAGGGGAAGCCCCCTGCCCCCAGCAGGAGCAGCGGGGGGGTTAGGAGGGGGGTGCCAGGGAACCCCCGGGGATGGGGCACCCCAGGCTTGGGGACAGCCCCAGCAGTGGGGTGAGCTGCCCCTGGAGTGGCCACCCTGCAGGGGCTGCAGTCCCCCTGATGGGGCTGTGGGGCCAGCAGCTCCCCCACAGCCCGGGCAGGGGGCAGAGCCCTGGGGGTGCCCCAGCCGACTTCCCCCTGCTTCCCTTTGCCGGGGGTAGGGGGGCAAAGGGGGCTGAGGCACTCATCCCCCCCTGCTCCCAGCAAGGGGAAGCGGGGGGGGGAAGCCGGCTGGGGCACCCTCGGGCCTGCTGCACTCCACTCAGCACCCTCGCCAGGGTGCTGATCCCTGGCCAGGGTGCTGAGAGGGCGGGGTGGGACCTTCCCCCCAGGGTGCCATGCACCCTGGGGGGAAGGTCCTTGTTATTTCAAAATAATCCTTTTTTTGAAATAACATGTCCAAACGACTTATTTCAAAACAACTGGTTTCAAAATAAGCCTCCTTTCAAAAGCAAAGTGGTTTAAGCTGTTTCGAAAGGAGGGCTCTTGTTTCGAAACAAAGAGCTCCCTCCTTTCGAAACAAGAAAATATCGAGTTGACATAGGGACTTTTATTTCGAAACAACCAGTTTTGTTTTGAAATAAAAGCCCTGTGTGGACATACCCATAGAGAAAGATGAAGTCAAATCACTTGTTGTCAAGGGAAAAGAATCCATAGTCATGATTTAATCCTGCTTTCACACAATCTAATCTAATCTAAAAGAAATAGCAACTGACAGCAGACGCCCAGGGATTCAGCCACCCATGGGCATGGATGGGGGGGGGGGCTGTATTTAGATACAAAAAATGACAGCAGAGCTCACCCTCTTCTATCTCTCAGGAACTAGTAGATGCAGGGTTTTTTTTTAAAAAAAATCAAACACAAAGTAAGTCTTATCATTATCATATTAAAAGACCAGCTAAAACTGCTCTGGTCTTCTTAGCCTCCCTCACACCACTCCCAGGGATTCTTTGGGGGGACAGGAGCACCCAGGCTGTTAAGAGGCATCAGCCACCTAGTTGCGCATCCCCTCTCATGACCAATGCCCCTGGCAGATTGGAAGTTGTGGGAAGTTGGGGAAACAGGAGCCGTCGGCTCAGTCACTTCAGCAGCCCTACTCTGTTGTTTGAGTCGAAGGAAGCTAAACCCAACCATGAGGTGAATTGTTTCAAAGCTACAAATCCTGCTCACATGCACTGTGAGAGACTTGAAGGATGTCCCAAATACAGTGGACTCCCCATGGCACTGAACCCTGCCCCGACAGATCCTTAGTGTAAACCTTGGTTCACAGCTAGAAGAAAATGCTGCTTCCCTAAACATGGGGTTTTCCTTCTTAATTGCTTTGGAAAGAGCCAGCACTGACCCCAGCCTTGGTTTTCTGAAAGTGAAAATGATCCATGGTGGCTCTCTGGTGTGCTTGTGTGTAAAAGTCTTGGTGCTGGGGAAAAAGGTGTCTGCTCCAGTCCGGAGGAAATCTCACAGCTCAAGCAGCTCAGTTAATGAGACTGGTGTTGGCAAAGCAGAATGTGGGAAGTCTGCTCTATGCCCGGATCCCAGACGTGTCCTTTTTCCCTTCAGCCTGGATCCCTGACACATCCCTTTTTCCCTCAGCACCAATCCCCACCATGTCTCTTTCCTTCCCTCCCCAGCCCCTGATCCCTGCCACATCTCTCTTTTCCCCCCAGTCCCAATCTCTGCTGTGTCTCCCTTTTCCTTCCTCTCCAGCTCCCGATCCCCACCGCATCCCTTTTCTCTCTGGCCCCAATCCCTGCCGCATTTCTTTTCTCCCCAGCTTGGATCCCTACCACATCTCCCTTTTCTCCCAAGCCTGGATCCCTGCCGTGTCCCTTCTCTCCAGCCCCTGATCTCCATGTTTCAGATGGCTAGGAGTCCAATTAAGATGACTTAAGTCAACTCTTAGTCCACATTGGCTTAAGTTGACTTAATAAAGTCAACTTAACTGCTGAGTTGACTTTTCAAGTGAGAGTTACTGAGTTAAGCAAATGCATAAATTGACTTAATACCTTCTTGGTGTGGCTAGGGCTTTGTTTAAGTCAACTTAAGGGGCTTCAGACATAGCCATTGAGTGCACCCTGACCCTCCTGAGGAGGGGTGTATTTGATCTCCTGTAGCAGTCTTTAATACAGTTAACTATCCATTTGGAGGTGAACTGCATTGTCACTGATTAACCTCTTTTCTGTTCTGCAACTGCAATGAAGAGTTGGGAGGTCTTGTGAAATGGGCGTGTGTGCTAAATGTATGTAAGAAGCACCCTCCTGACATTTAGGGTGTGCTACTTCCTCTGTTTCTCCATAACCTGAGGCTCTGGGAAAAACACCGAGAGGCAAATGTCCTGGTTCAGGTGGAATGGGGAGGCCACCTTTGGAAGGAAAGTTGGGTGCAGTTGTAAGAGTGCCTTGTCATCAAAAAACCTTATATACAGGGGTTCTGAGGAGAGGGCCCTCAGTTCCAAGACTCATCTCGCTGTGGTTATGGCTATCAGCAAAGCCACTTTCCACAAGAGAGCCAACAGCATGCAAGAGTCCCAGGGTATGTCCACACACAGTCCTTATTTCGAAACAACAGAGGTTGTTTCGAAATAAGGAATGGCATGGCCACACGACGCACGGCCATTTCGAAAGAAGCAAACCGCTTCTTTCGAAATGGCCATGGTTCTTTCGAAAGAAGCTAAACCTCGTTGCCTTTCGAAAGAGCGTTGTTTCGAAACGGTTGTTTCGAAACAACGCCAAGTGGACATGCCCTTCCGAAATAACTGGCTGAGCTTCCTCCCAGGGTGCTTAGCACCCTGGGAGGAAGTGCCACCCCCTCAGCACCCTGTCCAGGGTGCTGAGGGGAGACAAGCTGCAGGGCACCGGGGCGCTGCCCCCAAGACCAGCAGGGAGCCCTGCGGAGGGGCGCTGATGCCCCCCCTCTCCCCGCCGTTGGGGCTGCTCAGGAGCCCGGCAGCCGGGTGCCGGGGCTCCCCGCTCTGCCCGCTGCCGGGGCTGCTGCCAAACCCCACAGTGGGGTCCGGGGGCACCCGGCTCTCCCTGCCGCCAGGGCTGGCGGCAAAGCCCGGGGCAGGGAGGCGGGGCCGCGGCTTTTCCCTGCCGTGGGGGCAGCAGCCACGGGGAGCCAGGTCCCGCCGGCCCCTCCGGCCCCGGGCTCAGCGGGGGCAGTGGTTGTGAGCCCTGCGGCTCCCCCGCCACCAGCTCGGGGGTCCTGCAGCCCCAGGGGAGGTGGCTGCAGGGCGCGGGGTGAGCCGCCCGGGCTGTGGCCACCTCCCCCGGGGCTGCAGGACCCCCGAGCTGGTGGCGGGGGAGCCGCGGGGCTCGCAACCACTGCCCCCGCTGAGCCCGGGGCCGGAGGGGCTGGCGGGACCCGGCTCCCCGTGGCTGCAGCCGCGCGCCGGAGCCGCTCCGCCAGCTTGGGGGGCAGCAGGGGCGTTAAAGCCCCTGGGGCGCAGTGCCCCGCTGCCCGCTCCTGGCGGGTGCCTGCAGGGGGCTGCGGGCACCCGCCAGGTGAGGCGCAGTGCCTGCAGCCCCCAGAGGAAGCGAAATAGCAGGTCCACACTGTGGACCTGCTATTTCGCTCCCTTATTTCGAGGACACAGTTTTGTTATTTCGAAACAAGTTATTTCGAAATAACAGGTTTTTCGAAATAAGTTATTTCGAAATAGCTTCTTTCGAAATAACAAAACTGTGTGTAGACATAGCCCCAGGGTTCATAGGATGACTCTGCTAAGTGGAGTACCACTTTCAAGTCCCACTGAGGAGCTGGGTCTCTGGGTTGTGGGTAGATCCTCTCAATCCCCTTCAGGAACCTAACAGAAGTAGGGTGTGAGAACACTGAGATCCCTTCCATCCTATCATGGAGGGCCAAAATAGCTGCTAAGTGGCCCTTGAAAGAGGGGGTTGATAGGCCCTTACCTTTAAGGTCTAGGAGGTAGTCGTGTATGAAATGAATTGGGACTGACTCTGGTACTACCCCTCTTTCCATGGACCACAGAGAAAAATGTTTCCACTTAACAGTGTAGGTGGCCCTTATGGAGGCCCTACTATTACCAATCAGTACCTCTTTAACTCTCTCTGAGCAGTGTGTTTCAGTCTCATTTAACCATGCAGCCTCCAGGCTGTTAGGTATAGCACCTTTTTGGCTTGGATGCTATACCCAGGCTGAATTCTGTGTTAACAGATCTACCCTGTAGGGGAGGTGGAGGGGTGTGTCTGCCGATAGGTCCTGTAAGGTTGAATACCAGTGTTGCGTGGGCCAAGCTGGAGCTATCAGTATTATGTCTGCTCCATCCTTTTTCACTTTCAGAGGACTCTGTGGATCCAGGGGATCGGGAGGGGGGGGGGGGGGGGTGATGACACAAACAACAGAGCCCCCCCCCCCAAGTGATTAAGAAGGGATCCAACAGCAGGCCCCTGTCCCGGCCCCTAAGACAGCAAAAATGGCAACACTTCTGGTTCTAGAGTGTCACGAACAGGTCCATCTGGGACATGCCCCACTGATGAATGTATAGAATAGTCTCTGTGTGCAAGGACTACTTGTGATGAGACAGGAATGTCCTGCTTAGGAAGTCTGCCGTGCTGTTGTCTATTCCAGGAAGGTTGGCCATTACCAGGGTGAAGTTGTGTTTCAGGGCCAGTTCCCAGAATTTGGTAGCATCCGTACAAACAGCCAAGAAGCAAACACCCCCTGGTGGTTTGTGTAGAACATGGTGGTTGCGTTGTCCATTCTGTTCCCTCTTTATCAAGTGCAGGATGACCCTGTAGGCCAGGTGGATGGCTCTGAGTTCCTTCACGTTTACGTGAAGGAGACTGTCCATGGATGACCAGTTCCCTTGGGTTGATAGGCCCTCCAACATGTGGCCTCCCCAACCCATGTCTGATGCATCAGTGATCAGCATCACCAAGGGATTGGAGGTCTTGAAGGGAATCCCCCCCAGGGTAAAGGGTGGGTTCCACCACATTTCCAATGTTTCCAGGACATTGCAGGGAAGTGAGAGTACCTTGTTCAGAGGGTGCCACTAGGGGTGGAAGACTGTGGCTAGCCAGAGCTCAAAGGGCTTCTTCCTCAGCTGGGCCATTCTTATCATAGAGGTAGAGGCCTCCATGTGACCCAGGAGCTGGAGGCAGTGCCCGGCCATGGTAATCAGGGCATCTTGGAGCTCCAAAATGATGGTGCAAAGGGACTGAAACATGGATCGGTGCAGGGATGCTTTCTCTTTTATGGAGTCTAGGAGAGCTCTTATAAACTCTATTTTTTGAGTAGGGAAGAGTTTTGATTTTTCTCGGTTTATGCAAAGCCCTAGGTAATTGCACACTTGTCTTGTTACCCTGACACTGTGTTGTACTTGATGTCTTGACCTTCCCTTTATAAGCCAGTCACTGAGGTAAGGATATACCTTTATGCCCTGTTTCCTCAGGTGTGCCACCAAAGCCACCATGTACTTTGTGAACACTTTGGGAGCTAAGGAAAGGCTGAAAGGGAGTGATGTGAGCTAGAAATGCTCCCCTTCCATCACAAATCGGAGGACCCTTCTGCGGGTGGGTCCTATTGCTATATGAAAGTGAGCGTTCTTTAGATCAAGGGCTGTGAACCAGTCTCCTTGGTCTAGCACTGGGATGATTTGCGATAGGGAAAGCATGTGGAACTTTATTTTCCTTAAGTGTTTGTTCAGAGCCCTGAGGTCTAGAATGGTTCTCAAGTTGCCATTCTGCTTGGGAACTAGGATGTAGCGGGAGAAGAAACCCTATCCCCATTGCTTCCTTGGGACCCTTTCTATCACTACTAGGGAAAATAATTTCTTGCACTCCCTTCACAGCAGCAGGTCAAGCTCTGAATCCCCGAGATTTGGGCAAGGGGGCAGTTTTCTGTCTCAGGGTGTGGATTTGAACTTTAACGAGTACCCCCTAGATACTGTGTCTAGTATTCAGCTGTTCATTGTGATGTTGGCCTCATGATGGAGAAATGGGCCCAAGTGGTTCTTGAAGACCAGGGACTGGGTGGTGGGGTTAGGTGGCCCTCTGGTGGACCATCAAAAGCACGTCTTTGGACAGCAGGGTGAGAGGAATCACCTCCCTGGGGGGAGCCTGGGTTGTAGACTGGGGTTTGGACCCCTGCCTGCCCAGCCCCTCTCCCTGTCAGGCCCCCAATAGTGGCGCTGAGGTTGTTGGTATGACCTCAGGTGCAACCCTTCTTGGTGTTGCTGCTGCAGCTGCTGGGGTTGCTGCTGTTTGTTGGGGTCTGAAGGAATGTCTGGTCCCTTGTGGTGTGTACATCCCTAGGGACTTCAGAGTGTCTCTAGAGTCTTGCATGCCATGTAGTTTGGAATCTGTAGATTCTGCAAACAACACAGGGCCTTCAAAAGGGAGGTCCTGTATCACCAGCTGCATTTGTTGTGAGAGGCCAGGCCCTTTCAACCAGGCAGACCACTGCATGGCAACTGTGGAGGTAACATTGCCAGAGGCAATATCAGATGCATCCCAGGAGGTCATCAGGGTGTTGAGCAAGCCCAAGACACCTTCCTCTACCATGGCATCATAGTCCCGGATGTGCTTTCTGGGGACTATGTCGCAGAACCATTTCATAGATCTCTAAAGGCTGAAAATGTATTGCCCCATGAGAGCCTGGTGATAGAAAATATGCAGTTGGAGAGCTGAGGTAAAGTAAACTTTCCTCCTGAATAGGTCCAACTTCTTTGCTTCCTTATTCTTGGAGGTGGAGGCTGGTTAGACTTGTCTCTCCTTCTGATTGAAAACATCCACTACTAGGGAACCCAGAGTGAGGTGAGGAAACAGAAAAACAAACTTCTCAGACAGGACGTGGTATCTCTGATCCACAGACTTGGCCACGGGAGGAATCGACGATGGAGTCTGCCACCGTGCCCTTGCAATCTGATGCACCCCTTGCTGTAGGGGAACCAAGACTCTGGCAGGACGGGCTGCATCACCAACATTGAAGAGAGGGTCAAAGTTCTCTTGACGACCTCAAGGTCTAAGTTTAAGTTTGCCACCAAACACTGTAGTAAATCCTGCTGGGGGTGAGGGTCATCCCTGTATGCTAGAAGTCTCTGGTACATAGCTTCAACCAAGCAGGAGGGTGAGGGGAGCCACAATCAGCTGCACCAATTGCTGCCGGGGTTGGGGTCCTCATCTGAGGCCCCTGTTGAGCAGGAGGTCCTAGATGATGATGGGATCAAAGGACCCAGGGACGTGGGCTTGTTCTCTGTGCTCCAGTCCATCCACCTGCAAGACCATTCCTTAAAAAAGCATGGTGCCAAGTCATGCCATGCTGGGGAGCGACCCCTGTCTGCTTGAGGGTGATCACTGCTGCACCAGTGGCTGTGTGATTGGCTTCTGGTCTTTGCCGGTGCCAGTAGGGTTAGTGGGGACAGGGTCAGTGCCAAAGTTGTCCACACTGAAGGTCCAGGAGGGGAGTCCTCCCAGTGTGAGAGGATTGGGGAGTGCTTATTATGATGTTTCCTAGCGGGTTTTGACACAGTCTGAGATGGTGCTGGGGTTGACAGGGAACAGCGGTACCAGGGCTTGGCACTGGACGAGAGCGCGGAGCCAAAATCAGACCTCACACATCTGGATCCCTGTGAGCATGGTACTGAGGGCTTGTGTGAGGATTGAGGGAAGGAGAGATATTTGTCCCCTGCTCCCTGCTTTGGTTTCAGGTGAGGAGAGGTACCCGGTGCCAGAGGAGATACTAGTGGCAATCGCAGTGCCAGTGATGGACCATGTGTGGAAGCCACCAGCTCCATTGATAGGAAGGCCAGTTTGCCCCTAGGTCATACGGGCTTCGGCGGTGCAAGGATCAGCAGCTGGAACAATGCCTTTGCCACCACAAAGCCCTCTGAAGTTGAGGACATAGGCAGATGTTCCAGCCCCTTTCCTTGGGGCAGAGATGCTGGCAACAAGGATGCATGACACTGAGACAGTGCCGAGTCAGAGGCCAATCGTGGCTCTTTATGTTCAGCCGGAGAGCGGCGCCGTGAGGGCTCTGGTGTCAATCTGGCAGATGGTGCTGGCGACTCCTTGAGTGCTTCAGGCATACATGGCGCCAGCTGGAAAGCTCATTCATGGACAATGTGGCACAGCCTTTGCTCCCTGTCTTTCTGAGTCCTTTGTTTGAAGGATCTGCAGATGGAGCATTTGTCCACTTGGTGGGACTCACCCAGGCATTTAAGGCACTTCTCATGGAGATCATCTGTTGGGAAGACCTTGCCACAGCCTGTGCAGGGTTTGAACCGGGCATGATTGGCAGTGGAGCGGAGATCGAACTCCAGGTGAGAGACTTTGTCAAAGCCTGAGGGATGCTCAAGAAAACAGATGATGAATGACACAGGTGCTTGCAGAAAGAGCAAGAGCAGGCTGTTCCAGTACCATCACTGGGGGTGGAAAGAAGGAACTGAGGGGGTTCAGTGTCAGGGTCATATATATAGCAGCAGTTGCGGCACAGAGGGGGCATTGGCCACTGACCCTGTGCTGACAGGCTAGGGCAAATGAGTTTCCAAATAATTGTGCACTGCAGCATGTAGACACCTAAAACTGAATGATGTGAGCAGCAGTTAAAGAAGAAACATACATTGCTGTTAGTTATGTTGTAGCTATTGTGTGGATAAATACAGCAGAGAATTTCCATTTCCAAGACTGTCACGATAGCAACTTTCATGAGCATGAAATTTTAAAGGAAAAAATGGCATTTTATTTCTACATTTATCTTCTCCCTACAGTATAAATTGCCAGAGTTGCCTGGGGTTTTAGCTGTCCAACTTTTATTGACTTTAATGACAGAAGCATAGCTAAAGCTCTATGTACTGCTATCAAAATTTACCCCATGTGTCGTCCTAATAGCCTCTGCTTAGTTTACTGACAAAAGCAAGTTGTTATTACTGTCATTTCACCAAAATTACACTCTGCTTCAAATATTATCAACACAATTGTCAGCCCACTTTGGATTCCTTTGTTTCTAGTGCTTGTGTTGATTAGAGATAGGCACTGCTAAGTAACTAGGCAGTTTGGTTTGAGGTGGATGAAATTCAAATGTTTATCTGAACTGCATCCAAACCCCTTGGTTGTTCAAATTTGAGCTGACAATCCTGTGAGAATTGGTTACCGTGCAAGACTGCAAGTACTTTTTCTTCAGGTTAGGCTGAAAACATGGTGACAATCAGCTTTTACTGAGCTAATTTGTTACTTTAGCCGCCTTTGCTAGCTGCAAATAGGGAAATGAAGAGGCGTATGAAGCCAGATAATACTTTAAGAGTTATTCTTTATTAAATCTGAAAATAGATTTAGCTTGTGAAGTTTGTATAAAAATGTGGGTCAACTTTAATTTTATTTGAAAATGATTATTTGTCCCTAGTAAATTGTAGAGATGGATCAGCTGAGGCAGAATGAACATCGGGCCATAAAAGGATGCTAGGAAAGTAAGACTATGTCTACACTTTCAAGTGAGTTTGAATTAAGAAGGCTTAATTTGAACTGACTTAGTCCATCTCTACACTAGGCTTTCATTAGTTCAAATTAAGTAATTCCTTAATTCAAACTAATGAAAGCTTAGTTTGAATTAGTAAAAACTGCCCTTTCGGTCAAACTAAGCCCTTTGTTCAATCCTTAGTTCAAACTTGATGCAGTGTGGATATTTAAGTACATTTTGTTAGTTTGATTAACAAAGTGGGTTAAGTTGAATTAACCGTAATTCAACTTAGTCCACATTGCTAATTCAAACTAATAAGCTTGAATGTAGTTTGAGCTACATTCAAACTTATTAGTTCAAATTAACAAATTTGAGCTGTTTGGGAAGTGTAGACATAGCATAAGAAATCACCGTAAGGTTCTCTTACATTGTAGCGTGCAGTCCAGATCACTGATGAATTGTCAGCTCTTACTGTATAACTCCTAAATGCCTTAAAACTTTGCAGCTGTAACTCTTTGCATGGGACATAATCAGTCAGCAACAAACTTCTACTTTATGTGTATGTATTGGGCAGCCCTTTTCAAACACTTTGGATCCAGGAGCCTACTTGCAGTACCACTGGCTATGTCCACGCTTAGGCAGTTAAATCCATTGACGTTAAATAGATTTAATAAAATCCCTATAAAAATAATTAAATCCATTTAAGTTAAATATATTTAACAGGTCCCCACTAGAAACTCAAATCAAACTAGCATGTCCATGGACAAGACTGGCTAGTTCAATTTAGGAGAGGGGCACCATGGGAGGCATGGCAAGATGGCCTCCTAGAAGGGCCGTTCCCCTAGCCAGTATATAGAAAAGGGACAGCACCCTAGGAAGGAGAAGGGCAAAAATGTTAAATCAAAATAACAGTTAAATTGAAATAAGATGTCCACACAGTGTTATTTCAAAATAACAATTTTGATTTAACTGTCATTTCGATATAATACAAAGTTTTATTGTATCAAAATGACTTTCCTTATTGTGATAAGGGAGCTCCTTATCTTGATATAAGGAAACATAGTGTGGGCCTATAATCTTTTAAATCAAAATAATCTGCATTACTTTGATTTAAAGACTGTGTGTGGATATACCCACTAAGTTCCACTGGTCTCCTCCAACCTTAGTTAACAACTGGGCAGAAGACTTCACCCTTTTCCCAACCCTGAATTTCCCCAAAATGTGTGTTCTGAAATGTCCAGGCGTGGCCTGAGGCAATCAGAAAAGAGTTCAGGTTTGTAGCTCCTTTAAAGAGTGAATATCTAACATTTCTTTTATTTTAATTGTAATTGCCAAACAATTCAGTTCAAACACAGCACTGAATTGGACTGGATTAAAAATAAAATGAGTGTATTTAATTTCAAAGAGAGAGATTTAAATGAGTACAAGTATAAGGATTAAAGTCAGAAGTTGTTACTAGAGAAATAAAGATAAAATATTCTCTAATAACTGATATTTAATAAGCTAAAATATTGGTTCAAGGTAAAGTCCTCATCATGTTTCCATCAGGATGGCTGACTGAGTTCTTAAATCTCGACCTATTTTCTAAAGTCAAAAGGTTGGTACCTTTGTCTTCCTTGGTGAAAAATAGATAATCTGGGGTTACGTTGTCCTTCCCTTTCATAGTCCAATGAAATTCTGGAATGGATTTCCTGAAGATTACTTCTAGATAAAGTTCATTCAAAATACTGAAAAGGCGGCATGAAGTCTCCTAGTTAATGGTCTTCTGTTGGGCTTGCCTACTAAAATACAATTTTTTCAGTTCTGTCCCCCTCCAGTTTATTTACATGAACTTTAAATTTTGTGATTGTAAATCTCTTCCATAGTTTCCTACCTTGTTAGCTTGATGGGTCTATATGAGAGGTAAATACATTCTTATTGGCTATGTCTACACTGAGCATTTCAATTCAAATTACTGAATTTGGATTGACCAGTTTGAATCTAATTCAAATTCAGTCAATTCAAATTGACATGGCCACAGTAGAAACTCCAATTCAAATTGGCATGTCCATGAACAAGACTTGCTAGTTTGAATTCAGTAGGGGGCGCTATTGTATAGGGAAAAATCAAGCTGTGGCTAATTCAAACTAACAGTGAATTCGAATTGACATGGCCACTCTATGTCAGTTTGAATTACTCACTTCAAATTGACCCTGACTTCGATGGAAAAGCAGGTTTGACCAATTCAAACTCTGCTTTCCTCAATTCAAACTGAGGAGTGCCTCAGTTCGCATTGAGGAAAGCGGGCATGTCCATGCACTTATTTGAATTTGAATTGATGACAATCAATTTGAATGCACATGTAAATATAGACATAACCATTGTCTTTCAAAGTACTTAGGCAATAACTCAAAAAAAGTTTACTTTCGTTTGTGTAGGAGAGTAACTCTTGGCTAACTGACAAACACATTTTAAGAATTATGATTTCAGATAATGGCCATGACTTTTTATTACTTGCTTGATTTTGCATTAGGTTATGATATTTATAACTAATAAGTCATTGTGTTCCATCAACTGTTTGCATGACACTCACCAGAAACAGTTCAAGACATTAAAGAACGGGGTACACTTGAACTGGTTAAACCAACTGCAATTCATTGTCGGCCATATGGGTGCCCCAGCCACCTGGAAACCCATTGCCCTTAGGCTGGTCTTAATATCACAGATTCCACTAATAGACTTTTCTCCAGTAGAATGGGGCTGGCATTTTACCAAGCAGATCTTGGGGTAATCTCTGGGAGGTCAAAAGCATCCATGCAGAGGCACTTTTGTTTCAATGCCAACTCTTCAGAAATCATCCTCTTTTAACTCCATAACAGAATGTGTATATTGAATCTACATTGCCAAGGTTTCTTTGATATTTACTGCCCCTGGAGCCTATACCATAAGACTCTTCCATGGCAAAAAGAATGTTCATAGTGTAGTGATTTTTTTGGCAGGTCTCCTACCGGTGTCTTACAAAGACTTGCACTCTTGAATAAAACCATTGCAGATGAGCTTACCTAAGTTTGTGAAAAACAATGACTTCTCAAGACATTTCAAACCAAATATGCAGAGAAGTAAATCCTTTAACTAATTCTTACCAAATGAGCTTTCAGTTTCGATCTAAAATTAGTGATAATAAATTTAAAAGGTAGTTACTTTCCCTCTCTGAAATTTATGCTATTTATTTTTATATGTTCCAAACATTCTGCCTGACAGAAATGGTTGGAAAAGTACCTTAAACAAGGAATCAAAAAGATTAGATTTCACTTTAAATCAATTACATCTGTCATGGATTTTGTAATGTCAGACAAGAAAGTACTGAACTAAGAATATAGATACAGTATTTAAAGAAAATAAGAAATGACACCTTTTCAAATTTGTGCTTCCTTTTATAATTATAATTATAATTACATATATGTATATATTGGAGTATAAACAAGTTTAAAAAGGGAGGGAAAAGACCATTCTTTTTTTTTTCCTTTTCCTAACGTCTTTCAATCATAAGAGAGGAAGGGATGACAAAGAGGATTAATGGGCTATGGGCAAGAAAACAGATATAAACTCAAAGGAAATGATATGAATTATTATATACATATCTTAGTGGTTCCTTATTTTTTAATTTTTTTAATGACAATATATTATAATCTCAGAGGATCAAATCAGGGAAGTTGTCAGGAGTCAAAATTAGCATTAGAAGGCTAACTAAAATAAGAGGTCATTGAGCAAGGAAGTTTCAGCCATGAAGGGTAATTTGATGTTGTCTTTTGGAGAACTGAAGGGGAGTGACAGGAAATTTATTCTTTCCAAACTTGCAACCATATCAAAAGGACAAATCGCAAGAGTAGATGAAGGAAGATTTGTCTCCCAATTCCCTACCTGCTTTTCACATTTCTCCTTTTACCTACTTTGTGCTATATTCTCCCTGCCCATTTCAGAATGTGCAATGGATAATAGAGAAAGGATGCTGGGAGCATTTTCCCCATCCTCCATTTCCTTTTGTGGTCCATGTAAGGTCCAAACAAAATCCCATTCCTTGCTTTTGGATAACTTCTGTCTGTACACCCACAAAGAGTATAAGCAGGAGATGGGGTCAGAGACTGTCCTCACCTACACACAAGACAGGAGTGATGAATGTTTGCACAGTTTGTCAGTAAGATGCATTCTCCATATAGGCAGAGTAACAAACATGCTGCTTCTATACACTGAGGCTATATCTACACTTTAAAAGTTAGTTTGAATTAACTTGGTTTGAATTAATTAATTCCAACTAATAATTGTGAATTCAAACTAAGTTAATTTAAACTTACATGGCCCCATTAGAAACCCAAATTGAACAAGCTTGTTCACGGACAGGACTTGCTAGTTCAATTTAGGAAGGAGGCACCATGGGAAGTGTGGCAACATGACACCAAAGAAGGGCCATGTCCACGCCCAATACATAAAAAGAGGAAAGCACCCTTGGACAAAGAAGGTCAAACCATGTCAATTCAAAATAATGGTTAGTTTCAATTACCATAGCTCTATTGGGTTAATTTGAACTAATAAGTTTGAATAAATTGTTACTTTGAAGTTAAGCAAGGTTTTATAACTTCAAAATAAGCATTCATTACTTTCAACTAAGAAATTCCTTAGTTTGAAGTAATGAAAGCCAGTGTAGCCATGCATTAATTTAGTTCAAATTAATCCTCATTAATTTGAACTAAATTGTTAGTGTAGACATACCCTGAGGGACTCCAGAATGGTTCCTACTACTGCTTCAGTGCACCATAACTCCATACTGCCTCCTGCTATCGGATGTGCATGGGCATAGTCTATAGACTTCTAAGACTAACCTGTTTGTCCCATCTTTTGTCCTTAGTTGCTGCTCATTTAGCTCATGTCTATATTTTATGCTAACTAAGGCAAGTTTCAGCACCTTTTGATTCTTCTTTCTTTCTAAAAATAAATGAAACAAATGTGAGGAAATGTGCAAGGATGGACTTAAAGTTGGCAGAGGAAGAACACTTGAAAATTCAGGTCTATAACATAACAGAACTTATAAAATCTATTTCTTGTGCTAGAGCCACAGATAATGAGCATACACCACATTTCAGCAACCATTATAAACTGAAAAAAGTTCCCAATAATTAAGGATAATTGGCAATAGAAATAAAATGAACAGATGATAATGACTCTGCAGCAGACTTCAGCAGCCCACTCTTTCAGCATCTGTTGGGTAAAACAGCAGAGACAAAGGCTTTTAAGTAGTAATCCAAACTGGTCAACTGTGCCTTGATTGTTATGCGCCTCAATTTTAACACTCCCTGCCTCTGCCTCCATTTTTTTAGTCACTTTGCAAGTTTTCCTGGATTGCTCACAGCATAATATTCCAGGGTTAATTGCCAGCCAAATTAGGTCTATATTTAAGGATTATAAAGTGTCACATTTTAAGCTATTAGCTTTCTCTCTAATATCATCAAACATAAAACAAGTCACTTTCAGCACCCTGCCTAACCTATAATGCCAACTTTTATTAGGTTCTCAGATAAAATAGTCTTAACACATAATAATATTGAATATGTAAGGATTTTTATATTCTGAACAGCATTTTCCACAGTTTACTGATTTCTTTTATAGTGCAATGGGGTAGAACAGGATGACATTAATTGCACATTTTATCATGGTAGCGCCCATTAACTGCACAGAATTTCCACTATATTACCTTGCATTTTCATTAGTTTACATCTTGACTGTAAAAGTTGGGGGCTGAAGCTAAAATGCAAAAGGGACAAGTTCATAAACCGGAAACACCATCTTTATAATATTTGTTTTTAAACTGGTGCATTCACTGATCGGTGAACGTCAATCATGATCATTAATGTGGCAAAATGATGCACTTATAAAGAAACAAGACCTCTAGTGTAGTTATGAAAAACTATATATGTGGATCTGATTCAGTGCTGTACGTCAGTATGACTTCACTGAAATCTATGAAGTGACATTTGCCATAAATTTACCTATCTTAAAAATAATGCATAGTCTTTTCAGTGCATAACAACATACAGAGTCCAATCATAGCTTATGGAAGTCAGTATATGTATAAAAAATTCCCGTCTCACCCCTATGGGTGGTACGTCTCTTCCTCAACCTCGGGTCCTCTACCAGAGGCCTGGGAGTTTGAGGGTTCTGCGCAGTATCTTAGCTGTTCCTAGCACTGCACTCTTCTGGACAGAGAGCTCTGATGTTGTTCCTGGGATCTGTTGGAGCCACTGTCACAGCCCCTAGTGCTCCTACCACCACTGGGAACACTTTGGCCTTCACTTTCCACATCCTCTCTAGTTCCTATTTCAGGCCCTGGTACTTCTCCAGCTTCTCATACTCCTTCTTCCTGATGTTGCTGTCACTTGGCATTGCTACATCTATCACCACCGCTGTCTTCTGGTCCTTGTCTATTACCACGATGTCTGGTTGATTGGCCAGTACCTGCCTATCCGTCTGGATCTGGAAGTCCCACAGAATCTTAGCCCTGTTATTCTCCACAACCTTCTGTGGGATCTCCCATCTGGTCTTGGGAGGGTCTAGCCCATACACTGTGCAGATGTTCCTGTACACAATGCCAGCTACTTGGTTGTGCCGTTCAGTGTATGCTGTTCCTGCCTGCATCTTACATCCTGCCACTATGTGTTGGACTGTCTCTGAGGCCTCTCTGCACAGTCTGCACCTTGGGTCCTGTCTAGTGTGGTAGACCCCTGCTTCAATGGATCTGGTGCTCAGTGCCTGTTCTTGTGCTGTTATGACCAGTGCCTCAGTGCTGTCTTTTAGTCCAGCCCTTTCCAGCCACTGGTAGGATTTCCCAATGTCAGCCACCTCAGCTATCTGTCGATGGTACATCCCATGCAGGGTCTTGTCTTGCCATGGCACTTCTGCTTGATCTTCCTCCAATATCTGCTGCTGCTGCCTCAGGCATTCTCTCAGCAGCTCATCTTTGGGTGCCATCTTACTGATGTACTCCTGGATGCTCTGGGTTTCATCCAGGACAGTGGCTTTGACACCCGCCAAACCCCGCCCGCCTTCTTTCCGGCTGGTGTACAGTCTCTGGGTGTTGGATTTGCGGTGGAAACCTCCGTATATTGTGAGGAGCTTCCGGGTCTTCACATCGGCAGCCTCCATGTCCTCCTTTGGCCACCTCACTATACCAGCAGAGTAGCTGATGACTGGCAGGGCGTACCTGTTGATGGCGTGGATCTTGTTCTTCCCATTGAGCGGGCTCTTCAGGACCTGTCTTATCCTTTGGTGGTACTTGGATGTTGCTGTCTTCCTTGCCTCCTCATCGTAGTTCCCATGTGACTGTGGGATGCAAAGGTACTTGTAGCTGGTCTGTATGTCTGCTATGTGGCCTGCTGGTAGTTCCACCCCATCAGTCTTGACTACCTTTCCTCTCTTTACTACCACCCAGCCACACTTCTCCAGTCCGAATGACATCCCAATATCCTCACTGTAGATCCGTGTCAGGTGGATTAGCGAGTCGATGTCTCGTTCAGTCTTAGCATACAGCTTGATGTCATCCATGTAGAGGAGGTGGCTGATGGTAGTTCCACTCTTGAACTTGTATCCATATCCAGTCTTTGTGATTATCTGGCTGAGGGGGTTCAAGCCAGTGCAGAACAGCAGCGGGGACAGCGCATCACCTTGGTATATGCCGCACTTGATGGCCACTTGTGCAAGCTGTCTTGAGTTGACTTCCAGCGTTGTCTTCCACAGTCCCATTGAGTTCTTGAGGAAGGTCCTTAGTGTCCTGTTGACTTTGTATAGCGCCAGACATTCACAGATCCATGTGTGCGGCATTGAGTCGTAGGCTTTCCTGTAGTCAATCCAGGCTGTGCTCAGATTGGTCTGTCTAGACCTTGAGTCTTGGGTGACTGCTCTATCTATGAGCAACTGGTGTTTTGAGCCTCTGGTGTTGTTCCCAATGCCCTTCTGAGTTGTGCTCATGTACTGGCCCATGTGGTCCTGTAGCTTGGCGGCTATGATGCCTGATAGGACTTTCCATGTTGTGGGGAGGCAGGTTATTGGCCGGTAGTTGGACGGTGCTGTTCCCTTGTGGGGATCTTTCATGATCAACACTGTCCTTCCTTCTGTTAGCCAGTCTGGGTGGGAGCCTGCTGCTAGCAGCTGGTTCATCTGTGCTGCTAGGCGTTCATGCACTGCTGTTAGTTTCTTTAGCCAGTAGGTGTGGATCATGTCTGGTCCAGGTGCTGTCCAGCTCTTCATGTTCTTGACGTGCTGTTGGATGTCTGCTACTGTGATGGTGACTGGTTCCTGTTCTGGGAGATTGCTGTGGCCTGTTCTCAGGTCCTGCAGCCACTATGCACTGGTGATATGAGTCTTCTCTTTCTCCCAGATGTTCTTCCAGTACTGTTCAGTTTCTGCTGTTGGTGGCTCTGCTGTTATTGTGTTGTTACACTGCTTTTGGGAGTACCCCTTGGATGGTTCTTTGGAGAACAGGGCATTTATCTTTTTGGCCTCTGCTTCTTTAGAGTGTATCACCTTAGTCTGGTAGCCAGTGAGCCTTTGTTTAGCAGCCTCTAGGGCTTCAGATGGAGTCAGGCCCCTGTATTTTTTCAGTAGCTGAGTCTTATCCTTAATCTTTACCCCCTTCTGTAGTTCCACCAGCTGACTAACTTCTCTGAGTAGCCTTGATCTTATCCTCCAATCTCATTTTCCAGGGTGGGTACATACTGCTGTTCTTTTTGATTGTGTAGCCAAGCATCTCCAGGATTACAGAGGCTGTAGCGTATACCAGTTCATTGATTTGAGTTATGGTGGTAGTAGGAATTGTCATTAAGGCTCTATTGGCATCTTCTAGCATACTATCTGATGGTACTTCTCCAACGAGCCTTGGTAATCGGTCACAAGGGTTGACTGTAGCTAGTTTATCCATGATCTTATGCCTCATAGCAGCTGCTGTGCTCTGTAATGGAGGGGGTGGCAGTGAAGTTCCAGCTTCAGCTGTTGGCTGCACTTCTAGCTGTTCTTCCAGGTCTTCTTTTTGAGTCCCGGCTGTAATGTGGAATTGGCCTATCTCAAGTTGTGAGAGCAGCTTCTTCTTTACTATGTTGAAGCACTGAGTAACTGGCTGTTTCTCAGTTAGTGTGGATGTAGGTCTTTTGTCCATCCATAGTTCCCTCATACATTTCATATATCCCCTCTCATTAGGTCTACTGTTGTAGTAGCATTCCATCAATTTCAGGTTCTCTTGTCTTATCCATGTATGGTTTGTTTCAGTAGCCCACTTATCATCAGATTGTCCTGGTTCCCTAACATCTGGCATGGACCTTGTTAATCTGGGCAACATCCGAGCCAGCGTGACTCTCCTAGTTCATGTCACTCTCATATTTGAGGTAGGCAAGTGAGGCAGTAGGGGGTCTTTTGCCCAAGGACCCCTACTGGAAAGGGGTAGGTATTAACTGAGATTTGAACCCTAGTCTCCCGTATCAAAGGGTAGTGCTTTTAACCACTACATTATCCACTCACCCTATCTAGCTATCTATTTATTTATTTATATATATATGGTGGTTTGGGATTATCACTTTGAGGAAGAAATCTAAAATGTACTTATGCAAGTCATTTCAAACAAGTGATAACAAAACCTTTAAACTGCCCTACATAACTGTGAATGTAGTGATGTCACTTGTCTTACAGGGAAAAAAAAAGTATTTTAGAAATGTTGAAGAGATTTACAAAAGAAAAAAAAATAATTGGGACTATTTTTATACTCTCCAGATATAAATTCTGGTTACTATCAGTTATTAGCCAAATTGTAAATGGCTCAATATCCAAGTCCATTATCTTGGGCACTACAGCAGGAAGAGCAAATTCCATTAATCTCCCTTTCCATGACTTTCTGTGTTGGCACTGCAGGCTCAGGATATTGATGTTTAAAGTCCCCATCACTTTTAGGTATAGAAAAACCACTGGTCCAGTGTTGAATCTTCTCTACTAGCTTTGGTGTAGGCGTGATTTTGGGAAGAGAAATTACACATCTCAGTGGAGAAGAAAACATGTATCTGAGAGGTTGCTTGTCTGTTTTAAATTTGAAAACCATCTGAATCTGTTCAAGGGATTGTATAGCTGGAGTAAGTTTCAGGGAGATACTTTGGAGGGCAGAATTTAGGAGAAGCAGCAAAAAAAAAAAAAAAAAAAAAAAAAAAAAAGTACATCTGCCTCTCCAGTTTGTTATGTAGAACTCACATACACACAAAGTGTTATTTTTAATATGACCTCAGTTTCTATAAAGGCAAACTTTTAATAGCGTTTAAGATTATCAGGAATTCAAAAGGAGGTGCTTTAGGCAGAGTAGAATGATGAAGGAGGAGTTACTGACTATTTATTTAAAACCAACAAAGAGTCCTGTTGCACTTTTAGGCTATGTTCACATCTACTTTTTTTAGTTCAGACTTGCTAACCTTGGGCTAGTTCGGACTAACCACAGCTTTTTAGTTCGAACTAGGACACACGGCTAGTTGGAACTAATGGCTTGGTTTGAACTTTTTTGGTTTAAACTAAGCCTTAGTCTGTGTATATGTTGTGCCTAGTTCAAACTAAAGGTTGAACTAAGTGCTTAGTCCAGACGAATGAGGAAAATGTATTAGTTTGGACAAAACTTTGCCTAGTTCAAACTAAGAAATTTCTTAGTTCAAATTAGGCAAAGCCTAGTGTAGACAGCGGCTAAATTAGTCCAGACTAAACTTGCTAAATTTGGACTAATTGGCTAGTGTAGACATAGACTTAAAGCCTATCAAATTTATTTATCACATAAGCTTTCATGAGAGGAAATCCCTCTTTGTCAGATGCTTTGAAGATGGGGGAATTTACAGAACGGGCAGAAAATAAATGCTCATCCAATAAATACGTTTGTTAGTCTTTAAAAGTGCCACAGGTTTCCTTGTTTGTTTACCTGGACTAGACTCACACAACTACCTCCTTTGAATTTATTTATTTATTTTAAATATTACAGAAATTCTAAGCATCAAGCAACAATCTAAATGAATCCATTATTATGGTAATACATCTATCCATACCAGGGAAATGAGAACACATAATAGGAGACATCAGTAAGCCAAAATGTGTAACAGAGATTGCTGTTTGATAAAAGCTGGAAATGATTGACAAGGTGGATCACTTGACGATTACCTATTCTATTCATTTTCTTCAAAGCATCAAGTATTGGCCAATTTTTGGAAGAGAGGATATTGAGTAGATGGACCATTGATCTGACCCAGTATGGCTGTTTTTATGTTTGGTATATTAACATAATAAAATTTATTTAATATGTACTTCTTTTTATCAGTTGGACAGAGAATGGTTTAATGTTAGTTGGCCATTTTTAGTTATATTTTCTAGTCTGTACTTTACAGATACCTTATCTCTTAGTTCCAAATGAATTCAACATCTTCAGAAATTTATCTTGGGTATATATACATTGCTCTAAAAGTGGGAGACGGAGAGAAGAAATAGGCAATACATTGTAAGAATGTGCTACTCATTCTTGTTGGTGGTGAGAATTGGGTTAGTCAGTTTTCAATTTGGTCATCATTCTTCTCTTCACTGTTAAGAAAAGTGAACATTCTTATGCCTATTGTTCATTGCAACATCCTTCACATGATGTAGGTGACAGAGTTCAGATGATCTTAAATTTTAGTATCTGCCCCCCAACTAACAAACTATATAACTATTGACCTCTGCACAGTCCTATTTACTGCATCTGAGTGCCCCGTGAGCATGTATTTGCATATCCCAATTTGCATATCCCAATTTGAAATTAAGGTCATTTTATTTTGACAGACTATACCGTGTCAAATATAAATGTTACCGCCTGTCTACATTTGGATTATTTTATTATTCAACATTGTATTGTTATGCTTTTATATTCTGACTTATGCTGCATGTAGCTAGTTATGCATAGTAATGAAATACTGTTCAAGTTGCTTAGAAAAGAACTATTTGACTTTTATGGACAATTTTTGTGTATTTGCCATGAGAGAAACTACCTGTTTAACATTTTGAAAATTTTGTGAGAATAAGAATATCATGATTACATTCTCAAACTGCTCCAGAAAGGTGGGGGAGAGTTATTGGGGAAATGAGGTGTTCCGGTATTAGTGGGTTTGCTTAATACTTTATAAGCAGTCTGGATCTACTATGGAACCAAAAGTATCAGGGATCCTTCCTCCCAGTCCCTCTTTAGGGCCCAAGGGGAAATATCATTAGAATGAATAAGCACCTTTACCCTAAAAGCTGTAGTCATGGACTCACAGTAAAATTAAACTGAAAAATCTCTGGCCCCCCTTTTATAACCCCCACTTCCAGAAAGAACAAAAATATTCTTCATCTCTGAGTAAAATGAGCAGGATTTGGTCTTCAGTTTGTAAGGATGATCCAGGTCTCCTTGGACAACCACCTGCATATGCAAAAGTCAGGGCATGCTGCAAAAATGAGCGCCAAACTCTTTAAACACTAATGGGCATTACTTAAACCAGATTCCCAGTCAGCAACACACCATGCTTCAGACCCCCCACACCCATTATCACGAAGTATAACAAAATAGAAACAGCCTCATTTATTGCACATCAACTCTTCTGATCCCCACCTAGCCCTGGAACTCTTAGAGGAATAGGTTCTCATGACCCCAACGGGCCAGCCACATTACACAGAACAATATAGGTTTTGATCTTACCCAAAATACCATGCTGCTAAGCAATCTTTTAGTAACTAAAACTAAAGGTTTAATATAAAAAAAAAAGAGAGACAAATTACATGAGATTTTCAAGGGTCAAAGTGAATCGCATACACACAAATGATGTACAATTTAGAGTTTGCAGGCTTGTCCAGTTCTTCTGGTAGACACACAGCATCTGGGTGAGTATTAGCCCTTTCTCCAGTCACAGAGGAATGAAGCCAGAGATGGGCATTGGTTGAGGACTGGAAACTGAGGACAAAATGAAGTTGATGTTGCTGCCTTTTATCACCTCTGGCCTTCCCCAAGCTCTGTGGAGTTTTTGCAAATCAAAATGGACTTGAGTCGCATAGTCAGTTAGGGTGACTCACTGAGCAGGCTTCCCCTTAGGCCCATTGTGCTTGTGATTCCCTTAATGAGCCATTAAGGAGACAATGACGGTAGATATCTGATCCTGGTAGTTTCCCAGAATCAAATAATTTGAAACACAGATATAACAAGCATTGTCCTAACTTCTGCTATAGATATGACAATGACACATGAAGAATATAATCATTCATAGCTAGTTACAATCTTCATATTGGTACCAAACATGGCATAGGTCCTATGGGCTTATTGTAATTATGAAATATTGATATTAAAAAGTATCCTAAATGGTTCCCTAAATCTGGAGAGCATCATAGTAAGGAATAAGTTAATGTGAAAAATCTAAAGGAAAGCTTGGAGAATATATTCTTCTTCTTCTAATAAAATAAAATAATAATCATAATAACAACAGTAATAATAATAATAAAATGATCAGTTCAAATTAATCCTGAAGTTTTATTCTAGAATTCTCTTTTGCAATAAGGCCTCTTTAGCAGGACAGAGACCTTACAGTAACCTGTTTATGCCAAGACCATATAATGTGTTTTTAACCCTTAATTTAGAAGATTTCAGGCATTTTTAGATGATAAATATTGAAAAAAAAACCCCCTAGAATACCATTGGTTTTCAGAGTGTTTTATTTAAACATATAATTCAAATACAAATTAAATTTTAAAAACTAAATGTAAAGTGATTAGCTTGTAATATGCACAAATCTCTTCCTGTAATTTCCCTCATCTTTCAGTAAGGACTTTTACTACGCTGCATAAATCTGAATGTTCCCTGTGTATATTTATAGCATTTAAGCAATGGCTCTGAAAGAATGAGTATGGTTTATTATTAAAAAAAAAAATACCCAGATCCCTTTGGTCTTTAGAAAGAGTGAGAAAGCAAGTTCTGTTGTTAACTATGGTACAATGAAGATTGCTGTAGGATAGGACCAATAACTGAACTGTCACAAGAAAGGACAGTCTAAGGTCTTTTCAGTCACTAATGCAATGTATTTAAATCCTTAAATTCTAATTTCCTTATTGTTTATCATGCCACACTCTCTTTATTAAATCAATTCTAACTTTTCTAGAACTTACATCTACAGTTTCAAAAGGGATAGCTGTGTTAGTCTAGTCCAGTAAAAAAACAACAAGCAGTTGTGTGGCACTTTAAGACTAACAGATTTATTTTTTGCATGAGCTTTCGTGGGAGAAGATCCCACTTCCTCAGATGCTTCGAAGATGGGTGAACTTACAGAAAGGAATGAAACTAAATGCAAGGGGGTGTAAAACATAGGATCAGGTCATAAAGTAACAGCAAATCAGAGCAGTTTACAGGCTCAAACCATGGGAAGCCTGAAGTCAAGTTACCCTTTGTAATGGGAAAAGAACCCATAGTCTCGACTGAGTCCTGCTTTCACAGAATTTAGCTTGCATATTAATTCGAGTTCAGCTGTTTCTCTTTGAAGTCTTGATGTCCCAGGTACATCTCTAACGACAGTCGTTAAATGAAAGAACAAAGAAACCAGTTGCTGAGCACCTCCATCTTCCTAATCACTCGATGATGGATTTATTAATGACTGTCACTGTCGTTAGAGATGTACCTGGGACATCAAGACTTCAAAGAGAAACAGCTGAACTCGGATTAATATGCAAGCTAAATTCTGTGAAAGCAGGACTCAATCGAGACTATGGGTTCTTTTCCCATTACAAAGGGTAACTTGACTTCAGGCTTCCCATGGTTTGAGCCTGTAAACTACTCTGATCTGCTGTTACTTTATGACTTGATCCTATGTTTTACACCCCCTTGCATTTAGTGTCATTCCTTTCTGTAAGTTCACCCATCTTCGAAGCATCTGAGGAAGTGGGATCTTCTCCCACGAAAGCTCATGCAAAAAATAAATCTGTTAGTCTTAAAGTGCCACACAACTGCTTGTTGTTTTTTTACATATACAGCATCTTCATTTCTCTGGATACACAGATAAAAAAGTTCCACACACTGGAAATGTATCAGACAGAATGTCCTTCAAGGCAGGAGGTACCAAGACTTTCTGTGTGTTTTGTACCATCTCCAACATGATAGGATCTCAATACTGGCTGGGACTCTGGGTGCTACAATCAAATACACAGAGATGTCATTGCTTACTTGAGTTTAAAGTAAAAACTTAATATTAAACTAGTACTGTTTCAAAATATAACATTTATTACAACAATTATGTGCATAACTTGAAAACAAGCCTTCTAGTACAGCAGAGAAGCACTGAAATTACCAGTTACTTTTCCTATAGAGGAAATCAATTTTACTTATTAGAAAAAGAATTAGTGCTTTCCTGCTAAAGCCATCCCATCAAGTTTCAGGTAAACATAAAAGAAAACCAGTTAGAAATACACTATAAACCAAATTGGCCATTAATATCAAATCAAAATCTACTAAAAAACAATGGAATAGAGTAAAAGATTCACAGTAATATTGGACTTGTTCATTTGGATACTGGAAAATGATTACACCAACATTCCCATAACCAGATGGTAGTCAGGCTCAAATGTCAGGAGAAGCTACTAAGAAAAAGAAAAGTATCTTCCCATTTCTCTCTGTCAAAGGATGACAGGCTAGTCTGTAACTTTACTCTGAGAAAAGGGAAACTATCTTTTCCTTTCTTGGTGGAAAGGTAAAATACTTCACTCGTTTTTCATTAAGCACCTTACTCTTTTCTGTGCACCTGACCAGCTCCTCCCCCTGACAGGGCTCCTCCCATTTCTCCCTACCAACTTGTTTGCAGCTGGGAGTATTTGATAATGGTTGGTTACTCACCGTAACTGTACTTCTTTGAGATGGGCTGCTCACATACATTCGGTTACAGGTGTCTACGTGCCGCAGCGCACAGTAGCTCGGAAAGTCTTTGGCGTTAGCCTGTCAGGTCAGGATGCATGGCCAATGCCCCCTCCACGCCGCAGCCACGGCTATATAGGTGACTGTGACCTTGACCCTCCCAGTCCCATATACCTTTGCCAACTCCGTTAGCGAGGACGGTGGGAGGGACCTAACTGTATGTGAGCAACCCATCTCGAAGAAGGATGGTTATAGTGAGTAACCAACCATTCTCCTTTGAGCGCTGCTCACAACTTTCAGTTACAGGTGACTGCTAGCTGTACCCAAGGATGGTGGGAGGAGTTACAGTCTACCCACACTGAGTACAACTCTGCCCACAGCGGCACCATTTCTTGTCTGTTGGGCAATGGTGTAGTGCGTCGTGAAGGTATGTACCAACAACCACGTAGTGGCCCTGCAGATCTCTTGGATTGGGATCTTAGTGAGGAAGGCCGTGGAAGACGCCTGAGCTCTGGTAGAGTGGGCTCTCACTGTCTCTGGGGGATGCGTGTTTGACCTTCCATAGCAGTCTTTAATGCAGTTCACAATCCACTTGGAGATGCATTGGGAGGATACCAGATAACCTCTCATGCATTCCACAACTGCCACAAACAGTTGGGGGGTCTTGTGGAAGGATTGGGTGTGCTCAATGTAGGTTAGGAGCTCTCTCCTCACATCCAGGGTATGCTACTGTCTCTGGTTTTCTGTCACCTGCGGGTCTGGATAGAAGACCAGCAGGCAGATTTCTTGGTTCATGTGGAAGGGGGTTGCGACCTTGGGCACGAACCAGGGGTGGTGACGCAGGACCACCTTGTAGGGAAAGAAAACTGTATATGGGGGTTCAGAGGATAGGGCTCGTAACTCTGAGACCCTTCTGGCTGATGTAACGGCCACCAGGAAAGCCACCTTCCAGGACAGCACTAGGAAGGTGGCTGAGTCTAAGGGCTCGTATGGCTGTTCTGTCAGAGCCCAAAGCACCATGTTCAGGTCCACTGCAGGGTGGGGTTATAGACGTGGGGAAAAAGTTTTCCAACTCCTTTCAGTAATCTATGACAGATGGCGTGTGAGAAGAGTGGGACCCAATCTGTCATTTGCTGAAAGGCCAAGATTGCTGCCAAATACACTTTCAATGATGACAAAGATAGGTCTTTCTCCCCTAGGTCAAGAAGGTAATCTAAGGTTACCTGTACTGGTGCGGAAATAGGGTCTACGTTTTTATCATGGTACGAAGTGGAGAAGTGATTCCATTTTGCGATGTAGGTGGACCTGGTGGAGGGTTTTCTGCTACCAACCAGGACCTTTTTAACCCTATCCAAGCAGTGTCCCTCTTGCTTGCTGAGCCAGAGAGCATCCAGGCTGTCAGATGCAGGAGGCCCGGGTTGGGGTGCCGAAGGCGTCCCGAGTCCTGTGTCAGAAGGTCCGCCCACCATGGGAGGCAGAGCAGGGTCCTCACTGACATGTCTTGTAGGAGAGGAAACCAGTGTTGCCTAGGCCAGTCCGGGGCTATCAGGATGATGACTGCCTCATCTCCGAGGACCTTCAGAAGCACCCTGTGAATCAGGGGAATTGGCGGGAAGGTGTACATTAGGACTCCCGACCAGTTGAGGAGAAAGGCATCGCTGAGAGACCTTTTCTCCTGACCTCAGAGGGAGCAGAACTGAGGGCATTTGCGGTTCTGAGCCGTGGCAAAGAGATCGATCTGAGGGGTTCCCCACCTGATAGTCAGCAGGGAGAAAACCTCGTTGTGGAGGGACCACTTGTGATTCACCAGCAGCTTTCTGCTGAGTGAGTCCACTATGCCATTGTCCACCCCAGGCAGATGGACAGTAGTTGGCATGAAGTGATGGTTTATTGCTAGTTGCCAAAGCTTGGTCGCTTCCTTGCAGAGGGCCAAGAAGTGGACTCCCCCTTGGCAGTTCATGTAGAACATGACTGCTGTGTTGTCTGAGAAGATTTGGACCACTCTGCCCTGGATCTGGGCCAGGAAGGTCATGCAGGCCAGTCTGATGGCCCTGAGCTCCTTCACGTTTATGTGGAGGAGACTATCCTCGGGGCTCCAGGCGCCTTGCATGGAGAGGCCCCCGGACAGGTGGGCGTCCCACCCCAGGTTGGAGGCATCTGTTATCAGGGTTACTGCAGGTTTGGACTCCCCGAACGGGATTTCCCCCATCGCGAAGTCAGTGTCCCGCCAGATTTGGAGGGACTCCAGGGCATGCTGGGGTACCGAGATTACCTTGTCGAGATGGTCCCGTTCTGGTCGGAAGCCTGTGGAGAACCAGAGCTGGAACGGTCGCATCCGCAGGCAGGCTGTTCGGATTACCGATGTGGCTGCTGCCATGAGTCCCAGGAGCTGCATGCATCTGTGCGCTGTGGTCAGCCCGGGTGCCTGGAGCTCCATGATGATGGTGCAGATGGATCAAAATCCTGACTGGGGCAAGGATGTGATGCCTTGCTGAGCATCCAGGCATGCCCCAATGAACTCTATGTCCTGGGTGGGGCAAAGATTGGACTTCTCCAAGTTTATGCAGAGGCCCAGGAACTCGCACAGGTTCATTACGACGTCAACATGGTCTTGTACTTGTCAACTTGACTTGCTCACCATGAGCCAGTCGTCCAGGCAGGAGTAGATTCTTACACCTCTCCTGCGTAGGAACGCTGCAACTGGTGCAACATACTTTGTGAACACCCTGGGGCTAGCAATAACCCAAAGGGGGGGCGGTAAACTGGTAATGGCGTCGTGCCACTACGAACCTGAGGAACCGCCTGTGATGGGTCTGGATGGCTATGTGGAAGTAAGCGTCCTTTAGGTCAAGGGCCGTGAACCACAGTACTGGGGACAGGGAGGGGATGATCTGCGGTAGGGAGATCATGCGGAATTTTATTTTATGTTTTTGTTGAGAGCTCTGAGGTCTAGGATGGGCTGTAGGTCCCCGTTGGGTTTGGGAACCAGGAAGTATAGAGGGGGCTTTGGCCATGCACCCTGACCTGACAGGCTAAAGCTAACGACTTTCTGAGCTACCGTGCGCTGCGGCATGTAGACACCTGTAACTGAATGATGTGAGCAGCGTTTGAAGGAGAAGTAGTCCTTGTTCTTCAGTTCAGGTCAGTCATACACAGATGCACAAAACTTCAGTGAAGTAATCCTATGGAATCCTATGACCCATGAGATGAACCCTCTATTAAGTTGTAGTCCACACTTTGAAAAACTTTGAAAACCCCTGTTTTAATCATTGCAAATGTTTCTGATAAATATATATATTGGGGGCAGGGGCTGGGTGGGAGAGGGAAATTAGCAAGTGGTTCATTTGAACCTAATCATTATCATTTAAAATCACCTGCTAAATGTGAATAGCTTTTAAAAGAGCATGATGCAAGATAGAACAGGGACAGTTTTGCCTGTCTACATCCCACTGAGATTGCTTGCTAATTAGCAGAGGCATCGCTGCCCCAGGGAGGGATCTGGGGCATGGCCTCAGGCCCTGCCCTCGGCCCGCAGGCCCCACACCCTGGCCAGGGAAAGGGCCAGAAGCCACTGCGTGCTGCCACAGGCGGTTGGACCCTCATCACCAGCTGGGGTTGAGGCCGGAAGTGGCTGTGGCTGGAGCCCCGGATGGCTGGTTGGGGACGGCGCTGCCGTGGTCGTAGGCAGCTGGGCCCCAGATCCCCAGCTGGGGACAGGTCTGCTGTGGCCGCGGGCAGCCGGGCTCCAGATCGCCAGCCCAACTGGGCCAGAGACCGGGGGGGCCTGCCAGACCTGGGGCACCGGCGCTGTGATTCAGGGCACGTACCTCGGGTGACCAGCACCAGCAAAGCCCCTGCTAATTAGTATTATTAGTTTGTGGTTTCATGGAATTTATAGTGGTGAGAGAGTAAGTTCAGAAGGTGCCATGCAGTGAAGTTATTTCATTCCTCCTTGAACTACAACTCTACAGCTTAAAAATCTGTTTTACAGCCCATAATTTTCAGGAAAAAATGAGTATAATTTACAGAACAAAAATGAATTAACTTAGTAAATCTTCCAAAGCCATGAAGGATTCATTTTTGATCATGTCAAAATGATAGGGAGAATTGAGTAGCTAGTTTGAATCACCTAATGTCCTCAAGACCCATATTAACGTGCCGAGAGTTAGCTATTAAGACAGATGTCTGTAGCTGTATAAATTCTCTGTGCGGAAAAAGTATATGAGAAAGAGGAAATTAGTACTGAAATGTTGTAAAATCCTACATTGTTAATATACCCTGAGGATGATGGTACAACTGAAGTTTAGATGTACTTATATGAAGCTCCCTATCTCAGTGCTAATGAAGAGATACTGACAGTTTTGCTGCAATGACTATAAAATGGTTTAATGAGTATAGATTAATCAATTTCCAAACCAGAAATCCCTACAGATTCTACACCCCCACCCCCCCAAAAAAAAACCCTAGTCCTGGACAGGATAATGCATGTCAACAATAATTTAAAAATAAAGAAACGAAGCAACAGGGGGAAAAGAACCCTCTCCTCTATACGTCTGGCAAGCTGGAAATGTTTGCAATGGCAATCTCAGTGGAAATAGCTACAGACAGCACTGGATTCAGTGGAGCAGTCAGTTAATTGTTATGGCTAGGATTTTAATTTTCTTCCCAGTGTAAAATGACAATTGAGGAAAGCATCTGCCACCTCACATATTTCCTGGGTAGTAAATTTAAAAGGATTAATCACTCTGCTTATTCTGAAGTTCTGAAGAATGATGGGTGCTTGTCAGTGGGCTGTGGAATCTCTGGCTCACTGATTTTTGGTTGTTGGATGGCAGGGGCATTGTAGGGCTGTAAAATGATTTAAATGGGAATTTTAAAAAATCTTGCTTAGACATTTTTCCCACCCATTTCCACACCCTATGCTCAGAAACTTATTGGAATACATTCATACATACAGAGTGGACTTGTTAATGGAGCATTAATTGCTTAATTTTACAGTAAGGAATATAACACAGACTTCACATTTGAACTTGATTATCCATCCAATATTATCTGTTATTCTTTTATCTAAGGCATTAACCAAATACCCCTAAAGTTAATGAGAGTCTTTCCATTAATATCAGTGGACTCTTGTATGGTGGCTGCCAAACTATGGTCCACAGATTTTTGGTGGTGCGCTGAGTGACCCACTGGTGACCCACTGACAGCAGGATAGTCAAATGTGCTGGCTCGTCTCCACATTTCCAGACACTAAATCACATTAGAAAAAAAAAAGAAAAGAAAGATACAGTCACATTCCCTACTTCCTTAATGCTCCCATTTTGGTGCAGCAAGCGCTGCAGTTGTCTTTGGGATGTAGCAAAATCATGAGTGTGAGAGATGGTAACCCACGAAACAATCTCTCAATTAAGGTATGTTCCACATTCTAGAAAAATCTAGGACCCTAATGATCTACAGAGAGATTGGGGATCTGAGAATTAGAAAATAATATCACTTTTTATTATAATTCTAAAGCATGCTTTATTTTTCCAGTCAGTATTACATCATTTTACATGGCTTCACTGTGTCTTTATTCATCCTTTTTCTGAGTATTTATTTGCTCAGAGTTTTCCTACCCTTTTTAAAAATTATTTATTTTGCACCATTCCTGATTTACAATGTATTTCAGACCAAGATGATCTATCTATCTATCTAATTTGAACTTCCGTGATTTTTTAAAAAAATATAACCATTCTACAAAAGACACTGCTAGCATTTCCATGTAGCTTTTTACAGCAAGTCCTTTTTCAGCTTTGTTGTATGCCTTGGCTAAAATTAATAATACTGAATGCTTGTAAGCCTTTTAAAAGCAAATGCAGCCAAAACTTATCATGTTTAGCAGTACTGAAATGCGAGAAGGATAAGTAGTTGCTTTTGAGAAATTGGTTTTTATATTTGTATAATGGAGAAAAAGATCATATAGTATTGGACCATAAACTACATGGCTGAGCTCAGATCAGTTCAGTATTTAGTTTCTAACCTGCTTTATTTTAAGTGTGATAACTATCCTAACAAACAATAAAGGGTACAGGTAAAGTATTCTTCTTGCTGTACTTTTCTTTTCTTTCTTTAGACATTTATAATGTCAAGCAGTTATGATAAAGAACACCTCTGTCTTCAGTTTTGTTGTGGAACTTTATATATGTGTAGAGAAAGAAGCTCCACAACATACTTGTGAGCTAAATAAGGGATATGAAGAGACCAATCTATGCACAAAACCATATTTAGGTGGGAAGCCATTAGCTGTTTAGCAATGTTCTCTAAAAAAAGAAACATCTCATATGTTGTTGAAAGTCCAGATCAAATTATATTGCAACTTATCAGGACACTGGTGTCAGAACTGACTTTTCCAAACAGTGCCAGGGGATAAAAAGTAGTCAGAACTTTTGTTGATGTCACATTCAAAAGAGAATTCCTCCAGCAGAATACTGTCCCCAGTATCATGCAGTAGCATTGGTATCGTAGTGACCTGAAGAGAACACTCCACTCTGCAGAGTTGCCTTCAGGGGCTGCCCATAAATTACATAACTCATTTTTTGCTGTTTTTCAAGACCACCCATCTCTTTGTGACATTTTGTAACACAGAAAAACTATACACACAGTTACAGGCACATCCATCGTCTAATGCAGGGGTCTCAAACTCACAACCCGAGGGCCACATATGGCCCCTAAAGTTATTTCTTGCAGCCCGCAATGACACTATCACTATCAATATTTGCAATATCATTGTATGAAATGGTTTCAGTGGTGTTGCCGTTGTGCTACTGTAACCTGCTAGGGTGGGCTCAAAGTCATTTATCTGCCCCTCTCCAGTGCCTCACAGAAAGCAGAGACCTGCAAAAAGCAGCTGGAAAGCCAGGACCTAGTCTGTAAAGGGGCTCACAGTGAAGACTGTTCAGAATTCATACAAAAATAAACAAAAACAATGTACTATATTAAACATTAACTTTATAAACCTTCTGATGAAAGCAAAAGAAATTATTAGTATACAGATCTATAATACATAGTGGCTATTTAGCAGTATTCACATGAGTCTGTTATGGTCTCAAATCACCAAGTCCAAAGGCTTGTGCTAGAAGCAGCAGCTCCCTCCTCTTTGACAGCAGAAATCCTCTGTATGAGTCCTGGAAAAGCTTTCTTCCTCTGCTGGGAGCACTGCTGTCCACACAGCTTACTCATTCCACACTCATTTACATACACACATATATTAAAAAAAAGTTACAAAAGAAAAATACATCACTGACAATAACAAAATATAATTGCCTCTTTCCCCTTATTGCACTCAAGAACTGCAGCAAGGCCCATAACCCAGCGTATAAAGTTAAAAGGCAACCACTCTTCTTTTCCCAATAGTTGCTTCTCCGTACCCACTGCCTCCAGACTTCTCTGCTGGAGGGGATTAACAAGGCTACTGACCTGAAGCAAAATGCCTCAGAGCGGGGAAAAACAGCCTGCTATCTGCTCCTGGCTCCACTTCTCCCCTTGCACAAAACACCACTACTCTCCTCAATGCAACTGACCAGGCTGCTTGATCTCAGACATCTGACCACTGCGCTGGCAGGGAACCTTGCAGAGCATGCTCAAAGCTACACAGAACATGCTGGAACTTCTGGGTCTAGACAGCTAAATCTGCCCAGCAACAGTGACCCAGCAAAAGCAACTCAGACACCAGCAAAACTCTTAAAGAAACACTTATCCTTTAAGCCCATGGGTTACACTACCATACTAGTCCTCATGCTTGGTACGTCTCTTGGGCTAATGTACTAGTTTCCATGCGGCCCTCATGGTGATTTGAGTTTGAGACCCTTGGTCTAATGTATTAGGTAGTTTTTGGATAGCCCTCTACCACTTCTTACAATACCCAGGCACACCTGTTTCTTTTCCAAGTCCTGAGCCAGCCTTGCTGTGCTCAGCTTATTGCATTTGATGTGATCACAGTTCAAGGTAATATGTTTTTTATCTGTGCATAGCATACAATTTACAATTATGAAGGACTCATAGACTCTAAGGTCAGAAGAGACAAATACGATCATCTAGTCTGATCTTCTGCAGAATGCAGGCCTGCACTCATCCAATTCTGCAATAAACCTTTAACCTATAACTAAATTATTAAAGTCTTCAAATCATGATTTAAAGATTTAAAGATACAGAGAATTCATGAGCAATTGAGTCATGCCCCATGCTACAGAGGGGGGGTGAAACCCCTCCTCTCAGGGCCTTTGCAAATCTGCCCTGTGGGAAAATTCCTTCCCTATCCCAATATAGTGATTAGTTAAACCCTGAGCATCTGGGCAAAACACTTCAGTCAGGCACCCAAGAAAAAGTACTTTGTAATAGCTCAGAACCCACCCCACCCATCATTCCATCAGTATATCTAACACCAGGAGTCAAAGATCAACGAATTGCCAAACTAGACTGTGTCATAATTCGTGTGTCATGAGTTATTCAAGTTAACTTTTGAAACCAGCTAGTTGGTTTTTTTGTCCCCACTGTTCTCCTTGGAAGGCTATTCCAGAACTTCACTCCTTTCATAGATAGAAACCTGCATCTAATTTTAAGTCTAAAATTCCTTATGGCCAGTTTATATCCGTTACCTCTTGTATTCACATTGGTGCTGAATTTAAATAATCCCTCTTCCTCCCTGATATTTATCCCTCTGACATATTTATACAGAGGAATCATATCTCCCTTCAACCTCTTTTGGTTAGGTTAAAAAAACAAGCTCTGAGTCTTTTCTAATAAGGAAGGTTTTCGTTCCTCAAATTGTCTTAGTAGCCCTTGTCTGCACTTGTTCCAGTTTGAATTAACCTCTCTTAAACATGGAGGACCAGAACTGAACACAATATTCCAGATGAGATTTCATTAGTGCTTTGTATCAAGATACTAAAACCTCCCCTACAGGAAATACGTTACATGATAAATCAAAGAACCACATTGTTTTTTTTTCATGGGGACATTGCATTAAATCCATCTAGTTATTAATTAGTAAGTACTCATATGTAGAGCAGTATGTAGAATGATAAAGAAGACACCATTCATATCCTAGCAAGTTTTCAGTTTATGTAAGAAAAATAAGAAATAATTGATAAAATGGAATACCCTGCCCCCAAATCATGACCAGATAACAGCCAAATATCCTGTCCAAGCAGTTGTAGAAGATCATTTCTAACTGAATTTTTTTTTCTGCAATTTATTGGGGGGGGCATGTTGTTGTTGAGGGATTTTGTTTTGTTTCGTTTTGTTTTGTTTGAAAATATTTTGGATTGAAGAATATTCTAACCAGTTGTGTGTCTTGCCATGGTTGATGAACAATTACAGATTCCCCAGCAGCTGTAGATTTTGAGATGGAGTTGAATGAGGATAGATTGACAGTTTCTCACATAAGAGCTATGCCTACGCTGGGGGGGGGGGGGGATTTGAATTTTACTTAACAAGGTCAACTTTAAGTTAACCTTGTTAAGTCAACTTCAGTGTATGTCTGCCCTGGAGCCCGATCAGAATCTGAGGTGGGGCAGAGGGCAGGCCCAGGCCTAGGCCCGACACTTCCTGCTCTCGAAAGTTGATTTAAAAGCTCATGTTGACTTCTGGGGCAGGAGTTATTAACTCGACTTAAGCAAATGCTTAAGTCAACTTAATAAATTCTAAATATAGCCCTAGAGGTACTTAAGTAGACTTAAGCCAGGTTAAGTCAACTTAAACCTCCAGTATAGACATATGTAAGGAGATGTAGATAATTTTAGGACAAGAGATCATATGGAAGAAGGCACAGAAATGGGAATATGAAAAATTATAACCCTCTGTGACAAGAGTTCACTCACCAGAGTGGAACCTCCTGCTGGTCATCTCAGGGATTAGCCCTCTCCTGCTGCCTTCTCTACCTGCAGCCCCAGCTCAGTGTAGACACTACAGCATCCATTTCATGGCTTCTAGCCATGCTGCCATGCATGTGTTCCCCCTTCAGGGGTTGGGGGGAATACCTGACAGGTCTATAGTCCAGTCACTTCTCCAGTGGAGAGGTAACTGGGCCCATCCACTACTCTGGGTCCCAGACCAGAGATCCTGTACATAGCAGCCTCCTGGTTTCTGTCCTTAACTTCTCCACCTATATTGCTTCAATTTCTAGTTCCACTTTCCCATAATCCCAGCACCTTCCTCATTGTCTTCTCGGAAGCTCCAGACCACAAGTTTCAGTAATTACCCGGGTTCCCTCAAGCGCCTCCAGTCTCTACCAGTAACTGCCCTATCCAAGGAGCTATCTTCCTGTAGCTTTTTAGAAACTCTGTCCTCTATTCTTGGACAGCCTATAGTCCCTGACTGTCTCTGTTTCTGCTCCTCCTTTTAGAAAAGCTTGCTGGGCACTGATTGGCTGTCCCACACAATCTCTCACTGATTGATTGATCTCTCTGCAGCTTCTCCAGGCTGCTTTTAACTCCTTCCTTTCTGCTGTGGGGTGAACCCTTCCTGCAGAGCTGACAGCTTTAAAACACCCTCCTATTCTCTCCTACCTCACAAGGGAGGACTCTGTGGGCAAGCAAGGAATCAGCTTTCTAACAGAGTTCCACTGGAGCCCAGCTTGACTGAATCATTGTCCAGCTGTGAGGCCCAAATTTCAGGTCTCATGAGTTTGTATCTACTTATTTGGGTCAGCTGTGGTTATTTGGTTCATAAGTTTTTTAACGACAATTGTTTATGTGCTTAAACTTCAGAGTAGACACATTGTATATGTCTAAAAAGATAGAGAGGTAAAATATATAAATGAAAATAAAAGAACGGGGGTGAGGCTACTTGTTTGATATGATTACAGACAGCGGAAGGGTGAGGATATGAACAAATGTAGTGCCTCAAATATGAGAAAAAGGGCAAAGGAAAGTCAATGAAAAATAGCAAAAGGGAACTGACGCAGATCCATGAGAAAGATATCTGGGTCAGGAGTCAGGATGTGGGACTCAAAGAGTGACAATGAGAGCTCTGTTTTATTTATTTATTATCTCTAGGTAGGGAATGACTGAGAGTCAGAGGATAAGCTATGTATACAAAGTAAATTTACAATATGATAAAGTCATAGTGGCTATGTCTATACTACAGGCCTCGGTTATGCCGGTTTAATAAGGTCTACTTTAAACCGGCTTAAAGTAGACCTTATTAAGCTGGCTTAGCATGTCCATACTCAAAATGGCAGGAGACTGCCATGGCCACTCTGGCAGCTGCTAGGTTGCCCTAGGAATGGTGCATTGTGGGTACCTGGCTCACAGTGTACGACAGCAGAAGTGCTTCTCTATTCCGACCACTCCTTTACTATAGGAAGTGAGTGACCGCACTGTCCTCCATACTGTGTGGGGTGACAGGGAGCCCAGGGAGGTCAGGGAGCCTGATGTAGCCCAGTGATGTGGCAGCACAGCACTCCACACCCTCCCTGTGTTGCCCAGACTCCTCCAGCTCTGGAACAGGTGCTGCACAGCAACTGTCAGATCAGGGGCAGGGCACAGCAGTTGTTAAGATTCAAACACCAGGAAACAGCATGTAGAGGAAGGTGAATTCAAATCAACTGTTATAATGGGGAAAAAAAATCCACAGTCAGGATTTAATCCTGCTTTCACACATTCTAATCTAAAGGAAATAGCAACTTTCTTTCTTTCTTTCTTTATGTGCTGTTTCCCAGTCTTTGAATCTTAACAACTGCTTTGATTTGCTGTTAAAGTGTGACCTGATCCTATCTCTTACACTCCCCTGCATTAATTTCCTACCATTCTGTAAATTCCCCCATCTTCAAACTGTTTGATGAAGTGGGATTTTCTCCCATGAATGCTCATCTAATAAATACATTTGTTAGTCTAAAACAGTGCCTCCAGACTCCTTTTTTTATATGACAATATGGAGGGTGTCTTCTGAAAAGGAGAGACACACAGGGTTGGGCAGAGAGGAGGGAGACACCCAGAGTTGGGCTGAGAAGGGCAAGGGGGGGAGACACATGGGTTTTGGCAGAGAAGGGGGGAGACAGGCAGGGTCAGGCTGAGAAGAGCAAGGGGAGAGACAGGCAAGGTCGGGCTGAGAATGGGGGAGATGGGGGGGGTCGGGCTGAGAATGGGGGAGGTGCAGGCTCAGTCGGTGAACATGGGGAGTTTGGCTGTGTTGCACACAGCTGGTAATGCTCTCAGCTGTTTTGTGCCTTCTAGCCAGCCCCCAGCCCCATGTTTTCTGTGGTTAGGAGGCCAATTAAGTGGACTTAAGGCAACCCCCTGTCCACAGTGCCTTAAATCGACTTAATAAAGCGTATTTAACTGTAAAGTCGACTTTATAAATAGAAATTATGAAGTTGACTTTAGTGATGGGGAAAGTCAACTTTATCTCCCTACAATGTAGACAGTGCTTTGTTTAAGTCGACTTAAGGGCCTTTAAGTCAACTTAAACACACAGTGTCAACATAGGCAGTGAGAGGTAAATTCAGAGAATATAGTATCATATGCATGCTAAAAAGGCTTTTTTCTTTGGTAAAATAAGAGCAATGAGAAGTGTTAAACTCCACTAATGGAAAAAGAATGCTTGGGAAACCTACAAGGCAGTACAATTAAGACAAAAGAGAGTACATGTCTTCTTGTAAAAGAGATTGTAGGATCATGAGAAAACAATCAAAGATTTGAGGTGGAAAAAATAGAGGAATAGAAATGGAAGAGAGGGAAGAATCTAGGCTGGTAAGTCTGTAATCTCTCAATTTCCAAAGGGATAGCTGTGTTAGTCTAGTCCAGAAAAAAAAAAAAAAAAAAAAAAAAAAGGAGTCATGGGGGACTTTAAGACTAACAGACTTATTTTTTTCATGAATTTTCGTGGGAGAAAATCCCACTTCATCAGATGCTTTGAAGCCTGAAGTCAAATTCCCAGGGTTTGAACCTAACAACTGCTCTGATTTGCTGTTACTGTATGACCTGATCCTATGTTTTACCCCCTTGCATTTATTTTCATTCCATTCTGTAAATTCACCCATCTTCGAAGCATCTGACGAAGTGGGATTTTCTCCCATGAAAGCTCATGCGAAATATAAATCTGTTAGTCTTTAAGTGCCACACAATTCCTTGTAATCTCTCACACAACCAGAAATATGCTAGCTATAGTATCACATTTCCCAGGAGAGGGAGAGTCATGGAGTGGTTAAGTGGAGGGTATGACAGAAAAAGTGTGGGGAGCACTGCTCTAGATGCTTCTATACAGAAAATAATAATGAACAATAATGAGAATCCTTTGTCTCTGAGAAAGTACTCTTTTAAGAGGGAAAATATATTGCTCATTTTAGAGTTTTTCTTATACAAATATGGTACCTGTTCTTAGTGCAAGATCATAAATACTATAATTCATAAAGCAGATGAGAGGTTCAGGAAGTTAATAAAAATTTGTTGATTGTTTTATGAAGAAGTTGCAGGCTTATGAATGTTTAACACTATGCAATTAGTGACTAACAGTGAAAACACACCCTCCTCAGGACATCAGCAAATCCATGAATTTCAATAAAGTAACCGACTAAGCCAATTAACAAGTGAACACAAAATCAATTACTGCAAAATGAGCTAGAGCTAAACAATGACAAATGACAGTTCTGAAACAAGATGAGGGGAAAAAAAAACAAATTAGCATTTCAAACAAGTGCAGTACATACCTCACATATTATATTAATGAATTTAAAAATCATTCAGCTCATAGACTGGTTTTGATTTGCATACAAGACATATGTAAAAATATAACATCTTAAAAACTACCACACCTACATCAAAACAATAGTACAAAACTACTTTCCAGTCTCTGTAAAGTAACAAAAGTCACTTCTAGTCCATTTGCTTGAATCAAAGAAATGTATGGTATATATGAAAAAAATCTCTTCATAAGTCTACACAATTTTTGTATTTCCAATTTATCAAAGCAACACCATAAGGCTGAAATGTAATAAATGTTCCTTTAAATTATTAGATATATGAAAGATCCAAATATGAAAGGTCAGATTTTTAAAAATATTTAGGCCCCCAATGGCATTTTCAAAAGAACTGAGGTGCCTAAACTTATTGGTTTCAATGGGTATTAGATAGCTAGATAGCACCTAAGTGCCTTTACCAAATCTGGTCCACAGTCCAAAAGAAAAAAGCTCCTAGATGGTCTATGACTGTTATTTATGTTGAGGAATTAGGATCATCATAAATGAAACCTTTTATAAAGCAAAGCATGCAATGCCACTTACCCCAATAGATACATAAGCTGGTTCTTGAGAATGATATCAAGGAACTCGCTCAGGATGGTCAAGTGGTTTAAGGGAAAAATCTTCCTTGGTACCTGAATATCAGACAGGTAAAGAAGAAATGTAGAACCCCCTGGCTCTGTTATTTGGCCTTTGCTGACTTCATTTCAGGAGGCAGATGGCAGTGTTGCTAATTCTCAGGATTTTATTCTCAAAAATATGTGGTGTTTCTCTTTAAAGTCCCAGAAGCTTTAATAATAAGATTGCCTTTGCATCTCAGTTTCCATTTAAAATAGAAAGTTTCTAGCTGTCATGATTGTGTAGAAGATTAAAAATGTGATCTGAATACAACATAAAGGCTAAGAAAGATGGCAAACAAAAAGAACCTACTATTGTAATCAATTTTGAGCCAATTTCTCGATTTTTGTATGCTTGACTCATCATTTTTGACTACTTAGGTGCACCTCATTGAGAGGGTGAGAAGAACATGAGCTAATGGGGTTAAATAATTAAAAATATCTCTTCTACAAATGAGTTTAGTTTGCTGAAGTCTGTAACACATTGGTTTGATTGCAGTTGTTTGGTTTGATTGCAATTAGTGGTAGCTGGGAGGCATTAGTGTTCTATGATATACATGAGGTCAGACTACATGACCTGGTAGTCCCTTCTGGCCTTAAACTCTATGGCTATGTCTACACACTAGGCTTTATTTCGAAATAAGTCATTTCGAAATGACTTATTTCGAAATAAAGCCTTTATTCCGCAACAACATGGTTTGAAGTTCCCCCCAGAGTGCAAAGCACCCTGGGAGAAAGATCCTCCCCCTCAGCACCCTGGCCAGGGTGCTGAGGGGGGACAAGCCGCAGGGCACGGGGGGATGCCCCCAAGACCAGTGGGGAGCCCTGCAGAGGGGTGCCGATGCCCCGCTCTCCCTGCCGCTGGGGCTGCTCAGAAGCCCTGCAGCTGGGTACCGGGGCTCCCCGCTCTGCCTGCTGCCGGGGCTGCTCCCAAACCCCACCGTGGGGTCCGGGGGCGCCCGGCTCTCCCTGCCACCAGGGCCGGCGGCAAACCCCGGGGCAGGGTGCCGGGGCCCCGGCTTTTCCCAGCCGCGGGGGCTGCAGCCACGGGGAGCTGGGTCCCGCCGGCCCCTCCGGCCCTGGGTTCAGCGGCGGCAGCGGCTGCAAGCCCTGCGGCTCCCCCACCACCAGCTCGGGGGCCTGCAGCCAGTTTGTTTAACAGTTTGTTAATTCGAATTAAGGAAAAAAACTCAAAGCGAAATAGCAGGTTCAGGCAACAGTTATTTCGAAACAAGTCACTGTTGTTTTGAAACAACATGTTCGCACGGCATTGTTTCGAAACAATCATTTCAAAACAACGTTGTTTCATCCTGCATGTGGTTTAACTTGTTTTGAAACAACGCCATCGTTTCAAAACAGTGGTTCCCGTTGTTTCGAAACAACCATGCGTCGTGTGAACAGCCTAAATCTTATTTCGAAACAACCTCTGTTGTTTTGAAATAAGAGGGCTGTGTGAACACAGCCTTAGATAATAACCCTCAAGCTGAGTACCCTTTCTTTTAGGAATGATACCTTCTCTTTTAAGAGCCATACATACCTATAGTGCTGTATAAATAAATAATATTGAAAACATCAAATATTCATTAAAAACACTGTCACAACAATTTTCGAGGAGTGGATTCTCTTTATACTGCAAGCAGCTATGAAATATTCATTGGTTGTTGATCCCGTATGCTATACTTAATTTGTCAGTAATTAGGTGAAGAAAGTTACTAAAATTACACACTTAAATACTTATGTTGGTTCTAAAGTCACACGTGGACTATCTGATATTTATTACTTAATGTACTACTAGCCCCCAGTTAAATATTTAATTTAGCTCTCATTTCTTTTTCAATTTCTTTAAATTCCATTAACTTTTCTTATACCTATATTACATTTCTTCAGTTATTTCAAATATACAACAAAATAATTCACAGTATAATTTATTAATATAAACTTTTTAATTTAGTACTATTCAGCTCTGTTTACATTTACTGCAAAGGAATAACTCTGTCCAATCCCATAATGAAATTATAACTAAAATGACCACTAAATGCTCCCTTTTACACATACTTTGGATCTGACACTTCTATCTATGGTCTATTCCATACCCCCCCGCCCTTTCCCTTTACCTATTATAGTTGACTTTTGCACAGTTATGTCAAACTTACTTTTTCACTTGTAGATTATCTCTATCATTGTTTACTCTCATTCAGACACAGATACTGATTCCCAAGCATTCTTAGATTTTTGGAGAATATAACTTAGACACTAACTCTGCCTTAGGCTCATCTCTGTCTCTAATATAGTTCAACCATATGATTGCCATTGATCTGATCTTCCTCTGTATGCTGTTCCCCAGTGTTTGAATCTTTACAACTGCTTTGATTTGCTGTTGCAGTGTGATCTGTTCCTATGCCTTAAACTTCCCTGTATTTATTTCCTCCCACTCTGTAAGTTCCCCCATCTTTAAAGCATCAGAAGATCTGGGCTCTTCTCCCACAAAAGACCATGCAATAAATACATTTGTTAGTCTTTTAAGTGCCACAGGACTCCTTGTTTGCTTTACTGAACAAGACTAATACAGCTGTCCCTTTGGAACTTGTCATGATTGCCATTATAATTGCAAAAGTTGCTGTCTAATTATAAGGCAGGGAGGGTTCAGATAAATACATGACGTTCTTCTGGATATTTGTCTGTAGTGACCTATATCACTGAATTGACCTACTTCTGCTTTCCTAGGGAAAGTATGATGTTCGCCCATATATTATAGATTTGAACATCTAGTAGTCTTTGTATATTGAATATAAATAGTTCAGATATATTTTCTTGTATTTGAGATTAGAAATGTTCAGGAATTTTCCATGCAGATGATTTTCCAATGAAAATTGCTGTTTCCACAAATCCCATACGTTTCTGTGGAAAAATGTAGATTTTGCAGGGAAAAAATAAAAACACCTTAATTTTCCATTAGGAAATCAAAAAGAAATTTCCTATTTGGCTGGCTTAACATAAATCATTTTTGAACTGACTTAATTTTTTACAAATCAGTTCAACAAAGCATTAAGCTTCATTCCTCTATCAACCCATTGTCATATGGGAGCTGTAGTTTAGGCCCAACTTCTTTCATGAAAGCTAGAGTTCCCTGAAGTATTATGTCTCCCATAACATAATGTAGATTTCCCTTTCACTAACTTATAGGGTATGTCTACACAGCACTTTTATTTTGAAATAACACTGGTTATTTCAAAATAAAAGATATTTGGTCCACATAACATTTTCTTATTTCGAAAGGACAGATCCTCTCCTTTCAAACTAAGAACTGCTGTTTCAAAACAGGTTAAACCCTGATTGTTTCGAAACAGCTGTTATTTCGAAATGGTTATTTCGAAATAAGGCCGTTTGGACATGTTGTTTCAAAACAGCACCATTGTTTTGAAACAACTGTTTTGAAACAACATGTCCAAATGGCTTTATTTCAAAATAACCATTTTGAAATAACAACCGTTTCAATAGCAGGCTTTCCCTTACTTCGAATTAACATTTTCTTAATTCGAATTAACTTATTTCAAAATAAGGACTTTATTTTGAATAACTCATTTCAAAATCCTTATTTCGAAATAACAGTGTGTGAGTAGACATAGCCATATGGAACTTCATGGAAGTCACATGAACCTAGGTACATTAAAGGAGTTACAAGGGTCAGCAAGTTTGGGAAAACCGGGAATATCAGGTTTTCATTTGGCAACTCCCATGAGGAAATTATCATTATGTGAAAGTGCAGTTAAATATCTCAAAATAAATCAGTTCAGTTCAGTGCAATAAACCAAAATGAAATATTTTAATTTCAAGGATATTGAAATGTTGTATTTCAATTGTGGCTGATCCTTGCTCTTAGAGATATTTAGTGCATTTTCCCTCTGTAGCTAATAACCAATACACAAGATACATATTCAGGTTATCTCATTTGAAACTGTATGTTTATAGATTTATAAAAATATGAACATGTTACATGTTAATGTTATTATTCTATACAAAGTGAGTTACTGTTTACACAGTCTTAGAAAAATCAATTTCAGCTAGGGAGTCATATTTACTTTTAACTGAAGTTAAAAGACTTGAAAGCCTGAGGGTCAGTTCTCAGGACTGGAGAAGGTGAAAAGTTAGCTTTGAGTGAATTTCTTTCCTTTTTCCTTAGCTATACTAAATATAAACTTGTGCAGCTGAGGATGCAAACCTTTTAACATATATCGGGGAGTTGGAGTTTACAGTCTCCCGTTTCAGATGTTGCAAAGCAAACAGAAGACTTTGTGAGGGTATAACAATAGTGGGCAATGGAGGCCCCCTCCCCTAAACAATTTCCACTCTGCCTATCTATATAGTAAACAAGTAGTTATCTAGGTGTTAGACTGTAGGATAAAGGTGGTGGAAATCAACACCCCAGAACACAGTCTAGTGACCAGGAGAGGGCCTGATCACCCCCCTCCCCGTAAATAATGGGCTATAACAATAGCTTGTTTCCCTGACTTCACTGGACTTCACCATAGGACCTTGAAGGGTGCCTCGGAGGACATCACTCCGCTGCTGAAGCCCGCAGTCATGAAGTGGGGTCCCCAACTGCTGACTGGGCTGTAAGCCCGTCTATATTACTTTGTGCTTAACTCTGGGTATATCATTTTGTCTGAGTATTTAGTTAAGTAATCTGTTAGTTAATAAAATATTTTATTTCCTGCTATGTGCATTTTGGTGGTTGTTGCTACTGGAATCCTGGACCTGAAACCCACTTCGTAGTGGGGAACACTCATCATTCAGTCTAGCAGACATACCCAGAATAAGCACTGATTATTATTTCACTTACTCTGCGTAGCAGATTTTCTGAATAAGCATGAAGATCAAATAGTCTAGGAATAGTTATCCAAAACCAAATGTGAGTAATATTCACTCCAAAAAGGTACTATTATGTTTTCCAATTGTTTATTACAATATAAGTATTCTTGGAAAAATAAAAGGAACACTAATGATCTAAAATACAGATATTCAGGCACAGGACAAGTAATAGTGATAGGCTGTGCTCAGACAACAGTTTTATTTTGAAACAACACCTGTTGTTTTGAAATAAAAATTCTTATGTCCACACAACGTACGGTTATTTCGAAACAACAGGTCCCGTTGTTTCAAAATAACAGCCGTTATTCCGAAACAGTAAAACCTAGCAGGAAATCGAAATAGCCGTTGTTTCAAAATGATTGTTTCGAAACAATGGCGTTCAGAAACGTTGTTTCGAAACAACACCATTGTTTCGAAACAACATGTCCGAATGGCCTTATGTCGAAATAACCATTTTGAAATAACAGCCGTTTCAAAAGCAGGCTTTCCCTTAATTCGAATTAACTTATTTCAAAATAAGGACTTTATTTCAAAATAACTCATTTCAAAATAACTTATTTCAAAATAACAGTTTACATGTGAGCATAGCCATAGAGATCTGGGGTCATAATAGCAGACTACAAATTAAACATGGACATGCAGGGATGTAATCTAGACCACCATCATATTAGGCATATATTGTAAAACCTCAGAGCCATGAAAACCTCAGGAATGGGGGTTGTCTGTAACGCTGAACTGTTTGTAACTCTGAGCTAAATATAGTTGTTATTTCAAAAGTTTACAACTGAATATTGGCTTATTGACAGTTTTCAAGTTTGCTATGCAGAAGAAAAATACTTTTTCCCTTTTATTTTTTATTTGTTAGTAGTTTATGTTTAACATAGTATTGTGCTGTATTTGCTGTACAGTTCACAAGCCGGTTAGTAACACTGCTGTTCATAGTTCTGAGATCTTACTGTAGCTGCTGTGTAATAGGTACAGGGAGCCGTTAGTCTCTCTTTATAAAATACTAGTGAAATCACATCCACATGCCATGCAGTCCTGAGCAGTTCACCAAAACTGGGTTAATGAAATGGCCATCATTAAGAGAAGAGCGGCTAAAATTATGAAGGTCTCACCTATGAGAAAGATAAACAAATTAAATATGTATAGCTTCCCCAGACAATGATTTCAGGGAACTACAATAAGTCTAAGGCTCAAAAAATGTAAACTCAAGGAGGGAAAGCATGGGAATTAGTGGTGAACTACCTATTCCTTCAGTTTCCTTGCCACAAAGGGAAGCTGCAGTAATGAGCAAACTACCTGTCCATCTGGGGGCACTGTTCAGGGGATAATGTCAGAATTGCCTCTGAGTTGTCAGAGGTGGGTGGGAACAGAAGCACAGTGTTCCAGTCAGTCTTTTTATTGGCTGGGATTCAGGACAACCTTGACAAGGAGCATTAGTAAAAGACAGAGAGGTGGGAGAAGAAAACTGAGGCTGAATATTGAAAAACTGCTTAATAGTTGGAACAGCAAATTAAATCTGAGCTTTAAGGCAGTCATATAAACTACTGTGATTTTAAACAGCACATTGAGAGGCATTATTTCATAAACATTCCTGGAGATGATGGCATTCTCATTACTTGAGTGATTTAGAAAAAAAAGTTCCAAAGGGGCAACCGTGTTATTCTAGTTCAGTAAAACAAACAAGAAGTCCTGTGGCACTTAAAGACTACCAAATTTGTTTATTGAATAAGCTTTCATGGAAGACAATCCCACTTCGTCAGATGCTTTGAAGATGGGGGTACATACAGAATGGGAGGAAATAAATCCAGGGAAGTATAAGTCATGGGAACAGGTCACACTGTAAACTAAAATCAAACCTGTGTGTGTGACCTGTTCCCATGACTTACAATCCCCTGCATTTATTTCCTCCCACTCTGTAAGTTCCCCCATCTTCAAAGCGTCTGACGAAGTGGGATTTTCTCCCATGAAAGCTCATGCAATAAACAAATTCAGTAGTCTTTAAGTGCCACAGGACTCCTTGTTTTACAGGATTCTTTGTTTATTTAGAATGAAGCAGGACAAAATAACCAGGGGTACACTTTACAGAACAAGCTTATACTAAGGTGGAGAGTGGAGGGAAATAGACACAATACCCAAACAGTGGAATATCTTTAACATCTCTATTTTCTAGGGGCTAGGAAAGTTTGCCTGGGTGAAAAAGGTGTAAAGACCTCTGGCTTTGGCTCTATGCCTCTCTGATAGTCTTGCTAATAGTAGTCTTCTTTTCTAATCCAGTCAGCATCATCACAATGGCTCTCAATAACACTCACACATCCCAGGGGCTGAGTTTTAATTGTGTTACTTTTAACTATAGGCTTGGAGTCCAGAAAGACATTGATTTAATGTTATCCTTTTTTTTCCTGTTTGTACTGAGTTCAGTTTATTCACATTTTTTAATGCCAGTTTGCACATTGGAAACTGAAGTGAAAGATTTGAATTTAGAAGCAAGTTTTTTGAAAGGAAAAAATTACCTTTTGCCCTTGATAATATCATATCTTGATGAGCCTCCAATAACAGCAGAATGGGATGTGATATATGGGGAATTTGATCCATTATCCTCAAATGGTCACAAATGAAACAAAATAAGCAAATAGTGGATTGATACTAAAGAGACTTAGAAGTCCTCAGGGTGATCTACTGCTTGGCAATGCATTAGCTCCCTGTTTGTATTCAAACAGAGACAGGATATGATTTAATATTCATTTAAAGCACAGGTGCAGGGTCTACAGCTTTAGCTTTTGTTTTATAATACTGCTAATATTTGCACTGATAAAAAATAAATGGTTAAGCTTAAGCTTTAGCTTCAGGTAAGTAATTCAGTCTAAAATTGCTTTGCTTCTGAATGCCTCTTGCCTTTCAAATGGCAATACTTTAATAAGCACCTATATTAAAGTTTCAATTAAAATGTAAACAACTGAATTAATAGTTCCCTAGACTATCTTGTAAGACTTTTTTTGTCTACTTGTTCTTGTATTTGTGAGAGGCCCCTCTCAACCTTAGCACTACTGCACTTCTGTTTACATCAACAGACTTGTTTTGTCATGAACTTTCCATTGCATCTGAAGGACTAGATATGGCACTCTTTGGAGAGTCTCAGTACTACACCCTGCATGTGTCAGGTGGCTCCACTAGAAACTGACATGTCCTCCCAATGTTGCTTCCCATCATGGGATAAACATTCTGCCTTCAGTGTTTTCTCAGATCATGCTGTATCAGCCTGAGAGTCTCAGACTAACATATTTATCATGGAACTTGAATCCTCTAGCAGACACTATGACATCCCCACATCTAATGATTTACACTGGCTGAGGATATGTCCTTTATTGCCATATCTATATTTACAGCTGTCACTTAGCATTTCTTTTCTTAATATCATTGATAGTTTAAGAACACATTTAGTAAAATTACTGTTGTAACTTCACATTCTATTGCTTCTCCTTTTGTCAGTTTGTACTTTTTGAGTATGTATAGCTTCTGTACTTATCCACTGTGGATGTGCATCTATGCATGTGTGCAGAGGAGAGGCTAGAGCTCTCTGTGAGATAGTACAATAGCTTAGAATGTATCACTGTAATTTGAGCTGCCTCACAAGTTCCAAAATGCTGAGACCATGATAACATTTCAGCAATATCCTTCATAACATCACCTCCCACTTCAGAATCCCTTAATGGTTCCTCTGCATTGAGCAGTTTGAATTTCCTGATGGCTCAGTGGTGTATTTTTTGACCATTATTGCATAGGCTTGATCTTGCTCAAGAGCCTAATAAGCATTGATGCTTACAATGAAGAATGAGGCTATCAAGTGAGCTGAAGTCTGCAAACTTTATAGAGTGGCTTGTTTATCAGAGCTCACAACAGTTTGCTTCAACCTTGTATTACATACTGACAGTCTACATCCTCAAATAGGCATCATTTATAATGTATATATTAAATAAAGTATTACTAATTATTCTAGAGATAACACAAATAAGGAGTGTGGTGGCACTTTTAAAGACTAACAAATTTATTTAGTCATGCGAGAAACAAATTTGTTAATCTTTAAAAGTGCCACCAAACTCCTTGTTTGTTTTGCTGAACTAGATTAACATGGTTACCCCTTTGAAAGGAGTTCTGCGGCATTCTTAAAGACTAAAGAAGTCTTTAAGGTGCTACCGGACTCCTTGTTGGATTTGATGGAGTGGACTAAGATGGCTACCCCCCTGGAACTATTCTACAGATGGATGTCATGCTGGAGTAGTGTTGGAATGGCACCTAAGTTTGATCTAAGTTCTATAAATTTAATGAATGGTTATGAAACACATTGGCTATGTCTACACTAGAGGGCTCAGGTAAGTCAACATAGTAAAGTCAACTTAAAGCCAACTTTATTAAGTTGACTTAGAGAAGCCCCATTTGTTTAAGTCGACTTTATAAAGTTGGCTTAAGCCAGGGACCCATTTAAAATTGACACAATAAAGTCAATTTTAAATGGGTCCCCTGGCTTAAAGTAGACTTTATGAAGCTGACTTAAATGGCTCTAATTCACTAAATCAACTTTATTATGTCAACTTTAATGGGCACATTGTGTTAAGTCAACTTAATAAAGTTGACTTAACCCTTAAAGTTGATGTTAAGGGCAGGAGTTATTAAGTCAACTTCATGAACTCCAAATGTGGCCATGGAGTTGCTTAAGTCAAATTAAGCCTGCTTAAGTCGACTTGAGCCTCCAGTGTAGACATACCCACTCTGCTTTTGCTTCATGGGAATTTGTCAGATGGAAAAATAGAGCACAAGGCTCCATGGGCTCAGTGAGGGGTATTTCTTTGTCAATAATTCAAAATCATGTGATGGAAACCAGCAGAAATCTTGGCAGTAGCTAGCTGTATGAGATGCCTTCTAACATTGGGTTGGCTTATGCTAGATAGAAGCATGGTCCCTGACCATTTTAAAGCATGACCATACATTGAAAACTTTCTCTGTAAAAATAATATACAGTTCCTGGATTGATTGATTGATTGATTGATTTATTTATTTATTTGTTTGTTTGTTTGTTTGTTTGTTTTTCCTGGGGTCTCTCCTATAGCAAATAGTGTAGTGGCTAGCACCTCTGCTTAACATGCAGAAGGTCCTGGGTTCAATTCCCAGGGGGTTGGACTTGATGATCTCATGAGGTCCCTTCCAGCCCTATGATTTGATTGATTGATTGATAGTCAATACTCTACCAGCAAAAGCATGGGGGTTTTACCCCCTAACTGTCAGTACAAATACAGAGTGGGAACTGAACATCTAGTGGGATTACTTTCTAGTTTGCATACCATCTTCATTACCATTATAAAGATTCTGTAGCTGGATTTATTTTATACTAACCTTGATGATGGTGAAGGTGTCAGAAGAGAATCCATCTGACATCCATCTTCTCTACTGAGCTCAGCTAGCTCTATAGCACAATGATTTGCAGTTTCCGGAGGAAATACTAGAAATTATATAAAAATAAAATAGAAGAGCAAGAAATCTCTTTTAAATTGCTATTTTCCTCAAACTAAGCAGGAGATCAGCTGAAAAGCCATGGGTTTCCCAGGACATAAAGTTCATGTCTGACCCCTTCTCTAACCATAGAACATTAGATCTATGATGTACTAGTGCATATCCATACCAATTAGCCTCAATGCAAACCCTTACACATTAAATGAAAAGGTCAGGGACATTAATAAGGAAATGCTATGCTTCTCACAGTTATTAAAATTGCTAATTATTTTTAATGAATATAAACTACTACTAGGGATGGCAAAACTTTTGTTAACAGCCTACATACCTTCATATCAACTTCATCATAAAAAATGAGCAACTCATATATCTGGCTCAGTTTGACTAGCTATTCTGTGGGTGTGCTAAAGTTAGATAGGGAATAAGAAGTCTCTATACTTTTTGTGACTGGCTATGGACAAGGGAGAATTGCAGCCCATTCAGCGGAGCACAGGAGTTGTCTTTTTCCTAGTTCTCTGAGGGAGGCTGGTGTCTAAAGAGGACGGAAAGGGCATGGAACCATGACTCAATGAAACCAGTGGAACTGTCCCATTTCATGGAACCAGTAAATTACCCTCCATGAAGGCCTATAGTTGTGGATGTGAAGAAGCCATTCCGTATTCTGAGACAGTGTGCCTCACTGTCTTCCTCCTCTGTGCACTTTGCACAACCTGTCACTTTGACATTTCTTGGAAAATACTATGATTTGGATGGATGCAACACTGGAAATAGAAATGAAATGTTTGGGGAAGAGGTTTATTTTCAAAAGCTTTTCTTTATAGTTTGATGAGATCCAAAGGGGCAGTTATGTTAGTCTAGTTCAGTAAATCAAACAAGGAGTTCCATGACACCTAAAGACTAACAAATTCATTTATTCCATGAGCTTTCGTGGGAGAAAATCCCACTTCATCAGATGCTTTGAAGATGGGGGAACTTAGTTCTGTAAGCTTCTCCATCTTCAAAGTGTCTGACGAGGTGGGATTTTCTTCCACGAAAGCTCATGCAATAAATATATTTGTTAGTCTTTAACTGCCACAGGACTCCTTGTTTGCTTTATATTTTGGGCTCTCAACTGGGTTCTCAGTTTTTCAAAAAATGGGTGTCCTCAAGAACAGCTTAAAGCTAATTATTCATTAGATCCAGTAAATTCACCATCACCTGTAGTCTTTAATTCATTCTGGGTATCTTTCTTAAAGATATTCTATAGTTCAACCACAAATTTTATGCTAGATTCATAAATCTTTGGATAAAATTCAATTAATTGAATTATCAGTAGGTCATAACAGGTGATGGTGTTGGTCCCTCCTTGCCTGAAAATCTATGAATATTCTTGCATGAGCAAGAACTATTCAATGACATTGTGGTGGAAGGTGCAGTCTCGCATTTTGGTTGGCAATTGTGATGCCTCAGCTGGAGTACTATGTCCAGCTGTAGGCATCACAGTTCAGGAAAGACATGGAGAACTTGGAAATAGTTTAGAGGAGAGGAACAAAAATAATAAAAGGCTTAGAAAACCTAAAGGAGAAGTTAAAAAAAAACATGGCGATGTTTAGTCTTGAGAGACAAAGATTGAGGAGGGACCGGATACAGTCTTCAGACATTAACGGCTGTTATAAGGAAGACTGTGATCAATTGCTCTCCATGGGTATGTCCACATGAGGCTTTTATTTTGAAACAACACTGGTTTCAAGCCCCTCATTTCAAAACAAGAGCCGTCGTTTGGAAATGGCTTAAACCACTTTTGTTTCAAAATGACGGTTATTTCAAAAATGGTTGTTTGGAAATAACGCCGTTTGGACATGTTACTTCGAAACAACCATTGTTTTGAAATAACAATGACCTTCCTCCCCAGCACCCTGGCCAGGGATCAGCACCCTGGCCAGGGTGCTGAGTGGAGTACAGGGGGGCGGCGGGTGCACCAGCCAGCTTCCCCCGCCGCTTCCCCTTGCTGGGAGCAGGGGGGATCGGGTGCCTCAGCCCCTTCACCCCCCTTTCCCCCAGCAAGGGAAAGTGGTGGGGGAAGCTGGCTGGGGTGCCTGCCACCCCTTCTGTCCCGGGCAAGGGGAAGCGGCGGGGAAAAACCCGCTGCTCCCCCTTTGCCCAGCACATGGAGGGCAGCAGGCGCCCCAGCCAGCTTGGCCAGCTGCTACAGCTGGGCACCCCGCTCACCCAGCCACTGGCAGCAGCTGGCACCCACACTCCTCTGCCGCCCCGGTGGCTAGGAGCTGCCCCTGTCAGCTTTGCCCCCTGCCCAGGCTCGGGCGGGGGGCAAAGCTGGCACCCGCAGCTAGCACGGGGCTGGCAGCTCCCCCCAAACCCGGGCGGGGGGCAAAGCCCGCACCCGCGGCTAGTGCGGGGCCAGCAGCCCCCCCCAAGCCCAGGCGGGGGCAAAGCTGGTTGCCACTGTTCCCCCGCCCCACCTGGGCAGCAAGCAGTGAGCCTGAGTGGAGGGGCAGAGCCCCTTCCCCTGCTCCAGCCCCGGAGGCAGGTGGGCAGGGGGCAGGTAGGACTGCAGCAGCCCCTGCCCAGGCTGGGGGTCAGACACCCAGCCCGGGCAGGGACAGAGCAGGCTCCCTGCCTGGGGGCATGGGTCGCCTAGCCCCCTGCTACTCCCTTTCCCCACCCTAGCCTCAGGGCAGGAGCAGGGGGCTAGTCTGGGAGCTGCTTGCCCAGCAGACTGCAAGCAGCTCCCAGCTTGGTCAATTTCACTGTGAAATTGACCAGGCTGGCAGCCACATCCTGATCAGCACAATCCTAGGTTGCTTGGCAGGATTTCTGGAACAGAGGGCATATATATTGGTTTGCTACATTATTGAAAGAAGCGAAGAAAGTAGAAGGTCTTTGTTCAGCTAGCAGATACCAACTGTTCCATTATCTCCTGCTTCTCCAGTTTGTATGATCTCCCTGGTGCTAATGTGCTTCACCAGACAAGGGAGAAGGGACTCTACACACACCTTACCTCAACCTGCAAGCCTACTATTAAAGTAATAGTGGCAATAGCTTTTGCACAATAGCTTGTCTCTGCCTATCTTTCTATATCTGACTGTCTTTGTAACTATCCATGTAGTTAAAAGTTGGAACCTCTGACTATAAATTGTTACGGGGATAATAACTAAACCTAACAGTGTATCTTCTGTGTAACAATGACAGTCCATCATAGCTGATTCCTCATGGCAGCTATTCCACACTCATCATTCTACTGGATCTTTGTGCATACACTGTCTTTAGAATCCCATGTGCACCATTTAGATCAGGTCAGGAAGAGTTATGGCACTAATCAAGCTGGAGTGATATTAATCTTGAAGCAGGGTAGAAGCAGTGCTTTCTCCAAGTCAAGAATTGGGAAAGTAGAGACTTTAGTGCTCTGGTAGATAACATTAGGCCTACAGCACATGGGAAAATGATCAGGAGATTAAACTGTCATTTTAGCTCATGCTGAAACCTTGTATACTATATTAAGTCAGAAGATTTAGGAGAACTAAAATTGAGGATTAAACAGTTCCCTTGACAGTGTAAATGCAACTGTTGTTAATTTTCTTCATGTGTTTCCAGTGTAGGATGAACAAAAGAAATCAGAACAACTGTTATGTGCAGCATCATAGCAATTTTGAATGTGATTAGAAGATGTGCTGAGCTTTTGTGTCTAGTGCACATCAGTTACACATCTGTTGATATCTACAGTTACTAGGAGTTTATAGCACTAATAAAACTAACTCTATTCATTTCTATTTCTTATTTTTAAGCAGTAGCCTGATATTCATAGAGGTTATTGAAGTCAGCTGTTGCTGCCTGGTACCACTGAAAATTGAGCCATAGGCTTTTAGATTCTTGGAGTACGGCTGTCAGTATATACTGGAGTCTCTCCTCACAAAGTGACTTCCTCAGTATCATGAGATACCTCCAAAATTGCTGCTGAATTTTGCTTATTCTTTCCAAGGGCAACACAGTACATGTCTCACAGCTGCTAAGCTGCCTATAATTATCAGGAATTGTTGGTGATGCTCAACTGTTTCACAGTGACTGCCAGTGCTTGAATATGTTGAAAATAACAAATGTAAAAGAACATTTCAAATGACAATGATTGCAGCACACGCCAAGTGACCAAGATCAAATTTCCATAGTCCAGTAAGGGATTAATTTTCAGCCTCCTATTCATTTTGGGACAAACTGTGGGGGACATGCAGCTGCTCTGTGCTGTGCATGGGCTTCACACAGTATAAACCCCTACAGTATAGAGAGGACACTGACTGTACTCATGTGCCCCTCCATCCCTAGGAACCAATACACTGCAAAGAGGGTGAAAAGTAGTATGGAGAATGATGCTCTGTGGCCCCCTCTGTCCTCCACATAGGCCTGTGTAGGGCAGCTAGAATACCATACGAGAAATTAAGTTCCATTATTTTGCATGGAGCAGACTGAAAAATCATAGAATCATAGAGGGTAGGACTGGAGGAGATCTTGACAACAGCATCCTGCACCGGGGCAAGACCAAACAAATGTAAACCATCCTCAGTAGGTATTTGTCCAATCTATAGAATGATAGGGATTCCACAACCTGCCTGGGAAGCTTATTCCACTGTTTCATTATCCTTATGGTTGAAAAGGTTTTCCTAACACCTAACCTAAATCTCCCTAGCTGTAGATTAAATCGTTCTCCTACCCTCTTTAGACATGGGCTATGTCCACATGTAGGGCCTTGTTTTGAAATAAGTATAAGTTATAAAGCCCTTATTTCAAAATGACTTAATTCGAAATAACTAAAAGTCAATTCGAAATAAGGGAAAAGCCCCAATCGAAATAGCACGTCCAAACAGTGGACTTGCTATTTCGCTTTAGGGGAAGGGCATGATGGGTGGCAGCATGGCCTAGAGCAGCTCTTGGGGAAGGGATAGCCCCTCATGGCTAGAGCCGCACTCCCCAAGCTCAGGGAAGGGAACCCCCTGCATGGCTCTAGGCGTACGCAAGGGGTCCCCTTCCCCAAGCTCGGAGTGTGCTGCTGTAGGTGAGCATAGGTCATGTCCTCCCTGACCGCCGGTCTAGGTGCACATGAGGGTTCCCTTCCCAGCCCCGGGAGCATGGCTCTAGCCGCGCACGGGGCTTCCCTTCCCCAAGCGTGGCCAGCGGGGCTTTGGGAGCCATGCAAGGGCTTCCCTTCTCCCCCATCCAGCTGCGCTGTCAGTTCTGAAACAAGGGACTCCCCTTGCCCAGAGCTGACAATGCCCCACTGGGGGGATAGAAGGGATTCCCTCCTCCCCTGACAGGGGAAGAAAGCACTGACAGTGCAGGTCTGGGGCCATCCTTTCTCCTCTGCCCCCACTGTGTTGTGTGGGGGTGGGCTGCCCTGGCCCGAAGGATCCCTGCCAGGGGCAAACATACTCTGTTAGGCTCCTGCCTTCTCAGCTGCCTGGGGGAAAGCATCCCTTGCCCAGCTCTAGTGGCACCAGGCCTAGAGCTGGGCGGAGGATGCTTTTCCCTGTGCTGGGCTGCAGGGTGCTGGAGCCTGGCAGAGGATTAGGTGGCAGCATGGCCCTGCAAAGACGCCATGCTGCCACTCCTCCCATGGTGCCCCTCTTCCAATTTGAACTAGTAGGTCCTGTCTATGGACATGCTAATTCAAATTGGTTTTTCTGCTGTGGCCATGTTAGTTTGAATTGAATAAATTTGAACGAATCATTATTAGTTCAACTTGATTTATCTGAATTCAGTCAATTTGAACTAACAGTCCAAATGTAGACATAGTCACATTGATGAAGCTTTTTAAATGAAAGGGTTCACCCATACAAACCCTTACTCACATGAATAATCTCATTGGTTTAAATTAGAATGCTCATATGGATAAAGGATTGTCGAATCAGGTTTAAAAATTGCTAGATATCTTTAAAATCAAGGACATTCAGGAAGTTAGGAACAGAACATTGATAGCACAATATTGAAGATTAAATCAGTGAACAAATATTAAATGGGGGATTACACAAGATGACCAAGATATATTGCTCTTAATTGAGTAAATTATGGAACCAATTGCTGGTTTCATCTGCAAGAGGAAATCATTTACAAGGTTAATTGCAGTATCACCTCACAGCCTCCAGTGGTTTTTCTGGTTGTATGAAGTAAGTGTGAGCAGATGGACAAAAATAACATCTGGCTGAGACATGCAGGATCAATGCTGCTGACATTCTTCACTGATTTCCTTTGTTGCATATCCAAAATAAATGGTGACAGAAGGGAAGTCAGAAATAAACTAGGGAGTAACAAAGTAAGCCACTTGCTGATCCTATCAGTGAACAAATTGACTTTCGTGGGCCTTTCTGTCAAAGCCTGGCATGCCATGAGAGCCTTCTAAACACTGTGGTGATAATTAGCTTACTACAGAAATATATTTTCAAAATGAAGAAAACCCACTTGCAGTTCACTTTATTCAGATTAGATTTGATTTCTTAACATTGCCATGCTCTAATTTAAACTTCATATGAACAATTGGTCTTTTCTAATCCAGACTGCAAGGTGTTTCTGCCCATTCAAACATCAGTAGGAAAAGGAAAAGTGGAGGTGTGAATTTCTAATACTTTTAGCATCACAGTTTGAAAGGCCACCTTAAAATAAGCCTGTTAGGCTTACAATTTTCTGTTACAAGTCCTTTCAGTAGTTAGCACTTTTCACAATTGGTGTACTTCTTTGTAAGAACAATTTCTAGATAATACATCTGATAAAGGGTGAAATTCTGCTGTCATTTACTGTCCTGTAAATCCATACCAACTGTATTGAGCTCAGTAGCCTTCTACCATGTGTATTAGCTCTTTAATGCAAAAATGAGAAGTATTTTACTCTGTTCATTAGGTTATTGCTTTCCTAAGGCTCAGGAATCAGAAAGAGCCTTGTAAAGATGGAGGAGGGTTCTTCTCTCTCTCTCCAACCATGGATTTACAGTCTTGGATGGGGTCGTTTCTTTGTGATTATACTTTTATTTTCTTTCTTCCCTGTCTATAAGAAACACCTCATAGACTAAAAAGTTATGTCTACACTGGCAAATTAGTCTAGATTAAGGAGTCTTAATCCAGACTAATTTAGCCCATGGCCACACTAGGCTTTCCTTAGCTGGAACTAAGGAATGCTTAGTTTGAACTAGTTAGTACCAGCACTTAGTTCAGGCTAAACATGATGTGAACTCAAACTAATGCTTAGTTCCAACTTAATAAGTTTGAACTAAGGCAGTTAGTTCAAACTACAAACACGTTCTAATTTGAACTAAGTGTCAGTTCAAAGTAGAACACGTTGTTAATTCAAACTAAGAAGTTTGAAGTTAGTTCAAACTTACCCGAGGTTAGTTCAAAGTAACCTCGAACTTCTTAGTTCAAGCTAACAAGTTCGAACTAGCTTGGGTAGTAGAGACATAGCCGTAGTCTCTAAGGTTAGAAAGGACCAATATGATCATCTGGTTGGACCTCCTGCACAATGAAGGCCACAAAACTTCACCCACCCACTCCAGCAATAAGCCTCTAACCTATAAATGAGTTATTAATGTCCTCAAATCATGATTTAAAGACTTTAAGATACAGCGACTTCTCCAACAGGTGAACCATGTCCCATGCTACAGAGGAAGGCAAATAAAACTCCAGAGCCCTAGCCAATCTGTTGTGGAGGAAAATTCCTTCCCAACCCCAAATATGGTGATCAGTTAACCATTGAGCATGTGTATGAGTCTCACCAGACAGTCATCCAAGAAAGAATTCTCTGCAAAAACTCAGAACCTGTCCCATCTATCCTCTCTTCTTAGGCCACTTGCATACCTACCACCCGGAGTCAAAGATCAAAGATCAGTCACTTTCCAAAATAGGCCATTGCATTATACCATACCCTCCATAAACTTATCAAGCTCAGTTTTGAAGGCAGTTATGGTTTTTACCCCCACAGGTCCCCTTGGAAGGCTATTCCGGAACTTTACTCCTCTGATGGTTAAAAACCTGCATCTAATTTCAAGCCTAAATTTCTTGATGGACAATTTGTATCCATTTTTAATTGTGTCCACATTGGCTATGTCTACACTGCCAAACTAGTTTGGGCGAAGGAAGTTTAGTCCAGACTAATTTGGCCCATGGCCATAATAGGCTTTGACTACTCTGAACTAAGAAATTTCTTAGTTTGGACTAGGCAAAGCTTAGTCCAAACTAATAAGTACTGGTGGTTAGTCTGGACTTGCTTGCTTAGTTCAAACTATAGTTCAAACTAAGCACATGCAATACTGAACTAGCCGTGCATTCTAGGTCAAACTAAAAAGTTAGTTTGAATTAGAATGCACGGCTAGTTCGAACTAGCCCAAGGTTAGTTCGGACTAACCTCGGATTTTTCAGTTTAGACTAGCAAGTCAGAACTAAAAATTCATATGTAGACACAGCCATTGGTGCTCTATTAACATAATTCCTCTCCCACTCTGGCATTTATTCCTCTGGTGTATAGTAATTGTATCACCACTCAAACTTCTTTTGGTTAAACTAAACAAGCTGAGCTACTTAAACCTCCTCTCATAAGGTAGGTTTTCCATTCCGTGAATCACCTCTTGAGCCTTCTCTGCACCTGTTCTAGTTTGAATTCATCTTTTTTTAAACATGGGGGACCAGAATGGCATGCAGTATTCCAGATGGGGTTTCATTGGTGCCTTGTATAGCAGCACTAACACCTCCCTGTCTCTAATTGAAATACCTTTTCTGATGCATCCGAGGACCTCATCAGATTTTTAACGGCCACATTGCATTGGCAATTCATAGTCATTCTATGATCAACCAGTACTTCCAGGTCCTTCTCTTCCTCCATCCCTTCCAACTGATGCATCTCAAACTTACAGGAAAAGTTGTCCCTAAATACATGACCTTGCACTTCCCATTATTAAATTTTATTCAGTTCACAAGGTCATCAGATCTTTCTGTATATTCCGAACCTTCTCTGTATTGGTAATACCTTCCAACTTGGTGTCATCTGCAAACTTAATCAGCACATTCCCACTGTCTAGTAATTATTCACAATGCAGAGTCTACCACATCCACCTGAGACCTTTGGGAACTAGTTCAAGGGTGGGTGCTCACTTAGCCTTAATTTTCCCTGTACAAGGTAAAAATAGTGTAGTTGCTGTCTTGTCCTGTCAAAGAGGAAAACATGGACACAAGACATGTAATTAATTATCAACAGTGCTGCTATCACTGGGATCCAGCTAGGCATAAACTGCTTAGCTTTGTTGTGTTCCTTCTATTTATACCTTTGTTCTTTTTCTCTGATGGGGATCCAGAACAGATGAGACTGGAAAGAACATGGTATTTTATTGGTATGTGGCTTCTTTCTTTCTTCCTTTCTTACTTTCTTAAAATTCAGTATGCCCAGACAAACCCATATGTGTTAAGAGGAATACAAAATAATAGCTACATTCCTCTGGTTGTTACATGCACACATCTCACAAGTCATGCTGTGTACATAACAAAATAAATTCCTACTGCAGAAAAGTGCACTTGATTTAGTTCAAATCTATTTTCTATATCTAAATTTAAGATGAGAGAGTGGCAAAATGAGCTGATGCTCTTTAATCTACAGCAGAATTAGGAGTCTACTGTAGAGAGATATTATAGAAGGATTTGAATAACTTAGAAGGAGAACTATTCAAAGAATGTACTTTTTTGGGTTTATTAGGCAATTCCAGGGGGAAAAAATCATTTGAGATCAAATAGATTTTTTTTTAATTGGTTAATCAGTGCAAGCTGGGTGGGGGAACCATTTCAGATTGAATGAAACATTTCGTTTGAATAAAATCAAAATGTTTCATTATGATTTCAACATTTTAAAACATTTTGATGGGTTTCAAATAAAACCAAAGTAAATGCTGAAATTATTTTTTTTCAAACAGAGAAATCAAAATATTGAATTTAGAAAATTTTAAACAAGGCATTTCAACTTTTTGACTGAAATAGTTCCTCAGAACTGATGTTAATCTGCAAAATGTCACAGTATCATCTAATCTGCATTTTATTATTTAAAAGAAAATGTCCAGCTCACCTTACAGACTTGGTGATGGGTTAGGAAGCATTAATCTATTCTTTTAATCCAGCTGAGGCTGGCTGTTGCCAAAAGTCAGTACTGCCAAGCAGCTACTCTGTTGTCCAATTTACGTATGGAATGTTTCCACTTGTTAGGGTATCCAGCTCTCAGCAGACAGGCCTATGGCTGACCAGCAATCCAAAGTGAAAACTCTTAGCCTTCATACAGCAGTCCCTTCAAGTAAAGTCTGAACAATGTAGAAAGCAAGAATTTCTTGCTCCAAGTCCAGGATTTTGAAAAACGGATTAGGAAGAGGCAGGGTCATGGCCTTGTCTGGTCCTCAACTGCGGCAGCTAATGAAGCAGGGCAGCACTGTGGATGCAACTTACTTCATCCTGACACAGAGAACAGAGAGTACTCCTCTGCTCATGAGCAAGAAGCAGCACCAGAGACATGGCATCAAGCAGAGAAGCAATTTCTATAAATGCTGTGACTGTAGACCACCCTTTACTAGCACTTAAAGGAAGCTGGAACACACTGGAACAGCATTCCAGGACCCCTACTTTTAGGAGGGCAGCATTCTGGGGCCCCCTAAAAATAGAAGAACATGCCAGAATGCAGCGTTCTGGTGCATTCCCCCAGAGCCGACTCAAGGGGCTGTGAGCTGGAGCAAGCCTGGCCATCCTCCCCCCTTTCCCTGGAGCCTGTGGTGACCCTACCGCTTCCTGCTGGGCCCAGGCGGTGCATACGGCCCAGACCCAGTCTTAGGCCTGTGTCCTCTCTTGCTGGTTGGCCAGCTGGCACTGCAACCACCCTCCCCCCAGCCTGGCCCAGCCCATCTCCTTGGCCACCTCAGTGGCACAGGTAAGAGGGCTTTGGGGGGTTGGTGGTTGGGGACAGTCAGGCAGCTGGAAGCTAGGGTGGGATGGTGAGCTGAAGTGGTGTGGAAAGGGTTGGGGGGGCTGAAGGGGGTGACGTGAAGACAGAGGATATGGGTGGGCAGGGGTTAGGAGGGCCAGAGTGGGGACATGGGGGCAGAGAGTTTAGGGAATGGGGACTGGGGCTGAGGAAGACATGGGGAAAGAGCGGTCTGATGGAGGGCAGTTGTTTTGGGGGCAGTAGCTGTGCTGGGGGCAGGCATCTGGTGGGAGGCAGGAGCTGGTGTGGGTGGCAGGTGTTTGGGGGGAGGAGTATCTGGGGTGTGTGAAGGGGGCCTGGATTTTAGAAAGATTCCAGGGCTTGCCAAATTGTACTTTAACCCCTTCCCTTTACCGAAAATCACAACTAAAAGCCACTTCTGTTCTAAAATGGATAAATATGTGTAAATAAAGCAAGTTTACACTTAATATATACCTCGGCTGTGCTTTGTTGATTTCCATCCCACCAGAAACCACACAGTTGCACTAGCACTTAGAAAAGGGGCCACACAGGCTCTAGAATGAGGAAGAATGGTGTCAAAAGAAGGAACAGGATGTGTTCAATGTTCAATCTGTTATAGTGTTCAAAACCTATTAAAAGAATGTGATGTGGAAAAATAAACAATATATTGATTTTAATAATCAGATGCAGATCAATTATAAGACAAATAAACAAGGAGTCCTGTGGCACTTAAAGACTAACAAATTTATTATCATCAATTATAAGGTCTTTCAGGTCAAACTTCTTTTTAATGCATAGTTTTAAAAGTTACGTAAAATGAATATTTTTATGTACTTGTCTAGGACTTTCCAGTCTTAATCAGGCTAGTACACTGAGTATCATGCTTGAATAGTAAGTGAACAGATTCTCTCCATGAATATAAAGACAGACAAAGGTTAGTTAATACAGTAATGTTTGCACAACACAATACAATGGCACAGCATGTCTATAGCCCCCGCCTGCTGCTTGGACTCTGTGGTGGCAACTGCACCTAACTGTTCCAGGTGCAAAGCCAGACCCCCTCTTCAGTTTCATAAAGAAGGCTTCCATACTCTCCCTGAATTTCTTCAGGCCTGTGCAGGACCAGATAAAGGAATCCTGATGTTACATAGCTGTTCTTCTCCTTGGGATATTTTGAATGTGGACTGTCTCAATCTGTTTTCTGTCTTGTGGTCTAAAGAAACTCCCTTTTAAGTCCCTCTTTCAACTGGAGAATGCCCAGCAGCCCTGTGAAAGTGGGGCTTCCTGGACCAAGAGCTATTCCTGAACCCTTGTCTGTTCAGTGTGTGGTTTATTTACCCCAATACAGTCTACAAACTAATTGTTTTCCACAAAAGACAACTTTAATTTCCAAAAGATTAATGGTCTAATAAATACACTTTCATTATCAGACATTTTTCTCCAGCAGCATGTAGCAAGATTTATGAAGCCCAAGTCAAATAGGGGATTTTTCCATCATTCCAGTGTATAAAATGTGTTCACTTACCTCATTCAGAGCAGGAGATGTACATGCTATATGCCTAAACATATCAAGATAGAAGCAATTTGCCAGTAGGAATCAACAAACATTTCCTCCAAAGATCTGGCAGCACAACTGTGAAGGTGACAAGTAATACTGTATGTTGGAGCCTTCTCAGGAAAAAGTCCTTCCATTCAGTGTCAAATGGACACTTGTCACTCCAAGATGAATGCACACACTTACAAGAACATTTGCTATCTAGTCTGACACCTTCTGTAAGCTGAACAAAATTCAGTATGTCTCAGCTATGATAGTGCAGGTATATGTGTAAAGCACCAAGTGGAAGAAGTGAACACCTACTGCAAGATGCCACCTGGCAATATCACAGGAGTCTAAAAGAAGGAGGCTGACATCATTCACAGAAGGGGCAGGGTTTATGCCCTTCAAAAAAAATGGTTACCTGCTTTACAAGTGACTTGAAAAATGCATTCAAAATCCATCATCTTTACCAAAGTGTTCTGCCAGTATAGCAGTTGCCACTTTGTGGTGGATAGCCATTAATAACTGAAAAATGGCCTTTTCTCCAATTGCTTCTAGGATCAGTTCACACAAGGGTCACAAGTATATTTTTGCACAAGTGCTCCAGAAGCCCTGTAGACTTACCCACTACCAGGCAGCACAGCTAGTGAGATCTTCCCCATTCACACAAACACAGATGAACTCTGTGTCCCTTTTACATGCCTTCTCGTTGGCTCTCATGTCTCCTCAGCCCACGTACTAGTTTACATGACCTATTGCCCCATCCTGCAGCTCTTACTTACATGAGAAGTCCCACTGCAGTTATTATTCATATGATTAGTAACTACTTGTTTGTGTCACGCTTGCAGGATCAAGTGCTGCATCATAAAGTGATTAGAGAAGGAGCTATGCCTGGGAATTGCCATGCACACATACTATGCTATGTAACATGGAGGAAAACATTGATAAAGTCAGCAAGATGATGATTAATTGTGTCTGAAAATCTGTCACCATGTGTCCAGATTGTTCTTTGGATACACACCTGCAAAGGGACAAAAAGGGAGCAAGGCCTTGCTATGGGTGTCTGGCTATGCAAGGGTAAAAGAATATTTTGTGCACCTACTGTCTCTCCCAACAAGCAGGTGGGCATAGAAAGGGGAAAGTGGACAGACTGCTGGTTCTTTCTCCCCTTTCCCCACTAAGCTTCAGTTCATGCAGCTTTCCTGGCCTCTGGGCTAGTTGTGTGGTTAGTTATCTGCTATTTGTATGTGCCAGTACCACATTACCCTTTACCGGAGCCATTGGGTTGCAGGATAGGATTTTTTGCAGTGCTTCTGGAGTGGTGGAGTTTCACACAAGGCAATGTGCAAAAGCAGAGTCTGACATTTCAAGTCTGAATGTTATGTCTGCATGTGCTCTTTGTTGCTGTTGCTGTTAGATTAGAGGCTTTTTTTTAAGGTATGCATATGATGCCCTGCAAGCATTTAGTTATGTGAACACTGTACTAATTGTGAAAATAAGGAAAGTGTGTGAAGATGAAAAAAGACAGTATGAATTCTTCCATTATTTATTCTGGGGTTCCTTATTTATTTATTTAAATTTACATAATAATAAGTATGATCTCTGTACAAAAGCTGTACAGTTGCCCTGACTTAATCTTACAATGGCATAATATACCCAACAGCATTAAAAAAAAAAACCCTCTTCAATCAATAGGGCTGGAAGGGACCTTATGAGATCATTGAGTCCAACCCCCTGGGAATTGAACCCAGGACCTTCTTCATGTTAAGCAGAGGTGCTAGCCACTTTCAGCAAGAACAAATTAACTCAGTTTTGCCAACCACTGAATCAGTTGCAAAACCTGTCCTTTCTATGCCCCACCATCTCCAGGAAGTAGGGGCTAATGGAAAGCCAACAAGTGCAAAGGAACAAAAGTGAGGATTTAGTGTCGGGGATTCACTATATCCTAGTAAAGAGGATGGCCTGGATATTGATAAAGTACAGGTAGGAAATGAAAACAAGCAGTCAAATGGAAAAGAGTCCCCCTAAATTGCATCACATAAAGGCAGATAGCTAAATATTGATAAATTCTGTAAATGCTTGTATATAAAAGCCAGAAGTCTAAATAGTAAGATGGGTGGACTTGGGTGCCAAGTATTAAATGAAGATATTGATATACTAGGCATCACAGAAATGTATTGTAATGGAGATCATCAACAGGGCATATTAATACCATGGTAGAAAATATACAGGAATGACAATAAGAATAAGTTGTGCCGGTGGCACTGTATGTGAAGGAAAGCATATATGTAAACATAGTAAAAATCTCAAATGGATCAAAATGTACCATAGAATCTCTATGGGTAGAAATTCTATGTTTGAATACAAAGTGAATGGCAGTAGAAATATATTATGAACCATCTGACCAGTAAGGTGATTGTGATTGTGAAATGCTAAGGGAGATCAGACAGGCTGCAAAAAAAAAAAAAAATCCTTCTTCTGCAATAATGGGGGTATTTCAAATATCTCTGTACTGACTGGTATATATCATCTCAGGACAGGATGCAGAGATAAATTTCTAGACACCTTTAATGACTGCTTCTTGGAAAAGCTAGTCCTGGAACCCACAAGAGGAGAGCTAATTCTTAATTCTGTCTTTGGATCTGACCCAACAGGTGAATATTGATGAACCACTTGGTAATATACTATGCCTGTTAATAGCTGTGCTCAAACAAATGGATTTAAAAAAAAATTAAAATTTCAAGGAGAAACTGCAGAATTGGAATTCATATGCAAATTTGACTGTGTGATATCAGGACTGAAAGGGACTGTGGATTCTCTCCCCATTACTACAGGTGATTTGACTGCATCTTCCTCTATATGTAGTCCCCCAGTGTTTGAATCTTAACAACTGCTTTAATTTGCTGTTACAGTGTGACCTGATCCTATGACTCATACTTCCCTGCATTTAGTTTCCTCCCATTCTGTAAGTTCAAAGCCTCTGACAAAGTGGGCTTTCTCCCAAGAAAGCCCATATGATAAATAAATTTGTTAATCTTTAAAAGTGCTACCAGTCTCCTTGTTTGTTTTGCTTGGTAATAGTGTTCATAATATAATTAAGTGTAACAATCTTGTGATGGTGTGAAAATACAAAAGAATCCTACATCAGTAGTATTTAATTTCAAAAAGGGAGCTACAAAAATGTAAAATTTAAACAGAAATTTAAAAGAATTTAAAATAAATTAAAAAAAAAACACTCAATGAACTGCCTATAAGCAGCAAAGCACTTTTTTAAAAAACATTGTAATATTGTCTTAAACTAAATGTATACCCTAAGAAAGAAAGAAAGAAAGAAAGAAAGAAAGAAAGAAAGAAAGAAAGAAA
>ML682005.1:11325817-11566927 GCA_007922195.1 Podocnemis expansa
AAAGAAAGAAAGAAAGAAAGAAAGAAAGAAAGAAAGAAAGAAAGAAAAATGTCCCCATGAAAAAACAACAAAGTAAAAGAGGCAGTTAAAGAAAAAAAGATAGTCCTTCAAATTTGGAAGTCAAATTCGTCTGCTGAAACTAAAAAAGAACATAGACTCTGGCATGTCAAATATAAAAGTATAATTAGGCAGGTCAAAAAAGAATTTGAAGTTCAAGTAGCAAAAGATACAAAAGTTAAGAGCAAGTCAAAGAATCAGTGGGATACTGGGCAATCATGGTGACATAGAGGAGCACAGAAGGAAGACAATGCTGTTGCAGAAAAGCTGAATTAATTCTTTGCACTGGTCTTCACTGCAGAAGATATCAGGATGATTCCACATCTGAGTCACTATTTTAGATGGCAAATCTGAAGTACTGTCCCAGGTTGAAGTGTCAATAGGGGAGGTTTTGGAACATATTATAAATTAAACTGTAATAAGTCACCAGGGTGGTAAGCCTAACATAGCAACAAGGTAAACTGATTGAAACTACAGTGAACAGAATTAATAGATACATAGATAAACATGATGTTGCACAAGAGTTAAGATAGCCTTTGTAAAGGGAAATCATGCCTCAGCAATCTGTTGGAATTCTTTGTGGGGATCAACAATCTTGTGGACAAGGGTGATCTAGTGGATATAATATAGTTGGACTTTCAAAAAGACTTAGACCAGATCCCTTGCCAAAGTAAACTAAGCAGTCATGGGGTAAGAAAGAAGGTCCTCTCATGGATCAGTAACTAATTAATTAAAAGACAAGAAGCAAACGTCAGGAATGAATTGTCAATTTTCACAGGATCGTGATAAATAGCAGGATCCCCAAAGGTCTGTCCTGGAACCAATGCAGTTCAACATATTTGTAAGTGATCTGGAAAAGTGGTAAACAGTAAGGTGGTGAGGTTTGCAAGTGCTACTAAATTATTCAAGATAGTTTAAGTCCAAAGCCCAAAGAGGGCTCTCACAACACTGGGTGACTGGGGAGCAAAATGGGAGATGGAGCTCAAAGCTGATAAATCAAAAGTAAGGCACACTGGAAAACATTATTTCCATTATATATAGAAAATGATGGGGCTTAAATTATCTGTTACCACTCAGGAAATAGAACTTGTATTCTACATGGATAACTTTCTGAAAATATCTGCTCAACATGCAACAGAAATCAGAAAAAAATATCTGAATGTTAGGTACGAGTAGATATTACCTATTACCAGGAATAGGTAACAAGATAGAAAATATCACAATGCCATTATATAAATCCATGGTATATCCACACCTTGAATACTGTATGCTGTTCTGGTCACCCCATCTTGAAAAAGTTTACGTTATAACTGGAAAAAGTACAGAGAAAGGAAACAAAAATGATTAGGTATAGGAAATAGCTTCTACATGAGGAAAGATTTAAAAGACTTAGGATATGCCTTTACTGGCATTGGCAAAATCGCCGCAGTCTGCCCAACATTCTTGGCGTGATTAGCAGCGACTATGTACTCACTTCTGCGCTCCCGGAAGTCAGCGCTAGAAGTCCTGGCCCCTAGAAGGTATAGGGGAAAGCCGACTGCAAGCCATTTGTGGTCGGCTTCTCTTGAGTGTGTCCTGGTGGCTTAGAAAGTTGTTGGCAGTTACGCAAGGCATTTTAAATACCAGTCAACCGCCACTGAAAAGGCCTGTAAGTGTAGACTGGGGCTTAGGCTGCTGTGTTTCGAAAAGATATAACTAACAGAAATATGATAGATATCTATAAAATCATGAATGGTATGTAGAAAGTGCATAAGAAAATATTATTTGCTGTATCATATGGCTACAGAACCAGCTATCATCTAGTCCAAGCTGGTCAGAGACATTACACCATGCTCTGGGTGTTCTTAAACCTCTGACTGCCACAAACATGAATGGAATGAGAAGTGATTGATTCCTGACTAATAGCCCTGTTCTGTTAATTCCCTCTGTAGCATCTGGCACAAGCCACTGCTGGAAGACAGGATACTTGGCAAGACAGACCTTTGGTCTGACTCAGTATGACCATTCTTATGTTTTATTCCTTAATCGTCTCCAAAATACCTTACAAATAAATGGTTTTTGAGTACACCTGGTAGGTCATCAGGCTGAGGCTTCTTTAGAAGAAGGAGGGGAGCAAGTTTTAGAATCCCAGGGCCTTCATGGAGAAAGCCTAGCCACAAGTATCTTTTTATAACAAGGAGATCTGGATCAAGTGCCTCTGCTAGCTACAGCACTAAGGCTTGAAGAGAAAGTGGACCCTTCAGATAAGGCAATCCCAGGTCTCAGTAAATAAGCAGCTAAACTCTGCACCAGCAAATTATTTTGAAGTGTGGCATCATCTAGGTCATGTTCCAATGCCTGAATCTTGAGGTAACAAAATACTAGATAACAGTGGCAAGGTCCTCCTCCAAAAGCAAAGACCATAATTATCTGGAGCAGATGGGATAAAGCTGGGAGGGTTACTATTGTAATATGATTATCAAACAATATTTTAAACCATCCTGAAGCTGGAAGCTCTGGTAACTAATACAGAATAGGCTCTCTTGATCAGTGCTGAGCTGGATCTAATGGCTGAAAAAAAGAGGGCTGCTATTATAAAACTATGGTTAATGGGTTGTTTTCCAAGGCCACAGTTTAAACTGAACTATTATTTTCTCTTTCAGGTTTATTCATGACAAAAATACTCCTCCTTTCTTCCTGCCATTTGCTAATGATTATTACATTTCCTGTTATTTTCACGGCTGTAATGTTATGTATTTCCATTTTTTAAAATTTTATTAAGACAAAATAACCTACATTAATCAAATCTGAGGGTTTTCTTTCATTAGTATCCATGTGTGCATGTTACAGGAAATAATTTTGAGGTAAATATGCATGATTGCTTAATGCCAGGGTAATAACCTATGCATCATCTAGCAGAAGGTTGAGTGCACATAGGGTATTATTATGACCCCTGGAGCTGCATTAATTTAGCAATTTTTTTCAAATGTGTGTGTTTGCATTAACAATCAAACATTTTTTCCCCTCACTGACTTGCTTTGGTTTTGGAATTGCACCCCCTCTGTTCTTGTATAATGAAGATGGTCCTTTTATGCAAAGAGTGAAAAGGCGCAATGAGTCATCAAAGTAGAGTAATTTTGCAAAGAAAAGTTGCATAATAATTTGTTGGAAAGTTAAAAATAATTGGAAGAAATGTGCTGAACACTTTATAAATATGGCACACTGGGTAAAAGAATTATTATTTTGGAAATTAATCTCATTTTTGACTGCATATTGTCAGTTATGTGAATAGAACTTGTCAGTTTGATTTGTAACAATGCTTGAATAGCTTGCTTAATCAAAAAAATCTGATTTTTTAAACCAGACTAAATAACCCTTTCAGTGCTACCTCATTCATAGTATGTGTTTGAGGAGTAGGATTTTGATATTGTCTTGTTTTTTTCTTTGTAAAGTGTTTCCAGTGTTATTATTATATAAGGATAATAAAACAAACATTAAAGAGACAATCTGGTCAGGCAGAGAAAGGCCAGTACTGAGGAATAACAGAATACAGAGGTTGAATTGAAGATAAGATTTCCACCCAGAGTTCCCTGTTGAAGTGACAGAGAACACCTATTGCTACCCCTTTTGAAGGAGTGCTGTACACATTGTTCAAGTGTATTAGACCCCATTCCACTGGGTTAAGTGCATCCTTGAAAATGTTCCTGGGTGATCCATAGTTCAGGGACAATATTATGGCAGTGCACAAACTAAAAGGAGACTCTCCTGAGTTCTCCTTCACCATGTCTCTGCATTAGGGGCCATACAAATGGGTGTAAGGGAGATATTCCAAGGGAACTGGGAAGTCAGACATCCAGTTCCCATTGGTTTTCAATGGGTGCTGGATGTATAATTACCCTTTTTACCTCTGAACATTTCCCTGTGGAATACAGGAGATACATATTATTGATCTTTCTGTCTCTAAGCAGGTCTGTTACCATATCAAAATTCCCTTTGACTTCAAATTGGAATACAGAAGCAGTAGGTCCTAAAGTACAATGAACTGCACTGAGCTATTGACATATGGCATGACCTTGCATCCTTAATCAGATTTGGCTTCACTAGTCCCTTGCTTTGTTGACACTAATTGCATGAGAAAGGCAACCTTCCAGGAATAATCCCATCCAAATGAATGGGACCACTTGAGTGTAAGGTGGTGCAGGATTTGACCTATCGTGTATACTTTGAAACTAATAAAAATAGAATATAAACTCATGAGTTGTAACTGGGAGAAGTGCAGGTATAAGTCACACATCCTAATAAGTAACAGTGTATCAATACTAGTTAGAAAAACAATTGTTAATTTTTGTCAGTGTCTTAATACCATCGACAGATTGAAAGAGGAGGATGCTCAGAAAAACATAGATAAAACTAAATTCCTTGTGACCTACTGAGGTAATTGCATGCCATCTCATGGCTAGCCTACATCATGAAAGCCTTCAGTACTAACTGAATAAGATGGTCTCTGGAAATGGAGCCAGAGCTGAAGGCAGGGAACCAGGAGTTAAAGTTAGCTGGAACGGCCCAGAACACTGTTCCAGGGCCCACTATTTATAGGTGCTGAGCCTTCTGGGCCTCCTAAAAATAGAAAATGGTGACAGAACACTGCATTCCGGGGCCCACCATTGAAAAATAGCAGGCCCTGGCATCCAGCATTCCAGCACCATTTTCTATGTGTCAGGTCCAAAATGCTGCACCCTAAAAATAGTGGGCCCCTGTATGGCATTCCCCTGCATGCTGGCGAGGTGGGGGGAGGGATGGGGGTATTCCAGGCCCAAACCCCACCCCAAATCCCTCCCCTTCGAGGCCCTGCCCCAACCTCGGGTCTGCCTCCACTCCTCTTGCCTTGCCGGGCCCAGACCATGCTTCTGGCCTGACCCTGGGACCTACTGCCTCCTCTGCAGCTGTGCTGCCCCTGGTAAGTACTGGGATGGCTGGCTCATGCTGGGGTGGGTATTGGAGCAGGGGGTAGGTATTGGGGGGGCATTGGGGGCTGGGGTGGGTCTTGGGGTGTTTATTGGGGGTTCAGATGGATTTGGGGGACAGGGGAGTGGATACTGGAGGCAGGATCTGGGGTGGGGAGATGGTGTTTGGGGGGGCAGGAGCTGCGGTGCAGGAGGGGGCCCACCCAGTTAGGAGGGTTGTGGGACCCACCAAATTATACTTTAACCCCTGGGTGGAGCCAAGAAACAAAAGTTTTGCATGTTACTAGCTACTTGAATCTTGGCACATATTTGTTCAGAAATCCACCCTGTAGCTGCTATTATTTGAACCAGCAGTAACTCCTGCTCTGCATTTGCAACCCATTTATTTTTCAATGATTTATTTCTCTGGGACTTGCCAGCAGCATTGTGTGACTGTCCGACTTCCAGAATTCTATAATAATAGTTCTAGACAGTATTGTTCAACTTGCAGTGCTGAAACTATAGTGTTTTGTTTGGAACTCTTAAACAGTTTGGCATTTTCACACTTTCTGTTAAGCAGACATACAAGCTTTGCAGTGAACCCTGCCTAAAGGTTTTCTTTGTTTGGTTGTTGTTGTTGTTGTTGTTCTTGTTGTTGATTTTTTTTTTTTGACATTCAATAATATTTAAAAATAAGTGTTTTTAGGGGAAAAAACATAAAAGTAGATATTTTAAAAGTGAATTTCTATACTTCTTGGGTTTGGCCAAATCCAGAAATGGAAGTATTTATTTATGCAAGAATAGTTGGTTGTGTGGTGTTCCCAGCATGTTAAAAAAAAAGGAATAATTTTTCTAAGAAAGACCATTTTCAAGCTATGAATTGAAACTATTTGCACCAGTACTGCATAACTGAAAATTAAAATTACACCCGACTTCTCTAGAGTTGAAGCCAATACTAGACCACAAAAATGGGACATTTGTTACTGGTCCAGCTTTTGAAACAATGAGTGATGTGTGGGGTTTTCAGCCATGGAGAACAGCAATGAGGAAGGAAGTAGAGGGGGGAAAGTAAGAGCAGAAACACTGAGAATTTTTAGAAGAGTAGACAGTAGTCTGTTGGTTACAGCACTACAACAGGACTTGAATACAAGTCCCTGCTCTGCCATAGACTTCCCATGTGACCTTTGGCAAGCCACTTAGCCTCAGTTACCTATCTGCAATATGGGGAAAATAGCACTTCTCTATCTTACTGAAATATTGTGAGGATAAATGAATTAAAGAATGTGAGGAACTCAGATATTAGAGAAGTGGAAGCCATATAAAAACCTTAGAGAATTTTTTGGTGTTAGAAGGGAAGCAGAGAAAGCTTCCAACCCTGTCCTCCCAAGAGTCTCCTCAGTGAGTGAGGAAAGCAGGAAGGACCACTGAAGACCTTTTATGATAAAGGAGATTTGAATGCATTGAAACAGAGGTCAACCATATTTCCTCTACCCCTCACTCCCCCAAAAAATTAAAAAACAAACAAAAAAAACCCCAAACAAACAAACAAACAAACAAACAAAAAACCAAGCTGCTGGTTAAACTGCATTAGAACAGATCATTTTTACACTATGGGTTTGAACCCATTCAGCAGTAATAGAGTCATACCAATATAGCTAAACAGATGCAAAAAACATCCAACATAGACCATTCACTGGTAAATGGGAAGCAGATAAAATGAATGAAGAAACTAGTGAGGAAAGAGATGAAAAGCTAACAGGGGAGAGGAGAGGAGAGAAGACACCAGGAACTCAGGGAAAAACAAAAGGAGTACAGAAATAGAACAGGGAAAAATCAGGAGGTGATGGTGTATCAAATGATAATGGAAATATTGAGACTATAGAGGAAGCAGCTGATATTAGATTGTACAAAGGTTAAAGGATATAATATTTATGAAAGGCTCTTTCTTAATATATAGTCAGTATGTCACTACACCAGCATGCTATAGACCCATAACATGTAATCCTTTTCTCCTCTGTAATTTCAGGATCAGCCATTCATAGGGTGCTCTCCTTGATTATTTTTTCAGGAGACTTTACAAAGGACCCACTTGAATAATGTTTCCATTATTACTGTAATAATGTTGTTTATATATTTTCTCATTTTAGAAACGGCAGGAGTCCAGCACTGCTCAAGTTGGTGAGGTTTTTTGTTGTTGTTCTTTATTTTATATCTGTTAAAAATACTTTAAAAATTATTTTTCAGCAGTCCTGTCAATATGTTGGTTTTTTAAATATATTAATACCATGCAATTTTGTGGGCTTTCATAATATACTCCCTTGAAACCCCTCCAAAAATAATAAATCCTATATTAAAAGTGAATACCAAGGGGCTTTCCCTGAGATCCAGAATGTTCACACAATAAGAAATTAGTAGTAATTATTACTATTAATTTATATTATCTGATCTCAGTTACATCAGAGTAAACAAACAAGAATAACTCCAGTGAAGTCAATAGAGATACACCTTCAGAAAACATGTGTAGATAAGGGTGGGCTTATGTTGTGTCTCCTTTTCATTTGGTACATTGAAATAAATTGAATGGAGTTCCTTTTGTTTTATACTTTCCTTTGTTCTCATGATTCTAAAGTAATTTCAGGTAAAATAAAATTTGTCTCCCAAAAGAATTATTTTTAACCTTTTTATTACAACCATTTTCTGTTCCCTTCTTATTTTCAAAAATATTAAATATCTGTAACTCGGTTAGAATCACCTGCTTAGCTATTAGTAACTCCTCATTTATGATCAGTTTTGCCTTTCCCAAATTAGTAGCTGAAGCCATAAATTCTCAGTCTAGCTAAAGTTCAAGGAAAGCTAATAGCTAAATAGATTGTAAGGGCAAATATTACAAGGTGGCAGTAGAAACTTACCTTTCATTTACCCAGGAAAGAATGCGTGTATACAGAATCCTGATGGCTATGGTTACCCAAGTACTATCAAAGCCAGGTTACATACACCAGGATCCCATTTGGTAGGGGCAGACAATGGAGGAATGATTATGGGTAATTATGTGCATTTGCTCAAATCACAGGAAATCGGTTTCAGTTATGACTCAACATTAATTCCATCCCACTGACAGCTTTGTTCACCACAAGGACTTTACAAAATATCTTTGACCACTGTCAATCTTTTGTTGCCATCATCTATAGAGAAACCAAAATAAACTGGCTAGTCTTTTTTCTCATTTACGTTTAGGCCGCTTTTATCCCACTCAAGATATGCAAATATAATTCACAACCACTTTAAATCTCATTTATAATGTCATAGCAGAGTGAAGAGGCCCTGGTGTGCATAAGTGGGCCCTGACAATTGTTTTGTTACCATTCTGGCTATGTAGTCAAACTTCTTGAGACTGAATTTATGAAAATTTAGAATAGAATAGAATAGAATCATAGGGTTGGAAGGAATTTGGTATGAAGTAAACATATGGATAACTTGATCTGAGATTAAATGTCAATGTTCTTAAATATATGCAAACAACTAGAAAACAACTGTAAACAACTAGAAAACAACTAACAACAGCAGTAAATCTGTGGTCATTAACCTTCCTTTCAGAAATTCCAAAGAGGTAAATGTGTTAGTCTAGTTCAGCAAAACAAACAAGGAATCTGGTAGCTGACACGTGAAGATAGGATACTTACTGAATGGGAACAAAATAAATGCAGAGATCTGTAAGTCATAAGAACCTGATCCTGCGTCATGTCCCATGTCCTAAGCGTGAGGGAAGGGAAGGATATAAGCTGTAGAATGTTAAGTGCTTGTTTCCCTAGAGGCTTGCTACGGTTACTGCAGGGCAATCAGAGGCACCTGAGATCAGTTAAGGCCTAGCCAGGTGCCTGATAAAAGCTGCCTCTCCCCAGACAGAAGTGGCACAAGCTGGAGAAGGAGTAGTATGTTAGTGCTGTGCTGCAGAACTTGAAGAAGGCATTGGAGAAGAGAAGGAGATAGACAGACAGAGGAAAAGACAGAGAGAGCTGGAGAAGAAATTCAGCAGAAGGAGAGACTGGGTGAAAACCCTAAAAGGGTATAATGGAGGGGGAAAACAGCCCAGGGGAAAGGACTGCAGGACTGGGATTTGGTCAGCAGTGCATAGCTGCAGCTCTTAGGGCCCCTGGGCTGGGACACAGAGGAGAGGGTGGGCCGTGGTCCCAACCTCCTCTCCTCCTCACGCCAGGAGTGACACGAGCGTCAGCCCTTATGGGCAGAAACAAGGAGGAAGGGGACCCTTGTGGCCCACTAGCCTACCAGAGTGTGAGACCCACTGCCACAAAGGTACTGTTGTTTTTCACACATGGCATGTCCTATCCTATGTCATGTAAGTCATAGGAACCTGTTCCTATGACTTACACTCCCCTGCATTTATTTCACTCCAATTCTTTAAGTTTCCCATCTTTAAACATCTGTTGAAGTGGAATTTTCTCCCACAAAAGCCTGTATGATAAATAAATTTGTTAGTCTGTTAACTGCCACCAGATTCCCTGTTTGTTTTTTCTTTCAGAAGAACACTGTTATTGGTAAGCAACATCTGATGTCATTTGACATGGACTTCCTAGTTTTCTTTATCTTTATCCACAGGCCTTATTTTCGGAGATGATGAATGCCCACACATTCTAGTCACTCTAGTTTGTGATCGTGGACATTCAGCATTTTGGAAAACCAAATCTGGACTGTGTAAGAGTTAGATCTTGGAGAAACAGTTATGGGCAGCTGTGATGCAGTAATTTTTATATGTCAAGTCTATTATTCGTGACATTTTATTCTGACTGAATCGCTTTCTCTGCTGAAAAGTACATTCTCAGGTGTAAAAAAGTAAGGAGTCCGGCACTTAAAGACTAAGGCTATGTTCACACGTAAACTGTTATTTTGAAATAAGTTATTTCGAAATGAGTTATTTCAAAATAAAGTCCTTATTTTGAAATAAGTTAATTTGAATTAAGGGAAAAGCTCAAAGCAAAATAGCACGTCCGAACACAGGAATTGCTATTTCGCTTTAGGAGGGGGCACAATGGGAGGTGTGGCAACATGGCTCCCTTCCTGAGCCATGCCCCCACCCAATAAAGGCTGAAAGGAAGGCACCCTGGGAAGGAGAAGGGGAAAAGTGTTATTTTGAAATAATGGTTATTTCAAAATAACACGTCTGAATGTCATTGTTTCGAAACAATGGCTATTTCAATTAGATGCGAGGTTTTACTGTTTCGAAACAACGGCCCTTATTTCGAAACAGCGGGTCCTGTTGTTTTGAAATAACGGAAGGTCATCTGGACATAAGAAATTTTATTTCGAAACAGCGGCTGTTGTTTCGAAATAAAATTCTGATCGGAACACAGCCTAACAGATTTATTTATCACCTGAACTTTCACGGGAGATGCTGCCCCTTTGGAACTTTCTCAGGTGTAATGGTTGTAGTCTTTATATTATAGCCACGTAAAGAACTTTGTATGGTTCTAAGAAATTATTTCATTATAATGGCAAATGTACAGATACCAGATTAACTCTTCATCCAACTGTTTTCACATTCTTGATGCACAGATCAATAATAATACTTCATTTTATAATCAATCAATCAAAAATCTACTGCATCAATAACATCCAAATTGTCAATTGTAATATGCTTTTGGTTTTAAAAACTCACCTGTTTAATTATAACTGACCTTTTTATTTATGATTGTCAGCACTCTTGTTAGTCTTGGAATTCTCATAAAGAAAAAAAAAACTTTTCCTTTACTTTTAAAAGTAATACTTAAGATTCTGAAGCTAAGGGAAGGTTAATTAAAATTAATTGAGATTTTTTTAAAAGGAAGGAAATATTAGAGTAACATGCTCCCTTCATACTCCATAAGTTAGTGAAGGACAAAAGATAAAGAAAGCAGTGAGAAGAAATAAGGTATTTCCTAATTATGTTGTGGGCTTTCTTGTTGATGCCTTTATTCTCAAACTACACTGAATCAAGTAATGTGCATGGGGCTTATTGTTATGCAGATGAATCAGCAGGGGTACAATTGCAACTGTGCATATCTGGCAAACAGCTGTTTTATTCTACATATATTATCCAGCCAGCAACAGTCAGAGTTTTTAAGGAACCACCAGCTTTAGAGAAACAGAAAAGGAAGAAGGTAGAATATGAATGGACAAATAGTATAAGACTTCAGCATCAAACCAATCATAGATAAGTACTTGGGCCTAGATTTTCTGTGGAACCCAGCATCCATGGAATGTAAGTAGGGGTACAAGGGTTGTAAAAAAGCAGCTCCCTAATCCTCGGCTTCAGGCATAATTCTGAGCAGCCTCACAGTTGCATTAAAGTGTATGTATTCTCTAGCTCCCCCAGTGACTGATATGCCTGCTAAGAATATATTGCATATGTTGCAGCTTGATTTGGGGAGCTGAGGGTGATGGTCAGATTTGATTTTTTTTTCTTTTAGAGCATAAACTTTGGTATTTAAAAGGTGTTACTGTACAAGTAGATATTTTGCAGAAGATGATCATTTCTCCAAGCAGCTAAAAAATGTAAAAACATTTTAAGCTCAAATAAGCTGACATGCATCATCAGTTGCACCCTTAAAGCATTCTCTATCATGCTGCTTTGTTCAGGGTATGTACTAAATTTTCAGCAATAATATATTGAGCACAACATAGACTGAATTATTCATTGCAGGTACACTTATCCAACAGATTTAGCCCTTTTAATTTTATTTTTTGTGGATCATTCTCCAACCAGTCCTGATTTCTATAAATGAATTCATTATCTATAAATATTTGCAGGATGTTATGGAAAAAAACATTTGCAAACTGTGAACTAGAGTTGGGCAGGGAAGGTTAATTCTGTGTGACAGAGGATTTAGATATTTAAAAAATGTGTTTCATTACAAGTCAGAACAATCACAAAAAATTATAAAGTTCTTCACAAAATAGAATGTCCTGGGGCCACCGACTCAGATTAACTCTGCATGTTAAGTTGCTCCAAAGCCACAGATTGTGGAAGACATGGGCTATGTCCACACACGGGGCGTTGTTTCAAAATAAGCTATTTCAAAACAAGTCGTTTTGAAATAAAGCCCTTATTTCAAACTGACTTAATTTGAAATAACCAGAAACCAATTCAAAATAAGGGAAAAGCCCCAATAGAAATAGCACGTCCAAACACAGGACTTGCTATTTTGCTTTAGGGGAAGGGCACCATGGGAGGTATGGCAACATGGCCACCTCCCTGGGCCATATCATAGAATCATAGAATCATATGGTTGGAAGGGATCCCACGAGGTCATCTAGTCCAACCCTCTGCCAAAAAAGCAGGACCACTCCCACTAGAGTATCCCAGCCAGGGTTTTGTCCAGCTGGGCCTTGAACACCTCCAAAGATGGAGATTCCACCACCTGCCTAGGTAGCTTATTCCAATGCTTCACCACTCACTTAGTAAGAAAGTTTTTCCTAATATCAAGCCTCGACCTCCCCAGCTGCAACTTGAAACCGTTGTTCCTCGTTCTGTCTTCTGTTACTAGTGAGAACAGTTGAGCTCCATCCTCCTTGGAGCAGCCCTTCAAGTAGTTGAAGGTTGCTATCAAGTCCCCCCTCAGTCTTCTCTTCTGCAGGCTAAATAAGCCTAGTTCCTTCAGTCTTTCTTCATAGGGCTTGTGCTCCAGCCCTTTGATCATGTTTGTTGCCCTCCGCTGGACTCTCTCTAATTTGTCCATGTCCTTTTTGTAGTGGGGAGCCCAAAACTGGACACAGTATTCCAGATGTGGCCTCACTAGTGCAGAATAGAGGGGAATGATCACATCCCTCGATCTGCTGGCAACATTTCTTCTGATGCAGCCCAGTATGCCATTGGCCTTTTTGGCAGCAAGTGCACACTCATATCCAGCTTCCCATCCACCATGACTCCCAGGTCCTTTTCTCCAGTGCTGCTATTTAGCTGGTCACTCCCCAGCCTGTAGCAGTACATGGGGTTTTTTCGTCCCAAGTGCAGGATTTTGCACTTGTCCTTGTTGAACCACATGAGATTTCTATTGGCCCACTGCTCCAATTTGTCAAGGTCTCTCTGAATCCTATCCCTGCCCTCCAGGGTGTCTACTGTTCCCCCCCAGTTTGGTATCATCTGCAAACGTACTAAGTGTGCAATCTATCCCATCATCCAGATCATTAATGAAGATGTTGAACAGAACTGACCCCAGGACCAACCCCTGGGGCACACCACTCATTACTGGTTGCCAGCTAGACATGGAACCATTGATTCCTACACGCTGAAACCGTTGATCTAGCCAGTTTTCTATCCACCTTACAGTCCACGCATCCATCCCATACTTCCTTAATTTGCCAATGAGAATGCTGTGGGAAACTGTATCAAAAGCCTTGCTAAAATCGAATTAAATCACATCAATGGCTCTTCCCGCATCCACAAATCCAGTCATCTCATCATAGAAGGCAGTGAGTTTGGTCAGGCATGATTTACCCTTGGTGAATCCATGCTGACTGTTCCTGATCACTGTATTTTCCTCCAAGTGTTTCAGGATGGATTCTTTGAGAAGCTGCTCCATGATTTTTCCAGGGATTGAGGTGAGGCTGACTGGTCTGTAATTCCCTGGATCCTCCTTTTTGCCTTTCTTGAAGATAGGTACTATATTTGCTTTTTTCCAGTCCTCTGCCACCTCCCCCGTTCACCATGAGTTTTCAAAGATAATGGCCAACGGTACTGCTATCTCATCAGCCAGGTCCCTCAGCAGCCTCAGACGCAGTTCACCCGGCCCCAAGGACTTTTGCACATCTAGCTTCTTTAAGTAGTCCCTAACCTGACCTTCTGTCACCAAGGGCTTCTCTTCTTCTCTCCAGTCTACCGTACCTAGTGTAGTGGGCTGGGAGCTGACCCTGCCTGTGAAAACTGAAGTAAAAAAAAGCATTGAGCACTTCAGCTTTTTCCTCATCCTCTGTCACGAGGATACCTGGCCCATTCAGTAAGGGACCTACACCATCTCTGATCCTCTTCTTGTTATTGATATACTTGTAGAACCCCTTCCTGTTATCCTTCACATCCCTTGCTAGCCGCAACTCCATTTGTCCTTTGGTGTTTCTTATTTTATCCCTGCAGTCCCGAGCAATGTCTTTATATGCCTCCTTAGTCATCTGTCCTGGCTTCCACTTCGTGTAAGCTTCCTTTTTATGCTTCAGCTCAGTGCAGAGCTCTCTGTTAAGCCACTCTGGGCGCCTTCCATATTTGCTGTACTTTCTCTTTATCGGAAGGTCAGCAGCCATGTTGCCAGCCAATCTTATAACAGCTGGCACCGACCTCACTTCCCTGTGCATTCCAGTTAGCAGGAGACTGTGAAACGCAGGCATGGACTCTGCCCGGCTGCCTAGCCAGCGCCGTGCAACACATAGATCCTCTACCCGCCTGCAGAGTGTCCTGCTGCTGTGGGACACTGCTTGCAGACCCTGATGGTGCCCAGCCTGTGCCCAAGGCTGTCATCCATCTGGGATGCAAAGTAGAGCTATTTCCCCTGCCTCCCTTCTGTGCCTCACCAGGTCTGTGCCCGGGAGACCAGCACAGACTGGTGGGAGCGGGTAGTGCTCCAAACCTGGGGGGACAACCAGTGGTAGAGGAATTTCCGCATGAGCAGGGCCAGCTTCAACCTCCTGGTCACAGAACTCGCCCTGTTGTTGCACCGAAAGGACACCACCATGAGACCTGCTATTCCCGTGGACAAAAGAATGGCCATCGCTCACTGGAAGATGGCCACTCCGGAGTCACACAGGTCTGTGGCACACCTGTGTGGAATCGGGAGGTCCACCACTGGGAACATTCTGTTGGAGGTCACCAGGGCCATCAACAGGATCCTACTGTGATGCCTGGTTACCCAAGGGGAGCTGTAGGACACCATTGCCAGCATGGCTGCACTGGGCTTTCCCAATTGTGTGGAGATCCTGGATGCAATGCACATCCCTGGGCGAGCCCCAGAACACAGAGCCACGGAGTACAGAAATCACAAGGGATACTACTCTATCATCCTGCAGGCCCTTGTGGACCTTCAGGGCATTTTTCAGAACTGTTATGTGGGATGGCCAGGGAGGGCCCATGATGCCAGAGTCCTCCGAAACTTTGCCCTGTACCAGGGCATGGAGGCGGGTACCTTCTTCCCCCCGCATAACATCAATGTTGGGGGAGTAGAGGTGCCCGTCCTCATTGTTGCAGACGTGGCCTATCCCCTCCACCCATGGCTCATGCAGCCGTACGCATGTTAACGAATTTTCTGTTCTTAACGGACAACAGTGGGTCCCAGAAGGTGTCGCCAAACTTCTGAGTTTCTATCACCTCAGGCCAGCCCAGGTTAAAAAAAATAATGGAGGTGGATTAGATTTTATAACACAGATTTATTAAGACTATGGGATGGGGTAGAGGAAACTATCAAAATCAGTAATAATTAAAACTTAAACCAGGTAAGTACCTTAAGAGAGTTAACATTTGTCTCAATACCTCTTAACTGGGAAGCCCCTGTAACAGGTCAGTTCCCTTGAACCCTTGAATTTGCACTCCAGATTCACCCAGGAATGTAATGTATGTCCCTTAAGGGAGGCCACTGCCTCACCTCTATAGCCCCGAACTGAATGGACCCAGTCCCCCAAATTGAACTCAGGCAGGTAGCAAAGATAAGTACCCCCTCCCTGGTGCGCCACTTGATTGGAGCCTCACGGTTGTTCTTCGCTTGACGGCATAGACTCCGAGAACCTCGGTGGAAGATCCCACGCAGATCTGTCAGGCACGGACCAGGCTTGGTTCGGCGGCTTCTGGGCCTCCTTCTGGCCTGTCCTGTATCAACAGTCTGTTCGCCCCACCAACAAAGTCCTTGGCAGCTGGAGCCCGAATCACAAAACTCTCAGTCTCTGCTCCAGATCTTTGGGGACTTCCTGAAGCATTCATCCTCTTCAGAGCCTTCAAGGGATCCCTAACTGCAGTCTGAATCCCTGATTCAGACGAACCAGGAATTCAGCCACAATCACAGTCCAAGGCTATGTTCACACACAGAAGGCTTGTTTCGAAACAACTTAAACCCCATGTGGGGATGAAACAACGTTGTTTCAAAACGATTGTTTTGAAACAATGCTGTCTGAACATGTTGTTTTGAAACAACAGTGACTCATTTCGAAATAACTGTTGTCTGAACTTGCTATTTCGCTTTGAGCTTTTTTCCTTAATTCGAATTAACAAACTGTTAATTCGAATTAACTTATTTTGAAATAAGGTGTTATTTCGATACAACTTTTATCAAAACAACTTGTATCGAAATAACCCCCTGTGTGTGAACATAGCCATAGACTTACATGATCGAATGTTCTGGCACTGCTGCACGCAGCACTCTGTCAGCCATGTTGTCCTGTTGCCAGGCAGACTCACAGACCTTGGCACGCTGCCAAGTACTTCCACCAGTTACATTTACAGAAATATACTAACTTACCCTATTCATAAACAGAGATACACAAACTTCTTAACCATCACAGGTCATGCTAACTCTTGCTGGGGAGGAACAGTATCAAATAATCCCTGTACATTATGACATACTTCCCATTATATAAAACATATTATAATCCTAAACAAATAATATGCTATAAAAATTCTCTACACACAGAGCCCCTCAACCCCTGCCGGCAGCTTTTCAACCACCGGCTGAACCGCTGCTGCCAGGTGGTTGAGCGGGCATTTGGCCGCCTGAACGCACTTTGGAAATGCTTCCTTACGCACCTCCACCTGGCGGACAGGACAATTCCGCAGGTCATCAGCGTGTGTGTGGCCCTGCACAACTTCTGTGAGGTGCAGGGTGAAACTGTTGCTGCTGCCTGGGAAGCTGAGGCACAACTCCTCGCCGGGGAGTACGAGCAACCCAGACCTGTGGCTGCACGGGAGCAGCCATCACAGAGAGCTGTGACAGTTCAGGATACACTGATGAACACCTTTGCCATGGAGGAACTCTGAGGGCCAGGCCTGGCCTGCCCCACACCACCCTCCCCCATTCACCCACAGCCAGCCCCCACCCATCCACCTGCACTGTGAACTACCCCCAATAAAACCACTGACAACCAAAAATATGTGTCCAAAACTATTTATTTAACAGAAAGGGTGTTGGGGTAGGGACCAGCTGGGGAGGGTTAGGGGATGGGGAAATGTGGGGGGAGTCTGGGGGGAAGGCTTGCAACTTGGAAGGGGGAGATTGGGGAAGAGGGAGTCTGGGTGGCAGGGGAGTTCTTAGGCGGGGCCTGTGGGAGGGTCCCGGGGGGGTGGTGTTCCCCGCGCCTGCAGACGGCCGCCCTGGGTCTGGGGTCACCTCCAGGGAAGGCCAGGCGGAGGACCTCCTGCAGCAGCTGGAGGGTCCATGCACTCTACCAGCTGGTGAATGCTGTCTGCGATGTCTTTGACTGCGGTGGGCAGGTGGTCACAGAGGCACTCGATGGCCTGCACCTGCCACTCAATGGCCTGCGCCTGCCACTCCAGTGCAGTGACCACGCGGTCATCTGCAGCTGCCGCCTGCTGCAGCAGGCAGAGGGCAGAGTCCTGGGGCCTGCCTTGGTCTTGGCACCATGCCTGGATTGATGCCTCCGTCCGCTGGCCCAGCTCCTCCAGGCTCTCCAGAATCTCCCTGCGCGTCCAGGGCGCCCTCCTCCTCCGCTGTGGTCTCGGGCTGCCACATCGGCTCAGTGGTGCTTCACAGCGAGCGGCTGGGCGACCTGCTGGAGGGAAGCAGAAAACACAGTTGGCCCCTGCTGCCTGCTGGCCTTGTCTGTGTGCAGCCTGTCTGCAGCACACACCTCTGCCCTGACTGTCAGCAGGACTCAGGATCCTGTGGGACATTGCCCTGGGGTGGGGATACTAGATCCCAAAGCCTGGAAAGGAGGACAGGGAAGTACGAAAAGGAGGACACATGGGAGGAAATGTAATATGAATGCAATATTCTTCGGTTTTTAGGGGGCCCTGGAACACTTTCCCTTAAATATAAGTATTTTATGGCATTCCAGGATACTTTAAGCCCTATAGTAAAAAGCCTGACAAAATCCTGTATTTGAAAATGCCTGCCAGACCAAGAATGTGAGGATAAAAAGAACAACACAGAGGTAAAAAGGAGACCATGTTCTCCTTTTGCCTGACATCTGGTAACCATACCCTGGAGGCACACATGCTAGGGGTGCCCACAAGGGTGAGCTCGACTCACCCACACCTTGTTCTAGGGAGTCTCCCAAGGCCACTTGCCAGTGGTGCGGCCTGCATGCTCTCCACCCCGCCCAAGATGTGGCCGCATCTTTGACACCCATCCTCTTCTAACCAACCCCAGGCGCACAAGGGCCTGTGACCCTGGTGCCACCTGTCTCTCAGGTACCCGTGCCCATGGGAGGGTATCTGCACACGCTGACCCTGTGCCCTACCTGCTCCAGGGCCTGGCCCTGTACCCCCTCACTACCCGTGACCTGGACAGGCCCAGCCCTGCCTGCTTCTGCGTGAGAGGACGACTCACCCACAGGGGCTCCAGAAGTCTGGCGCGATGTCCCTGTGTTGGGCTCAGACTTCCCAGGGGCCGGGATGGTCTCAGGCCCCTGTTTCTCCGCGCTGCTCTCCTCCTGTGGGGCAGGGAACAGCTCAGGGTTCCCTGGTGTGGCCTCTGCTGCTGGTGGCGGTGTGGCAGGAGGCTGCCCGACATCCAGAGATGCCTCGGACTCCGTGTCCACTGCCTCAGGGCCGGAGGACGAGCTCGGGTGCTGCCGGTGTTGACAGGCCGAGCTGGCAGGCCACTAGGCTCCGGCCCCAGGAAGGCATGGAGCTTGTCATAGAAAGGGCAGGTAGCAGTGCTACCTGCCCCCTGGAGCTCCCGTGCCTCTCTGGTCCAGGCATGGTCCTGCTTCAGGGCCTTTATTTTCAAGCGCACCTGCTCCATGGTGTGCTCGTGGCTCTGCCCAGACATCTCTGCGGCAATGTCTGCATATATGTCCCGGTTCTGGTGGCTAGCCCAGAACTGGGACAGGATGTCTTCCCTCCTCCAGATGCTGAGGAGGCACTGCACATCCTCAGCTGTCCAGATGGGGGCATGGCGTTGCCCCCCTGAGGCAGTGGAGCCACGTGCTTCCATTCCTTAACAGGGCTGTGGGCATGCTGGCAGGCACGGGCGTGGGACAGTACTTCCTGCTTCCTTTGGGTGCTGTGCACCCTGGGAAGAAGGTCAGGACCATTATTTGGAAACAAGCATTGTTTTGAAATAACATGTCCAAACGGCGTTATTTTAAAACGACTCATTTCGAAATAACCATCATTTCAGAACGAAAGTGGTTTAAGCCGTTTCGAAATGACATCTTTTGTTTCAAAACAATGGGCTCTGTCATTTTGAAACAAGAAAATGTTGTGTGGACATACATTTTTTTAAATTTCAAAACAATAAGTGTTGTTTTGAAATAAAAGACTCGTGTGGACATACCCATGGAGTCACTGACTGGGGAAGTCCCTCTGAGTGACTGACCTAGAGCCATGGACCCTGAAAGCTCTGGGATCTGCAACTCTGGGGCCATGGACCCTGGAAGTTTGGCCTCACAGTAGCCCATCAGTTTGACTGCTGATGAACTGGACTGGTAAGCTGACAGGAAACCAGGCAGATTTCTATTAAAACCTGGCATTCAGGTCTTGAAGGCTACCAAGCAGAATGTGTCTGGTTTACAAACCATCTCCATGGAACATTTTGATTCTGATGAATCAGCCAATTTGGACCAAAGGAACTGTTTCCTTGGAATTTTTCTGGCCATATCCACTCTTTACTCCAGCTGGTGCAATTGGTATGCTACATCACATGGTATTATTTCTGCTTTGTTACTAGGTGACTGAAACTTTTTGAACATGAGAACAAGAAACAGATTTCTAAGTCACATATCAATCATATTCCCAAATATAATAAAAGTTCCATATTTAAGAATATTTTCATCAATAAATTTATGGCTTATTAAAATATTCCTGAAAAACAAAAAGTAAGATCACATTTATTGATGACAATCCTGCAGGCCAGATGTATCCCTCTTGATCTGGAGAACGGGTTCTCCATGAGTAGAAGTGAGATTAAGATGCCTCTGCAGCAACTTCTTTCTGCCATCCATACCTGTGCAGTCATGCATTGACAGGACATAGGAATGTCCCAATCACATCCCTTTTCTTCAGACACACCAAAAATTCCCTAATTTAGAGGAGAAAATTAAGGGGGACAGTTACACCCATTTTGGGGCAAATTTGTTCTAGTGGAACAGGGAAAAGCAACTGGAATAGTGCTTGAAATAGAAGTTGTTTCTGACTGAAATCAGATAGGCACAGTTAGTATTCTAATAATTATTGTATTAACTCAAGATACACGAAGTAGATTCTTAAGTTAGTTACCCTCCTAAGAAATCTAATTCTTCTAACAGCTTGCTAACTAAAGGAAGAACAACCATGAACTTCAGAATGTATCCAATAATGCAAAAATGTTATTTTTCCCCTATGGTTATGATTCAGTGCTGCTGATGCCCTGATCTACTTCATGAGGTGGTTTCTTTGTGGGAAAAATTCTCTAGTGAGTTGATATTGGCTGGAGGAGAAGAAGTAGTATCAACAATATCATGCCTCACTAACCTGGCATTAGCTGACACTGCAGATGCAGAAAGGAAATTCAGAGTTAAAGGCTGACACCCTGTCATTAATTCACACCATGTTGTCAAGTGAATGCAGTACAAAAAGTGCCTTACATATGTCATACAATTATCTGAGATCTTTCCCCTCCCTATTAATTATTCATTATTGTTACTGACCTACTGTGTAACCATGGACAAGTTGCTTCACCACCTCCCTGTGGTTCTCTCTCTCTGTCCTCGTCTCATCTGTCTTACCTACCTAGTTTGTAAGGAAAGCAGACCTGTCCTTCAGGCCCAGTCCATATTGGTATAACTATTTTGCTTGGTGGTGAGCTTTCTTAATGTGATTTTGATTCCCACATGGCAGTAAGATATACTAGCATTTTATATCAATATACTTTTATACAATATTTTTATATCATTAGTGCCCACACTAGGAGAGTTGTACTGTTTTAACTACATTGGTACAGTTAAAGCGCTACAACATTTGTGTGTACACTCAGTGTTGCTGTGTATAGTAGTGCCTAGCACTGTGGAATCTCTAGGAAGCACTGCAATACAAAAATAAAAAATAATCTTAATTATGAATAAAGTTAGTGGTTAGGCACCCTGTACATTTAGGACACTATATAAAAGCAAAGCAACACATACTACCTGCCTAATAGAGCAATTTGTACCTAGCTACAAAGGATTGTTAGTGCTAACCATGAATTTCTATAGTATTGCTTATATATAGCTGTTTAAATACATATTTCCATTGCTACTGAATAGTAAGGAAGATTTTAGAAGAATAGAACCAATACCTCCTGGAAGTTTATGAGAGTTGACTGGTCCATTGGAGCCATTATGGTTTATCATGTATTTAAGATCTTCTATAATATGAATTATTGATAGACTCCAAGGAGCAATGAGGCTTTATCATATAAATATTTATTCAATGAGTTTCAGAATGGGTATTATTGACCTCATATAGACCATAATGTCTCAAAGTGGTCTAACAGATATCATATTTAGACATTTTCTTAATCTCAACTATTTTCCAAATAGCTTCAGAGAATGTATAAATACTGTTAATACGCGCAAAAAAAAAAAATATTTGGGAAGTGGTTAGAATTGCAACATGCTTGACTCAAACCCACGAAAGCAAGAAGCTGTAAAATTCAGTCACATAACATACATGATTTAACTGTTCTATTAAAAAGTATGCATCTGAACACTGCCACAATGCCCCTTCATTCCAGATTATGCACTGCAAACTTTATTATACATCTGGTTTGTCTGCGTAAACCTCTTTACCCAATTATTTCTTCCCCTAACACTAGTAGTTTTTGGAGTGTGATATAGTAGTTTGTTGCGTTGGCCAAGAACAAAAGTGGTTACAGGGACTGATGGAAGGGTGGGCTTCTTAAGGGAGCAGATTCTAAAGGGATGACTGTGTTAGTCTAGTTCAGGGGGGAAAAAACATACCACAGACTACAGAGGCACTTTTAAAGACTAACAAATTTATTTATTGTATGAGATTCTGTGGAAGAAAATCCCACATCAACAGATACTTGAAGATGGAGAAGTACAGATGAATCGGAGGAAAATAAATGGAGGGAAGTGTAAGTCATAGGATCATGTCAGATTGTTATAGCAAATCAGTGCTTTAATCTGTTTTAATCCGTAAGAAACTGACAACTATTGAACTGTAGACTCATAGGCTATATATATGTTGGGGAGGCCCTTGGAAGTTGATTTAACCAGTGCAGACATACCCGGGCCACCCCACTCCCTGCCTTGCCTCCCGTCTCGATCAGGCTCCCAGAGCCAGATTTGGCTCTGGGGGTTGCTAGAAAGTGGCTGGGAGCTGGATCAGGCTCCCAGCCCCCTCCTGCAGGCTGCCACCCAGCTCCCAGTCCCCTGCCTGCAGCAAGACTGCCATCCCTCACCACCCAGGCTCCCAGCGCCTCTCTTTAGGCAGTGGGATTTGGCTGCTGGCCCCTGCCACCTGCTCCGTTGGCGGCAGGGGCTAGGAGCCAGAAAGGAACCCATTTGGTCCAGAGCTGTTTGCCACTGCAGGCAGGTGGCTCAGAGCCTAGTGAATTTCATATGCTCAAAGCCTGTGAAATTGACTAGGCTCCGAGCAATCGGTCCACGGCGGCAAGCAGCTCTGGACCAGATTGGTCTATGTGCCCCTTGCTGCTGAGGGCAGAAGCTGGTTCCTATCCCCTGCAGCCTGTGGCATGGGGCTGGCGGCCAGATCAGGCTCCCAGCTCCTCTCTGCAGGTGCCAGGAGCCAGCTCCAAGCCCCCCCTGCCTGTGGCTGGGCCTCCCAGCCCCTTGATCCAAGCCCCTGCCACCTGCTGGAAGGGGCTGGGAGCTGAATTCGACTCCCAGCCACTTGCCACTGGCAGCTGGAGCTGGGTCAGACCCCTGGAGCCAGATAGGGCTCTGGTAGCCAGATTGGGACTGAGGGTGAGGCAGAGCCCAGGGCTTCCTGCCTTGTAAAGTTGACTTAAAAGCTTCACTTGACTTGCAGGGCAGGACTTATTAAATCAACTTAAGCAAGTGCTTAAGTCGGCTTAATAAATTCTAAATATAGCCTGGCTTTGCTTAAATTGACTTAAGCCTGCTTAAGTTGATTTAAGCCCCTAGTGTAGACATAGCCATAGACTCTAAGGCTATGTCCACATGTACATCGTTATTTCAAAATAAAGTCCTTATTTTGAAATAAGTTAATTCAAATTAAAGGAAAAGCTCAAAGCAAAATAGCATGTCCAAACACGGGACTTGCTATTTTGCTTTAGGAGAGGGGCACCATGGGAGGTGTGGCAACATGGCCCCCTCCCTGGGCCATGCCCCACCCAATATAGGCTAAAAGGAAGGCACCCTGGGAAAGAGAAGGGCAAAAGTGTTATTTCGAAATAATGGTTATTTCAAAATAACACGTCTGAACAGCGTTATTTCGAAATAACCATTTCAAAATAACAGCTGTTTTGATTTAAAGAAGGTTTAAGCTATTTCGAAATGACGGCTCTTATTTTGAATTGATGGAGCCCATTGTTTCGAAACAAGACTACTTTGTGTGGACCTAATCTCTTTTATTTTGAAATAACCAGTGCTATTTTGAAATAACAGAGATGTGTGGACATACCCTAAGGTTCGAAGGGACTAGTATGATCATGTAGTCTGACCTCCTGCACAATGTAGGTCATAAAACCTCACCTCTAACCTATGACTGAGTTATTAAAGTCCTCAAATCATGATTTAAAGACTTTAAGATACAGAGAATTCACCAGCAGGTGAGTCAAGCCCCATTTAACAGAGGAAGAAAAATAACCCAGATACCTAGCCAACCTGCCCTGGGGAAAATTCCTTCCCCATCTGAAATATGGCAGTCAGGTAAACACTGAATATGTGTGCAAGTCTCATCAGCTAGTCACCCAAGAAAGAATTCTCTGTAATAAGTCAGAACCCACCCTATTTACCCTCCCTTCTTAGACCACTGTTACATCCACGTCAAAGATCAGCCAATTTCCAAAGCAGACCATCTCAAATACCTATTTAGGTCCATGCCGCATGTACATCATATTTCTTTCTACATGAAGTGCAACTCAGCGTGAGTATTTCATGTACTTGTTTCTTAGGGTATGTCTTCACTGATGGTGGCAAAATCACTGCCATCATCCCAACGTTCTGGATGCAGTTAGCAGCGAGTATATACTTGCTGCTGCACTCCCGGGAGTTGGCACTTGAAGTCCTGGCCCCCCAAAGGTGTAGGGGAAAGCCGACTGCAAACCATTTGGAGTCGGCTTCCGTGATTGTGCCCCGGTGTCTTAGAATGTAGCTGGCAGTTACTCAAGGCATTTTATATGCCTTGCATAAATGCTGATCGACTGCTGCTGAAAGCCACCCAAGTGTAGACCAGGGCTTGGCCATTATAACAATATGACATAAATACTACGTCCTTCAGTCATTATAGGCCTCCACAGTGTACACATGAAAAGATGGACAGGCATGATGCTTCTGTGGTGATAAACAGAATAATGTTTTTGTCTTACTTAGGAGATCAAAAGGTGTTTTGATGTTGAGTAAGGTTTATTCAATACCATGATAGTGTGTATTTATAATACCAACAAAGTATGTTTCTCAAAATTTGGGAACACTTTTTATTCCTTCTCATATGAAAGGCAAAAATGTAGAGTATTGTGGTGGTGTTTTCAGAATCTGAGAAGACTATTAAATGTCAGCTGTCTCTGCAGGCATCTAAATTAGAATTTTTTTCTCAGATGGTCTTTAAATGCTATTTATAATAATACGTTAAAATAGGGTTTTGGTTGAGAAAATTTGGAATAATTGTGCCACTCAGACTATAAATCTTAATTTTAAATAGATGAAATGAATTACAGTAGAATGAATCCACTCTGACTTACATGGATTAGGTCTGAATAATCAGCAACACAGGTGGGTAAAGTTTATCAATTTTGGGGAATAATACATTTCTTTTAAAAATATTGGGGTCAGATTAAGATTGCTAACAATGAGCATTCTTAGGGATAGAGTTCAGAGTTCAAACAGTTATACTTTCTCCTGTACCATACCCTTTTTCAGTATATCGGTTTAAGGCAATATATAAGTTTACTGTGCACTTAAAGAGTGAAAAAAACCAGAAAACTTCATATAATTTACTCTTCCAGAATTTGAGATTAATATAATTGGCAGAAATCATATGAGAGCATCACTTCTAGCATGTGGATTACTGGCATTTTACAAAATGAAATGTAATAAGCTTGGGAACTAACATTTATGTATTCATGTGCAGGTGTAAGGGAAATGTATATATAGATGGACAACAAATACAAATTGTAGGGAGGGACAACAATCGCAAGTGCATTTGCCTAAGATAAAACAGTCACAATGGCTATGTCTATACTTACATGTGAATTTGAATTGATTGTCATTAATTCGGATTCAAATAAGTACATGGACATGCCTGCTTTCCTCAATTCAAACTGAGGCACTCCTCAGTTCAAACTGAGGAAAGCAGAGTTTGAATTGGTCAAACCTGCTTTTCCATTGAAGTCAGGGTCAATTTGGAGTAATTCAAATTGACATAGTGTGGCCGTGTCAATTCGAATTGACTGTTAGTTTGAATTAGCCACAGCTTTATTTTTCCATATACAATAGCGCCCCATACTGAATTCGAACTAGCAAGTCCTGTTCATGGACATGCCCATTTGAATTGGATTTTCTAGTGTGGCCATGTCAATTCGAATAGACTGAATTCGAATTAGATTTGAATTTGTCCATTCAAATTCAGTAATTCTAATTGAAATGCTCAGTGTAGACATAGCCAGTGTCCTTTCCTTCCCCTTTCCTCATGATGACCCTCAATCAAGTATCGGTCTCAGTAATATTCCATAAAGATGTAACAGACTTCAGCACTGACAACTCTGCTCCATGGTGCAAAGATTAATTGTAACTGAAACAAAATATGCCGACTTCACTCTTGCAGCAATTAATCCTAATAAGTTGTCCATTGCATGTCTGACCCAGCTAGTCTGACATAAAGGAGAAAAACTTTCTTGTCCTTCTCCTCGTAAGTAGTTCCATAGGGGTAGCCATGTTAGTCTAGTTCAGCAAAAACAAACAAGGAGTCTGGTGACACTTACAAAGACAAACAAATTTATTGATTGCATGAGCTTTCATGAGAGAAAATCCCACTTTGTCTGAAGAAGTGGGATTTTCTTCCACAAAAGTTTATGCAATCAATAAATTTGTTAGTCTTTATAAGTGCCACCAGACTCATTGTTTCTTGTTTTGTAAGTAGGTTTCTTCTACAATATCACCATTAAACTTTCCAAAATATCTCCTTCATTTGCAAGCAGCAAGAGATCCTAGCAGGTAGGAACTGAAGGAATTTCTACCATACAGTTAAAAATCCATGAGTGGGTCATGCCAGCTGAGTTGGACTTGTAGGAATCAGACTATAAGAGGCTGTTAATTGCAGTATTGACATCTGAGATCAGATTGGAGCCCCAGAAATAGGACCCTGTGAGATGGGTCGATCTCAGACCTTGGGCTGCAGCCTGAGGCCCCAACATCTACATAACAATTAAATAGCTCCTTAGAGTGAGCCACACAGGCCTGAATAAACTGACACAAGCTAACTGTACGTGTCTACTTGCAGCATGGACACACCTGAGATTTCCATCTGAACATTTAACTTCACTGAGTAAAAAATATGGAAAGAATTCTTGTCCAGAGGGAGTGACGAAAAGAGTTCCTGCTTGACCTGTTGAATTTTCAGAATGAACTTTAACATTCCCATAATTTTGAAAACATTTTGCCCAAATCTCTTAATCTTAATTTACACAAGTAAATTAACAGCAATAATATTAAAATAAAAGTTTGAGGCTGTAGAAGGTGTTCTGGGTAAAGAAACTTTTCACTGCTTAGGAGAGCCATTTAGGTTACAAAACTAAAATGAAACCTGGTCTTCTCACATTTTTTTTTTCACTTTCTGGATCATGGAAATCTCATAAGAAGCTAAAACTGAGCATTGCTGAAATGATTCAAGGACAAAACAAAGTGTGTCAGTGTTTATTTATGGAAAATAAATGCAACTACACAGGTCTAGATTTGGACTTTAGATACACCATAAACTGTGGGGTTTTTTTGGTTACAACATTACAGGAACTTTCTTGGGAGAACTTGTGACCCAAACTCTCCCACTACATCCTTCCTCAATCTCTGCGGACTAAACCACCACCCAGACTTTCACACAGGTCTGTAATCTGTATGTCTTTTTCAACCTGGACTTCCCTCTAGATCCTCCCAACTAAACTACATCTAAATCTTGCAAAATTCTTTTTGCATAACATCTCACAGCCTTTCCTATCCATCCACACAGCTAAAAACATTCTCCCAGCTCTCATCTCACATCTCAATTATTGCAGCATCCTTTTCTCTGGCTTTTGTCAAATGCAACCAAAGAATCCTGCTGTAAAGATCAATTTCCTCTCCTGTCACTTTGGCATGTCACTCTTCATCTTCAAGTACCTTCACTGCCCCCTCACTTCTCTGTGGGTATGTCTATGCTTACAATTTAATTTGAATTAATGAGGATGAATTCGAATTAAATTGAAGCATGGCTACACTGGCTTTCTTAATATGAACTAAGGAATTCCTTAGTTCCAATCAATGAAAGCTCACTTTGATGCTATAATACCTTGCTTAACTTCAAAGTGATGGTTCATTTGAACTTATTGGTTTGAATTATCTGAATATAGCCATGTTAATTTGAACTAACGCTTAGTTTGAATTAACCCTGGCTTGCTCTTATCCCTCCCAATGATGCATGGCACCAGGAGAAGGAAGTGCCCACAGGCACACCACCTCCCCCCCCACCCTGACAGACATTCCCAGGGGTCACAGCCACATGCCAGAGGCCAGTGGTGATGGTAGAGGCTGGTGGTAGCACCCAGGTGCAGGGCAGCTCTGTGGGGCCACCAGGAGGTCCTCAGTCTCCTGTCCATCTAGAGGACTAAAGACATCTTGTCCCAGTTGCAGGCTAGCCACTGCAACCGGGTCATTTATGTGGAGATTCACTCAGCACTCTCTGCCCATGGGATTCCCAGACCATAGAGCAGGTCCTCATCAAAATTAAGTCACTCTGGCAGGACTATGTGAGGGTCTTGGAGGCCAGATGGCTCAGGTGGCTGGTGCATGGATGCACGTGCCCCTACTTCAACAAAATGGACTAGTTCCTTAGTGAGGAGTCCTCTGGGCTGCCCACCACAATGGACAGCAGGTCCAACAAGAGGTTGTTTCGAAATAAGAAATACCCTGTTCACACGATGCACGGTTGTTTCAAAACAAGTTAAACCCCATGTGGGGATGAAACAATGTTGTTTTGAAACAATCGTTTCAAAAAACGCCGTGCGAACATGTTGCTTCGAAACAACAGTGACTTGTTTCAAAATAACTGTTGCCTAAACCTGCTATTTTGCTTTGAGCTTTTTTCATTAATTCGAATTAACAAACTGTTAATTCGAATTAAGTTGTTTCGAAATAAGGTGTTATTTCGATACAAGTTGTTTCGAAACAACCGTATCGAAATAACCCCCTGTGTGTGAACACAGCCATAGATGTCAAAGTCAGCAGCCAGGCAGCAGAGCCACCGCACCCCCCGCACCTCAGCCACCAGCCCAGACCTCTTCCCCACCACCAAAAAAGCTCCCACCACACCGGAGATGATGGAGGAGGAGAGAGATGAGGGCTCCCCCACCAAGAAAGACGTTGGAGAAGACATGTTGTCCCACCGAACAGAGGCAACACCTGCGGGTACGTGTTCCAGGGACACGAGAGCGGGGCACAGAGCCTGTCCGATGGGGCAGAGGGGCAGGGAACTGTGTGGCGGGGGGGAAGATGACTCAGATGAGGCAGAGGCCTGTCAGCAGGGGTCAGGGGGAACCAGAAGTGGCAATATCGAGGGCAGACAGCATGCAGCCCTGAACACTGGCATGTGGCCTCAGGAGATGCTGTGATGAGCTCGGTGTTGGCCTCTACTGTGGGCACTGCACCCGACCTGGCCTGCACGGCATAGCTGCACATATCTTCGGGGCCCTGTTCCATGTGACATAGATTGGGAAGCATGGGAACAGTCAGGGCACAGCTGCTTGCTGCCATCAGGCCTCACGCAGCACTAGTCACATAGCCTGATGGGACTAACCCTGTTCTCTCTCCCTACTTCCCAACAGCTCGTGCAGCCAACCAACACCACACTCCAGGGAGCCTGCCAGCTGCCACAAGGCACAGGAGGAGGGCACATCGCACCTGGGATGACCTCCTCCTGGAACTGATACATCTGGGCCAGGGGGCCAAAGAGGGTGTGTGGGCCTGGCGGGGGCAGGTGTCAGCCCACCAGACTGGATGGGGCAGGTGTCAGCCCACCAGACTCCTTTGCTGGAGAGGGCCATGGACCTGGATAAGCCCTGCACCATCACGTAGGAGCACCAGAGCCAGGCCCTCGAGTTCATGAGTCATGCCCTTACCAACATTGGCGTGGCCCTCTAGGGCATGGCAGCCATCATGGGTTGGCTGGCGGACCACTTTGCCACTCCTACTGCCCAGGAAGCCATCCCAAGAGACACCCTTGTCCCTCAGCACTGTCATCCCTGCACCCAGGGTGGGTGCAGGGAAGGCTTAGGGGAACCCCCCCCACAGCACTGGGACTGACCCCCCCATCCTAACCTTCCAACTGACCTATATCTCTAGTTCTCCCCCAAGTTCCCCATTCTCCCCTAAGTCCCCTGGTTTCCCCAATTCTCCCCCAAGTCTCCCTTTTTCCCCCAATCCCCCCAGTCTCTCCAGTTCTCCGTCAAGTCCCCCGTTCTCCCAGGTCCCAAACTCCCTCTCTGTCCTCAAACCTTCCCCCTTCCCGTGTAAATAAACCATTTCCAAACAATCTTTGATCTGTGTGTCTTTATTGGTTTGGAAATGGAGGTCTTGGAGGGTGGGAGTGTGTGGTGGGAGGCATGCATGAGGTGGGGCTGGTGAGGGTGTCTGGTGGCAGGCCTCAGTCCTCAGTGTTCCTCCCTGAGGAACATGTCCTTCAGCGCTTCCTGGATTGTGTATGCTCTTTGCTGGGCCCACTCTGGCTGGTGCCAGGCTGCTCAAAATGTTCATCAAATTGTTTGGCCTCTGCCTCCCAGACGAGGGGGACCCTCCCCTCCACAGCTCACAGAGATTGTGCAGGGTGACACATGCACTGATGGCTGCTGGGGTGGCCTCCTCATCAAGGTGGATGTGTGTCAGAAGACAATGCTGCCTGGCTTTGAGCCTCCCAAAGGTATGCCCCACCACCTGGCAGCACCTGTTCAGGCTCCTGCTAAACACCTTCCTACTTGCATTTAGGTGGCCTGTGTATGGCTTCATAAGCCATTGGAGCAGAGGGTAGGCAGCATCCCCAGGAAGATGGACAGGCAGCTGCATGTCCCTGAGAGTAATGTCATGCAGTGGGAAGAAGGTTGCTGCCTGCATTCACCTGTAGAGGCCTGAGTTCCTCAGCATGCAGGCATCACGTGCCCTCCCTGGCCAGCTGACATAGATGTTTGTGAAGAGGCCCTGGTGGTCAACAAGGGCCTGCAGAAGCATGGAGTAGGAGCCCTTGCGGTTTCGTTACTCTGTAGCTCAGTGTGGCAGGGTTCAGACAGGGATGTGTGTCGCGTCTTGGATGCCTATGCAGTTGCGGAATCTGAAGGCACAGAGTCCATCTAGGCTGTCCTGCAGGTTGCTAGGAGTGACTAAGTGGGCTAGCAGGACCTGATTGATTGTCCTGCTGACCTGCAGGACTGCAGCCCCCACGATGGCTTTCTCAATCCCAAAATGGTGAGCAACTGACCGGTAGGTGTCCAGGGTGGCCATCTCACACAGGGTGATGGCCACTCTCTTGTCCACAGGGAGGGAGGGTCTGAGAGGTGTGTCTGCTCACTGCAACATTGGGTGAGCTTGTGGACCAGCTCTAGGAAGGTCTGCTTCCTCATCCAGAGGCTCTGCAGCCACTGGTTGTCATCCCACCTGGTCAGGATGATCCAGTCCCACCAGTCAGTGCTGGTTTTCTCAGGCCCAGATGTGATGGGGCATGGTGGGCAGCAGGGTGGCTGTGGCAGCAGGTAGGGCCAGTGTGGTAGTGGTGCTGGTGCCTGCCTCTGTGCTGCCAGGGTCCAAGAAGAGTGTGTTCCAGGCAACCAGAGCACTGCACAGGGTCATACAGGTGCTGGGAACCTCAGCAGGAAGCTGCAGAAGCTGAGCTCGGTCCATGATCTGCTCACTCTGCTTCTTGCCAGCCACAATGGGCAGGGGGCTGAGGCAATTTCCTGCTTTTATGGGATTGGCTGTGGCACTGGCCCTTCTAGAGAGCCATAGTACCAGACTTCCCAAGGTGCCCTCTTCCTAGGTTGAACTAACAAGTCCTGTGCATGGACATGCTAGTTCGATTTGGGATTCTAGTGAGGCCATGTTAGTTAGAATTAACTTAATTCAAATTAATGATTATTAGTTCAAATTCATTAAAATTCAGTAAATTCAAACTAACACTCTAAGTGCAGACATAGGCTATCAGACCAAACACAAGCTACTTGTATTTTCTTACAAGCCCTTTTATGACTTAACTTTGCCTATCATTCCTCATTCTGTATTGAAAAGTCAATACATGCCCTAATCATATCAACATTTATCTCCCATTTGTGAAATTTTCAAGCAAGTGTCACCATGCTTTTTCTAGTGCAGCCACTCATTTGGGAAAAGCTTCCCATAAACAACTGCAAAACTAACTCACTGTCCACCTTTAAAATCACCCCCCCCCCTGCATTTGTCATAAAGCCTACAAGCTACTACTCAGTGGTTAGACTGCTAATGGGCTTAGACCACTCCCTATCTTGCTGACCAATATTGTCTCTTTATTTCTATTCCCCCTTCTATCTGTATCCATGTACTGTGTCTTTTCTTGTGCTTAGAATCCATGGGGGATGGGACTGTCATTTTTATTTTCTGTTAGTATGACGTTTCACACAATACCATCTTGGTACGTGACCTTTGCTCTGAAGTGTTATGCTGTACAAATATTAAAAAAATAAACTGGATCCAAGGTTTGGGTAGCCCAAGGAAGGACTTCTTGCTCTCTCTTACACCACTGAACAGATGTTCAGTCCAACTCATCTAGCCCAAAAATATTTGAATATTCAGCTTCCACATTTTCACAAATAAATGCAGAGCTCTGTTGCTCACAGTGGGGAGCAGAATATTGCTAAACAATGTGAAAAAGCCTGGCAGTAGAAGAGTCAAAGCAGCAATTTATGAGGGTGAATCATAGCATCCAGGGTTCATGTCCTTGGTTTTAATACCACACAGAATAAAATATTTAAATGCAAAAGTATGGTGAAAATAAATAGTCTGACTTTGCTAACAAACAAATGTTCAACCCACTTATGGAAACTTGATTGTTAAAGGAAGCAGAAAATAAACTGAGCTCTGCCATAGCATTCAATGTTAACAGTTTGTGAAACCAGCAACAAAGAAATAAAAAGATCTACAGGAATAGAAGTTTTATCTTTCTCACCTACTAATTTTTGATAAATAATTCAAAGAAAAATAAAGAAATTGGCTTGCTGGGACTATACTTGCTTTTGAATGTTGCCCATGTGGTCTACAACCTGAGCATTTTATTTTTGTAAACATATAAGCTGTGCTAGATTCTAGCTGATGCAAATCAGTGTAGTTCCATGGAAATAGAGTTAGAATGATCTATATAAATTGAAAATCAGGCTTCCTATGTTCTGCTGGTGTGTGTTCCCAAACATGGCACAAAGCATTCATAAACCCAGTTTGACTATTGTATTAAACTGAGTTTACAGCTGCTAGACTTCAAGTGGCACAAAACGTGTAAGAACATATTGGTGAATCTGACCCAGTAATTTTTAATCACATAACTAAGGGCCCTATCCATGAAGTGAAGCCATTTAAATATGGCAGAGGGCATTCTGTGTGTTTCAGCTTCCACGGTTTCTCATGAAACCCCAGTGCACAGTGAAAAAAGCCCACTTTTGTGACCCTTTTTCCCATCATTGCTAGAGACCGATACAACAATGGTATGTGATCAAATGGCCATTTGATATCTCAGTGATTATATAATTAGTTAGACGTGTATAACATAGTTTTTTGATCCTTAACATATTTTAAAAATGTCAAAGAAATTTAATAAATCAATACTATAATACTGCATCTAGCCTTCACACTGAACCATGCAACTCCCCTCAGTCTCTTAGCTAAAGCTATCCTGAGAATAAATTTGTGTTGCATAAAACCACAAGATTATAAATTTAGCAAAAAAAATAACTTCTTAAAAACTTACTAAGACTTTATTTTTCATGTTTTCTACAAACCCTAGCATGAGCTAAGAGCATATCTTAAATTTATTTAAGTAAGGGGCAACTCAGAAGTTAGAGCTGCCGCAGAATACAGCTGTCCTCTTACTTTCTAGAGCTTCATGAAAGGTAGCTATTAAATCATCCATGCTTCACAGAGTATACTGGCATCAGTTTAATTTCAAATTACAATTCAAGTAGTTGGCTTTGACTGAGCAAATCATTTATGGTCTTGAACATTATGCCTCCTAAGGATGTCTCTTCGTGTGCCATTCTGGCGGCTTGCATTAGCTGTGATTGTTAGATTGAGAGTTCCTGATTTTTTAAAGTGAGGATAGACTACTCCCACTGGACAGCCTATATCACTGGAATTTGTCTGACTGACCCTTCAGATGATGTCACAGGATCTGTTTATTCACTCAGGCTTCTCTTCAGGGTGAGAAACTGAGGGCCTGAGCAAAGCCCATTGCAGTCAATTGAAAACTCAACTGATTGCAATGGACTTTGAATCCTACAGTGCAGTTTCCCAGAATAGATAGGGGGGAAGAGGAAAGTTCTTCTGGGACTGCAGACCTTAAATAAATAAATACAAACAAATAAATATCAAGCTCTTTAAGAAGGAACTCAGTTCTACTGTTTTTATCAATAAATGCACTTTCTAGCAATGCAGAATGAGTTTCTGATTCCTATTTTTAGTCTCTTATCTTGGGTAAGCAGGCTGGAGTGACTTAATGGGGCATAAAAAGTCTGTTAACATCAGAAGGAGGATTCTCCTGGTCCAGAAAGTGAGAAAGACAGCCCCAGCTATCCTCCAAAGATACTCTCAAAAGTCTTGGCATCAGGGTCATCCCCATCATCAGGGTGGGGCTGGAGGTGCACGTTACTAGCACAGCTACCTCATGCAGTGCTACAGAGATTCCAGGTAGTGCTTCAACTCCTAGGGCAGTCTACAAGGCTGTCATAATTTAGACCTTGTCTGCATTTGTGGCAACCTGTAGGATACCTGTAGCTATTGTGGTACAGTCAGGCCAGATGGATACAACAGAGTATATATATCAGGGGAATAATATGAGCCCTATACTGTTGAAGGCTCTTTTCTCCCACAGGCAGAGGAGAGGTTACTGATGGTCAGTTAGAGGCACCTGGGCCCAATTAAGGGCTACTCTAGCTCTACTAAAACCCTCTGCCTCTGGCTTTCTGTTAGAGTGTGAGGGGGAGGGAGGATAGATGGTATTAAACAGTTTGTGGCAACAGTGATTTCCCAGATTAGGTGCTACTGCTGGTCCCCAGATAGGAGCAGTGAAGGAAAACCCAGGCCCCAACTGAGAGGAAAAGAACAATGCAATTCTTTTCCCACAGGGTGTTACCACCATCTCTGCAGCCCTGTGGAGGAGCCACAATAAGGTACTTCCCTGAGTTCTGAGCTATATATAAAGTGATAAGCAACCACCCTCCACCCTGTCTGTGGGGTTGAAGGGCACTGGACAGGCTCAAATAGAGGCTTGTCCTGAACACTTTGAGAGAGCAGTGATAAGGGAAAAATCAAAAAGACTTTTCCAACTCAACATAGATTTATGTCATGCCCATACTGCCACAGGAAACAATCAGTGTCAGGCAAGACCAAGGGGGATTGCTTTGGCACATTATATGGCAGAGTAAAAGGCAGTCTGAGACCACACTGTGGTGTGGACCTATAGGCAGTAGTGAAAAAGTCTGGTGCCTAAAAATAGCAGTGTAGATAGGGGAGGTACTGTCTGAGTGTGTAGAGAGGCATGCAGGCACACTCTTCTACTCTAGATGCCTAAGCTGTGCCTCGTGTCTACAGTGGTATTTATATCTGGTTGTGTGGCATCCAGTGTCTGCACTCTACATGCCATTGTTTCTGTAGATGGGCTTTCAGACAAAGCCTTAGAACTTTCTAAATAGTGTCAAGTGCTGCTCTGAGATCTAAAGCAGCTCAAAATAGCGCAAAGATTATTTAAAGCTACTGTAGTGCCTTTCAAGCTCCTTGGACTGAGTTCCCTGAATCTAAGAAATCAGAATCCATAGTGGTACGCTTGGATGTAGCAGGCTGTGTTTTTATACTGGCCATCCCAATGTAATAGAGTGCCTTTCAGACATTAAAAGACACTAATGAAAACAGAGCTGGCTAATTTTAAAGAACATTAAATGTAGTTATTAAAATGAAGAGCTGGACAAAAAGGGAATCCTAGATAGTCAAATGGAAAGGCTAACTCTCAGGTCTGTCATCTTTTTCAGGTCTTTCATCAATAGAGCAAGATCTTCTAGCTGTGGTAGCTTTGGATTCTGGATAGCTATTCCTCTTGACATAGTGGAAACTGCAATGGTCAAGGCTGGCCTCAGCAAAGTTGGGGTCACATCCTCTAATGATACAGCTATGTTGTTTTTCACCAACAGATCTGTCCCTTGGTAGTTTTGGGAAGTGGAAAGGTGTTATCCTGCTGATTTTCCTTTGGAAATTGAAAGAATGCGCATACCATGAAATGACTTCTATTTGAATGAACAAAATGGAGTTTAGGTGAACAAACAGTTTAGAGCTATTCCTTTAATTACATTGATCTGCACATGCTAAGGGACCATTATTGTTTGAGTCTACATCATATTTCAAGGAGGGGGATAATTCAGGAGCTTCTTTTATTTGATACTGTCAAAAATGACAGTTCAAAATGCTGACATTACTAGAAAACAAACTGTGAGCAAGGGAACTTATCCATCTTCAAAATGTCTGATGAAGTGGGATTTTTCTCAATGAAAGCTCATGTGATAAATAAATTTGCTAGTCTTTTAAAAGTGCTACAGGAATCATTGCTTCTTTTGCTTAACAAGGCTAACATGGCTACCCCTTTGGAACTTGTCTAGGTACGCTTCTGTGTTTTTTGTAGTAGCTTTCTGGCTATCACTCTGAGAAATCAAAGTCCTCAGCTATAACACTAGCACACAGCACTATCTGCCTTCTATATCATGCTACCTTAGTACTGTACAGAAAAAGTCCTGATAACAGCTGCTAGTAATTGTTAGATGCAGCATCACTATGTCTGTTAGATCTTTTCTTATTGTCGCTCCATACAATGTAAAGATACTTTTCTTAATCTTCATGGGCATTGTCTGATTTGAAGCCTTTCATAAATTTCAAGGACTTTCATAGAGATTTACAGCAGTACTGTAATAGAAAAATATTGGTTTTCAATGTTACTGATACTTATCTCTGATTCTATTTCTACATTTTCAAAGAGGGCACTTAAGATGGATTTGTTACTCCATTTTTTTTTTCCAATTTGTGTCTCACTTTATTGGTGATTCTAATTTCCTTTTGTAAACCTCAATTCAACCCACTCTGCTTGAATGTTCTGGTATATTTGGTTAACTTCTGTTTTTTTTAGTTCAGTACTGTTTTGTTATCAGATACCTGCACTTCCAAATTCTTGAGGAAAAGCAAGTTGCTACCTCATGATGATTTTGCTCTGGCAAAGGGCTGTAAGTTCTGGAAAAACTCATGAGAATTCCTAGTTTGTGGATTTTTTTAAATTAAAAACTACATTCTTCATGCTATGGAAAAGTCTTTTGAAAGGAAAAGGAAAAATCAACTCTCTGTAACCTTTCAACTATCATGTAGAATTTAATAGATAATCACATTTGTTAGAAGAAGCAGCAAATAGAGATGGATTGTGTTGATTAGTCCTCTTTATTGCCAGGCTGTTCCTCTCGATATCTCATGTGAGCCATAAGGGGGGTGAATTACAATCCTTTTATGCTTGAGACTATATAAAAGCTTACATTCATAACAACTTCTCAAAGACCCTTTTTTTGGTTACATTAACACTCAAGCAATGAATATCAATAACTATGTAGTGAATATAATTATCCCTGCCTTTGTTGTTTACAGGTTTAGTCAATGCTGCTCAAGTGTTCGATTTTACAACCTACTACTTTTGTTACGGCAATGCCAATAATATTACTGACCAAGCATTTAGCAAGGGCAGGGAGTGGTGAGAAAGTTGATAAGTATGTTCTTCCAAGGTTCTGACGCAGGAGAGAAAGTATAGTTTCTTTTAGTTATATTTCTTGCTCAAACTATGCAAAAGGGAGAGGGGAAAGGAAAGATAATGTATTACATTAAATTCTAATTGCCAGAAGCAAAGCCTGTGTGGCTACCTATGCCTCCATTATCGTAAGAACCATGGCTCAGGCAGAGGCCTAGGGGCCCTCAGGAAGTATCCCAGTGTCAAGCTTAAATTTACTTTCCTACAACATTTGTTCTGTAGAATTTTCTAGGCTATTTCAAAAATAACAAAACCTTGGCTGGTGTAAACTCATATGGGATCTTTGGCATCAATATAAATGTCTCTCAATACTAGCTGCAGATCTGACCATATCCGTTGTTGGAATATTTTATATATACCCCTACTCTAACCTTTCTCACATTCTCTGGTGCTTTTCCATAAGAGCGGTCTTAGGGGACATGGGTCTGATTTGGCTCACCATATGTTTACATGATTGTAATTCTGTTGATGTGTGTAAAGTGGCTGGTATAAGTCAGATCAAAATAAGATTCAGAAAAACAATTGCATAGGCGTTCAAACATCCAAGCACTTACTACAACCTAAACATCCTGAGGATTGTCCATTCTTGCCCTTACTGTTATGTTTTTTTCATTTTGCATGGTATTTCCCCATATTCCCCAACAACCTTTCTATTCTGCATTCCTCTTCTTTCATTTAAAAAATAAAAAATCCAGATCATTAGCTGTACTCCAGCAGTTAAATCCAGATCAGTTAGCCAGTGAATAGGAAGAGAAAATATTCACATAGTGCTCCTGTTCCATGTTTTGGATTAACACAATCAGTGTTGTCAACAGCTACTGGACATAATTTTTTTTTTTTATGTCCTGGTATGATTAGCAACATAAAAATGTATTCTGCATTCAAAAAAGAATAAGAAATGCAGTTGTTGGTTTTAGACTCCCAGCCTGATTCACCCCTGCATTTGCTTAGTCCCAAGGCGAGGTAGTTGCAGTGATTCCAATAGTTACTTAAATTCTACAAAAAGTGGAACTGCAGACCAGTGCATCATTCCCAGTATGATCACCCAAACCAGAACTGGGTATGACTCTAGTTAAAACTTTTTGTGATTTTTTTTTTTTTTTTTTTCCTTACATGGTACTCAGTTTTACATCTTTTCCAGAACAAGTCAGCTCTGTTCTGCTCCCATTGGTCATGGATAAACCAAGGGCAATGCTATTGATATCAATGTAGTTACACCAGTTTCAAAAGGGTTGTGATAGCAGAACTGTTTCCAGAAGCTAGAACAGCAGCAGAGTGCCACCTAGCATCATGCTAGGGGCACAATTTTTCAAGTAAAGTGGGTTATTTTGACAAGAGATTCATTCTCATTTGAGAAGGTGATCTTGTAGACCTTGTGAATCAGAAGAGGTTAGAAAACTACTGTAAGCTAACAAAGGAAGAGAGGATTAAATCATAAATTGGACAATGAAGTGTGACTACAAAAAGGACAAGAACAAAATGGGTTGCTTGGCAGCTGTAGACAGTTTAGCAGATTTTTAACTCAGATTTTTGTCTGTAACTTATCACTAAAATGAACACCAAATTTAAAAGTGACTAACATTAACACAAAAAAAAGTTAGCAGTAATGTTGATTTTATTATAAAGATACCAATGTGAGGAGTGTTGGTTGGTTTGTAAATGGTGAAATTTAAAAAAATAAAATAAAATGACCTTTTGGGACACAAATGAAAGCCTAATGTGGTGGTTTTTTGAGCTGTGGCTTCTGCTACATTCATTTATGCAACATCAAACAGCATTTTGTCCTCCAGCTGTGAAAAGGGCTAATTCAAATAATTGTCTATTCCTGCAGTTTTAAAATGTATTCCTTGAGATAAAGCAAATACCATTCCTCTCACAAAAGCCAATTTCCAAATAATAATAAAAAAAGCAATAAAATGTACACTGCCACTAACATATGTTAATTTAGGGCTCTTTTTCCTCCCTTCTTTAGAGACTCCAGAAGGAAGCAGAACTAAACCGGATCAGGTAGGCAACTGAGCCAATGGAAAGTCACGTGCATACAACAGTGAGACAGATTGCCTGTCCTCTGATCTATGGAAGCATCTTCAGCATCTAGTTTTTGTGGTCAGAATTCTGTGATCTTGATGCCCAGTAACACACAGTTTTTCTTTCTTCATTGTCGTGAGATAGCAATGCCTCTTAGCTGCATTCTTTCTCCTCTGCTCTTGCACTCACCTTGGAAAGGGATGGAGGGGTGTGTTGCTTCCAGAGACCCAGAGAAGACAGTGTGGCTCACTGTGCTGTTAGGAGGAGTGGAGATATTGGGCAGCATCTCAGCTGGTGCTGGCACACCATGAAATTAAAGCTTACTTTTCCCAACAGATTCCTGGGTTTTCCTGCCATTTTCTCTGACACCTTGTCCCCTGAAATCTCTTCTCCAGGTGGCTCACTTTTGCAAACTCCTTAAGATGAATCTCTCTGACTTTCCTGGACATGCTGACTTCCTCCTTGGGTTTTATCTTAGAGATGCATAATATGACTTTTTTTCCTCTAATACTGAAGGTAATTATTAGAATAAGGAAAACAATATCATTCATAAAGCTACTCTACATTATTCTACGTTATTCTCTGTAGAGCTTTTAACTAGAGCCTACAGTGCTACAAAGGTTATTTAAAAATAGGTAGATTCAAAGTCACAATTAAAGTAAAATGAAATTACACCTCTTTTAAATATAAATTCAATAATTGATTGAAACTTTTCATTTTTCATTTATTCTGCTTTAAGGTGGTTGTTGGAAATGTGCAAATCCTTAGTTCCATTACAATTATAGGACTTGTTAGAGAGAGAAAAGTATATATTGTTTGTAGTGATACTTAAACCATCATCATTATTTGAGTTTAAGTTATCATAGATCTAAAATCACAAAGCTCTTGCAATACTGGAAATAAAAACCCACAACAGTGGGTGGAGGTGAATGGATCTCAGGTTGTTGTGAATTTATGCAAACATAAAGAATACAGAACAGTCTGTGAGGCTTTACAATGTCTAAGGCAGGATTTGTATTAATTTTACATTAGATTACCATTCATTAAGTCATGATTCATTTAAAAAATGTGTTGTGAGAGCTCCAATTTCATTGGATATAATGGAACTTGGCTATAATGGGATCTGCTGTGTTAATTTCCAAAGGTCACATTCTACTTTTATACCAACCAAAGGTTAGGTCATTACTGCTATGTAGTTAGATTTAATACAATACTGTGGAGCATTCTTAATGAGCAAGGGGATAAGCCTGAAAAAAAAAGACATGAAATAACAACACATGAAGCTTGCTGCTCCCCTCTCAGCCTGGAAGGGACACCTTTTTCCTTCCCTTACAATGTTAGAAGAAGTGCCACACAAGATCCTGAAGGCCATCTTGTGCATTTTAGGAAAAGTCTTATTAGTTCATTTAGTTATGATGATTGGAAGGAAGTCTTCTCTGATAGGGTATTAATATTATGTGTCTTTGAGCTGTTTCTACGTTTGGTTAATTAACTGAAAGAGCAACAGAATACAAAAATCAATCTTAATAAAAGTGTTATACCTTAACCTTTCTTTAAGAACAATCAAGGTTTCCCACCTTTGCATTTGATTTTTAAGCCATTGTTTGAAATCTTTGACACAGTGATAATGCAGATGAGCAAGTTTTATCCCCAATTGTATCAGATTATTGAAAATAAGCAGAGCAGAACAGGATTACCATTTATCATCCTGCAGCTGGGGAAGAGCATTTCACTTCCTTAAGTGACTTGTACCACTTTCTAAAAGAAATTATTCCCCCCCCCCCCATTGCATGTAGCAAACCTGTCCTAGGCATTGCAACATTGTCTTGCCACTGTGATTCATTATCTCTCACTGTGTGATGTGATCCTAATTAACAAACTACAAGAGCTTCTGGAGAGAACCTGTCTACCTCATTTCCACATTTCATTCAGGACCATGATGTGTGTTGAGTTTACATTTTCACTCCCTCCCTCCTCACCCCCCTTTCTACATATTAACTAATTATATGTTTAGAAAATTTCTTTGTTTTTTAAACAAAAGCTATGAATCCATTATTTTTATTTTCTGCTTTCTCAATCACAAGTCATGATAATGTTTGATGGTAGCAGCACTTTAACCTAGTAGAAAAGGTACAACAGGACTTGATGACGGGAAGTTGAAGCTAGACTCATTTAAACTGGAAATAAGTGCAAATTTTTAATAGTATGTAATTATCGTAATACCTTACCAGGAAATGTGATGGATTCTGTATCATTGGAATTCTTTAAATAAGTTTTGAATAACTTTATTCCTTAAATAAGTTTTGGATTCAATGGTAATTACTGAGTGAGGTTTTATGGGCTATGTTTTAAAGGAGGCCATAATGATCTTTTAAAGCCTAAAAATCATCTGAATCTATGAATATATTCACTGAGTTTCATAGATCATAATGTTCTTCCTCAGACATTAAGCAATAAGCAAGTTGCCTATTTACGGTGCCAAACATTCACTCCCAATCATAGCATTTTCTTTAATATGTATAGACATGCATTTCTATATACTGTGGCTGATTGTTGGACATTAAATACTGTAAGCCCTAGAGCAGGGGTCTCCACGGGCTGCATGCATCTCCTAAAGCTATTTCCTGTGGCCCACAACAACACTATTGTTACCAGTATTTGCAATATTGCTGTATGAAAAAGTTTCAGTGGTGCAGCCCTTGGGCTAACGTACTAGCCCTCATGTGGCCCTCTAGTAGTCCTCATGCGGCCCTTGTGGTGATTTGAGTTCAAGACCCCTGCCATAGAGAATGAATTTACAGAAGTCCTTAAAGCTCAGGCCATAGGTTTGGTGCTAAGTTCCAAAGGGGCAGCCGTGTTAGTCTAGTAAAGCAAAAAAAAGCAAGGAGTCTTGTGGCACTTAAAGACTTATTTATTTATAAAGACAGATTTATTTATCGCATGAGCTTTCGTGGGAGAATATCCCACTTTGTCAGATGCTTTGAAGAGGGAGAACTTACAGAATTGGATGAAAATAAATGCAGGGGATTGTAAGACATGGGATCAGGTCATATTGCAACAGCAAATCAGAGCATTTGTAAGGATTCAAACTTTAGGAAACAGCATACAGAGGGAGGGTGAAGTCAAATTACCTGTTTATAATGTGAAAAGAATCCATAGTCATGGATAGTCATAGTCAGCCCTGCTTTCACACAATTTAATTTGTATATTAATTCGATTTCAGCTGTTTCTCTTTGAAGTCTTTATGTCCCACTGATTTTCTTGACGACCATCATTAAAAAGTCATCAATGGAGTGATTAGGAAGATGGAGGTGCTCAGCAACTGTCTTTTTTTTTTTTTTTGTGTTATGACTTCTGATATCAGTTTTACGAGCATTAAGCCTTCTGCGTAGGGTCTGTCCTGTTTCTCCAATGTATAAGACGTGGGGGCATTTCTAGCACATGATGGCATAAATCACATTAGTGGATGAGCAGGTGAACGACCCTTTGATGGACTAGCTGGCTTGATTAGGTCCTATGATGGTGTCTTTTTGTGCAGATATGTGGACAGAATTGGCAGCATGGTTTGTTGCAGGAATATGTGCCTGCTTGAATGTTTGTTGTTAGTTCTGTAGTTGCTGGTGAGTATCTGTTTAAGGTTCGGGGGTTGTCTGTAGGCAAGAAGAGGTCAGTCTCCCAAGGCTAGAGAGAGTGAGGGGTCAGCTTTTAAAATAAGCTGCAGGTCCTTAATGATCTGTTGTAGAGGTCTGACTTGAGGGTTGTATGTGGTGACCAGTGGTGTTCTATTGTTTTCTTCTTTGGTTCTTTCCTGTAGTAGTTGACTGCAGGGTACCCGTCTGGCCCTGTCAATCTGTTTCTTTATTTCTCCAGCTGGGTACCGTAGTTTTAAGGAAGCTTGATAGAGATCCTGAAGATGTCTGTCTCTCTCTAAGGGATCAGAGCAAATGTGGTTATATCTTAGGGCTTGGCTATAGACAATGGATCGTGTGGTGTGTTTAGGATGGAAGCTCAAGGGATGTAAATAACTATACTGATCAGCAGGTTTTCAGTAAAGAATGGTGTTGATGTGTCCATCCCTAATTTGTACTGTAGTGTGCAGAAAGTGGATCTCCTGTGTGGAGTGTTCCAGGCTCAATTTCACTGTGGAGTGGAAATTGTTGAAATCTCTGTGGAAATCTTCAAGAGCATCCCTGCCATGGGTCCAGATGATGATGTGATCAATATAGCGTAAGTAGAGGAGAAGTGTTTTGGGATGAGACTTGAGGAAATGTTCTAATTCGCCCATAAAAATGTTGGCATATTGTGGGGCCATGCAGGTACCCATAGCAGTGCCTTGACTTGGAGGTATAAACTGTCTTCAGATCTGAAATGGTTGTGGGTGAGCACAGTCACAAAATTCAGTCACAAGCTGAGCTGTGGCATCATCTGGGGTGGTTCTTCTAATAGCTTGTAATCCATCCTTGTGTGGGATGTTGGTATAAAGAGCTTCTACATTCATAGTGGCCAGGATGGTGTTTTCAGGAAGCTCTGTTAAACTTTTGTTGCCCTTGAGACTTCTGAGGGTTATGTCTGGTTTAAAGCTAAGGCCTTTAAACTAGTTTATTTCTGCCCAACTGATTCATCCAACTGCTCTCAATGATACAGAAGCTACTATGTTGAAAATGCTGACATTTCATAAGTATTTCAATCAAAACTAAGAGATCACAGGACAGAAATGGAAAGGTCCTAAGATTCTTCTGGAAAGTAGCCCTGTCTCAGTGGAAAATGGCCTATGCAATGCCCATATGGTAATGAGCATTAAGGTTTTTAGCACTAAAACTTTACATGTATCTAGACAACATTTTAATATTATTAGAGGAAGACAGACTCTTGAAAGGTCAGCCATAATATGCCTATGGAAGGCTTAGAGATTTATAACCCTAACACTAATCCTACATTCTAAAACTGTACACCCTAACCCCCTCCTAAATTAGACTTTCAGGGATTCAGAGTGCTTTTCAGGTGCCTGACCCTGATATTGCTTTGTGAAAAATGAAATCCCTAATAAATACAATGTGTGTTAGTCTATCCATTATTGCTCAGAAATATCTGGTGAGATAGTTTTGGTGTGCAGTATGCTCTTGCCCTAAATTTACTAGGTCTAGGGTTACTAGACATCCAGCAAAAGGAGGACATGTCCTCCTTTTTGCCCTGCTGTCCTCCATACTCCAGCCATTAGAGAAAAAGTGCATTTTGTCCGATGCTCAGGCAGCACTCTAAAAATAGAAGTGCTCAGGAGCGTGCAGAGACAGAACGTGTTCCTCTGCCGGCTCAGCCCAGCTTCAGCTGCTGGTGGGGTTGGGTATTTAGACAGGATCCCTTGCTCTGCTGCTGTGTGTGTATATTTGCAGTGAAGGGGGATGGCTAGCTGACTGAGGTGGGTGGGGCTTGCTGCAGCCATGGAAGTGGTTTGAATGGTATTTCATTTTGCCTTGTTGCTTCCCTCCCCCCCCCCTCCCCCTGGCTTCTTTCCTGTCTCTAGCTCAGGTTCGGAACTCCACACCCAATTTTAGGGAAGGCTTGATCTTATTTTTCAGAGGGGCTGGGGCTTTTCTTCAGCATGATGTCATCTCTGTGGTGCCCAGAGAGGAATCTTTGATTGCTTCTTTGCTTTCTGCTTTGCTGCCCTGCTTGCCTTAAAGTTTCTGGGGAGGTTTCTTTGTTGGGCTGGAAGAAAGGAAAAGAGTCCTGCCAAGAGCTCTTTCCCTCTTCTTATCAGAAAATCCTATTCCTGGGCTTCTGCCTCTTCCAACTTTTGTCATGACCCCATAGTGTTCAAAGCCAAGTGGGAGAGACTTGCAACAGTTTCTCTAAAGTGCTGGCTAAGGCAAGGAAAATGTCCTTTATTTTTATTTGGGGAAAGCAGTTCTCTAATGACTCAGCTAAGCCAGATCTTTGTTCCTCCTAATGGACTTTGGCTTTTTGCAACAAAACTTTTGTTTAGAGGTCAAGGAGAGTTCACTTCATATTGTGAGGATGTTTGAATGCATATGATTTTCCTCTCCTCAATGTGATTTTTCATTTGCTACTCCTTTCTAAGATGAGATTAGTCCGCTATAAATGTATCTTTAAATTTTATTAAGATACACCAATGTGCAGGTATTATGCATTCTAAAGTAACTGCTGGGCTGGGCCAGATCCTATAGTTTTAGATGAAGTCAGTGGTAAATATGATAGAGGAAGGACTGCAATATATGTCCCTTTGTTAGTAGTTTATCAAATCACAGAAAATAAGCAGCTTAGTTTTGCCTTTTGCTTATATATTCTGTCCTTACTTATATTTTACTTTTAGGGAGAGTGTTTCTTTTGGTATATTTAGGAAAAAACTGACCATTGCCTCTAAGAATAGGTGCTGTTCTCTTGGGTGGAACATCTGATAATTGGCAAACATCTAATTCTACTCCCACCCCCATTTGATGTGTATTTCACATAAAAGTAAACAGAAAATGTCAATTGTCATAAAACAAATATATATTCATGTAAGATGCAGGCAGGAACAGCATACACTGAACGGCACAACCGAGTAGCTGGCATTGTGTACAGGAACATCTGCACAGTGTATGGGCTAGACCCTCCCAAGACCAGATGGGAGATCCCACAGAAGGTCGTGGAGAATAACAGGGCTAAGATTCTGTGTGAGTTCCAGATCCAGACGGACAGGCAGGTACTGGCCAATCAACCAGACATTGTGGTAATAGACAAGGACCAGAAGACAGCAGAGGTGATAGATGTAGCAGTGCCAAGTGACAGCAACATCAGGAAGGAGGAGTGTGAGAAGCTGGAGAAGTACCAGGCTCTGAAAGAGGAACTAGAGAGGATGTGGAAAGTGAAGGCCAAAGTGGTCCCAGTGGTGGTAGGAGCACTCGGGGCTATGACTCCTAAACTGGGAGAGTGGCTCCAACAGATCCCAGGAACAACATCAGAGCTCTCCGTCCAGAAGAGTGCAGTGCTAGGAACAGCTAAGATACTGCGCAGCACCCTCAAACTCCCAAGCCTCTGGTAGAGGACCTGAGGTTGAGGAAGACACATACCACCCATAGGGGTGTGAGGGGAATTTTTTTTTTCCATCTGTGATTTATGGTGGACATAGTAGGATGTGATGTCTCTAGAAATTTGCATTTTAGGTAAAAGGTTATGTTTCAGGCAGGTTCACACCTAAAAACCAGCACCTGTCGCTTCTTCTGATTTCTTCTTTCCTGTGTGTGGAAAACTTAAACAGGTTGTTTGTGATTTTTTTTTTCTTAAATACTACACAGTGAGGCTCAAAACTGAAGCTGACAATCCACAGACAGGGATTTCCCTATACCCCTCCTGCACCTGCCCAATTATCAGCTAATAACAGTGTTAGATCAAATTAGTGAGCACCCTCTGCACCTCCCCCCCCCCCCAACCTCCCCTTACGTTCTCCCTAATTTGAAGTCCTGGGGAGAATACTGCCCACAGAGATTACTTTTCTTTTAGAAGCCAACACCTCAAATTCTGCTAGACTTAATATAGTCAAGGGCCTGCCCTTCTGTGTGTCAAACAATGAGAGTGAATTCTGTGAAGAACCTTACTGTGTTAAAACATTTCAATCTTGTCCATAATTACTACATTAAATTTATTGGAAGTTTGTGGCCATTTGCAATTCACAATGTAAAAGTATTGATGTGGATAGGAGTTCTGCAGCATTATTCTTTTTGCACCTTGATACAAATATTAACTACTTAATGCTGTGACTCCTTGAAGTGGCTGGCTTTATGCTTACTTTAATATAAAGAGGAAAAATACTTCAGCCATTCATTTGATATTCCTGAGCTGCTGATCTTGCAATTCATCTTGCACAGTAACTAGGGGCTAGACAGATTTCTCTGGAGTCGGGTGATCCATGGGGCAAGCATTTGGGGGAATGGTGCAGTGGCTGGGTGGGCAAAGGGGACCCGGCCAGGGACCTGGATATGTGTGTGTCCTCCAATGTCCTCCTTTTTGTGCTTCCCTGTCGTCCTTTCCATGGTTTGGGTATCTGGTAACCCTAACCAAGTCTATCCCCTGCAATATAGAGAGAGCTCCTCAAGAAAGAAAGTGCCCACTTTGCAGGCACTTTTGAGGCTTTCTTAGGGCACTTGGCTTCACCTAGTACAGTGGCTAAACAGGATCAGACCAATGCTCCATTTAGGCCAGTATCCTGCTTTCCATAAACAGTCAATATCAAGTGCTTCAGAGGGAAGGAAAAGAACAGATAATCATCAAGCGATCATCTCATCACTCATTCTTCACTTCTGGCAAACAGCAATCTCTTCCCAGATTTCAGTTTATTAGATCCAGAAATCCTAGAGAGAAAAGCCTCGTGGTTACTCTATGGCAGCCGCAGGTTTTCACTATGGTTAAGTGTTTTGGCTTATAAGAGTTGTTTGAGGTTTCAGTGAATTAGAATCAAAGCGTTTTCAAAGTCTGGACACTTGAAGCTGTACCATGAATTCTCCAGAGAACTAACTACCTACAGATTACCCTACGGCTGTGTCTTTCCTGCCTAAACTGTGGCAGGGGTGGCCAAACTTGTGGAACTCAAGAACCACACAAGTTGATTATTAAACCTGCAGGAGCCGCACTGAAGCATATAGCCATATACTTTTACCTACTAAATTGATTTGCTGACCTTCTTCTGCAAGCCACACTTTTTCATTCAAGAGCCACATGCAGCTCTTGAGCCACTGTTTGGCCATGCCTGGGTACAGGGAGGCATAATCAGTGACCACTCCCCCAATCAGGCAGTACATATTTGCACATTCTGACGCAGCAAGAAATTCAGCCTGAAAAGCTAGTATATTGCCAGAATATGATATGTGATGTCACATTCAGATTGTAAACATTTGAAGGGAAGCCTGTTTGGTCTTGAAATTATTTCTCCATTTATATCTGACCCATGCAGTTTTCTGGCATAAATGGACCTGTTTACTATCTCTGACAAAACTGCAGATTTTTTTTGTCTGAGTTTCCACAGATAAAAGTGATGAGGAAAGATGTATGCTTCATACCAGTACTTTGAAAGGTGGGGCCCTTCCCTGCCCCAGTTCCTGCCCGGAGCATAGCTCAGCTGTAACAAAACTCTGATTTGATAGGAACAAAAATAGTTCCAGTTGTCATGCTAGGCCTGAGAAGGCCAAGCCGTCTTGTAAATATGTGACCCAAATCTAACTTTTGAAGGCATATTATAGAAAAATACAATTGTAGTGTCACAAGTAGGCCAGGGCTTTGATATGCATGTGGATCATTAGTGGTTTCTTGATGTTTACATATATCCTGTTAGAGGTTAGCAAGGTGAATGAACTGCTTCCCTATCTGTTACCATTGTTCCGTTGGAAGGGGGCAAGAGGGAACAGTAGCATCTAAATGGACCTTTGATGTACAAATGTAAACTGTCTGTTAAAGGTGCTAATGCAGCTAATTGCCTGTGATTCCCAGAAGGTGAAGGTTTTACTTTAAAGGACAATATACATCCCTATATTCCACTTAAGAAAATACCTGAAAAGTGTCCTCAAACCCACATGAGGCTTGCAAATGCCCACCTTGCTAGAACTATAAAAAGAAGTTGGGAACATAATCCCTTTATCCCACAACTGTCAAAGCTTCTCAGGGAAAGTTTGGGCCGCAGGATTGAGATCCCAGCCAACACTGGCCTGGAAATCACTCTGCCAATCCTCAGGGGAGAATTAGAACCAACTCTACACCTGGACTATGTAGTCTCTATGCCTTAAAACTGGATTTCTTACAACTGAAGCTGTGAAACAAGGACTTATCTTCTGTGGACTCTAAGTCATTTGTATATATGTGATCCACTTTGACCCTATAACATCTCTCATTTGTTTCTTTTCTTTTTATATTAAACCTTTAGTTTTAATTACTAAAGGATTGGCTGGCAGCATGACATTTTGGGTAAGGTCCAATACTATATTGTTCTGGGTGATGTGGCTGACCCTTTGGGGTCAGGAGAACCTATTTCTTTAAGAGACCTAGTGGCTGTACTGGGGACCAGTGACTGGAATGCAGTAACGGGGGCTGAGTATATTTTATGGTGACTTCTTGATATCTAGTGTGGGGGATCAGAAGCATTGTTTGTGACTGGTTGGGGAGTTTATCTCCAGGTAATCCACCAGTGCTGGGAGAATCTGCTCTCCTTTTTGCAGCTTGCCCCAATCTTTGCATATTCAGGTGGTTATCCCAAGAGGCCCAGGTTACATCAGTTAGCTAGAAACAGGACTCATGGCAGTGTGTTTGGGTACCTCCTTCAACAGCTGAAAGACTACAGGAAATTTACTACTAACAGCAATAAGGGCACCATTAATTTGCTGGCAATTTGTGGAATAGTCAGAAAATTGGCAATTCTGAGCATACATGTTTAACTAAATAATAGCTCCATAGAACTAAACCCTGATTTTGCAAACACTTTTATGACTGCAAATAAATACACACATGTATGGTCTCATTGAGTTCAATGGGATTATTAACGTGTAGATGTTTGCACGATTAGAGCAATATTTTGTAGGATATGAATTGTCTGTTATCACTTTTCTCCACCTCTCAACTCATGCAAGCCTCTCAATGTGCTCTTGGGCCCAGAAAGGCCTTAAAACTACTCTGTATAAACATCCCTCTCTATTAAATCAAATGAAAATATATTGAATTCAATGTTTGGTTTGGGAAATCTTTTTCTTATCCTCTGTAGCTTCTCTGTAACTGATTGTCTATTATTGTAAGTGTCAGTTTTAAACTGCAACTCAAATTCTCCAGCTTAAAAATTCCATCAATATGAAGGGAAAATCTCATTTTGTTATGGTGTCAAATAGCTGTGTCAAAAAAATAATTTTCAGGGATCGTATTGCTTTCCCATAGAATAAGGTTCTATGCCTCTATAGCTTCTTGAATCTGTCAAGAATCAGATGGATTTTTGGTAAAAGCAGATAAAACATACACTGCCATTCCATAGCAAATGCAAACAAGATGTGCACTACTAAAGCCTTTGAAAGTTTTTTCCATGCAGTATACCTCTAAAGATGTTAAGAGTTGAATATATTCATAAAAGTAATTTGCTTACCTAGATTTGCTTGCCAGATGTACAGACTACAGTTTTTCATTTATATGTAAGAGCTTTTCAAAAAGAGAGTTTTGCAATAATTATATTAACACATATACAAAAACAGAGGCAAACAGACAAAGAGGCACCAATCAAGTATCTGTGTCTTGAAATTCTGCCCAGCTTAATTTCTCTATTTAACAGGATGTTGGAAACCAATTTCTCTGATTGCCCAATATTTCTAACTGAGCCATTGGAAATGCTATAATTTAAAAAAAGATGCTGTATATGCAACAACTTTGTGTGCGTATCAGACATTTCTTTAAAAGGCTATTGAACAGGATGTAATAGGGCAAACTTATTTCTGACTTGTACCTAACTTTGTAACACCACTGACATTAATGGACCTGAATGGCATGTACATTAATGTTGAATTAGATCCAGTAATTCATCCAAGTTTAGATTAATTTATAAATATGCATACATATCTATATGTAGTAGAAAACAGAGGCTTAGTTCAAGAAAGTACATAAGTGCGTGCCAATTTTTAATCAGGACTCAGTTGAGCATGTGCTTAAGTTCAAGTGTTTTGCTGAAGAGGGATATTCTCCTGAATCATGACCTCAATCATGCTACTCTCACTCCCCTCATCCCACAGTCCTGTTTCCTCTCCCATCCCCTTTTCTCTGCATGGAACACATGAACTACAGATTTGGGATTCATTCATCCTGACACTGTTAGGAAAAGATAGGGTAGATGTGGAGAGCACAAGTGGTGGGGTTCTTGAGCAGGGGGTGAATAGGAGAGGAGGATATGTAGCTATCTTCCAATCTGCCCATGTTCTCTTAAATTGCTGGGTGCCTGGATGACTGCCCCCATCTTTCCTGTCTGGTCCTGTCTGCAAGGGTCAGGTCAAATGCTGGGAGTTATTGGTGTTACATAAATTTTGAAAATCATGGCAGTCTCTAACTATTTAGTGGAAAGGTCTACATTTCTGTTGTGTCACTGGATTACCCTACTCAAAGGAAAGAAATGAGGTATAATTCCTGTGTTTCAGTGTCCTCCTCAGATCTGTATGTTATGCTCTTGAGCCTTCAAAATTACTTTTATTCTGAAGTAAAACAAAGGGATTCATGAATTCCTCACCTGAAAAAGACATCTTTTAAAGAAGAGAGAGAATTTTGAGGCTACAGAAACTGATTCTATTCTCACTTATACACTATATATCAGAAGAAGCTCCACTGAAGTCAATGTAACAAGAGCACAATAAGAACCATAAACTGAAAGAGTGGTCTAACAAAAAAGCAAATTCAGTGGGACTAGTAAGTTATGGAATAGTTACTCATGCAATGGTTTTCCAGAACAGTGGTTAAACCAGTACAAGGGACAACTAGGCAGTTAATTAAAGGAAAATTTTGCTTGCACCAAGTAAACTGTTTCTCCATTTTTCAAGGAGATTTACTAGGGAGGAATGTTCTGGACTTCCAAGGTAATTGATGCAAATGGGTACTTTTTCAAATCAGCATGTTGGAAGTGCATACTACACATAAAACTTGCTGAAATAAAGATTTGGAGCACTGGGAAAATGCACATGGTAAAGACAAATGACAAAGCTGAATCAGGATTTTAAAAGTCTCGTTTGTTTTTTGTATGTTTTATTATTAGTAGGAAACAAACACTCCAGGGTCTCAGATATTATTTCCTTCTTTCCTGGTATAAATGGTAGATCATAAGATATGCACAGATACAATCCTGAAAGACTAATGCTAATAAATACACCTAGTATTTGAACCTATGTTTCCTTTCTAAGTAAGTTTTAAGAGCTGTTTTAATCCTGGGCTTGAAATTCCAGTCACCTTAATCATTGTAAACATGAAAGGTGAGGGGAATGCTTTTGGTAAAAACAAGAAGAATGGACAAAAAAATCCAACATACCTGAGTTATTTGCATGTAGGTGGTGATATCCATTACCAAATGAATAAAAGGCTATCATTCCTCATTTGGGACACTGGGCAAAACTGTTTAGAAGAAGAGAAATCTAGTTAATAAATTTGTCCATGAAAATATAATTTTAAGAGTTTATGCTGAAAAATTTTGAGGGTCAACAGAAGGGAAAAGTTTGGGATATAGTTTTCTTCTGCTGCTTATTCGTAACTAGCAAACATAATGACTAGTCAAGTAATGTTCAGAGAAGGTCAATGAAAATGTTCTGAAGATAAGGCACCTTTAGTATCGTCACAGGTGTATCACCCATTCTGTAATGAAGATGGTTTGGCTCTGAATTCTCGTGAAGGGTTGTGGGCAGAGTCACAGGTGACTGATATAGTATAAGCAGAACAGGTACATTATCTTAGCTGTTTTATTATTGAGTTTAATCACACTAGGAACAAGCAACATCACCTGTTAACAATGCTATTGCTGTCCTCCTACGGTTATACCATAGGATTCCCTTTTAAAATCCTGGTTCTTTACATCACATCTGTATGGTGAAATACATAAATATCATGTTCTTCTGATGATATTGGTTTTACTGAGTAACTTAATATGATGCAAAATGCCAGCAACAGTAATAAGAAGCAGTATCACTTTATGGTTTCCTGCCTAGAATAACCATTGACTACAGAATCTGATACACATGCTTAACATTAATGCAAGTGAATTGGACTCATAGACCCTAAGGTCAGCATGTCTCTACAGGAAGAGATTACAGTACTATGATCATCTCATCTGACTTCTTGAACAATGCAGCCATGGAAGATGACTCACCCACTCCTGTAACAGACCCCTAACCTAGGACCAAGTTCTTAAAGTCCTCAAATTATGTTTAAAGACTTGAAAGTACAGAAAATCCACCAGCAAGTGAGCTGTGCCCCATGCTACACACAAAGGTTTAAAAAAAACAAAACAAAAAACAGATCCTTTGACAACCTGCCCTGGTGGACAATTTGTTCCCAACCCCAAATATAAACTCTGAGCATGTGGGCAAGACTCACTAACCAGACAACCAAAGTATTACAGCTCATCAAACATCACATCTCAGGCCATTGGCATATCCACCATCTGTAGTCAAAGAACAGTCAGTTGTTAAACTAGGCTGTCCCATCATGCCATCTCCTCCATAAATTTATCAGAATCAGTTTTGAAGCCAGAGAGAGTTTTTGCCCCCATTGCTCCTCTTTGAAGGCTATTCCAGAATTTCACTCCTCTAATGTTTAGAAAACTCTGTCTAATTTCAAGTCTAAAGTTCCCAATGGCCTGGGTACATTCATTTGTTCTTATATCCACATTGGTCCTGAACTTAAAGAATTCCTTTCTCTCCCTGGTTTTATCCTGCTGATGTATTTACAGAGAGTAATCATTTTTCCCCTCAACCTTATTTTGGTTAGACTAAACAAGCCAAGTTATTTGAGTCTTCTCTTATATGGCAAGTTTTTCATTTCACAGATCAACCTAGTAGCCCTTCTCTGCACCTTCTCCGGTTTGAATTCATCATTCTTAAACATGAGGGACCAGAAGTGCACACAGTATTACAGATGAGGTCTCACCAGTGCCTCATATAACAGCACTAACACTTCCATGTCTCTGCTGAAATTACCACCTCTTCTCCATTCTAGGTGCAGTAGCTTTTTTTCACTGTCACATCATATTGATGGGCTCATAGTCATCCTGTGATCAACTAGTATGGTCGTGTCCTTTTCCTCCTCCATCACTTCAAATTGATGCTGCATCTCCAGCTTATAGGAAAAATTCTTCTTCTTAGTCACTAAATGTATGACCATGTATTTTCCATTGTTAAATTTAATTCTATTCCTATTATTACAGTTTACAAGGTCACCCAGATCTTCCAGTACCATAGCCCTATCTTCCTCTATGTTGGCAAAACCTCCTAATTTTGCAAAACATATTAGCACATTACCACTTTGTGTTCCAAAGTCAGTAATAAGAAGGTCAAATAAGATTGTCCCAAGGCTGATCCGTGTGGCACTCCACTAGTAACATCCTTCCAGCCTGACAATTCACCTTTCAGTATGATCTGTTGTAGTCTTCCTTTTAACCAGTTCTTTATCCACCTTCCAATTTTCTTATTAATCATCCTTTTTACCAATTTATCTAATAATTATGTATGTAGAACCATATCAAGTGCCTTACTAAAATGTGAGTAAATTAGATCCACCGCATTCCCTTTGTCCAACATATATGTTATCGTCTCAAAAATGGAGACCAGACTGGTCTGGCATAATCAACCTTTCATAAAGCCATGTTGTATTTTATCTCAATTACTATTAACTTCCATATTCTTAACCACTTTCTTTTTCAACATTTTTTCCAAGACTACACACCAGCAAGGTCAAACTAACAGGTTTGTAGTTACCCAGTTCACTTTTTCGCCCCTTTCTGAAAAAATCAAACTTTGTTAGCAGTTCTCTAGAGACATATGGTGCAACTCTTGAGTTTACAAATGTATTAAAAATCCTTGCAAATGGACTTGTAATGTCACATGCCAGTTCCTTTAATATCCTTGGATGGAGATGGTCTGGGCCCCCTGATTTAGTCCCATGAAGCAATTCGAGTTTGACTTCTATCTCAAATGTGGTGATTTCTATGACCACATCCTCATTCTCATTAGCCACACTACCACTGTCCTCAAACTCATCATTAATCTTATTTAGAACAGAGACAAAATAATTGTTTAGATATTTGGCCAGGCCTAGATTATCCTTAACTTCCAACCCATCCTCAGTGCTTTTTTCTTCCCATTTATATGACTATAAAATACTTTACTATTGTTTTAATTCCCATTGCAGAGTTCAACTCTAGTTGGCTTTTGGCCCTTCTCATTGACTTCCAGGAGGTAGCTTTTCTTGTTGATCCCTCTCATCTTCCACTCCTTTTAGGCTTTTTTCTTTCTCTTAATTACTTCCTTAAACGCTTACTCCTCCTGCTTTGTCCACATCTCTTGCCTAAGAAGTTTTCCTCTTCCTTGCTATGAAGACCAGATAGTTCCTGCATCTTTGACTTGAAGTAATTCCAAGCCTCCCCTACCTTTAAATCCAGGAGTTCTTGAATCCAATCCACTTCCCCAACTAATTCCCTGAATTTTTCAAAGTTAGCTCTTTTGAAGTCAAAGACCCTAATCACAGATGTATTTTTGTTTATCCTTCTCTTTAGTATGTATTGTATTAGCTTGTGGTTACTCAAACCAAGGTTTTCCCCTACATCCAGTTCTTCTATGAAGTCCCCACTACTCACTAATATCAGTTCTAAGATGGATTCCTCTCTTGTTGCTGCAGTGACTATTTGGTGAAAGAATTCATCAGTTATCACATCCAGGAAAATCTGGACCCTATTATTACTACTTGCACACATCCCCCAGTTTATGTCTGGGACGTTAAAGTCTCCCATAATCACACAGTTCCGAGTAGCATTGACTTCATTAAAAGCCATAAAGTGATCTCTATCTTCTTTCAAATAAGATCCCAGTGCTCTCTAGCAAACTCCAAGCAATATCACAGGGTGACAAGTTCCACAGAGGCAGCCATGTTAGTTTATTTCAGCAAAACAAACAAGAAATCCTGTGGCACTTTTAAAGACTAATAAATGTATTTATTGCATGAGCTTTGATAGATATAATACCACTTCATCAGATGCACAAACTAGAAGAGTATTTTAAAATATTTATATTATATATTTATGTTAATAAAATATAGATTTTGTGTATCGGAAGAGAGACAGTGACCATGAAAGATCATGTGATAAATACATTTGCTAGTCTTTAAAAGTGCCACAGGACTCCTGGTTTGTTTTGATAATATTCCTGGGGAACTCTAGTAGTTTTCTTCCCCAATAAAACAAGGAGTCCTATGGCACTTATAGACTAACAAATTTATTTTTGCATGAGCTTTCATGGGAGAAAATCCCACTTCGTCAGATGCTTTGAAGATGGGGGAACTTACAGAATGGTAGGAAATAAATACAGGGAAGTGTAAGTCATGGGAACAGGTCACACTGTAACAGCAAATCAAAACATTTGTAAAGATTCAAACACTGGGGAATAGCCTACAAAGGGAGATGAGGTCGAATCACCTGTTGTAATTAGAGAAAAATACAATGTCCTGATTAAGTCCTGAAGCAATGCAACCAGTGCCACAGGATTCCTTTTATGTTTGTTTTACTGAACTAGACTAACAGGCGGGGCTGTCCCTAAGGTAGGGTGAGAACGGCAGCTGCCCAAGGCCCCACGCTCTGTGGGGCCCCACGGGGGCTGCACCGCTGCCTCCCTCCAATGCCAGGGACTGGGCGAATTGGCCAAAAGTGACAGCCTGGTTCACACGGCCAGCTTGCTTAAGGCAGCCTGTTGTAACACAGTAGATCAGCCTTGCAACAAAGGTGAGTCATTAGAACTAACAATGAGGTGCTAATTGTTGTTCAAACAACCTCTTTGCTCCTCTCTGAGTCAGTATCTCTTTGGACTTCTCTCACTGATATGAAAAGGACTGAGGTCACTGGCAAGCAACCTTTGTGGGTTTTTTTGTTTGTTTTGTTTTTTTATCAATAGACCCAATGAAGAAAAGAAAAAAAAAACGGTGAATACCACCTTATTCTACCATTTCTGGGATATGGGCATTGCAGTTACTTTTGCAAATTAGGACTTGCCTCTTTTTTCAGTGGGTTGAGAATTCCCTTGCTTGCAACAAGTTATAACTTGTAGATTTTAACAGAAACTCCATAGATTTTTTTTTGACTGATAATTAAAAAGAGAAGAGAAAAGCAAACTGTTCTAATAGGAGCCTGTGTTACAAAGTATGATATTTTTTCTACAGTTAGAAAGCCTAAGTAACAGAATAAAATCCAGCTCAGGGATGGATCTGCTGGAAAGAGAAGCTATCAGAAGGTTCTAATCTGAAGGGGAGAGTGGATAGCCCTATTGTGTTGCTACCTTATGCATGTTGCCAAGGGTCACCAGACCAAGCAGAGAGGGCTAGCACCCCTCCAATCACAATATTATGAACAATTGTGTGTTCATAGAAACCCATGCAGACTCAGGGAGCAGATGTAGTTCAGAGGTGAAAGTGGAACCCGGGGGGGGGGGGGCTGCCTCAGTTCCTGGAATTGGGCAGTGGAGAAGGGAGCAGGACCTGGAGAGACTTGGACAGGCTCAGCAGCAGACAGGATCTTCCAGGAGCTTTCTTTCCAGCCTGGCCTTGGCTGTCTTCTCCTTCCTCTGTCTCAGCACTTCAATCTCATTTCTCCACTCAGGTCCCCCCACCCCCTGCATTTGCAAGGAGTTCCCCCTCACACACTCCAGGCTACTACATGCAATTTTAGAGACTTGACATACTTCCTGACTTGAGACAGGAATATGGCATATGGGATTACCCTCTGTATGTTCCATATAGGTGATCCCAGATTAGATGTGGGGCATGGGATGGACAGTGCCTGGGTGGGGGGTGCCCCACAGAGGGTGATTCACCCAACGCCCTGCACCCACCTAGGGACAGCCCTGCTAACACAGTTACCCCTTTGGTTCTTCCCCAATTTTTACCCAGACAGACTCTGTCTTATCGATTTCATCACTTCTAATTTCCCCACAGCCTAATTACTGACCCAGAGGTTATACGTGATACATCGCAATATACTTATATGATGATGCAAGGCAATGTCAATTAGCTCAAGACCATTATTCATGACGGACAATAATAAATCACAATGAGACAATGTGTCACTACTATTGTGTTATGTCATATCTAATGACAGCAAATAGAATAATTAAATGTACTCCACCCAATTCCCATTCCTTGGCTAGCAATCGTGTGATGCTATCTGAGTCCCTGTTAGAAAGTTTTAGATATGATATTCAGACATTATAAAGGAAGAAAAGGACCACTGTAATCATATAGACCAGGGGTCTCAAACTCAAATAACCACAAGGGCCACATGAGGACTAGTATGTTAGCCCAAGGGCCATACCAGTGAAACCTTTTCATACAACAATATTGATAATGTGTCATTGCGGGCAGCAGGAAATAGCTTCAGAGGCTGCATACAGCCCCAGGGCCATGCATTTGAGATGCCTGATCTAGGCAGACCTCGTATGTAACATTGTCCTGTTTGAATTTTAAGATATATTTTAGAAAAAATCCCAAATTGATATTAACATTGACAGTGGTAGAAAATCCAACACAAATCTTTTTAAGCCATTCAGCAGGCAAAAAATTCACACCTTATTTCTGGTATGAAATTCTCTAGCTTCAAATTCCAGCCACTGGCACTTCTTATACCTTTCTCTGCTAGACTGAAGAGCCTATTGTTAAATAATTGTTTCCTATGTCAGTATTTTCAAACTATGGTCAAAGTATCTCTTAACTTCCCCTTTCTTAAGCTAAATAGATTGAGCTCCTTCAGTCTATCTCTTTAAAGCAGGGGTCTCAAACACATGGCCTATGGGCCGCATGCAGCCCCTAGAGCTATTTCCTGTCGCCCTCAATGACATGATCATTACCAATATTTGCAATATCATTATATGGAAAGGTTTCAGTGGTGTGGCCCTCAGGCTACCAAACTAATTCTCATGTGGTCCTCTACTAGTCCTTATGTGGCCCTCATGGTGATTTAAGTTTGAGACCCCTGCTTTATGGCATACTTTCTAATCTTTTACTCATTCTTGTGGCTCCTCTCCAAATTCTCTCCAATCAACATCCCTCCTGATTTGAATACTACAGTTGGGCACAGTATTCTAGTATCAATCATACCAGTGCCAAATACAGAAGTAATATTACTTCCTCCTCCTACTTGATCCTGTTTATACATCTAAAAATTACATTAGTCCTTTGACTCTAGCATCACATCAGAACTCTTGTTCAATTGACTGTATCTATCATTAGCCCAAACACTATCAGAGTCACTGTTTCCCAGGATATCTACTCTCCTAATTTGCTCTGTATGTGTGTGATGTGAAATGTACCATGTGACAGCCTGGCTTCAGTGCACATGTGCATGGCCAGCTCCCATGTCTATGTGCAGGGCAGGCAGCCTGCCATGTTCTGAAAAGTACTGGCAGGCAGCCAGGGTGCTTTGAGACGCTGCATTGCCAGCTGCCTCTGGCAGTTCCAGAGAGCAGCTCAGCTGGCCAGGCAGCTGCTGGGGCCACATGGCTGCTGCACAGGGTGGGTGGGAGACACCTGGGCTGTGCAGCCAGAGGTGCTGAGTGGTGAGTAGATCAGGGCTGCATAGGCTGGAGCGGTCAAGCCGGGGGACGAGTCCCAGAGATGGGGGGGTTGGGTTCTGGCAGGGGCTGCGTGGGGGGTCCCTGGCAGCTGGCTCCACTTTAGCCCCTTCACATCCTGAAAACTGTCCACCAGTGCCATACCCCTGTGTCTCCTTCGGGTGTAGCCCCAGGTCCCCTTCTCCCACGCCCCTAACTCACCTGCTCCAGGGCTTCTCTGCCCCCATCACCTACCTCCTGCCCCAGCCACAGTCCCCCCACCTTCTGCCCCCACCCCGCTTTCTCTGCCCTCATCTCCTGCCCATGCCCTTCTTTGCCACCCCTACCTCCTGCCCCCACCCGCCCCTTCTCTGCACCCACCTTGTGCCCCTGTCCCTCTTCACCGCCCCACCTCCTTCCCCAGCCCCACAACCTCACCTTCTGCCCTCATCTTCTGTCCATGCCCCCCTTTACAACCCCCACCTCCTTCCCCTGCCCCCACATAAAATACATAAATATTTCATAAATTCCATTTTGATTTTTCCTCATCTCTTCAGAGAGCTCTTCAAAGCATCTGACAAAGTGGGATATTCTCCCATGAAAGCTCATGTGATAAATGAATCTGTTAGTCTTTAAGTGCCACAAGACTCCTAGCTTTTTTTGCCATATTAAAATGAACTGGTTTTCACCCAGTTTATAAATTAATACAAATCATTCTATATTAAGCGACCTGTCCATAGGGAATATATGTTTTATAACTGAGTAGCTGACTAATAGATTTATTAAAAATCATACCTGTTATTAAGTTCCAAAGGGGTATCCATGTTAATCTAGTTCAGCAAAAAAACCAAAGAATCCTGTGGCACTTTTAAAGACTAACAAATGTATTTATCGTCAGACACATGAAAGCTCCTGTGATAAATAAATTTGCTAGTCTTTAAAAGTGCCACAGGACCCCTGTTATACCTGTTACTGAAGCTGTGGCACTATGCTATAAATAATTTGGTTGGAAAGAACTAATATACAGCTAACAAAGGAAATTTAAGTGGAAACCATTCAAAGTTAAGTGGTAACAGTTTACTGTGACAGCCCTACTAGAAAGCCATTACTCTTGCTGTGGCAAACAAGACAAACAAGGAGTCCTGTGGCATTTTTAAAGACTAACATTTATTGCAGGGGTGGCCAAACTTACAGAACTCAAGAGCCACATAAGTTGATTAGTAAAGCCTTGAAGAGCAGCACATCTCCCCTCCATCCCAACCATGCCACACTTCTCCTTGCCATCCCTGACCATGCTGCCGCTTCTACCCACTGTCCCAACCCCTTCCCTAACTCCGAGGCCCTGACCCTGGCTCCCCAGGGCTCCCTTACCTGGTCACTCTGGTGGCCTGGCACAGGCTGGGGCCCACTCCCCTTGCTTTAAGCCCTGCCCAGGCTGAGCATCCAATATGGCCACTCTAGTGGCTGGACACTGGCTGGGGCTCATCACCCATGCATGCTCTGTGTATACTCAGAGCTTGCTAAGGGGGGCAGATTTAAAACTCCTAGGCTGGGGCTGCTTTCTTCTGCGAGCCACACTTTTTCATTCAAAAGCCGCATGTGGCTTCTGAGCCTCAGTTTGACCATGCCTGATTTATTGCATGAGTTTTTGCGGGAGAAAATTCCACTTCATCAGATGCTTTGAAGATGGGCAACAAACAGAATGGGAGGAAAATATGTGCAGGGAAGTGTAAGTCATAGGTGATAAACAGGTGACATAGGCAAGGTGAAAGGATAGCAGAAGAGCTTTGAACGTTTTCATTGGTCAGAACTGTAATTGGTACCCAAATGATTCATCAACAGTGAACATAGGTGGGCTGATTATATGCTAAGATGGAAAGGGACAGCCGTGTTAGTGTAGTTCTGTAAAACAAACAAGCGCCTATATTCAAAGCGTCTGACAAAGTGGGATTTTCTCCCATGAAAGCTCATGTCATGAATTTATTTGTTAGTTGTTAACAGGGCCGGCTCCACTGTGAGGCAAGAGACAGACATGGGTTCAGGTGACAGTTCTTAGGGATGCCTAGCCCCCCTGAAGACCAGGCTGGCTCCTGCCTTTTAAACTCTTTTCTAGCAGTTTGGGCACTGTTAGTCAACCTGCAGTATAAGTCATGTAGGCAGAGTGCACTTTAAATCCCTCTGCAGGCAGATGCTGGAGATTTATGCACTTTGGAAAACCATTTTCAACCTCCATGAATGAGATGAGGGGGCGCCAAATCACAGTTTGGCTCGGGGCACCACAGCCCCTTATATATAGAGATATAGATATAGAAAGATAGACACACACATTCAATACATGCATATATATATATATATATATATATATATAATATTCATAATATATATATAGTGAATATTGTATTCTGGGCTTACTTACATGAGTTACAAGTTTAAATGGATCATGGTTAATTCCATCTAGGTTGCACGTGTAAAGGGAACAAGCAGTTGTGATTAAATGCACCATATACCCATTCTGGTCCTTGATGGATCTGATCCTTTCTTTTCTTCTAACACTGTCCTCTTTGTTATTTACTATTTTCCCAATATCTGTGCCATCTGCAAACTTTATCAGTGATGATTTTGTTTGTTTTCAGGTCAAATTGAAAAAAAAAGTACCATACAGTTGAGAAATGAATCCTTAGGAAATTCAACCTGAATCTCACTGGCTCAAAGATGACTCCCCCCCCACCCCCCATTTACAATTACCTTTTAAGATCTATCAATTATTAGCCAAGTTTTGGTCCATTAATATGTGCCAAATTAGATTTTATTGTTCTACTTGCTTAATCAAAATGTCGTACAGTATCAACTCAAATACCTTAAAGAAGTCTAAGCATATTCCATCAACAGTATTATCACAATCTGTCAAACTTAATCACATTAAAAAAGACATGAAGTTAGTTTGATGGGATCTATTTTCCATAACTCTAATTACCTTCCTTTAATTCTTTATTAATTGAATCCCTTGATAGCAGTTCTGTTATTTTTCACAGGATTGATGTGTTGGCTGAGGGGCCTGCAATTACTTGGATCATCCTGTTTACCCTTTTAAAATATTGGCACATTAGTTTTCTTCTGATCTTCTGAAACCTTTCTATTTCTCCAAGATTAATTGAAAATCAACATTAAAAGGCAAGGTTTTCCTTGGCCAGCTCTTTTAGAACTCTTTGATGGAAGTTATCCACATAGTATCCTATCGATGAGCAGAATGGACTTAAGATAAATCCTTTCATAAGAACAATAATTCTGTACAGAAATAAGGAACAAAGTTGGGTAATAATTTATCTTTTGTACCCAAGCTACTACTATTTTTAACTTTGGTGGTCAATTCCTCTTCTTCTGTAAAGATGAGTTCTAACATAAAATGCCTGGGTTGGGTGCAATACTTTCAGAACTAGGAAATCATTTGCTATAATATTTAAAAATTTTGAGGATGTTTTAGTTCTGACAGAATGACACTTTCAGCATACGTCACTCAGTTTTAAGTTCCTCATCATCACAGAGCTTTTAATGTACAATTGGCTTTTTGAGTCAGTGAAAAACTGCATTCTTCTTTGGTGAACTTGGAAAGGAAATGTTGGTCATGGAGACAATTCCTTCCACGGCAGGGGTCTGCTGCATATAGCTCTGAGGCTGCTCCTTTGTGGCTCAGGGCTCTGGACCAACCCTGACACTGGGATAACCTGTAGGTGGCCCATTCCTGGCTCCAAGCCCCCGCCCCCCACCTCTAGGGGACTCTGTGAGGGGCCCGATCCTGCTTTCAGGTTCTCCCTCACCCCCTGCCAGCAGACTCAGCAACAGGTACCTTGGCCCAGTACCTCCCCACCAGCATCCTCCACCAGGCTCTCAAAACACTTGGACATTGAAGGATTTTTAAAAATGGCTTTTCTTATCTTTTTGGTTGCTGACCCCTGTCCTATGGCTTAGTGTCCACAGTATGAGCCTGTGCTGCCCTTAAGGATGGTGGTTTGATATGGAAGAGGTCAAGGCTATGGTGCTCCTTTTTCTCCTCTGTTACCTTTGGGGAAGGGATCCACTGATAATAGCTCTCATTCTTTTCCAACTCTATGAATGTTGGAGAAGGATGTGAAATCTTTCTGCTCTCCCACCTCCATGCATTTGCATCTCAGTCACAATCTGGTCCCAAAACCTGGGAGATTGACAGGTTTTTTACTATTACTTACCTAACTTTGAAAAATATTGTAAGCTCCTTATCTGAAGTTCTGCACATTGCAGAAAATAAGCCTGAGTGTAGCTGTTTAGATTTACCTGACATTTTATTAATAGAGGCAGGGGATTTCACATTTTTCCTGATGTTTTGTATAAGACTTTAATTTAATGCTGTTAAGGGAAGTCACTGACAATGTGCCCACTGTGCTTCTTGTAGGCACTCAGCAATAAAACCAGCAGGGAGTGGGACTTTTGAAAATATTATTCTTTTGCAAGGCAGTTGGAAAGCTTGGGAATTCAAGATAAAATTGTTTACACAAGTAAATACAGCACCATATGTACATGCTGTTAAAAGAGTCATGCTTTATTTTTCCAGCAAACGTACCTTTTAAATTTCATGACATAAAAAAAGACTTTGTTGCCAAACTTTGGACTTTATCTTGTTTGCTGCTGAATGGGATCCTCCGCTTCTGCTAATGTTTTCAGTGCATCCCTTATTTAGGCTGCAATGTTCTGGCCATTTGAGATTAAGGTTTTCTTTTCAGGACCTGACTGAAGAACTGGTTTAGCTACTGGCAGGCAAGTGAAGAAGATACCATTTCTAATTGTATAGTAATACATGTTTATTTATAAGGGGCTTTAAAGATTAAGCTCATGCCAGTTTCATTTTTAAATAAATGCTTTACCCTACATTTCCAAATTACCTGTGCACTACAAATGTGGAACTGGAGGACAGGCTTTGGATGCTGGTTAATTTTTGTGCTGAACATCAGCCTCTGAGTTCCTTATAAAAATGCTTCTATGGGTATTTTGTAGTTGTATTTCTTCTGAAAATAGTGTCCTGTTGTAACAACAGTATGTAGCAGTTTTCCAGATTTTCACATACTATAATCAGTGGTGTAGAGTCTAGACATCTAAAAGCTACTTGTTTTATTTAAAGATGTGCTACAGTTGTGGAACAGGCATGTTGCAAACTTCTATCCCTTCTTTCAGGACTCTCATCTCAAACACCAGGATCTGGTTCTCAGAATTCAGCTCTTCCTCTCTCACTGTAATCAGAGAGCTAGGCAGAGAATAAACTCTCCTGTTTCTCACACATCTACTTTTTCAAAGACCAGTGCCTCAACACAGAACCTTGTATTGAAACTATAACACTCAAAAAGATAACATTGACAGCCAACTTGATAATAAACTAATTAAAGGTCTATTAGGAAAGAAAAAAAGAATGAGAGTTATTGAGATGTTAAAGCAGGTAAAATACATGTACCTGTGAATAACAGTTTGTAATTCCAAATGGTGGCAATGATGCAATAAACTGCCAGTTTCCAAAAGTCTTTTCAGGCTACCCAGATTGTTTTTGGGGCTCTCTGCTTTGTGTCTGATACCTTTCACTGTAAGAATCCAAACAGTTCAGAAATGAAGGATCTTCTTTTGAATCTATTTTTATATTTCTCATTTTCACAGAACATAAACTATTTATTTATCCACCTATGTGGGCTTTTCCTTTGATGATAGTAAATGAGGTATGCATTTTGAACCTCTGACCATCCAGTCATCATACACAATGACCATTGTGATAAAACCCTTCTTTAGCTTTCCACAAGGCATCTCTGATGTCTGCTGAGTTACTTACAGGGGCATTTACAATATAAATGTTTTTTATCACATTTTAACGGACATAGATAAGTAAAAACAATGTGTGCAACATCCCATTAGTTTTCATGAAGTTTAAACACTAAACAGACTCTTCTAAATTTAACAATTACTTACATCATTAATAATACACAAGTGAATTGATCTAAATACACTACACTGTTCTGCCATCATCACAGCAGGTTTGTCATGAGCCATGCGCTACTGATTCACAGAAGCCAGAGGCAGTGGCGTCGCTAGCACTGGGCATTCGGGGCACGTGCCCCGGGTCCCAACGCTGGTGCCCCGGGTCTTCGGCCCAATTGGGCCGGGGATCCGGGGCCCGATCCCTGGCGGTCCGTGGCCACGGCGGCTGCGTCTCCAGCCAGGGATCTGGGGCCTATCTGGCTGCCCGGCAGGCCCTGCCCCCTGGCCTGGGATAGGGCCAGAGGGTGGCCACACCACTGCCGCCAGCTAGCCCTCGCTGCCGTGTGGCGCGGCTCAGCCTAGCCTGGCCCAGTGCAGCTGGAAGCAGCTGCTGGAGGCCGGGCCCGCGGCCGCAGCCCTGGATCCCCGGCCGGGGACGGAGCCGCTGCAGCCGCGGGCTGCTGGCCAGGTCCCGGATCTCCAGCCGGGGACGGGGTTGCCGTAGCCACCGGTGGCCAGGCCAGGGATCCGGGGCCCGGCTGGCCACCCACGGCGGCCCTGTCCCCTGCTGGGGATCCGGGGCCTGGCTGCAACCGTGGCAGCCCCATCCCCAGCCGGGGATCCAGGGCCGCGGCCGCGGGCCCGGCCGCACCAGGCGGGCCAGGCTAGGCTGAGCCGCGCCGCACAGCAGCACGGCCCAGCTGGTGGCAGCAGTGCTGCGGCCTCCCCCTGGCCCCATCCCAGGCCGGGGTGTGTGGCCTTTTGGCTGGGGGCGGGGCCTGCCCTCCGGGGGCGGGGCTGGGCCCGTGCCCTGGGTCTTTCCCCGCCCCAGCGACGCCCCTGGCCAGAGGTGCTAAACTCATTCAATGTAAGGGGCCACATTTGAGGGCAGGACACCTGATGTGGCCATGTGTCTGCACAGGCTTCCTAACCCTTTCCCTTGCCACATTCAGAGCAGCGTGGGCTCCCCTTTCGTCTCCCCAACCCTGCAGGCTCTCTGACACCTTCCCTTTTCCCTGCCGTGTGGGCTCCCCTTCACCATGCAGGTTCCCAGACCCCTCCTGCTGCTGTGCAGCTCCGGGATCCCTTCCCTTTCCACTTCCCCTACTACAGTGTGGGGAAGTCAATCAGTCTCACTGACAGACAGGCTGGGCTCCTGCCTCCCCCTGCCCACTCACTGTCATTCAGTCAGCATGCTGGCCTTTGATTGGCTCATTCCCCCACGTGCCCTTCCCCATTTTCCTTTTCTTGTTTTTGATTTGTACTATGTTGTGCTGTCAATCAGAGTAGCATACTGACTGATTGACAAAGAACAGTTGGAGTGGAGGGGTGTAGCACAGTGCAGTGTCTCTCCAGGAGCCAGGCCCAGTCTGCTACGACTGAGACTGTGACTCATTGGCAGATCACAGCACAGCTGAGCCAGCATTAGCTGGAGCAATTCCTTTGTTCCCTTGTGCTGTGACTCAGATCATGTGAGTGAGTCAGAGTGTGTGTGTGCATGCATAACCTTTGGATGGGCTAGAATTCATTTAATTGCCCTTCTCCAGTGCCTCAAAAAATTAATTAAACCTCAACCCCTACACAGAAGCAGCTGACGACCCAAGATTCAGTCTATAAGGGAGTCACAGTGAAAATTGTTCAGTTACTCTCCCCACATTAAAATACTACCTAAGAACAAACATAATGAACTTTATTAACTACTAACTTGATAATCCTTATCATACCAAAAAAAAATGAATTTAAACAGAACAGTACCCACAGAAACATTGTGGGAAAGAAACCCAAGAGTCCCAGAGTTTAGGTGGAGTTCACCCATATCCAAGGGTTAAAGCAAGGGGGAATGCCCCAGAACGTCATTCTGGAGCCCTGTATTTTTAGGGAGCCAGCATTCTGGGCCCTCTAAAAATAGGAAAATGCCCCAGAATGCTTTAGTCCAGGCGCCTCCCCAAAATAGGGGATGCACCAGAACGCTGCATTCCCAGGCTGCTAAAAAAAATAGAAGGGCACACCAGAACACAGCCTTCCAGCACATCCCCCCTAGCCTGATGGAAGGGAGGGGCTGCGGGCTTGGGCCACCCCAGCCCCCCTTCCCTCCCTTCCCTGGAGCCTGTGGCAGCTCCAACCCTTCAGGCCAGGATCTGGCTGTGTGCGTGGCCAGGCCCCAGCCTCCAGCCTGGGCTACTGCTTGCTGGCTGACTGGCCAGCCAGTGCCATGGCCTCCTGCCCCCCCACCCAGCTCTTCGGCCAAGTAAGGGGGCTGGGAGAGTGTTGGGGTGGTCAGGCAGCCGGGGGGGAAAGTATGGGGGCAGGAAGGATGCGTGGGGAGGGGAAATCATGGGGGCAGGTAGGGTGCATGGGGAGGGGGGAGAAGGGCTCAGGATGGTGGGCTGGGGAGGGGTTGGGGGGCTGAAGGGGGTGGTGTGAAGATGGGGAGCTGGGGGGGTTAGAAGGGCTGCAATGGGGGCAGGGAGTTTAGGGATTAGGGATTGGGGCTGAGAATGACATGGGGAAAGGAGTCTGATGGGGTACGTGTTTTGGGGGCAATAACTGTGGTGGGAGGGAAGTAGCTGGGAGGGCATTGGCATTTGGGGGGCAGAAGCTGGGGTAGGGGGCTGGCATTTCGGGGGGCAAGAGCTGGGGGGCAATAGGAGGGCCCAGACATGTGGGAGGGCACCCATGCAGGAGGGGGGCCCGCCCAATTAGGAGGGTTCTGGGGCCTGCCAAATTATACTTTAACCCCTGCCCATATCTAAGTTGCAGTCTCTATTCAAGTCCAAAGGCTTGAGCTGCAAAAAGCAGCAATCCTTTTCTTTGGTTGCAGGGCTCTTAGGCAGAAATCCATGAAGGCTTTTCTTTCTCTTCTGGAACCAGCACCATCCAATCAGTTTACAGGTTAACCAGTAATCAGTCACATGTGCATATGAGAAAATTTTGCTGCAAAATGTTGCATACCAGGGAGAAAACATCTTTCTATGCACTACTGTCTTAGCTTCTCCCAGTCACAGCCTGAACACATGGGGTCTTCTCATTGCGACTCTGTGTGGCCACTACTTTCAGGCTTCTGTCCTCATGCATCTGACCACAGCACCAATAGGAAACCTTGTGGTGCATGCTCAATGCAACCACCCACTTAATTTCCAGAAAAGTCTGGATCTGAGCAGGCAATCTTCCCAGTAACATAACCCAGTCTCAAGAGATCCCCGAAAGAGAGAGCTCCTTTCGTTGGGCATAAGGGTTACATATGCGCCTGGGCCTGCTTTGCTCTGCTGGCATCCTGTGTTTGCTGGTCACTGCTGCAGGTGATAGTTCCCAGGCACAGCCCAGGCAGCAGCTCTGTGGGCTGGATCAGTACCCTTAGCAGGCAAGATTCAGCCCACAGGCTGTAAGTTTTACACTCCTGACATAAGCACAAATTGTATAGGCCTTGCTCCTGCCTACCCCCAATCTCCCTGTCTTTTTCTGCCTATATGAAGCTGGCACTGATAACCGCCATTTGCCTGTACCATCCTTGTTATTCTGCCCAGACAGTCCAAATGTGGGATATAATGGTGATGGAAAAGTCCTTGTAAAAGCCCAAGGTATACAGGTGAAATTAATCCATAACAGATTTTTAACAAAGAACAGTCCCTGAATCAAATATCTTTTGAAGTTAAAGATATGTGGTTGAATCATATAAAAAGTGGAAAATTTTTCTAATCTCTAAAGAGATTGATAGATGTACCAACTCCTAAGTGGATGCTTATCTCTGTCCAGATGAATAAAAGGTAATGGGGAAATTATGTGAGTCTAGAGTACTGTATAGTTAATGATTGATTTTGGACATCAATAGGTCTCAGGGTGGAGGATAGTTCCAGACTTCTTAAGAGGTTATGCCTGAGCTAAAGTGTTTTAACTGTAAATCATTCAGAGACTTAAAGCAACAGTTACACGATGCAATAAAATGCAAAGGACCAACAATTGTGCTGGAGCCTTAAAATGCCACCTTGTCTGGAGGAAAATTACACCACAGCAATAAAATGCAAAGGACGAACAATTGCCCTGGAGCCTTAAAATTCCATCTAGTCTGGAGGGAGTTTTCTGTACTGCTGTATAATTCTATCTATTACCATTGCAATACAATAAGAAAAGCCACCTTCATACTGCAGAGAGCTGTAACTTTAAGTTACTGGAACTACTTTAGAAGTGGACTGCACAAGAAAGAAAGAAAAATCAGTCAAGTTTTGAAACCCTGTAGACAGGTATACTGGTTACAGTGAGAGCTGTACCTTAGATCTGATCATTTTTAGTCTTCCTCAAGTGCACGTCTCAGGTAATAGGCCTGAGTCCCTACACCTCACTCTGGCTGGATCAATGTGATCCAACAATTCGTGAGGTACTGCAAGTAAAAACTCGTGACTGGCCCATGCCACATGAGTTATGATATGATTCAGGCTTGTGAGACTCAAGCTAACAGGCTGTTTAACTGCAGTGTAGACATTAGTCTATGGCTGCAGCATGGTTTGAGGACTCTTTAGGGTAGGAGAGGCACAGAGCCTGAGCCTGAATGTCTACACTACAGATCTGTAATCTGAGGCATGTGAGCTCAAGTCAGATGGCATGGACCAGCCATTGGTGTCTAATTGCAGACTTACCCTTAGACTGAGTCACTGGGTCACAGATCCCTGTTTGCCAAGTGTGTTAATGTGATAAGACTGACTGCAAAGCCTTGTTCTCCAGAAATCTGTGATAGCAGCTAACTAAAGTAGCTGAAAAAGAGCATGCCCAAAACAAAGGGGACACAGCATTTAGGGAAATGGGTTAATGCAACAAAGAATCCTATACATAATTTCTTTCCCTAAGATTAACCTCTGCATCTGTGGACAGAGTAAACCATGTCAGACTAGCTTCTTCCCGATTGATGGTTCTGAAATCATTTAACTTCTTTGAAACTGTCTACCCCTGTTGTCTTATCTTTGCCATTATTGTGTTTTCTGTTTGTTTTCTCCTTAACAGCCTCATTTGATTTAACTCCTAATGATCAAGAGGTGTACGCCAAATAGAAAACCTGAGTGGCATACTATATGTATAAAACTATTACACATAATTCCTTCCTTATCCACAACAGTTTCCTGTTTTTTTTTTCTCTTTGCATGTCTTTGTACAAACTCTGGCTGTTGATATGAAATTTACATACCTGATTGTGAATTCCATTGTCACCTTTATAAATATTAAAAAGATTCTTGAAAAAAATCAGACTCACTGAATTACTACAAAAACAATCCTAAGTATTCACAGATTCAGGTTTTGGGCCAAACTGTGATTCCTCTAGCCATTTCTTAAAAAAGGATGAGAGTGTACCAGCTACAACTGACTTCAGAAACCTAATATCGCCAACACTGTCCTATGGTACAGCATTCATAGGCTATGTTCACACAGAGGGGGTTATTTCAATACAAGTTGTCTCGATACAAGTTGTATTGAAATAACGCCTTATTTCAAAATAAGTTAATTCGAATTAACAGTTTGTTAATTTGAATTAAGGAAAAAAGCGGGAATCGAAATAGCAGGTTCAGAAAACAGTTATTTCGAAATGAGTCACCGTTGTTTCGAAACAACATGTTCAGACAGCATTGTTTCAAAACAATCGTTCGAAACAAGGTTGTTTCGTCCCCACATGGGGTTTAAGTTGTTTCAAAACAATGGAAATGTTGTTTTGAAACAACGGTGTGTCGTGTGAACAGAGCGTTTCTTATTTCAAAACAACCTCTGTTGTTTTGAAATAAGACTGCTGTGTGAACACACCCACAGTATTAGTAGCAAAACAAAACAAAAAGATTGCTATGAATCCATGACACAGATTCAAGAGCTAATCATTTATAACAAACAGAAGGCTTTAGATGAAGATTCATTATTTCTATATTCCTCTTTTAACTGTAGATGCCGTATCGAAGAATCTGATCAGATGAACCAGAATTAGAATAAAATATATAGGCGAATGGATTATGGTTATATCATTAATATATGCTTTTAGCAAGCGTATGAATTATTTTGTAAAATTGAATCTAAGCACCAGTTTAACCTCAATGAAATATAAAATTCTGGAATTCTGAAACTTTCCCTTAGATTCTTAAGCAGTGGCCTGTTACAGTCACATACTCTAAGCACATGCCAAGTCTGCAACCACTTTCAAAGTGCTCACTTCCTTTTATGTTGGGCTGAATGGGGGTTATGTATATAAGGAAATGTGTGCTGCATGTGATTTCCCTGCAGAATATTTCATTAAGGGAAACCGCAATATAGTTACATGATTTTGAAAGCACTATATTTAAATGTGAATATGAAATAATTGTGCAAATTAACAATTCAACACTTAATTATCAACTTGTATTACTATCATATATTAATTGTATCCAAGGATATTAGACTTCTGCTGAATTACAAAATCTATTTTTTATCAAACCACAGCATATCACATATAGATTTCCAGGAGGATACCAGAAGAGGCACTTGGCAGAAATTAGAATGCACATTTATGCCACTAATACCTCTTATAACTAAAGGCATTGGAAACTTTAAAAAAAAAAACAATTGGAAAGTAGTGTTATCTAGGAGTAAACTGTTAGACACTAATCATGGAATCTGGGTTCTAGACTAATCTCTGTCACTGACTTACTCTGTGATATTGGGCAAGTTCCTTAACAGCTCTGTGACCCTCCATCTTTTTTTTTTATTTTATTATTTAGAGCCCATGATGTAAGGTACAGTTAAGTGATGTTAGGTGCTGTTAGAGCAGTAGACCATTCCTGTACTGAAGAACTTACAGTCTAAATAGACAATCCAGACACAGGATGGGCAAAGATGTATAATAGATAAGCAAAGTATATAGTGTGATGGCATCAAACATCATGTTTGTTCCATTTGTTTGTTTTGGTTTTTTTTCCATTGTGATTTTGTTAGGAGTGGCTCAGATAAAGGGAAGGGAGAGAGGACACAGAAGGGGAGCATGGTGAAGGACATGGGAGAGGAAGATGAAGATAAGAGGAATAAAGCAGAGGAGAGGAGACTATGAGGGGAGGGGAGGGAAGGTCAGAGAAAGTCCAATGAAAAATCTATAGAAAGTTCTCCAAAGTAATACAAATCTCTGGTTTGGCTGCTTCTGCCACTCCTGTCTGGAGTCTGTGGCTGGCTTCTCTTTCTCACATGGTAGTGCAGAGATGACATCCATGGATGAAGAAGCTATCTAGGTACAGAGGAGTGCTGCCACATCATCAGAGAAGGATGAAATGTCTCTGGCACGGAGGGACACTAGCAGCTGGTTACTTCTGGCAGCAGACAGTGCTTCACCCCTGCTCTCATCCCAGCCTCCATGGTGATGAAGAACTATTATGCAGCACTAGAGACAAGGAATGAGATAGAAGAAGCCATGCATTCCCGAGGCTGGGAGGATCACAACCACCACACCCAAATGTAGGAAATGTAGGGTTGTGGTGGTTGGGGACCGTCTACTGAGGGGGACAGAGGCATCAATCTGTCACCCTGACATTGCTTATCAGGAGGTATCCTGCCTGCCAGGGGCCCATATCTGAGACATTATGGATAGACTGTCAAGAATCATCTGCCCCTCTGACTACTACCCCATGCTACTCATCCACGTGGGAACCAATGATACAGCAAGAAGTGATGCTCAGCAGATCAAAGGTGACTACAGGACTCTGAGAGCATGGGTGAAGAAGTTTGGTACACAGGTGGCGTTCTTCTCGATCCTTCTGGTCAAAGGCAGGAGCCTGCGCAGAGACAGATGCGTCCTGGAGGTGAATGCTTAGCTGTGGAGATGGTGTCATCAGGAGGACTTTGACTTTCTTGACCATGGGATGCTATACCAAGAAGGACTGCTAGATAGAGATGGAGTCCACCTATCAAGGAGGGGAAAGAATGTATTTGGACATAGGCTGGCTAACCTAGTGAGGAGGGTTTTAAACTAGGTTTGAGGGGAACTAGTGACCTAAGCCCACAGGTAAGTGAAAAACCAGGGTGACCTTGGGGAAGGGATGAAACTAGAGTGGAGTCTGGATGTTAATGACAGAACCTAAAGAATGACTGATCAGAACTGGTGGGGAGGAAAAGCAGATCAGTATCTTAAATGTCTGTATACAAATGCAAGGAGTATGGGGAATAAGTAGGAAGAACTTGAAATGCACACATCCCTGCAAGAAACCACGCTGCCAACTTTGTCCACATATCTGCACTAAAGACACCATCATAGGACTTAATCAAGCCAGCTACTCCATCAAAGGGTCGTTCACCTGCTCATCCACTAATGTGATTTATGCTATCATGTTCTGGAAATGTCCCCACATCTTATACATTGGACAAACAGTACAGTCCCTATGCAGAAGAATAAATGCGCACAAAACTGACATCAGAAATCACAACACAAAAAAGAAAAAAAAAAACAGTTGCTGATCACTTCCATCTTCATAATCACTCCACTGATGACTTGTTAATGACAGTCATCAAGAAAATCAATGGGACATTAAGACTTCAAAGAGAAACAGCTGAAATTCAAATAATATGCAGATTAGATTGTGTGAAAGCAGGGCGGAATCGTGATTATGGATTCTTTTCACATTATAACAAGTCATTGGAATTTACCCTCCCTCTGTGTGCTGTTTCCTGTAGTTTGGATCCTTACAAATGCTCTGATTTGCTGTTGCAGTATGACCTGATCTCATGTCTTACACCCTCTGCATTTATTTTCATTCAATTCTGTAAGTTCCCCTCTTCAAAACATCTGATGAAGTGGGATTTTCTCCCACAAAAGCTCATGTGATAAATAAATCTGTCAGTCTTAAAGTGCCACAAGACTCCTTGCTTTTCTTGAAATGCTTATAGCCAAAGACAACTATGACATAGCTGGTATGACAGGCTTTGTCTACATCTAACTGTTGAGCTCGGACATGCTTAGTCTGAACTAAGAAGTTCAAAGTTAGTTTGAAGTAACCACTTTTTTTAGTTCAAAATAACTTTTTAGTTTGAACTAATCGTGCTTTTTTTTTTTTTAGTTCGAAGTAACTTTTTAGTTTGAACTTAAAAAGCATGGCTAGTTTGAACTAAAAGTTAGTTCAAGCTAACAAATGCAGTTAGTTCAAACTAACTGCTAGTTTGAACTTAGTTTGAACTAGCATGACTACATCATGCTAGTTTGAACTAAAGTTTGAAATAAGTTCAAACTAAGCAGTTAGTTCAAACTTACCATTTGAACAAACTAGTTTGAATTAAGCTTTTGCTTTGGTTGAATTAAAAAAAATGTTTAGTTCATATTAGGATAAACCTAATGTATACAGAGAGCAAATTAGTCTGGATTAAGCCTCCTTTAGTTTGAACTAAAAAAACACAGCTAGTTTGAACTAATCACTTAGCTCAAATTTATGTAGACCTAGTACGACTACATCGTACTAGTTCAAACTAAAATTCAAACTATGTTTGAACTAAGGGTTAGTTCAAACTAATTTTTTTTTGTTTGTTTTTTTTTTTAGTTTGAACTAGGCAAAGCCTAGTGTAGACAGGGATCAAATTAGTCCAGATTAAGGCTCCTTTATCTGGGCTAATTTCCTAGTGTAGACGTAGCCACAGAGACTTGGTGGCTGTGCATGACTTGCATATTAATATAGCATAGTATAGCTTGCTTAAAAAGGACAAGAAGTGAAGAAAGGGAGGTGAAGCTGCCCAGTTTATCAAATATATATATATACTTAGACTGAGGTTGAAATGGAAATAGAAAACAGATTGAAAATCTCTGAATAAAAATAAAAAGAGTAAAAAACATGAGTTATTTCAAGGTAGGGGTTTACTATAGACCACCTCACCATGAAGAAATGGTTGATGAGACTTTTTTCAGCAATTAACAAAATCATCCAAGGCACCGGACTTGGTGGTGATGGTGGACTTCAGTTACCCAGACATTTATTGGGAAAATAACACAGCAAGGCACAGATTAGCCAACACATTCTTAGAATGAATTGAAGACAATGTTTTATTTCAAAAAGTGGATAAAGCTACTAAGGAAGAGGCTATTCTCGATTTGGTTTTGACAAACGGAGAGGAAGTGATCAAGAATTTGAAAGTGGAAGATAACTTAGGTGGAAGCGATCATAAACTGATAAAGTTCATAATTCTTAGAAATGTTAGGAGAGAGAATACCAAAACAAAAACAATGGATTTTAGGAAGGCAGACTTTAGCACACTCAGGGAGTTGATGGAAAGATACCATGGGAAGAATGTCTACTACTAAAACTGACTAAAGACAGTTGGCAGTTTTTTAAAAGATGTTATTAAGAGCACAAGAGCTAACAGTTCCATCTGCTATGTGGCCTGCTGGTAGTTCCACCCCATCAGTCTTGACTACCTTCCCTCTCTTTACTACCATCCGGCCACACTTCTCCAGTTCGAATGACATCCCAATATCCTCACTGTAGATCCGTGTCAGGTGGATTACCGAGTCGATGTCTCATTCATTCTTAGCATACAGCTTGATGTCATCCACGTAGAAGAGGTGGCTGATGGTAGTTCCACTCTTGAACTTGTATCCATATCCAGTCCTTGTGATTATCTGGCTGAGGGGGTTCAAGCCAATGCAGAACAGCAGCGGGGACAGCGCATCACCTTGGTATATGCCGCACTTGATGGCCACTTGTGCAAGCTGTCTTGAATTGACTTCCAGCGTTGTCTTCCACAGTCCCATTGAGTTCTTGAGGAAGGTCCTTAGTGTCCTGTTGACTTTGTATAGCGCCAGACATTCACAGATCCATGTGTGCGGCATTGAGTCGTAGGCTTTCCTGTAGTCAATCCAGGCTGTGCTCAGATTGGTCTGTCTAGACCTTGAGTCTTGGGTGACTGCTCTATCTATGAGCAACTGGTGTTTTGAGCCTCTGGTGTTGTTCCCAATGCCCTTCTGAGTTGTGCTCAGGTACTGGCCCATGTGGTCCTGTAGCTTGGCGGCTATGATGCCTGATAGGACTTTCCATGTTGTGGGGAGGCAGGTTAGTGGCCAGTAGTTGGATGGTGCTGTTCCCTTGTGGGGGTCTTTCATGATCAGCACTGTCCTTCCTTGTGTTAGCCAGTCTGGGTGGGAGCCTGCTGCTAGCAGCTGGTTCATCTGTGCTGCTAGACGTTCATGCACTGCTGTTAGTTTCTTTAGCCAGTAGGTGTGGATCATGTCCGGGCCAGGTGCTGTCCAGCTCTTTATGTTCTTGACCCGCTGTTGGATGTCTGCTACTGTGATGGTGACTGGTTCCTGTTCTGGGAGATTGCTGTGGTCTGTTCTCAGGTCCTGAAGTCACTTTGCACTGGTGTTATGAGTCTTTTCTTTCTCCCATATGTTCTTCCAGCACTGTTCAGTTTCTGCTGTTGGTGGCTCTGCTGTTATTGTGTTGTTGCACTGCAGTTGGGAGTACACCTTGGATGGTTCTTTGGAGAACAGGGCATTTATCTTTTTGGCCTCTGTTTCTCTAGCCTACCTCCTTAGCCTGGTAGCCAGTGCTGTGAGCCTTTGCTTAGCAGTCTCTAGGGCTTCAGATGGAGTCAGGACCTTGTATTTTTTCAGTAGCTGAGTCTTATCCTTAATCTCTATACCCTTCTGTAGTTCCACCAGCCGGCTAACTTCTCTCTGGGTTGCCTTGATCTTATCCTCCAACCTCATTTTCCAGGGGGGGTATGTACTGCTGTTCTTCTTGATCATGTAGCCAAGCATCTCCAGGATTACAGAGGCTGTAGCGTATACCAGTTCGTTGGTTTCAGTAGGAATTCTCATTAGGGCTCTATTGGCATCTTCTAGCATACTATCTGATGGTACTTCTCCAACGAGCCTTGGTAATCAGTCTCGCGGGTTGACTGTAGCTAGTTTATCCAGGATCTTATGCCTCATATCAGCTGCCGTGTTCTGTAATGGAGGGGGTGGCAGTGAAGTTCCAACTTCAGGTGTTGGCTGCACATCTAGTTGTTCTTCTGGGTCTTCTTCTTGAGTCCGGGCTGTAATGTGGAGTTGGTCTATCTCCAGTTGTGAGAGCAGCTTCCTCTTTACTATGTTGAAGCGTTGGGTAACTAGCTGTTTCGCAGTTAGCATGGATGTAGGTCTTTTGACCATCCATAGTTCCCTCATACGTTTCATATATCCCCTCTCATTAGGTCTGCTGTTGTAGTAGCATTCCATCAATTCCAGGTTCTCTTGTCTCATCCATGCATGGTTTGTTCCAGTAGCCCACTTATCGTCAGATTGTCCTGGTTTCCCCAATGTCTGGCGCGGACCTGGTTAATCCAGGCGACATCCAAGCCAGCATGGCTCTTCTAGTTCATGTCACTCTCATATTCGAGGTAGGTAAGTGAGGTGTTAGGGGGTCTTTTGCCCAAGGACCCCTACTGGGAGGGTAGACAAGCACCTACTGGGATTTGAACCCTAGTCTCCTGCATCAAAGGGCGTCACTCCTAACCACTACAGCCCAAACAAGATTACTTTCTGGTGGGATCAGTTTATGAATAAAATGTGTTTTCCTCCTGGGAAGACAGTTGTCACTATTAAGATTCAATCAGTCATCTTCTCTCTGAACACTCAGTGAAGTAGTGGTAAATTCTGTGTCATATACAAGCTCATGCTGTTATGACTGAACCTAAATTCCTTCAGAACATTAGAATCTATAGACAGATCAATGCACAGAGAAGGTGTAATCAGTATTCCATCCCACTTGTGTGCATGCTTCTGTGGGGAAGTCCTTGAGTGGTGATGCCTATTTGACAAATTTGCTATTGCCTGAGAAAACATAACTACCTCATAGCCAATGGAAATGTATTGCTTCCACCACCTGATTCGGTGCAGTCTATGGTGACCTGACTGTAGTTTAAAACTGCTGTCTGAGCAGAAAACTCAGGGGGTAGCAGTGATGTGTATTCCTTTTAGAAGTCTCTTCTACTCAGTTCTCTGAAAGCTTCTCTCATCATTACTGAAGTATTATAGGGAAAAGCAGGCAGACAGGACTAGACTTTCCCCAGTTAGTCCAGTTTTGTGCTTGGGTGAGTCCATTGCCTTCAATGGATCTGCATGGGCTCAAAACTGCAGTAATGTAATGCAGAAGCTGCCAAAGCAGTCTTTCTGTTTATACATGTGAGCAACAATATCAGTTTGTAGTCATTAATAATAAAGATAGACCATTTGCATCAAATGAGAAGCTCCAAACTCACCCACCTGAACCTCTAGCTCTTTTTAGAAATGACCTAACTCTGAACCTTTTATGATCTTCATAAATATCTAGATGATGATTCTGTTTCATTTTTGCTTTTTTCCTAACCCAGGTTGCAGGCAGGATCAGAAACAGAAATGCCAGAAATTATTTTGCAAGTGTTTTCATGCTTGGGATAAGCTGATGAACCAAATCACTTGAGTTACATTCATCATGAATTAATGTGATTTCATGTGCGGGCATATTATACCATGAACTAATGCTATATAATTAATAAACTCAGGGAAACAAAATATAAATAAGCTTTCACTTTTTTGTAATACTATAAAAATGAAGGCATTAAAAGAAAGCAACATCGAACCACTTGGTCAAGTAAGACATTTTTCTCTTAATATCTCTACTTTTATAATACATCTTGTTCACAGGGCTTCCCTGATTGTTACTGTGATCCTTGTATTTACCTCTTGCACACTATTGTAATAAAGCGTGCTTATGAAGAATTATTTGGAAACTCATAATTTGCTGATCATAATTGTCCTATTAAAATAGATGTGAAAACATTATATATAAAGTTCTGATTCCTCCGTATCCCAAATGTATCCCAAAGCTGGGGAGTCGCCAAACCTGTTTCTCAGAGACAAATGGAACGTTGATGCTTCAACTAAGCCTAAACAAAGTCAAATGGGTCAGTGTCTTTTAACTGGCTATTCATTGGCAGAGAAAGGAACATGGGCAAAAATATAAATCTTAGCAAAATAGCAAAATGGAATTTTCATCCAGAGAGTCTGCTGTTCACTAGGGGTATGTCCACACGTCTCTTTTATTTTGAAACAACACTGGTTATTTCCAAATCAAAAAGATTAGGTCCACACAATGTTTTCTTATTTCGAAATGACAGGCTCTGTCATTTTGAAATAAGAACAGTCATTTTGAAACAGCTTAAACCCCATTCATTTCAAAATGGCTCTTATTTCGAAATGGTTATTTAGAAATAATGCCGTTTGGACATGTTGTTTCGAAACAACTGTTTTGAAACAACATGTCCAAACGGCCTTATTTTGAAATAACCATTTTGAAATAACAGCGGTTTTGAAAGCAGGCTTTCCTTTAATTCGAATTAACATTTTCTTAATTTGAATTAATGTATTTTGAAATAATGATGTATGTGTGGACATAGCCTAGGTTCCCATCTAGAGATCTTTCTTGAAGGAGAGAACTATAAAAAAGAGCTATAGACACCCAGAGATTTCCTGGTTTTCTCTCTGCCCATGATATTCCCAACACCTGAAAAACAAAAGAAGCAGAACTGAACTGGAGAGTAGAAGTGGTCCTGACTGAAAGAAGTTCAGTCAGTAGAACTGATGAAACATATGGTAAGACAAACTTTGCTTTGAATTTATCCCAGTTTGATAAGTTAGGCATTAGCTATATTTTGCATTTATTTTTCTTGTAAACCATTTTGATTTTTATGCTTTGTTGCTTGTGTTCACTCACATCTCTCTGTTTGCAGTTAGTAAATGCATTTATTGTTTCTTCTAAAGCAGTGAGTTTGAGTTGAAATGTTTGGGAAACTCCATTTGGACTAATAGGGTTTGTGAGTATCATTTCAATTAATAAAATGACAGATGGTATATGAGCTTGTGTTATCCAGGGGAGGGCTGAGCAGTAAAACATACATTTTTGGGGAAGTCTGGGATTGGGGTTGCCCTGCAGTTTAATTCAGGCTAGTGAAAGCTTAAATGTGACTGGTAGTTTGCAAGTGCACATAGACATAACCGTGAGTGACTTGCAAGCTGGAGGCTGTTTATGAGTCACCCAGAGTGGAGCCTACTGCAGCAAAGCAGTGAAAGAAAGCCTCAGGTAAGAAGACTGGGAGGACACACATTTATTCATCAGTCTAAATTGGATCCTTGATACATCATAGTTACTTGCACAAAAGTATAACCTGATTTTTATGTCAGAGGGGGTCATTCATGAGAAAAAGGCTTCACTGTCAGAAGAGCTTCAGGGGCTCTCACCCATCTACCTTTGAAGCCATATGAAGAGGCTTTAAACATTTGCCTGGCTGCTTCTAATTCCTCATTTACTCGAATGGAAAAGTGATCATAAATTGCCAAACAATTATTCTGTTTATGATTTCCTGTGTATATTATAATTTCCCTCTTTTCAGTCTGATATTTTTTGTTAAAGATTGTGAGTTGCTTTGATCTCTGAGATAAAAGTAAGTTTCTCTGTATGCATCTAATGGTGTGTCTCTAGCTTTTTTCCCCCCTGCATCTAACAAAACAACTGTACTCTGCTAACGTTTCAAACTATGGAACCATCATTAGGAGTAATACAGAGCAGTCATTTTGTGCTAAATAATGTTCTCTTAATGTACAAGAAGCCCATCAAGACAACATTAGTAAGGATGTGCAAAGTCAAGCACCTAGAAGTTAGGAAATGCCAGAAATGAGGTGCTTGTATAATCTTACTCTGTCCCTCTTCTGGGTATGCATTATGAAATTCTTCTTAGTTGCACAATCACATACTATTTGCCCCACAAGGACACCTGTCTCATTCAGTGTGCAAGATGAACGGTGCTCATTTAATGAGCAGCAATTCATTATTTTGTTTCCTCCTTGTTGTTCAGTGAGTGGCCCCAGGCCTTAATTACTGCACACAATTCAAGCCCTGCTATGAAGACAGTTATTAATTTCCACAAGGTTGTTTCTGTGGTGCTCATCAATATAGAATCTGAGTGCTTCACAGACATTAATTAATCTATCTTCACAACACCTCTGGGAAGTGAGGGTTAGTATTAGGCCCCTTTTTCAGATGGAGTGCTGAGGCACAGAGAAATTAAGGTAAAAAACTATCACTAACAGTGGTTTGTGTGTAATTTCCTAACTTTTGAAATGAGCAAACAAAATAAGACCCAAAAGCCAAAAACAAATTCTGTTCTGTGAATTCATATGAACACCCAAATAGTTCATTGGCAGTAGTGAAGCATTTAGATCCACCATGCAGACCTCTGCTTCTTGAATTAATGGAGTAACCAGTACAAATAGTAGATTGTCATCCTCTGTGAGGACCAGAACTAGAGAGTGATGAAGCATACACTTTGTTCATATGTTTCACAGGTATTTGCTTATAGAGGAATTGTGAAACAGTCTCTGTCTCATACCCTGCCATTCTAATAGCCCCTTCTGCCATGTTTTCTTCAGCCTGTCCCAGTCCAGTTAGTTTGCCACTGCCTAGTCCTTCTTCCAGTCCCATTCTCCTTGCCTACTCAGTCCTAGTCTCCACTCCTCCAGCTTCTCATCTCCATTCCAGTATCTTTTTTTTAAGATAATTTTAAAGATTATTCAGATCAACATAGTACAGAATTTAGAATACCTAACAAACTGAAGTTTCTATTTCATGCATGCGATGAAGTAGGTTCCAGTTTATGAAAGTTTATGTTCTCCCCCCAACTTTTTTGGTTAGTCTCTAAGGCTGTGTTCACACACAGGGGGTTATTTCAATACGGTTGTTTCAAAACAACTTGTATCGAACTAACATCTTATTTTGAAATAACTTAATTTGAATTAACAGTTTGTTAATTCAAATTAAGGAAAAAAGCTCAAAGCGAAATAGCAGTTTCAGGCAACAGTTATTTCAAAACAAGTCACTGTTGTTTCAAAACAACATGTTTGGACGGCATTGTTTCGAAACAATCGTTTCGAAACAACGTTGTTTCATCCCCATATGAGGTTTAACTTGTTTCGAAACAACAGGTTCCGTTGTTTTGAAACAACCATGCGTCGTGTGAACAGCCTAAATCTTATTTCGAAACAACCTCTGTTGTTTTGAAATAAGAGGGCTGTGTGAACACAGCCTAAGGTGCCACAGGACTCCTCATTATTTCTTCAGTAAAGAACACTTTCTGTTCTCTTGTACCTGCCATAAATGGGATATACTCATCACTTCCAAATAACCAATGGATTTTGCTGGGAATATTTTTGAAAAACTGTTTTCCCATTGAAAAATATCACTTTGACAAAATCAAAACTATTTATGGAAAGGAATAATTTATTATTAATTTCTCGGTTTCAAACATTTTTGGAAAAAAAATGTTCAACATTGTCAAAATATTCATTTCAACATTTTTAAATGACAAATGTTCATTGTTTAATTTGTAATGAATTTTCGTTTTGATATTTGAGCTAATTATATATAAAATGGTTGCAAATGAAATGAGGGCATTTCAATTCATCAAAACAAAATGTTTCAGTTAACCATGGTTGACATTTTTTTTTACTTTATTGTTTCAAGAAGATTTTCAATTTTAGTCCCAGTTTTCTTAGGATCTGAACATGAATTCTCACCCAGGTCTACTAATGACAACTTGAACATACAAATGTATTTTTAAAATAGGCAATGGATATGTTATCTACACAACGAAATGTCATTGTCAGTATTCCCACTTCAACATAATGGATAAAATGCTGCATTTTGAAGCTAAGGCCATGCTGGGTGTTGTGAGGATGGGTATGAATGGTTAGTTATATGAGGCACTTTACCTAAGCAAGAAAGTTGCAGGCAGAATGTCTTAGGCAGCACTGGGACCAACATGATCACCATTATGAACAATTATTTAAAAAGGAGTATGTGCTGTGTATATTCTACTCTGGGTGGGAACTATTTAATTGTGAACTTCCCCCCCCATCGCCCAGTCAAGAAATGCTGATTGAATCTTTAGCAGCAACATTTTCAGTTTCATCACAAAGCAGTCTCCAGATTAGGTTGAAATTTCTGGGGGCATGCAGAAGACAGAGCACCCTGACCCAGAATAGCTAATAGCCCAGTCATTTGGGCATTTATCTGGGATAAGAGAGATCCATCTTCAAGTCCCTGTTCTCAATGCTATGGTCCACATGGAGAATGAGACTAAATGTCAAAACTTTAAAATTTCTCATAAAACAGATGTCCTTTTTTCTGGCTACCACTTGCTTATACCCCAGTACTTGTTAACAGCAAAAGATGCATTCTGTGATCTTGCCTTTAACTATCTGGATGTGGTCTCTTTCAAATTCAAAGGTCCCCCAGATCGGTCGAATAAATCTCCCATTTCAGCACATGAATGCATATAGTATTTGTTGTGGAGCGATCTGAAAAAGCTCCCTATGCTCTCTCTCATATGGGGCAATCATAGTTTAGTTCAAAATGTTTAAAACATGCAGTGTTCTGTTGTGGGCTGCGACAACAAAATACACGCACGCACGCACACAATTACTGGTGTTGACATTAAAAACTGTCAATTGTGTCTCCATCCTATTGCTGAATTTCTGTAATTTAAAAAAAAATCTTTGCAACATTTTCAATGTTTTAACTTAATAAGTAATAATAACAATAAATAATAGAACTGTGTGCTCAAGTCTGATTTTATTTTCCATGTTCTGTCTTGTTTATTTTTAATTCTGTTGAGCAAAACTCTGCTTAAGGACTTAGGCTAAGCTCTCAAAGAAAACCCTGATGCTGCTGCATACTGGAATTTATATAGTTTTATCACATGACCTTGCAGAGTTAGATTGGGAAAATTACTTTCATATTTATAAACAAAACTTCTGACAAAAGTAAGTTATTGTAGTTGTGTGTGAATGGCCCTTAATGAGAACACATATGTTTATACTAAATAACCTGTACTACTAACTGTGGTAGCACAATTCTCTCCACCATTAGCAAGACTGATTTTGCCTTGGAGTGTCTCTACTCAACAGAAGTACCCTTTGGGTGAGATGAAAAAGTTATCAGCCATGTAGTGTAAATGAGCAATGAAGATGCTGAGAAATGCAGGAAAGCTGTAGTGTGCCACAAAAAAAAACAAAAAAAAAAACTGCAAGTTTCCAAAAGATGCTAGGCAGGCAGTCATCAAAATGAAGGGGTGGTGTACGACCACCCCTGCCAAGTCTTTCTTTTTGATTGCTTAACAAGACCTTAGGCCTGAGAAGAGGATTTTAAAAGTTAAGAACTATTTCACTGAAGTTATGACTTGCAGGTCATTTTTTCATGAAAAACTCTGAGGTTCATAAACCAAGAGTAACACTGCTAGATTCAGAGACGTATACCACTGTAATACTGTACTAGGAACAGAACCAGGCTTTTATTAATTATAGGATAGCCATCAATATGAAAGAGTATACAAGGCAATCTGCAGATACCAAAGTGCCAAAACAGAGAAGAAAGGTGTGATAACAAGCACATACAAAATCCTTTGGGTTGTGTTCCAAACACCATGAACTGTAGATCTAACTACTGTACCTTTGAGAGCTCATGGAGGACAGGCAAGGTCCCAGAGGACTGGAAAAGGGCAAACAGTGCTTTTCTTTATAAAGGGGAACAAAAAGGATTGGGAAGTTACAGACTAATCAGTCTAATTTAGATACTAAAAAAGCTATCTAAACAATAAGTTTGTAAGCACCTAAAGGATAATTAAAGATAGATAAAACAAACAAGGAGTCTTCTGGCACTTAAAGTCTTACACATCTATTTATCATAAGAGTTTTGTGGGAGAAAATTCCACTTCATCAGACTCTTTGAAGATGAGGGAACTTACAGAATAGGAGGAAAATAAATGCAGGGGTGTATAAGTCATGGGATCAGGTCATATTGTAACAGCAAATCTAAGCAGATTCAAACACTGGGGAACAGCATATAGAGAAAGATGAGGTCAAATCACTTATTGTAATGAGAGAAAAATCCAAAGTCCTTATTAAGCCCTGAAGAGAGACACTCAAATTTACAAATGAATTCAAATTCTGGAGTTTCTCTTGGAAGCCTTCAGCTGTTATTCATTTCTCCAAGCACAGCAATTAGCAGATCGTCAGTGGAGTGATCAGAAAAATTGAAGTGCTCACCAAATGGTTTTTAAATGTTGTCAGACTTGTGCCCATTTATTCTGTTTGTCCAATATATAAGGCAGAGGACCATTTCTAGCACATGATGGCATCAGTCACATTGGTGGATGAGCAGATGAAGGAGCCTTTGGTGGAGTAGCTGGTTTTATTAGGTCTGAAATAGTGCCTTTTCTGCAGATATGTGGACGAAGTTGGCAGCTTAGTTTGTTGCAAGGACCTAACAACTGCTTTTATTTGCTATTACAGTGTGACCTGATCCCATGAGTTACACTTCTCTGCTTTTATTTTCCTCCCATTCTGTAAGCTCCCCCATCTTCAAAGCATCTGATGAAGTGGGATTTTTTTCCCATGAGAGCTCATGTAATAAATAAATTTGTTAGTCTTTAAGTGCCACAGGATTCCTTGTACATTTTGTTGAACTAGACTAACATGGCTACCCCTTTGGTAAAGGAAAAGTAATAGCCAACATAGATTTCTCCAAAATAAGTCATGTCAAATTAATATAATTTCCTCCTTTGACAGGGGTACTAACACAGTGGATAGATGGAGCACAATAAGTATGATATATCTTGACTTTAGTAATGGTTTTGACAAAGTCCCACATGACATTCTCAAAATCAAACTTGATAAACTTACTATAAGGTGGATGAACAACTGTTTGCAAATTCATACTAGAACCATAGTTATTAGCGGTTCACTATCATATTAGGAGGATGTTTTGTGAAGCATCACACGGATTTGACATGATACTACTATTCATTTTTTTTTAATTAATGGCTCAGATAAAGAACAGGAGAATATTCTCATGAAATTTGTGGCTTACAGCAAGTTGGGAGGGCTACAAGCACTACTGCTGCCAAGATTAGAATTCAAAATTACCTTGATAAACTAGAGACTTGGTTTGAAATCACCATGAAATCCGGTCAAGACAATGTCAAGGAGTACATTTGGGAAGGAAAAAATCAAATGCACAAATGCAAAATAGAGAAGAACTGGCTAATTGGTAATATTGCTGAAAAGGCGCTTGGATCTGTTAGATCACAAACTGAATATCATCAGTGAGTGAATAATGTGATGCAGTTGCAGAAAAAGAAAAATATCATTCTGAGACATATTAACAAGGATGCTGTACATGAGAGAGACAAAATAATTGTTCCAATCTTCCAAGCACTGGTTGGACCTCCACTAGATACTGTGTCTTTAAAGCACAATGCTTTAAGAAATATGTAGAAAAAACAGAGAGCAACAAAAATGATAAAAAAGTTTAGCAATTTGACCTATTAGGAAAGGTTAAAAAAAAACACATGAGCATGTTTGGTCTTAAGAAAAGAAGACTGAGGGAGAACTTGATAGAAGTCTTCAAATATATGTAGTCTGTATGACTTGCCTGCATGCTTGCACAAAGATTATATTATAGATTTAAGATTTATAGATGCAATTGAGTTATAGATTTATATTCAAGCATTATCGCTGTAATGCAAGAGACCTGCAGGCCACATCCTGCATGAAAACTGATACAGTAAGCATGTCTTTGAGTCAGAGAAGTAATGAGAAATTACATATGTAATTCTGACTTTATCACCCTGGATAAGTCAAGAGGTGTTAAAATAGGAGGTAACTGCTCAGTTTATGCCCCAAATATATTTCACAAGGACACTACAGAACCACAGAGATACACAGAAATAATAAAGGGGAAGATGAGTGAAACATCTGGAAAGATCCAAAGGGGCAGCCATGTTAGTCTAGTTCAGGAAAAAAAAAAAAAGCAGCAGCAAGGAGTCCTGTGTCACTTAAAGAATAACAGATTTATTTATTGCATGAGCTTTCATGGGAGAAAATCCCACTTCATCAAGATGTGCATCTATAAAACATATGTGCCTGACAGCTATAGAGTAAGTATACCCTAATTATTTGGGCAAAGAAGCCAAATTTGGACTTAGAAGGCAGACTCTCACTCTACTATTTAGGGTATAAAAACGGAAGCCAACTTACTTGGGTGCAATTGTCAGTCATTTCTTCTTTAAGCTTCTTTTCGTTTGTTCTTAGTGCATACTTAACATTATTTGTTATCTCAGTCTTAGCAATATAGCTCTTACTTCTCTAGAACTGCCTAGTTCTCTACTTCTCCATTCAAGTATTGAGGATCCAAGCATCTATCTTAATCAGGTCATCAGAGAAGGATGTGAGTATATTAATCCAAAGTGCACAGTATAAAAATATATCATATGTATCTTTGAATAAGAGTAATTCTAATCATTATCCATTTGACTATTAATTTTCTTTTACTCAGTCATTTGTCTATCATTTTATTCTTTCTTAATAAAAGTTTATAAAATTATCCAGATTTGATTATGAGTGTGAGCATTCCTGTCATGCACCCTGAGGGCCCTTGTAAAAACCCTTCTGTAGGCTGATTCTGGAACTAAAACCTTACTATTGTCTGATCAGATCAGTTGGTGAGCCTATAACCCCACTGAAATTACGAAACACTCAAAAATCAGGCAATGTATATTAAAAGCTGTTAGAAAGAAGAAGGTGATCAATTCTTCTCCATTTCCATTGGAGGTAGGACAAGAAATTGCCCTTAATCATAGCAAAGGAGATTTAGCTTAGCTATTATGATAAACTTTCCCACTGTAAGGATAGTTAAGCATTGTAATAAGCTACCAAGGAAATTTCCATGGTGGGGGGCAGGGGAGTAATATATTAGATATATGCCTGTCAGGAATGAGCTAGATATATGTGGCCACATTAGCATGGGGGGGGCTGGCCTAGACCATCTCCCGAGGTCCCTTCCAGCCCTACTACTCTATCATTCCATTGTGCAAGACAAAAGATTAATTGAAACACAGCATCCAGAAAACAATACATTATTTGAATCTTCTGAACTGGTGATAATTTCTTGGGTCCATATTACTTCCCTCTTCCCCACAGTTATGAATACTCTGAGGCTTGTTCCTGGGCAGGTGCAGAGCCCAGGGCTAATCAGTCTGTGGGGGCGCCCTGCTCCCCTCTACGCTGGGGGGGACAGATGAGCCAGCGGCCGGTCCTGTGCTCCTGCCATTCCCCTGAGCTGGCTACTCCACCGCCATGGGCAGAACAGGCTGGCCCATGGACTGGGCTCCACTCTCTCACTCTGCCTCTAGGCTGGCCCTCACCACTTCCAGGGAGGAACGGCCGGTTCATGAGAGGGGCGGGAGAGTGCACCCCACCCTTTTAGCTGGCTCACCCCATCCCTAGGACAGCTGTTGCTCCCTGGGGGTGGAGTAGACCAGCCCAGAGCAGAGCCTGGGTTCCACCCCCCACCCATCCCCACTACCTTTGGCTCCACACCAAAGGCAGAAGGGCAGGGCGGGGGGCAGTGCAGCCATGGGGGGGGCAGTGGTGTGGGCCCCACACTGCCCTACTTTCAATAGAACAGCATGGCACCTGCAGAATCCGGGGCAATCGCCCATCTCATCCACCTCCCCATGATGGCCTTGAATACTTCTATGGTCACATTGTCTCTTCTGTCAGAACTCCATGCAGTGCAAAGAAGGGTGAGACAAATGCATCAATTACTGTTTCCTGACTTCCTGATTCTCAGGGACCACTTGGTTCTTAGTCCATATGGCAGCGAGAGTCCTGTGGCACCTTATAGACTAACGGATTTCTTTGAGCATAAGTTGTTGCCCACCAAAGCTTATGCTTGAAGAAATCTGTTAGTCTATAAGGTGCCACAGGACTCTCGCTGCTTTTGCCATACACAGACTAACACAGCTACCCCTCTGGAAATTAGTTTATGTATTTTTCAGTGCAAAACAAGGTTCAGTAAAGATGATAACAGCATATCTCAGAATACAGTTCTCTGCTCTTTGATTCAAGTTCTTAGTAGCCTGTAACACAAAAATAATGGTAGAGCTTTCATGTCTGAAATGCTCTCCCTTGTTATATAGCCATGCATTCATTTAATGTAAATTTTCCTTTTCTACTCTGCTTTAATAAAAATCCATGGGTTTTGTACGAGTGATACTGGAAATAACAACTACCATGCTCAATAATTCTCTTGTTCATACCAAACAAGATGTCATGTGATGCTGGAGAAAATAGACTATTGTTTTGGAAATTGAAAGTACATAAGACCTTTTTTTTTCTTTTGCTATCATGTTTTTAAGAATGCTTCAATTTTGCCAAAACAATGTGGAAACCTAATAAATAAAAAGTTGGACAGATCTTTCAGATCAGCTCCAGAAACTGCACTGGATATGTGTTAACGATGGTGGTTTCTTAAATTTTGCTTAGACTTCAGTACACATAATTTATGTATTTATTTTGTAGCTAAAATTACATCCATTGTGCTTTTATCCAGGCTTTCTGGGTAGGTTTTTCTTTTTCTTTTTATTTATTTTGTTTTGTTTAAACTAACACGATTTGGTAACCAATTTTAGCTATAAATAACAAGTTGCACCGTGCAATCATCAGCATAAACCAAAACCCTCTGTCCCGTCCCCAGGGCAGAAAGCCTGAATAAAAAAGGGGTGGAGGGGGGCTTTGCATGGTGCCCTAAAGGTTCTATATAGTCAAGCTTTATCAGACCAATAGGGAATGTGGATTCCAATATTAAGACCCTTCTACCAATCTCTAGATGCTGAAATCTGGTGAGAATTAGTCAAAGTATATCAGCTGGTCCCAGCTGTTCTTTAAGAACATGGGATAAAGAGAGGTCTTCTAAGCAGCTAGGAAGCCAATCAGATTGGGGTTTAAAGATCAATAGCAAACCTTGAATTGGAATCTGAAATGAATAAGATATTAATGTAATCTTTGGAATATTGGTGTTTTGTATTCCCTAGACTGATGCCTATAAAAATTCTACAATATTCATTGCAGTGTCCCTGAGCTATGGACAACAATCACTAATTTAGAAAAGTGGATTATTTAGTAATATTTTTTGAAGTAAAGAAAGAGTTTAGAAGATGCCAAGTGATTCTTTCTTTTAAAGGATGAGAGTGTCCTGCATACTTGGTACTCCTTTAATTGTGGCAGTAATTTCTTCTCACAGTTAAGAATGCCATTAAAGAGTACATTTGTGTATGGGTGTAATGGGTGTACCTACAGAATGTACACACATCCACTGTGCATAAAAGAATCTTGTGTGGACATTTTATGTACACAAAATGAGCCCTAGCTAGGTGCTGAGTTACCAGATGTACAAATGTTTTCAAGCACAGGTGGTGGATTGTTTTGGTTGTATCTGAAAATTTGCTCTGAAATTGGTACTACAGTGCATTAAAGAAACATGCGTTAAAGCACCATGCAGCACCTTTTTGTGTGTGTGTTTGTGAAGTATGGAAAGGCTGTTGCTGAAATATTCAGCCTCTCAGCTGCCTAAATAGTGTTCAAAATACAAAACCCACACATAGGTACATTATTTATCTTCCCGGAAGTACTGCTTCAGAAAGATATCACTTGCAGGAATGATGTAGTGAAAATGGGAAATGTGTTCTGCTTCAGCTACCTACTTCAGTGCAGTCTCTTAAAGTTATTGATACTGGACTGAGGCTGAAGAGGACCACTAGACCAAGGCCTTTTTGGTGCTAAAGGCAGGAAAACCTGTGGCCATATGTTGTTGTCTTTTTCAAAATCATCATAAAAAGATACAATAGTGACATGAGCGGTGGAAAAACTGGTGGGAAAACAAAGCAAAACAAAACAAAATAAAACAAAATCTACAGCTAGTCCATCATTCCAGATACTATGTAGCAGAGATGGCCACTGACAGAGCCTTGGGAGCAGATACTATAAGGACTTTGCATCTAAACTTGATTTTTAACATCCAAATAAATCAAAATAAGTAACAATGCCACCTTCATGGAAAATTTTGTCAAAACTCAAAATGGTGGTTAAACTTCTTTGTTGGGGCTATGTCCACACGTTAATTTTAAAGCAAAACAACGACTGTTGTTTCACTTTAAAGAAAATCACATCCAGACAACATTTCGTTGTTTCAAAATGATGAGCCCCATCGTATCAAAACAATGAACCTTAATTCGAAACACTAAGGCTATGTCTACACACAGTTTTGTTATTTCGAAACAAGTTATTTCGAAATAACTTATTTCGAAAGAACCTGTTATTTTGAAATAACTTGTTTCGAAATAACAAAACTGTGTCCGCGAAATAAGCCAAAAACGGGAATCGAAATAGCGTTTCCACAGTGTGGACTTGCTATTTCGACCCAGGGGCAGTGCAGCATGGGAAGTGTGGCAACATGGCCGCCTCCCTGGGCCACATTGGTGGCCATGTTGGTAGCCAATCACATAAAAGCTGGCCCTGACCTCACTTCGCTGTCCACCAACGCTAGCAGCATGCTGCAAGCCATGGACAGTGCTCGGCTGCCTAGACAGCGCCGTCCAGCACCCGACCCCTCGGCGCGCATCGAGGGGCTCTAGCACCTGTGGGAGACGCTGTTCGTAGCCCCCGAGGAGGACTGGCCTCTACCTGAGGACTACATCCACCTCATCCTCAGGCCTCAGCTACTGCCTCTGCCCCTCCCTGTGCCCCGCCGCATGTGGGCGCGTGAGACCAGCGTCGACTGGTGGGACAGGGTCGTCCTGCGCACCTGGGGCGACGACCTCTGGCGCCAGAACTTCCGAATGAGCAGGGCCAGCTTCACCCGCCTGGTGACCGAACTCGCCCCACACCTGCGCCACAGGGACACCCCCATGAGGCCTGCCGTCCCGGTGGACAAACGAGTGGCCATCGCCCTGTGGAAGCTGGCCACCCCGGAGTCCCACAGGGCAGTGGCGCACCTGTTCGGCGTCGGGAGGTCCACCACCGGCGCCATCGTCCTCGAGGTCACCAGGGCCATCAATCGGGTCCTCCTACGGCGCCTGGTGAGGCGCGGGGACCTGCAGGGCACCATGCCTGGGATGGCCACCCTTGGCTTTCCGAACTGTGCCGGCATCTTGGATACCACCCATATTCCTGTGCGTGCCCCGGAGCACAGGGCTGTGGTGTACCGCAACCGAAAGGGGTACCATTCAGTCATTATGCAGGCCCTTGTGGACCACCAGGGCTGGTTCCAGGACTGCTATGTGGGATGGCCAGGCAGGGCCCATGATGCCAGGGTCCTCCGCAACTCTGCCCTGTATCGGGGCATGGAGGCGGGCACCCACTTCCCCCCTCACACCATCCACCTTGGGGGCGTAGAGGTGCCCGTTCTTATAGTGGCCGACGCGGCCTACCCCCTGCGGCCCTGACTAATGAGACCCTACGCCGGGCCACTCGACCCCAGTCGGCAGCTGTTCAATCGCCGCCTCGCCCACTGTCGACAGGTGGTCGAGCGGGCCTTCGGACGCCTCAAGGCCCGGTGGAGGTGCCTGCTCACCCGCCTCCACCTCGCTGAACGCAGCCTGCCACAAGCCATCGCGGCATGTGCAGTGCTGCACAACTTTTGTGAACAGCAAGGGGAACCCATCCCACTCACATGGGAGGCTGAGGTCCAGGCCTTTGCCAGGGAGTATGAACAGCAAAGGTCCCGGCCAACTCAGGAGCAGCCATCGGCACGAGCCCTTGCCATCCGCGATGCCCTCCGGCGCAGCTTCGCCGCGGAGGAAGACTGAGGACCAGCCCTGCCCTGCACCAAACCACCATCTCCCCCCGTCCACCCACAGCCAGCCTGCACCCATCCACCCACACTGTCAACCCCCCCCCCAATAAAAACACAGACAACCATGAATAACTGTCCAGGGGTTTATTTACATTCACAATCAGGGAAGGGATGGGGGTGATATGGGACAGGGCAATCTGGGGGGGTCCGGGGGAGGGAACATGAACTTGGAAGGGGACTTGGGAGGGGACTTGGGGAGGGAACATGAACTTGGAAGGGGACTTGGGAGGGGACTTGGGGAGGGAACATGAACTTGGAAGGGGGAGTGGGGTGAAGAGGTCCTGGGGCGGGGGGGGGGGTTAGGCAGCGCCTGTGGGAGGGTCCGGGGGGGTGGCATGCCCCGCCTGCGGCCACGGCTGCCCTCTGCCCGCTGTCCCTGCTGGGGCAGGGAGGTGTCCCGGCACCGTCGGGGAGCCAGGCTCTCCGCCAGCTGGCGGATGGCTGCAGCCTGTTCCCGGATGGCAGCTGGGAGCTCCACGGCCAGGCCCTCCAATGCCCTCGCTGCCCTGTCCTCCGTGCCTGCGAGGCGCTCGAGGGCACGGAGCCCAGCTGCCTGCCGCTGAGCCTGCTCACGCCGCCAGGCCTGGGTGGCGGCATGCATGTCCCGCCCGAGCTCCTCCAGGCTCTCCAGGAGCTCACTGCGGGTCCTGGGGGCCCTCCGCTGTCGCCGCGGTGTCCTGGGGCTTTGGCGGTGGGGTCCGGGCGTGGGTGCCGGCCCTCGGGGAGGGGCTCTGCGACGTGCTGCAGGGACACAAAAAACACAGTTAGCCCCTGCCGCCTGCTGGTCCCATCTGTGTGCACCTGTCTGCAGCACACACCTCTGCCCTGACTGTCAGGGTCCCAAGATCCCGTGGGACATTGCCCTGGGGTAGGACTCCTGGCCCCCAAAGCCTCGGACGGAGACCGGGATGGTACCCGACAGAGGACATTGGAGGACCCTGGGCAAGACGGTTGTCTGGCCGAGGTAGTCATCAGGGTTTACGGCGCCCTGGGACAGTTACCCAAATAAATCGGTATACTCTGGCAGTCCAGGATCCGTCAGCCCCTCTGGGAAAAAGCCTGACAAACCCCCCTATTGTGACCTGCCTGCCAGACAGAGAATGGGAGGATAACAAGAAGAACAGAGCACAGGAAAGGAGACCATGGTCTCCTATTGCCAGACATCTGGGACCCGTACCCTGGAGGCACACATGCTTGTGGTGCCCACAAGGGTGAACTGGACCCAGCCACGCCTTGCACTTGAGGTCTCCCGAGGCCACTTGCCAGTGGTGTGCCCTGCCTGCTGTCCACCCCACGGAAGATGCTGCTGCATCTTTCCCAGCCAGTCCCTGGTCACCACCCTCCGGCACACAAGGGCCTTTTTCCCCAGTGACACCTGTGTCTGTGGGCCCCGTGGCCAGGGGGCCCCTCTGTGCCCACGAACCCTGGGCCCTATCCGCCCCGGTGCCTGGCCCTAGCCTCCACCCGTCCCGGGACCTGCTGGACAGGCCCAGCCCTGTGTGCCCCCGTGTGGGGGGGTATACTTACCCACGGGGGCTCCAGAGGTCCGCCGAGCTGTCCCGGGGTCTGACTCGGAGCCTGGGGCGGTGGTGGGCCCCTGCTCCTCAGTGCTGCTGCCCGCCTCCATGGGTCTAAACAGCTCCGGGGTCGTGGGGCTCGCCTCCGCCACTGTTGGTGGTGCAGCTGGTGGTCCCCCAACGGAGACGTCCGAGGAGGCTGCCTCCAGGCCTGATGGTGGGCTCTGATGCCCCCCAGAGGTGTCGATGGATGCAGTGGGGGCACCGCTGGGCTGTGTGCCCAGGAATTCATCCAGGGCCTCAAAATATGGGCAGGTGGCCTGGCTGCCAGGCCCCTCCAGTGCCCGGGCATCCCGGGTGTGGGCATACTCCTGGCGGAGTGATTTTATTTTGCTCCGCACCTGTTCTGTAGTCCTGGGGTGCCCGGCCTGGGACATCGCGGACGCGATGTCCTCATAAATGTCACGGTTCCGGTGGCTGGCCCGGAACCGCTCCACTATGTCTGGCTGCTGCCAGATGCCCAGGAGGCAGGACACGTCCTCCCGGGTCCACACGGGTGCCCTCCGGCGGCCTGCGGCTGAGGGAGCTGCCTGCTGGGCCATGGCTGCCTGCTAGCTGCCTCCCTGCCACGCAGCCTAACAGGCACGCCCTAGCAGGAAGTTCCCCCAGGGTGCTGTGCACCCTGGGAGGAAGGTCAGCCGGTTATTTCGAAACAACGGTTGTTTCGAAATAACACGGCCACTACAACGGTTGTTTCGAAACAACTCGTTTCGAAACAACCGTTGTTTCGAAACGGCATGTCCCATTGGCATTGTTTCGAAACAACCGTTTCGAAACAACGCCGTTTCGAAAGGTAACTAGGTTTAAGTTATTTCGAAAAGCGCACAGCTATTTCGAAAGAAGCAGTTTGCTTCTTTTGAAATGGCCGTGCGTCGTGTGGCCATGCCATTCCTTATTTCGAAACAACCTCTGTTGTTTTGAAATAAGGACTGTGTGTGGACATACCCTAAAACTTTGTAGGAAATTGAAATAGCCCTTGAATCGAAAGGGTTGTTTTGAAATAATGCCGTTTGATCCCATTATTTCAAAATAGAACTGTTTCGATTCAAAGGTTTGACCTTCCTCCTAGGATGCATGGCACCCTGGAAGGAAGGCCTCCCCCACCCCCCACCGCCCCATCAGCACCCTGGCTGGGCGGGGTGTAGGAGGGATTGTAGGGCGGCGGGGGCTGAGCTCGTAGGGTGCCCTGCTACCTTTGCCGCTGTCTGGGTGGCGGAGGCAGAGTTCGTGGGGTGCTCCAAAGCCACCCATCTCTGGCAGGGGCTGAGCTGGTGGTGTGCCCTGCTATCCCCACTGCTTCCTGGGTGGTGGGCACAGAGCTCGTGGGATGCCCTGAAGACCCCATCACTGGCCAAGTGGTGGGGGCTGAGCTTGCAGGGTGCTCTGCTACCCCAGTTGCTTCCAAGGTGGCGGGGGCTGAACTCACAGGGCGCCCCCAATCCTCCGTCACTGGCTGAGTGGTGAGGGCTGAGCTGGCAGTACACCCTGCTACCCTCGTCACTGGCCGACATTAGTTCAAACTAACTGTGTTTTTTTAGGGTTTTTTTTAGCTAAAAAAACATGGATAATTTGAACTAAAAGTTAGTTCAAACTAAAAAACCGCAGTTAGTTCGAACTAACTACTAGTTTGAATTTAGTTCGTTTGAACTAGCATGTCAACACTGGGCTAGTTCAAATTAAATATGCAAAGAAGTTTGAATTAAGCAGTTAGTTCAAACCAACCAGATGAACTAACTAGTTCAAACTAAGCTTTGCTTAATTTTTTTAGTTCGAACTAGGCAAAGTGTTGGGTAGACAGGGTTCAAATTACTTCGAATTAAGGTTCCTTAATTCGAACTAATTTGCTAGTGTAGACAATTTCAGAATTGTTTTCTGGATAGCAAAAGTAATGTTATTCATCACCAGGTATCATGTACTTGTTGGTTGCCTTTCTTTAGTAATTTACAGGTCTTGCCTTTCCTCCAGTCCTCTAGCCCTTTGGATTTAGGAAGACTACAGCTTCAAATTCCTTATTGGGGTATAAAAAATAAGATCTTAGCACTCAATAAATAAGAAAATTGTTTATTTTCCTTGTGCATCAACATGTATGGAAACCAATATAAACTGATGTGAAGTGCCATGTTCATACTGGTGTGATTGTCTTGGAGTATACATTTTATTTTGGGAGGGAAATGGTGGTGAAAAATTGTTTTAGAGATACTCCTAAAAAAAAGGATATGACCAAGCCTGGTATTGGGTGATGAGGGAGAAATGGCTGTATTGATTTGATATAGAATAGTTTTATTCTGAAGTTGAGACAGTCAGATACTAACAGACTTGTAAAATTGCAACTTCTATTGAAAATTTGGCAGTACTCTTATGCAAATTTTGCTACAGTCATTAGTTATTATTTTGTCAGTTAATAATGGTTAGTCATCCAGCCATCAGATTGGCTGCTGTATCTTTCATCAACTATAATTTTGCATTATACAAAATCTTATATCACATAGTTTGGAATATTACTCCAAAATAAAATCTGCCTTTCTATTGAATATCTGTGGGAGAATAGACAAAAATTATACATTTGCAGTGAATAGAAAGAAGACAAATTCTTTTGTAATTACTATAGAAGCTCTTTATGGTTCTTAGGAAGGGAATATCAGCTTCTCATTTTCAATGACAGGCTAATTATCCATGCATAACCATTTACTTATAAATATGGAAATGTTTGGTTTATTAATATATTAAATTAATCATAACACATTAAACATTAGTGACTACATTGTTGTATTTAGCTACGGCTTTGAGTAGGATGGGTGTAGACCTGCACTGATACTGAAAAAATGGTATGGACAAATCTGGATACCAACTCATGAAGAAGAGGTAGTGGCATGGCTCTCACAGATTTTTCTAGTATAAAAGCTCAGTATGCCAATCTTCTGAAGTGTGCCCTTCCAGAATCTTAGACTTACATACACAGAGGATAGGGCCATAGGCACAAGTTATTTTCACTTCACCCTGTCTCCTTTCAGTTATTTGTGTCTTCAGGGAACAATCTTTTCACATTTCCAAGTTCAGGGACTGTGTTTATCATTGGCCCTTCCTCTGCAAGTGAGCCTGGGAATAGGGTGACCAGATGCCCTGATTTTATAGGGACAATTCTACTATTCAGGGCTTAATTATTATATAGGTACCTATTTCCTCTCATTCCCAACCCCATTTTTCACACTTGCTATCTGCTTATGCTAGCTGGAGCATTCTATGGATTAAGTATTGTAAACAGGTATCATTTGAGTCATTGTTTTCAAAGTCAGTAGGACCAGTTGACTGATTACTAAACACACAAAAGTCTCTAAATATTCATTTAAATTTTGAAACACATAACCACAATTGTGTTCATGACTCGTTTGTGCTCCCTCAATGGAGTTGTTCTAGTTAATGATTTTGCCTGCATGAATGTTCATGAAAACAGTGATTTTTAAGCAAGTATTAGATGTAGAAATTGTAGAAAGCAAACTTGAATTAATGAATGCAAGTATTCGTACTGGAAATTTGATTCAAAGTCTTACACTCATGCAGACAGGAAACAGGAGCACATCACATAACTTGTACATAATGCTCAAAACAGCTCTGCATTTGAATATCAGATCCTCACAAAGAAAGGCTCAGAAATGAGCTGCAGTTAAATAATTCATAAGAGAAGTTTTCTGGTGAACTAATTTCAAATAAAAAATGTACTGTGCATGTCCCTCTTGTATGATTTTTATAATACTGTTCAGCATCTCACCAAATGTCCAGTTAAGATGGGGCAAGAATGGCTATCTAAAACTCAACCTAGATAAGAATAAGGTAATGGTGCTGGATTGGGAGGAGCAGCTAGAAGAGATGGAAGTGGCAACATCAATTCTTTCGCCAGAAAGAGTGTGCCACTATTACTAACTAGGACTCATAGGCTGGGTGTGATTTTAGATTCCCAGAAGCTGTTTGCTGATCATCTTACAGAAGACACTCAATCAGCTTTTTACCACCTGAATCTGACTAGGAGGTAGCACCCTGTCTTTAAGATGCAGATGGCACTGTTATCCATGTTTTGTTACTGCAAGATTAGAGTATTACAATGTGCTAAATGGGACTGTACATTAACCTCATTTAGAGATTAAAGTTTGGACAGAATGCAGAGGATCACTTATTGAGTAAGGCATCATTGAGGCACTTAGGGTATATCTACACTGGAGCCTTAGGTCGACTTAACCTTCCTTAAAAGTCAACCTAAAGAAAGCTCTGTCCACATTTGGAATTTATTAAGTCGACTTAAGTGCTTCCTTAAGTCAACTTAATAATGCCATTTCGGAAGGTTGACTTAAGAGTTAAGTCAACCTTATTGAGTCAACTGAAGCCAGTGTAGACAGGGCATAGCCCTCAGGTTAAACTTATTAAGTGGAGTTAAGAGCTAAGTCCCATCTCCACTGGCTTAAGTCAACTTTATAAGGTTGACTTAATGCTTAAGTCAACCTAGCAGCTGCCAGTGTGGTCATGGACAGTCTACAGGGGTTTGGAATGTGGTGTAGATCAGTGGCTCCCAACCAGTGTGCTGGGGCACACTGGTGTGCCACGGCAACACCCAAAGTGTGCCGTGAGCATCCCTGAGAGCTGGAGTTAAAGTTCCCTCCCTGCTCAGCTTAGCCACGTGGGCTGTGCAAGGCTGGGACAAGGCAGGGGTTAAAATAAGGGGAAAGGCACTGGAACGCAGTTCTGGGGCCCCCTATTTTTAGGCAGGCAGCCTTCTGGCCCCGCTAAAAATAGAGGAAGGCCCTGGAATGCAGAGTTCCAGGGGTCCCCCTAAAAATAGCAGGAGCAGCCTGAACTCAGTGTTCTGGTGGCTCCACCTTAGGCCCAGCCAGCAGAGAGGGGTGGGAGGCTGAGAGTTTGTGAATCTCCCCCTGCAGGGCAAAGCATCTTGTGTCACCCAGCCTGCAAACAGCCGAGGTAAGGGCTTGTGGGGGGGGAGGAGGCTGCTGGGGGTTGTGTGGGGCAGGTGTGTGTGCGTATAGCAGAGGTGGGTGAGAGTGGCTGTGTAGCAGAGGGTGTGTAGCTGGGTTTGTTGGGTGGCTGGTTGGTTGGGGGGGGTGTAGCTGGGGGATGGGGTGGCTGCATGTGGGGTTGTAGCTGGGGGCTAGAGGCCTAGTTCTGGCCTCTGCAGCGATGGGAGGGTCCATCACAGGCAACAGGGGGCTGGGGGAGGGGATGACGGGGCCCATTGGAGTGGGAGAGAGCAGCAGTGGGGTGAGGATTTGCCCTGGGTGGCAGGGAGCCACTGTGGAGAAGGGGGAAGTGGGTGCTGCGCCATGCTCCCCTGCCGTACTTTCCCTCTCCCCAGGTTCCCCCCTGCCCCCCACAAAGCCACTCTTGTTCTCCCTTCCTCTCTTGCCACCCTTAAGCTGTTCCCCACATGGCTTCCCTTGTCCTCTTTTGCTACCCTTGCCCTGCTCTGCTCCTCACACTCACTCCTGCCACTGCACATGGCTCCTGACCATCCCTGTTTTGCCACCCCTGCTCTGCTACCCCTGCTACCTCACATAGCAGCATTTCTGAAACACTGTGCCATGGTTCATGAATATTCATAAGTAAATTAAGTTAATTTGAATATTCATGAGTTGTCTAATAGTGATGTGCCTTGAAAAATTTGAAGGTATCAAGGTTTGCCACGACAGAGAAAAGGTTGGGAACCACTGGTGTAGATATACCATTACTGAGTGAGGCATCAGCTCTCTGTATTAGTAGCCCAGTGGTCCATGGTTGGAATTTATGGTGTTGGTTATTACTGATAAAGCCCTACTTGAAGGATCTCCTCATTCCATACTGGCAGAGCTGTAGTCAGCAGAGATTTCAAGGTGGTCCCCTACTTTATAAAAAAGAGGGGAAGACAACAGGTTATCTCCTGTAAGGGTCTGAGACACAGAAACTTAATTTCTCTTTTGACCTGAAATAAGCTGAATTTGGTGACTTTACATGCATGCTTCTTTCAGGTTTTTGGAGAGTATGCTCCTTGGATGATGAAGGGGGCAAGTGGTTGGCAGGCAGAGTTCCCATGAAACTGATTATTTTAATGCTGCTGAGATTTAGTTTAATTGCATTTATTATATAATGAGGTATGTTAGGCCTACAGTCTTGCATTAGGCCTCTTTATAATTTTAAATCTAAATAACTGCACTCCACAAAGTTAACTGAGATCTAGGGCAAAGTTTTGAAAAGCACCTAAGTTCCATTTTCAAAATGGACATAGAATGAAATTTAATAATGAAATTTCCATTAGTTTGAATGACAGTTAGGTTCTAAGTCTCTTGTGAAAAAGTTACTTAGGCTTCTAAGTATTTTTGAAAATTTTACTGCTGTTCACAAATTATAAATGTCAAAGAGGTGAAATTACTTGATAATGCCATAAATTAGTTGCAGAGCGATAGTGAAAACCAAGCATTGTTAAAAAGCCAACATTATCACCTATTAGCTAGAAAACACCTTGTCATATTACCAATAGACAGCCTTGAGTATACAACTCAATCCACACAAGTGGAACCCCTGAGCCCCTGTACAATATTATTGGTCAGTCCATTTGTGGCCATAGCATATAACTGCTCTTATATTTTAAATGCAGCCTTGATTACTAAGTGCTCTATCTCATAATTGTTCATTTAACAAGGGATCCATATGACAATGGAGAAGAGGTACAGCCATATTAATCACTGTACCACAGATGGATTGGACTCTTAATTTAAAGCAATGCATTATCAATTTAAAGAAAAAAATGACAATGTTGTATAAATCTTTTGGATTGTGCATTGCAGAAAAGCACACGGGTGGATTTCATCATGACAATTGTATAGTTCTGAGAATAGAGAAAAGAAGAAAATCACTCAGTTATCTAATTTGTAGAATATAGCTTTTATTTTTTTAGAGCATTCTCATTTTTGCTGGAAGACCTTCAAGGGAGGCTTGTTTAATAACATCAGTACACATCATTTCAAAAACTCTAGTTATGCTCAATGCTAAAATCATTCTAGTATGATGTTATAAATCAATGCTGTTGTTTGTATAACCTGAACTTTTTCACAAGAGAAAAAATTCTTCTTGTGTGTGTGCAACATATGCATATAGTTTCATATTCTGTTTGTCAGATGCCACCCACACACCCAGCATGCAAAAGCCACCCACAGTACTTCATAGAATAAGAATATAAGAATGGTCATAACTGGGTCAGAACGATACTTCATCTAACCCAGTATCCTACCTTCTGGCAGGGGATATTGCCAGATGCTTCAAAGGGAATGAACAGAACATGGCAATTATCAGTTGATCAATCCTGTCACCCACTCCAAACATCCGCAGTCAGAGAGTTAGGAACATTCAGAGCATGTTTCTAATTCTTCAATTATCCACACCAGACATGACTTCGTAGACTTCTATCGTATCCCCTGTTAGTATTCTTCTTTTCAAAATGAACAGTCCCAGTCTTTCTAATCTCTCCTCCTATTGGAAACAGCTCCATCCCCTAATCTTTTTTGTTCTTTTCTGTTTCTTTCTCATTTCTAATATACCTCTCCTTTTTAAAATGGGGTCACCAGAATTGCATGCAATATTCAAGATTTGGGTGTACAACAGATTTACATAGTGGTATTGATACTTTCTTGCCCAGTCACCCAGTTTAGGGAAGGTCTACACTCAAAGCACTACATCAGTGCAGCAGCATCGATTAAGCTTTGCCACTGTTGTGTATCTGATAAAGATATTGTATGTTGACAGGAGAGATCCTTTCAATGGAAGTGATTTCTTTCATGGACACATATTGTGCATCTTTTATTAGATGGTGTCTAGTCTCTTTTTATTGAAGAGCATTACTCTGACTGTGAAATGAGTTGAATTAGTTATATGAATCTTGGAGACTATAGTGTTATAATCTGTGCGTTATGCTATGTGACAATTAGCCTGGAAACAGGGGCTATGAACATTTGCATGGTAATGAAGCACGCTTTCAAAGAGGTGTCAAAAACAATCAACAAGGCTAATGAAATTTTATGCAAACCACCTGCTGGTCACCTTCACTTCATTTAAATGCCTTTGAAGGAAATAGGAGAACCTTTTTTGTATTAAACACAAATTAGCAAGCAGCCAAACATAGGACAAACAATAAGTAATGAACAGAACTAATGGGAGGAAAACAAACAAGGAGTCCTGTGGCACTTAAAGACTAACAAATATATTTATTGTATGAGCTTTCATCGATGTAAATCCCACTTCATCGGCTGCTTTGAAGATGGGGGAACTTACAGAATGGGAGGAAATAAATGCAGGGAAGGGTAAGTCATGGGAACAGGTCACACTGTAACAGCAAATCAAAACAGTTGTAAAGATTCAAACACTGGGGAACAACATACAGAGGGAGATGAGGTCAAATCACCTGTTGTAATGAGAGAAAAATCCAATGTCTCTATTAAGTCCTGAAGCAATGCAACTGAATTTGCAAATAAATTCAATTTCATCAGCTTCACTTTGAAGCCTTGATTTAGCATTAACCTGTGTGAGCACAGCAATTAGCAAATTAGTAAAGGAATGATCATGAAGATTGACATGTTGACCCACTGGTTTTAGAGCATTGCGATGTCTGATGTCAGATTTGTGCTCTTCCACTCTTTTGCACAGAGACTGTGCTGTTTCTCCAATATATAAGGCAGAGGGGAATTTCTGGCACATGATGACAAAATTACATTGTTGGATGAGCAGGTGAATGAGTCCTTGATGGAGTAGCTGGTTTGATTAGGTCTTGTAATGGTGTCTTTTGTGCAAACATGTGGGCAAACTTGGCTGTGTGGTTTGTTGCAGGGATATGTGTCTGCTTTAATGGTCCTGTTGTTAGGTCTGTAGTTGCTGGTAAGTATCTGTTTAAAGTGGGGACTGTCAGTAAGCAAGGAGAGGTCTACCTCCCAAGGCTTGAGAGAGTGAGGGATTGTCTTATGGAATACGCTATAGATCCCTAAGGATGTGCTGTATAGGTCTGACTATGGGGTTGTAGGTAATGACTAAAGGCATTCTGATGTTTTCTTTCTTGGGCTTCTCCCATAGTAGTTGACTTCAGGGTACCCACTTGGCTCTCTCATTCTGTTTCTTCACTTTCATGGCTGGGTACTGTAGTTTTAGGAATGACTGATAGAGAACCTGAAGTTGTCTGTCTCTACCTGACGGATCAGAGCAAATGCAGTTATATCTTAGGGCTTGACTATAGACAATGGATCATATAGCGTGTTTAGGATGAAAGTTTGAGGGATTTAACTAACTATACTGATAAGCAGGCTTTTGGTATAGGGTAGTGCTTATGTTTCCATCCCTAATTTGTACTGTAGCATCCAGAAAATGGATCTGCTGTGTGGAACGTTCCAGGCTAAGTTTAATAGTGGAGTGGAAACTGTGGAAATCTTCAAGGACATCCCTATAATGGGTCCAGATGATGAAGATGTCATCAATGTACCATAAGTAGAGCAGAGGTACTTTGGGATGAAACGTGAGGAAATGGTGCTATATGTTGGCCATAAAAATGTTGGCATATTGTGGGGCCATGCTGGTGTTCATAGCACTGCTGATGATTTGAAGGTATAAATTATCCTCAAAGCTGAAATGGTTGTGGGTGACTACAAAGTCACAAAGTTCAGCCACGAGGTGTGCTGTGGCATCATCTGGGATGGTTCTTCAAATAGCTAGTAGTCTATCCTTATGTGAGATGTTGGTGTAAAAAGCTTCTACTTCCCTAGGGCTATGTCTACACAGTAGCTTTTATTTCAAAAGAACCCCTTTCGAAATAACTTATTTTGAAATAAAATCCTTATTTCAAAATAAGTTAATTCGAATTAACACTTTGTTAATCCAAATTAAGGAAATCCTTGCAAATCGAAATAGCATGCCCTGTGTGTGGACCTGCCATTTTGATTCCAGGCGAGGGGCAACATGGGAGGTGTGGCAACATGGCCGGCTCACCAGGCCATGTTGCCGGCCATGTTGCCAGCCAGGTAGCCAGCCAATCACGTACAGGTGGACTGGACAGCCCCTCCCTGTCCACCGTGAGCCCCAAGCGCTTGCAAGACAGATGGTTATGGCTGCCCTCTGGCTCCTGTACCATCCTCATGCACTGGGTAGACCCTCTGGGAGCCTGCAGGGTGCCACCCTGCTGTGGGACACATTTTCCCTGAGCCTGATGAGCCCAGAGCTGAGCCCCGGACCATTATCTCAATGGCGTTCACAGCACTGGAGAAGAAACCCGTGGCTGAGGCCTGACAGTGTTGAGACACAGATAGCTCACTATGCCTATAAAGGGGGGGGGGATAAGTGTGTGCACTTGCTGCCCTACCTGAAGACTTGGAAGAGGGCCAGTAGCAGCCCCTAACAGAGAAGGTATGCCAGAGGACCCCTGCTGTGCTTGCCTCCATGGTGCACGGACAGACCACGCATTGGAATTTGGGGACACGAAAGGATTAGATGTTGCTGGCAGAGTGCTAAGGTCAGTCGACTTGGATAAAGGGCAAGCTGTTCAGGCCAGACCGACTAGGCCAAAGGCCCCTGGCGCAGATGACTAAGGGCGGGGCGGGTCCAAGGAAGGCGCTGCAACTGGGGGACTCTTCGTGCAGAAGCCAGGCCCAGGACATAATTCCCTATAGCAAGAGCTCATGATTGCATTATGTGTACTTCTTATGCCAGTAGACAAATACGTACGCTCTTCTCGGGGCCCTTGGGTACTTGCCTTTGGGCCTGCAGCTGTGTAGAAATAAAGTGCCACGCTGCACTAGGTTGTGCCCCCCCCACCAATGATCCCCCCCGCCATACCAATAGCGCCTCGTCCCCCATCTCAGCACCAGACACCAACACAGACTGGTGGAAACGGATTGTCCAGGGAACCTGGAGCAGCAGGCACTGAAGGAGGAACCCCCCAGATTAGCAGGGGAACCATCACCCTTGTCACCAAGCCCACCACAGTCCAATGCCGAAGGCAGCCAGTGATGAGGGTGGGCATCCCTGAGGACAAGAGCGTGGCCATTGCTCCCAGGAAGACGAGACCCACTGAGCCCACCCGTGGGTCCCACACGTCCGGTGCCCATCTCGTCAGCGTCAGGAGGTCCACTGTCAGGGAACTGCTGCTGCAGCTCACCTACACCATCAGCTGGTCCTGCGGACACACCCCGTCAGCTTGGAGTGCTGAAGGACAGCATCACCAGCCTCACTGCCCTGGGCTTTCCAACATGTGGGGGGGGATCGTTGATGCCACCCACATCACCATGGGAGCCCCACCACACCGCCCGCTCCCCCTTTCTCCCCAGCCAGCCACCACCCAACCCACTCACACCCTGAAACGAACCTAATAAAACATGCAACAACTCTGGATATGGGTGAAATGTTTTTTTTTTTTTTTTTAATAACGGGGTATGGGAAGGTGGAACTGGGGGGCACAGGGAGGTGGGGTGGGGGTTACAAACTGGGGGCACAGGGGTGTGGGGTGGGGGTTACAAATGGGGGGCACAGGGATGTAGGATGGGGGTTACAAACTGGGGGCACAGGGGTGTGGGGTGGCGGTTTGGGGACAACTGGGGGGGCAATTTAGAGAGGAGATGCCCCGGGGCAGGGCCCAGAGCACCACGGCCTTCGCCGAGGCCACCCCGGGTACAGGGGCGCCGGTGGCGAGGGCCAGCAGGGTCCCTGGCTGCAACAGGCACAGCCCCAGCCTGGGGGGCAAGGTTTCCCCCAGGCTGCTGTGGTGTGCCCTGCACACCCTCATAGGCCATCGCCTGTTGCTCCTGGGCCGTTGCCTGGCGCTCCTGGGCTGCGGCCTGGCACTCCAGAGCTGTGGCCTGGCGCTCCAGAGCTGTGGCCTGGCGCTCCAGGGCCGCCACGACGCGGTCATCCACCTCGACGGCCCGCTGGAACTGCTGGACCGCAGTGTCCTGGCACTGGGCTTGTTCAGTGCACCAGGCCCTGGAAGACTTCTCCACCCGCTGCCCGAGCTCCAACATGGCAGTGAGGACGTCTGCTCTAGTAGGCCGGGCTCTCCTCCTCCATTGTATGGCCAGGGGTGGACTCCTGGGTGACGGATGGCTGGTGGGTAGATGAGCTGCAGGGTTAAAAGAGGGAACGGTTAGGTGTCAGCCTACTAGCCCTGGTGTGTGCAGCCTCTGAGCTGCAAACACCCCTGCCCTGACAGCTAGCAGGATTCCAAGTCTGTGTGGGCTCTGTACACTGCAACCAGGGGGGCATGGGGCCTCGTGCCCCATGGTAGGCAGTGAACTGTTCTTGGGAAGTCCCTGGGCCCATGTGATGGCCATGGTGGCTGCAGGCTCTCTGCTCTGCATGCTGCCAGGTCTGCCTATTGCTACCCTGTGTTGAAGAACCCCCATCCTGCTTGGGCATGGGACCCCGTCTTCCCATGCCACCCTGCAGCATGCCTGCATAGGAGAGCATGTGGTTCCCTCCCCCGGACCTGAGCCCCACCATCCCCGGGCCGTGACCCCCTCAGAACCCATGCCCTGCACTCCAGGGCCTCCCTGCCTCATGGGGGGGGGCACTTACCAACTGGGCTGCCTGATGTCCAGCGCACTGTCCCGTCGGACTCCACTCCCTCCTGCTCCTCGACGGTCTCTGCAGGGCTGCTGGGCTGGGGCTCCTCTCCCGTAAGTAGCTCGGGGCTTGTGGGTGGTGCTGTACTCGGGCAGCTGCCCTCACCCACCACCAGGGGCTCGTCGCCTTCGGTGGGGGCCCCCTCCACCTCTGTAGCACTGCTCTGCAGCTCCCCCATGTCCTGGACGTGACTACAGTGGGGTGGGCCACCAGGCTCATCCCCCAGGAACCAGTGCATCTTGGTGAAGTATGGGCAGCTGGTGGCAGCTGCTGCCCCATGGAGCACCTGGGCATCCCGTGCCCGCCAATAGTCCTGGCGGAGGCCCTTTATCTTTGAGCGTACCTGCTCAGTGGTGCGCTCAAACCCCTCATCAGCCAGGGCCCTGGTGATGTCCCTGTACACAGCCACATTTCTGTGGCTTGCCCTGAAGCAGTCTAAGAGGTCCTCCTGTGCCCAAATGCGCAGGCGGGCATGAGTCTCTGTAGGGGACCAAACAGAGCCCCTGCGTCGCCCATGTGATGCCTCTGCTGCCATGGCCCACCTTCCTAGACTCGCAGCAACAGAAACCACGTGCTGGAGGGCACTTCCTGGCCCAGGGCAATCTGGGAGGAAGGTCACCCTCCAAACCGCTTTCGAAACAGCGTTGTTTCAAAACAACGGGTTATGTGGACACGTTGTTTCAAAACGGCCGTTTCGATTCATTGTTTTGAAACGGCCGTTTCGAAACAACATGTCCACACAACCCGTTGTTTTGAAACAACACTGTTTCAAAACAACTAATCGAAATGGCCGTTTCGAGAGAACAGCCGTTTCGAGGGGGGCCAGGTTTTACTTGTTCGAAACGACGATTCTTATTTCTAAAGGACGGGATCCGTCCTTTCAAAATAAGAAAACGTTGTGTAGACATGATTCTTTTATTTCGAAATAGCGAGTGTTATTTCGAAATAAAAGTGCCGTGTAGACATACCCTAGTAGCCTGGATGGTGTTTTCTGGATGCTCACCAATGGATTGGATTTTTCTCAGGAAGTCCATGGTGTCTTAAATATAGCTAGAAGAAACACTTGTACAATATTAAAGATGAAGTATAGGTAATATATAATGAGAAAAACAGAGTGTTACTGTTTGGGGACTTCAATGGCCTCTCACCCTCCTCCCCCACATCATCACTTTATTTCAGGGACCCCCTATACTAGGAGCTATGGTCTCTTACAAGGTTTTTTATTTGGCTGCATTTCTAGATCAAAGAGAAATAGGATATGTCAAGAGGAGAAGGGAAACAGGAGGGAGGAAAGAACATCTTGAGTCACATTGTCTTTTAATAAGATACACTAGTTCTAGACAATGTTCTCAGAGGCTCCCATTGACATTCTGTTAAAATCTCTGTGACAAGACAAAGTTAAACTCTGTAACATAAACACTGTGCTTTCGTAGCAGTGTATTTAGCTTTCACCTTTGGCTGATACTACTATGAGTCCAGCTCTATCATCAGAAGTAACCAGGGGAGCATTTGTATGGACATGATATGTTTTTATCATCATGTTGTCTACCTCAGCTCAGAAACAAGGCTGATAAAATAGAAAAGAACAGCTGACAGTTTTTTTCAGAACTGTGGAAGTAGAACATTCATTTGCTTGTGTCTTCCCAGTAAAAGCAGACATTTTGGAATCTGTATTTCCTGATAATCTTCATGGCTGCTTTGGAAGCTCTAAAACACTGCAGATTTCTTTACTTAACAAAAAAAAACAAAAAACTGTTGCCTTTCATCAAGAAGCCTTTTAAACCTAAAATCCTCTATTTAGCATCATGTTCTCAAAAGTGACCTCCAAAACTGTCCATGTGCAAAGTACACACTTAGATATGAAAATTAGTTAATGTAGGTGTAGCTCCTTTACTTGTGTGTCTAAATACTTATTTTTGTGCTCAAATATAATTTAAGTGTGTGAATTGGTGTGAATGTGGAATGTGCACAACATTGGGAGCTGCAGAATATTTGAACATTTGACTCTTGAAACTTCAAAAGTGGATCTGAAGATTCCCTAGCTAGAGCTTTGTTAGTGTTTAGTGTAAATCTTTTTATATGTTTTTGAATATAGGACAAAGAGAGAATAGATAGATTGGTGACAGTACAAATCCCCTAGGTAGCCTAATAAAGCTGTATTTTTATCAATGGTCTCTAGTAATGAAACAGGTCAGAGGTTAAAATTAAGGTCAGTCAGTAAAACATATAAATATTATGTGATCAAGGACAAAATCAGCTCTCAGTATTCACTTTCTACAAAGGAATTAGAACTGAGGGACAGTATGAGTCAACTCTAAAGCAGTTTGTGCTCTGTACATGGTGGACAATACAGTGTTTCTTTAAATAGCATGAGAGTATCTCTTACCATAAGTCTCCTGAAACCAGTAATTTACATTAAAGATATTTTATTTTAAGGCCTAGATATGAAAGGGGGTTGCATTCTAGGGCTTGCATCATTTATTTCTTTTATTTATGTCTTGCCTTCCAGAGTAAATAATGCTTCACTATAAGAATGGTTTAAAACTTATGATGGGAGCCAAGGAAAGAAATAGAGTTTTCTCTAGAACCATTACTTCTCACATGAGGAGCACATAATTTAAAGATAGCTGCAGAGTTTCTTTTTTTCTATATTTAATAAAGAAGGGATATCCTTGTATCAGAGTCATACAATTCACATAGTAGTTTACCTGTTTGATGAAGTAAAAGTTGGCAGTTACATGACTCAGATATCATTTATTTTTTATTTAACAAGAAAAAAAAGGGAAATCAGTGTTCATTGAAATTGATCTTGGAATATGTTTCCAATCACTCAATTCTTGGACAATTTAAACTTCATCAAGTTTAAATAAACTGTTCTGGGGTCTGCCTAGCTGATGTTGATTTTCACCACTAACTTTCTGGCTCCATCCAACCCAGGTGAGCAGTGACCAGGTTTTTTGGTGGCTTTCATTGGTTGCCAACATTTACTCAATTACATTTTGCAATCCGAGATTCCATAGCTATTTCTTTTTCCTATAAATACTGCCTCTCAGATTTCTCAGTGAGCCACAAATCTGACTCTTATGGACCACCTGAATGGTGAAAGACTACATTTCCATGGTCATTCAGCAATCTCACAACTAAGACAAATGGTGCCAATTGTAATGCTTTATACACTGTTATTGTAGCCATATAAGTCCCAAGATATTAGAGGGACAAAGTAGGTGAAGAAATATCTTCCACGGATGAAAAAAAAAACCTCTTTAGAGCAGGGATGCCAAAAGTGTGGCCATGGACTGCGTGCGTCCCGCAAAGGGCATTTCTGTGGCCCATGAGTACAAACTTGTAGCCAAGTCAGTAAGCTGGAAAGCCAGAAATAGAAAAAAATCCAGCACTGTGGCAGGGAGCAGTTCCAGCCCAGGTTGGGAGTTTTGAAATATCCCCCCCAAGCATGCTCAGAGCATGCTCAGGATGGGAGCCCCAGCAAGTGGTGCGGTGGCCAGGTAAGGAGGGCCTGGGTGGAGTGGTCGGCCCAGGAAAGTGAGCGTCTGGGAAGGGGCAGGGGTAAGGAAGGGGGTTGGGGAACAATGAAAGCCAGTGGCGCAGGGCAGGGGTTTGGGAAGGGGGCTGGGAAGCAGCAAAAGCTAGTGGCACAGGGAGGGGTAGGGAGAGGGTCAGAAAGCACTGAAAGCTGTGTGTAGTGAAAAAGAACCAGTTTCAGAATTTTGTGGCCCACAGGCGGTACCAATTAGGCTCTGTGACCCCCATGTACGAAAACACTGGGCACCGCTGCTTTAGAGCTTATACAGAGCTCTTTTTTAGGTCAGGAAAAAAAGAATTTCACAGCTGTAATGATGGCTTTTGTGTTGTGCCTATCAGTCTACCACGCCAAGACCCCCCAACTCCTATCATGTACATTGGTTTACGTTAGTACGTCACCACTTACCAATAATGATATACTAACATCTGAGTATTGACTTTTTGTGCAATATAGAATGCTCTAGAAAAATATCCATTCACCTACAGATATGTTGGAGATTTGCCAGAAAATATAAATGTCTGTATATCGTTAGCACTATATTTAACCATTTTGTGAGGATGGAGAAGACAACTTTGCTGTTCATGTTTGTCAACCTATTACCTTCCGCAAACAGAAAATGTTCTTAGAGTTGTAAAAATAAAAAAATCCAACAAAACATACACATTGCATTTGACTGCTGGTCAAGATTAACCTAAGAAATCCACAGAGTAAAACTAAACCCCCAAATCAAGAAATCCCTCATGTTAATACATTTTAAAAGAATCTAAATTCCAATAAATATTGGAACCGTAGGGGAGTACTTAGATTATCCTCATTACAGTTCTACTGAAAAAGCATGAAAATTGCCAAGCGAGGAATGTCAATGAGGGTAGGAAAGAGGAATGTTGCATATCTCCCACAATGCTCATTCCTCAGTTTAACAGCTCTGGAGGGGGTCATAGAGAAAGCAGATGCAATCCCCTAAAAAAACTGATCACATAAAAATTAAAGAGCATTTAACTACAAACCTGTATCTGGCACAAAAGTTGGGTGAATACAATCCTAATTAACACCAGAAAAGTTTTCTTCCCCAGGGGTTATTTGCATTAATGGAAAAAGAAACAGAGATGTTTGGTTATTGTACACAAGAGAATGCTCTGGATACACTGCTCTTATCAAAAGAGCAACAAAACTAAATTGTGTTGTGGTTCAGTGATTGCAGAAACTCTTAACTAATTTTTGCCATTCCCTTCATCACTGTCTTTCCTCAGCTGTATTTCAAGATTTTTTCTGCTTTATCTCTGGATGTTTCTGAACCTCAGAGTATCAACCTTTAACTCTAAGGGTTCGAATCTTCTCTCATAGCACTTTATACTGCTGTAACTCTGTTTAGTTCCATGGAGTTGCTTTGGGTTCCAGCAACGAGGAACAGGAACCAGGCCCACTAAGTATTTATAGTATAGCTTTGAGCTTCTTTTCTTATTTTCCTCCAGAAATTATTATACTTCTATGAGAATCGCACCCTACATACTGCCAATGAGATCATGCCTTCATCATGCCACATCCTACACATACATGTAGTAAGGGATGATCTATACTCATAAGAGTCCAGAGACTGAGAAGTGATAAGTTGTGCCTAGTAGCTGAACCAGGATCCAACATCCAGAAGTCAGAGTCATAGGTCAGAATCTGAATCAAAGGCCAACTCCCAGACTAGGAGTCAGATTTGGAGTCGGAATTGAATTCAATTCAGTTTGAATTGGTGCTGAGAGTCAGAGTCTGTTACCTGGAATGAGGAAAGGCAGGGTCTGGGCTGCATCTGAAACAGGAATGGGGAAGGAGCAAGATGGGGAAAAAACAAGTGCAAAAGCTAATGCAGTCATGTACAAATGCTTTGAGCAGCCTCCACACTGCTGCTGCTGCTGCATGGGTTAAAACCTGGTCTGCTGACTCTTTCTACCAATCAAGTAGTGTAGCCTAAGTGTATCAAACTCATGCAATGTGAGGGGGCCACATTGTTGGGCAGGACACCTGTAACAGGCCATATGTCTGCATGGACTCCCCAGCCCTTGCCCCTGCCACATTTAGAGCAGCATGAGATCCTCTTCCCCCACTCCTACACTGCAGGCTTTCCCACACCTTCCCTTTTCCCTACCTGTGGGCTCCCCTTTGCCAAGCTGGCTCCCTGACCCCCCTTCTCCTATTGTGCAGGTCCTGGACCCCCTTTCCCCTGCTCGGCCTCTCCCAGACCCCCTTTCTTCTTCCCTTTCCACTTCCCATACAGTTCTGGCAGCAGGCAATCAGTCTCAGTCACAGCCACAGGCAGGCTGGGCTCCTGCCTTCCCCCCTCTTTGCCCACTCATTGTCAGTCATTCAGCATGCTGTCCTTTGGTTGGCTCAGTCTCAACTGGCCTTTGATTGGCTTATTCTCATGTGGGCCCAAGGTACTTTTTCCTTTTCTTATTTGTGATTCATGTAATGTGCAGTCAATCAGATTAGCATGCCGACTGACTGACAGGGAACAGTTGGGGTGGGAGATGGTGCAGTTGCTTGCTAGGAACCAGCCCAGCCTGCTGTGACTGAAACTCTGATTGGCTGGCAGACCACAGCAGAGCTAAGCCGGGATTGGCCAGAACACTGCCTTTGTTTTCCTGTGCTATGACTCACTCACTTGATTGGAGTCACAAGCACACTTAGGCCTGCTCTGCCAAAGGCAGCATGTCTTTGTTGATCAGTGCTGCTGCAGAGAGATCCCAGGCAGCAGCTCCAGGGGTTGCATCAGTGCCTTTGGTGGGCTGGGCCTGGTCCACAGGCCATGAGTTTGGCACCCCTGGCTACACTGTAACCAATTAGGTAGCCTGAAAAAACCATAAGGACATTCTTTAACTCATTGAATTGTTCACTGAAAAGCTTTCTCCCACACAGAATTATGCTGACAGAATATAACTTTTTTTCTGTTATTTTTTCCATCATTTTCCAGGAGACATATGAAATTACAAGCCCACTAGCAAGGATTTTTAATGACTTCTCAAACTCAGATACAAAACCTATTTCTGAAGAAATGTAAATAGAGTACCCATATTTAAGAAAAGACCAAAAGTGATCTGCAAAACTACAGACCCATTAGTTTGACCTAAATTGCATGCAAATCTTGAAAGAAAGAATAATTTGAAACATACAAGTTAATGATAATTGGTCAAATAGAACTTGGTTTTACAAAAGGTAAACTGTGCCAGAACAACCTGATCTCATCTTTCAGAAAATAACTGATTATCTAGACAACGGGCATGCAGATAGATCTGATTTATTTGGATTTAAGCAAAGCATTTGTTAAATTTCATCAAGGATAAATTTATAATTAAATTGGGGAATATGGTGAATAATATGAGAGTCAAAAGGTAGGTAGGGAGCTGGTTAAGAGGAGACTAAAAAAGGTCCTGCTGAAATATGAACTTTCAGGTTGGAGGGAAATTAATTATGGAGTTTCTCAAGGATCTGTCTTGGGACGAATATTATTCCACATTTTCAGTAATGGTGTTGGCATACATAGTGGGAATATGCTAATAAAATTTGATGATGAGGCAAAGTCGGAAGACATTGTCAATATGGAGGAGAACCAGAATGTTATTCAAGAAGATTTAAATGAACTTGAAAACTGGAATAATAGAAAAGTTGATGGAATTTAATAGTGCAAACTACAAGGTCATGCAGTTAGCTATTGACTGCAAGAATTCTGTAAACTGGGAACTTACCTGTTTGAAGTCACAGAGGAAGAGAGAGTTCTGTGTATACTGGTCAATCACAGAATTACTATGAACTACAAGTATGATGCAGTCATGGGGGCGGGGAGGTTAATTCAGTTTTAGGATGGATTAGGGAAGGTATTTTCAGAAGAGATACAGAAGTGTTACCATCTTTGTAAAAGGCATCAGTGAGACCTCATCTGTAATACTTTGGGCAATTCTGGTCTCCCATGTCTAATAAAAAAGAACTCAAACTGAAACAGGTGCAGAGAAGGGCTACTCTAGGATTATCAGAGGAATGGCAAACCTGTTTTGTAAGAGGAGGATTAAGTAGCTTGATTTGTTTAGCCTGACAAAATGAAGGATGGGGGAGATATGATTGTGATCTGTAAATATATCAGAAAGATCAGCAGTTGGGGGGAAGGAGACAGGTTAGTTAAGGGCCAAAGTTGGGATAAGAACAAATGGATACAAAACAGGCAATTAACAAGTTTAAACATGAAATTTGATGAAGGTTTCTAGCCATTCAAAGAGTCAAGTTCTAGAGTAGACTTCCGAGAGGAATAATGGGAGCAAAAAATTAAACTTCTTTTAAAACTGAGCTTGGTACATACATGGAAGATATGGCATCATGTGTGGAGTTTATTGAAGGCATAGAAAGGCAAGTCCTTTCCTGATTGGCTGTAGTGGCCCCACCTCTTTCCCTGCCTCTTGCTTTCTGTGCTGTGAAGACAAAAGTTTTATGCTGTGTGCAGCCTGGTTCTCTCTGCATCCTGGGAAACCATCTGCATGGAGCATAGAAAGCCCAACATGCCATGCCTTTAGGAAATGTGAGGCTGACATCAGCCTTCTTAGCAAAACAAAAGAAAGAATAGTCTTCAGTCAAGTCTTAAGTTCCAATTTCACTGCCTAGCTGAAAAACAAAAGAGGAGTCTTGTGGCACTTTAAAGACTAACAAATTAGTTTTTGTTAGTTTGTTAGTCTTTAAAGTGGCACAAGAGTCATCTTTTGTTTTGCTAAACTAGACTAACACCTTCCAAAACAGGGATAATACTTGCCTGTCTCGTAGTATCGTGTAGCTTACTTCCTTGTTTTTGCTTAGACGCCTTGCTAAGTCTTTCCACAATTAACCTTTCATTCATATGCACACCTTCTGGATCACAGGAGACTGGGATTTCACAGGATTCCTGCTTCTATTGATGCTGTCCACACCCCTACCTTCTCCTGCCAAACTTCCTGTGTCTTTCCCAGGCTTCCTGATGGGGGGAGTCAGTTTAATGCACCCCCCCCCCAACACTTGGGTCTGTCACTGCCCCAGTCAGTCAGGGAGGGAGGAACAGGCTAGTGAGTGAGTCACCCTACAGCTGCCCCAATCTGCCACTGACACAGTTCCTGTCTTTGGAGGGGCACATAGGCATCTGCCTCTCATGCTAGAAGGGAAGTGGAGAGGATAGGTAGGTGAGGGGGAAGGAGAGGAGAGGAGAAGGTCAGTCAGAGACCCATGCAGTGACTGTGGTAAGAGGTAGAAGAAGAGGCCTGGGGATGGGATCTGGGGGTGGAGCAGAGAGCTTGCTATCCCAAGAGGTGGCTTCAAAATCTGCCTATGGATGAGGCTGCTTACAATGACATGCTCATTCATGTTTGCTACTAGCAAATATTTGCATCATCCAGGGTGGGACGCTAAATCAGGAGGTAGAGTAATTGCAGAGAATTTTTTTTTTTTTTTGCTATGTAGCTTTCCTCTGAGTCTCATCTACGTGCTCAAGGTGTAACTAATTGCTATATTTATTGACAGAAAAGAATTCCCACACACTGGGTCACATTGGCAGAGAGTAGATGACTACTCTCTTTCCACATGCTTTTGTTGCTCTGAGCATAATTCTAACACTTCCTGTAACAGTGGTCAATAGAGAATGCAGCTTCTCTAAGCTGAAGTTAATAAAAACATATCTATGCTCCACAATAACACACTAGAGGTTGGTCAGCTTTGCAACCATCGCAATAAAGCATAAGCTGGTCCAGACTGTGGACCATCAAGAAGTCGTTCAAATCTTTGCAATCAAGAAGGCATGGTAAGCACCATTTTGACTATTCAAACAGATGAAAATGCCAGTGTTTATCTGCTGACAAGAAAAGTTACATTTGCTATTCAGGTATTTGAAAGTTACTTAAATTTTTTGAATAAGGCATTTTGAGTTATTAGTTCTCCTTTATTGGGGTAGGTACAAGAGAAGTACCAGAAGAGGGGTAGAACAGGAAGAAGGCAGAATTGAGACCTTTCAAAGTTTTGCCTCAAGTGAGGGGGCATGGGGGCGTCATTTGAGCTACCTGCTTCAGGTGCCAAAGGTTATGACTACACTGGCAAATTAGTCTGGACTAAGGAGGATTAGTTTAGTTCATGACCACACTAAAGTAAAGAAAGTATAGTTCGAACTAGTTATTATCAGTGTTTAGTTTGGACTAAACACCTTAGTTCAAACGTTAGTTCAAACTAAGTCCAGCCAAGACCTGGACTAAAGCTTAGTTCAGACTTAAGAAGTTCGAATTAAGCTGGTTAGTTTGAACTAACCATGCATTCTTGCTCAAACTAAGCATTAGTTCAAACTAGAATGTTCCTTTAGTTTGAACTTAGAAGTACAAGGTTAGTTCAAACTAACCTCGGGATAGTTCAAACTAAGCTTGAACTTAGTTCAGACTAACAAGTCCGAACTAAGTTTGCCTGATGTCGCCATAACCAAAATGTTGTTGGACAGCCATGGCAGAGACCTTAGACTTTTACTACTTTTGTCTGTAGCATGGAGCAGGTCATTTATTGGATTGAACTATACAATGAATTGTCTGTATTTTGGAGTCTTTATATGAAGATCTGAGGACATCAGTAAAACAGAGGATATATCCTATTGCAGTAATGAGTTGGCGAGGTCCTGTGACCTGCAATGTGCAGAAGTTTTGATTAGGCTTATCATGGCCCTCCCTTCTGGACTTAATATCTGTGAGTAAGCATCAACTTTTGAAAAACAAATTAAGGCTATACATCTCAGTTAATTTTCTGAAGAGAATAATAACAGATGATTCTTTAAAAAAAATCAGAAACTGTCTTTAAATCTGAATAAAACCTTTTCTTATATTTTGTTTCTGTCTCCCCTCTTTTACTCCTTTGATATTCTCCATATATCATACATGTAGAAATGACTGTCAGGAAAACTCAAGGCTAACTTTGTCAGATTTTTCACGTTCAGTTCTAGCTTCCTAATTTATTTCTATTTCAGCACTGAATCCAGAGCTACCTAGCACTTTGAGTCTGTAAAACTGATGCTGGTTATACCACCTGTAATCCGAAATGATTCAGTAATCCTGGCATCTTCACTCAAACAAGCTTGTTGATCAAACCAAAAAGCTTAGACGTATAGCATGTGAACAAAAATGTGTTTCTGTTGAATTAGACAGAGATAATATATAATGGTTATGTACTATATCATTGGGAATTCAACATTGACTGTTCCCAAGTGTTCCACATTACCAAGTGGGTTTCAGGTCTGGGATTCCAGTAGCAACAACCACCGAGATGCACATAGCAGGAAATAAAGTGTTTTATTAACTAACAGATTACTTAACTAAATATCCAGATAAAAGTGATATATCCAGAGTTAAACATAAAGCAATATAGACAGGCTTACAACCCAATCAGCAGTCGGGGACCCCACTTCACGACTGTGGGCTTCAGCAGGGGAGTGATGTCCTCCGAGGCACCCCTCAAGGTCCTATGGCAAAGTCCATAGAAGTCAGGGAATGGGTTATAATTATAACCCATAAAGTCCTTTGTTTCATAGGGAAGGGGTGATCAGGCCTTTCCCTAGTCACGTAGACTGTCTGCTGGGATTTTGATTCCCACCACTGGAATTCCCCAATCTACACCCTAGACAACTACTTGTTTATTACCTACTTGTTTACTACATAACTCTACAAAGTATCCTTAAGTTGTTTGGGGGCCTCCATTGCCCACTATTGTTATACCATTACAAAGTCTTCCATTTGCCCTACACCAGGGAAAATAATTTTCATCTAGTTATTATATGCTGGTATCACCCTAACTTGAGAAACCATATGCCAATTTGTTGTCTGGGTAGATAAAGTATCTCTTCCTCACCAAACATTCAATTTCTTGTTCATGAAGAAATATGTGTATATACATACCTAAATATTATAAGATTAAAAAGTAGGAGAATTCTAGTGTTGGCTTGGGGGCACCGCTTCCTATAATCATTAACTACCTATGCTACCATTCTCCAATAAATGGTGCATAAAATATTTGTTGTTTGTTTGTTTTTTTTTAATAGACCACAACCAAAATTTAAGTTTTTGTTCTTGACTTTTCAATATAAGGCCAGGTCTTAAGGCTAAGGAAGTGTCTGCACAATGCTGTTGTAACACTTATTACACCAACTGAAAGGTTTTCTTCTGCCAATGGAGTAAATCCACCCCTTCAAGAGGCAGTAGCTTTGTTGACAGAAGAATTCTTTCATTGACCTCCCTGTATAGTTGGGGTGGGGTCAAATGCCCCTGATGGTGTTAATGTTTTTCACTGCCTTAAGCAATGTAGCTGTATTGACCTGTGTTTTAGGTGTAAATCAGGTTTAAGCTTGAAACAGTCCTCTATATTTTCACACCATCATTAATCCTTGGAGGGATACATCATTTTCAAAAGAATTTAAGTCACTTGTAGAGTTCAGTATGTGATTGTACCTGCACTCATATGTCAAAGGTCCTGATCTACCAAAGAATAGTATGCACGTTGACTACTGAAATCAGTAGAGCTCATTGCAAGGGCAGCACCAACCCCTGAGCAACAGCACTGAGCAGTAGACAGAAATAATTGCAAGAGCAAACCTTCACTCACATTAATTTATGCCCATAAGTATTAGTTTAAAAAATGGAGTTTGGAGGCTGAGAATCTGGCCCTAAAGGTGAGCAATATAATCTATATGTCTATGGTAACAATACAAGTCTAGCACTAATGCCCAGTATAACTCTTTCATATATTAGTTGTTTATTATTTTAATGTTACAAACAAAAACAATACAAAAGGCACAAATTCAGTCACAATCACGTATTATAGGGCCAATCCATTCCGTTACAGAATCCTCCAGGATTGTAGTTCCCTTATTGTTTTTAGATTTTAATGTCCCTGTTGCAGAGCAAATAATGCTGTACCAAATGCTGGCTCCTCTGCTATCCCCAGCACTCAGAGGAAGCATGCATCATTATAATCTTTCTTTCTTTCTTTCTTTCTTTCTTTCTTTCTTTCTTTCCCATACTGATTTTAGCATCTTCTGCTAATTCCAAGTTCTGCAGCATTCCTCCATAACACTGAGCTGTATACTCTATTATACACCAATTTTGTGACTCTTCACTGAACAACATTCTACAGAATGTTGTGGCCCCCTTACACCAATCTGTTGGTTTAAAGAGGTGTAAATGGTGTATCAGCTCCTTGTGTAAAAGGGCTCCCCCAAAGGACCCTGGGTCTCTCCTAATGCCTCTAAAATGTCCCCTAGCTTGTATTTCTTCATGTTAGAGGATGTGGTGAGATATGTAGTGAGAAGAAGAAAGTGTGGCCAGATGGTGTATGTACTCAGGCTATTTTCAGATGGCAAAATAGACTCTAGGGGGTCATTGCAAGCGCACAAGACAGACCACTCTTATGCCTTCTGTGAGTTAAATGTAAGGTCAGACCCAGAAAATGAAGAGGTATAATGTCTCTGTTTTTTACTCAATAAACCACATAATTTCTTCTGGTATTATGTTTTATTTGATTTGTTGTGCTGTGTTGAAAATAAGACATTATCATGAAGTTAAAAATTATTATCCTGCAGCCACACAGAATGGGGTCAATTAAAATTTCATGGGTGCAATATGATATTTCTTTATTGTATAGTGCTCACCATTCTTTCAATTAGTTTCTTCTGTGTAATGTCAATATCATAAGATATGTTGCAATGGTTTAAAATGGTGGTGTCAAACACACAGCTTACAAGACAGATCTGGTGCACAGAAGAGTTTCATCTAGCCTTCAGTCTTCTCATGAATCTTCAGGCTTGTCTGCACAATCCAACAGTCCACATAATGAGGGTGTGATTTGTAGAGTATGCTTATTCCTTCCCTTCCTCCTTTCCCATTTGAAACAGGACTACATCAGGGTACACTATAGAACATTTAGTGCAGTGTTTCCCAAATGTGAATAGGTATTCTGTGGTAAAAAAATTCAATTCTAGAAAATATTTTTCATTCTAACTCTTTTAAATCAACTTTTGAGCAATATGTGCAGACATTTTTCAGTATGAAACCTCCCTTCCTCCTCCCCTGACCAGCATTTATGTGTTCTGTCAATATATTCCAAGCCCAAAAGTGTTCCATGGCCAAATTAGTTTGGGAAATGCTGATTTATTGAATGCTGGCAGGATCGCCACAGGGGCAATAGAGTATGGCACTAGTGTGCTCTAAAAGTCACATTCTCATAGTCCAGATTCAGGTGCAGCGTACCCTCCAAACTTGACTTACAGGTGTTGACTCACCTAATATGTTCAAAAATGCAGCAGAAGCTGATATATTCCATGAGAGGGGAAATGGCACTAAAACATGCTTAAGAGCGCTAAGAGATGTTAAGTATCAAGCAGCAACTTTCACAGTCACTAAAATCTAAAATCAATTTAAGTTATGACCCACATAGTAATTAACCTTATCTATTTCTATTTTAATAACTTTTGCTGAATGTGGCCTGTGCTGAGTAGCAGGGTACCATATCTGACTAGTCAGAGGAAATGAATTTGACACTCCTGGTATAAAAAAATGATAATTGAATACCAAGGACTCTACTGCAGAGAAAGATTGAGCACGTGTGGTTGTGCATGTATTTAATAATTTTTTATAGTTAAGGTAAGGGTTGTAAAAATATCTGTCATGGGATGAAAATAGGCTGTTTGTTGCAGCTACACCGAGACCAGTTATTCAAAGGTATGTGACTAGGGAACTTTTCCATGACACCTGTGTATTCTTTTTTATCTTCAAAAGCAGCTATCAAATTTAATAGATTGTGATTACTTCCTTTAGTCTGGCCATGGAGGCAGACGCCAGACACTCTGGCACTCTTCTTTTTGAGGTAGTCGTTCCAGGGATGGAAACAACTGAGTGACAGGCTTAACACAAAAGGATTTCAATGTGCACTGGGGGCAATCTTATACTCACACACGAACTCTCCACAAACCAGGAAGAAAATTATTTTAAGAGCAGTTTGGGAGGGTGACTGGTGAAAGATTTCAGAACTGTTTCACTAGATGTTATGTCTGAAACTTCCTTGTTCCATTTGCTTTCTTTTTTCTACACTGTATATACTTTGTGAATGAAAAAGAGTAAAAAATGGGGGAAAGAGTCAAAAATGGTATTTTAGGATGATGTCTAGTCATTTGTCTTCAAGTAATTAATACATTTTAGAGGTTCGCAATTGCCTAGGTATCAGACCTGGGGAAATAATAGATTTTTCAGTTTATGGGTAACTCGAAAACACTGACAACAATTATTGGAGGCTGCATAAAAAATATTTAAAAAAAAGTCAAAGTAAAAAAACTTGTATGTCAAATGCAATATTTAGTTCCAATGCCAACCATTTTAATGGTTTTTAAAAGTTAACTAAAATTAAGGGAAATTACAAAGCAAAGTCATCTTGAATTAAAAAAAAAGCTTGTTTCAAAAATTAGCATTTTCTTGTTTGATTGGTTATATTTGTAACATTTCATAGAGCAGTCCTGCAGTTCTCTCTGTGGTCTTTGGCTAATGAACCTTCTCCCCCTTCTATTTTTGGGGGCCTGCCAAACCTCCTGCATTAAAATATTAACATAGAACACTGACCACCAGCCGATCCCTCCCCTTCTATCCTGGACTTTTGTCTCCTGCTGATAGCTAGAAACTGGAGCCCCATTGGTGTCTACTGTCTTTGAGGGTGACTCTAGTCACCTTTTTCCTTCCTCCACTGTGTAGCAGCAGCAATCCACACTGAATGTGGGAGTGGTCTCACTGACTTTCCTAGACTGTTTGTGTGAGCAAAATTAAGCATCTTCATTCACTTTCGCAGCATCAGAAATAATCTCCAGTCTGAGTATCCCTTAGCTCTCTTCCACTGGATGTCTTATTTTCCTTCCACAATAATGACTGCACTACTTAGTTCATCCAAAGACTTTAACTACATCACTCACTCATTTACGGTGTGCTGAAGCTTCTAGGAAATTGACCACCACCATTCACTTTAATTTCATCCATTGTTCTTCTTTTAGGGTTAAATAAAATATGCTTATTTTGTTTTTGTCAATATGACATTTTTCTCTGTTTCTAGATGCTTATGCCACTGAACACGGTAAGCAACCACAGCTTTGCCACAATAAAGATTTCAGAAATACCTCAGAATGTGACCCATGGAGTATATACATAGTATCATGTTTTTCAGGACACACTTGACTGCAAGTCTTCTTGTTACTCCCTGCCTCCAGCAAGAGAGACTATTTCTTGTGGTAGCTGGCTATCAGCTCCAACACTACCAGCTTTTTAGCAACTCAGGAACTCCTTCTTCTTTGGGCTGTGCCAGACCTAACTTCACCTTTCAGGTTAATTATAGCTGGACCCCATTTCCCAACTTCCTTTGAAGTATTTCCTTGTGATATCAAGCCCCTGACACTGGCTATTGACAGAAATGGTTCTTTGCTCCAAAGAAGTGGGCCTACTTTCACCGTCTAAGACTCAAAGAGTATTTCCATAACACCACCAATCAACACAGTGACACACAGATACCTTCCTCCAAACACTGCAAGAAGAAATATTCTTTGTGGATTCCTCCAGAGGGTTGGAACAAGAAACTAGACTTCTACATTGATTGTTTCTGCCACCATGCTGAGGCTGAAATCATGGACAAACAACATCCTTTGCATCATAACCTCAGCCCTGCAGAACACAATGCCATTCACAGCCTCAGAAACAACTCTGACATTATTATTAAGGGAGGCTGACAAAGGAGGAGCAGTTGTCATCATGAATAAATTGGATTATGATCAGGAGGCTTATAAACAACTCTCCAACACAACATTCTACAAACCACTTTCCTCTGACACCACTGAAGAATACCAAAAGGAATTACGACTCCTGCTCAAGAAACTCCCTAAGACAGCACAGGAACACATAAAGACAGAAACACCACCAGAATCCTGGCCAGGTATATTTGATCCACTACCTAAAATCCATAAAAAAAAAGGTACCCTGGACACCTCATCATCTCAGGCATTGGCACACTTACCACTGGCTTATCTGGCTATGTGGACTCCCTCCTCAGACCCTATGTTATCAACATCCCTAGCTATCATTGAGATTCCACAGACTTCCTGAGGAAAATCTAATCCATTAGTGAGCTTCCAGAAAACACCATTCTGGCCACTATGGATGTAGAAACTCTTTACATCAACATCCCACACAATGATGGACTACAGGCTATTAGAAGAACTATCCCAGGTGATGCCATAGCACAGCTCATGACTGAACTTTGTGACTTTGTGCTCACTCACAACAATTTCAGATTTCAGGATAATTTATACCTCCAAGTCAGTGGCACTGCTATGGGTACCCGCATGGACTCACAACATGCTAACATCTTTATGAGCAACTTAGAACAATGTTTCCTCAAGTCTCATCCCAAAACACCTCTCCTTTACCTGTACTGCACTGATGACATCTTCATCATCTGGACCCATGGCAGGGATGCTCTTGAAGATTTTCACAGAGATTTCAACAATTTCTACTCCACAATCAAACTGAGGCTGCAACACTCCACACAAGAGATCCACTCTCTCGACATTACAGTACAAATCAAGGATAGACACATAAACACCGCCCTATACCGAAAACCTACTGATCGATATTGTTACCTATATCCTTCGAGCTTCCATTCTAAACACACCACATGATCCATTGTCTATAGCCAAGCCCTAAGACATAACCATATTTGCTCTGATCCCGCAGACAGAGACAGACATCTTGAGGATCTCTATCAAGCATTCTTAAAACTATAGTACCTACCTGGAGAAGTAAGAAAACAAACTGACAGAGCTAGACAGGTTCCCTAAAGTCATCTACTGCAGGAGACGCCCAAGAAGGAAAACAACAGAACACCACCAGTCACCACATACAACCCTCAAGTCAAACCTCTACAACAGATCATTAAGGACGTACAGCCTGTTCTAAAAGATGATTCCTCAGTCTCTCAAGCCTTGGGAGACAGACCTCTCCTCACCTACAGACAATTCCTGAACCTTAAACAGATACTCACCAGCAACTACAGATCTAACAGAAAGATTAAAGTAGGCACGCACCCATGCAACAAACCATGCTGCCAATTCTGCCCACATATCAGCACAACAGATACCATCATAGGTCCTAATCAAGCCACCTACTCCATCAAAGTCTCATTTACCTGCTCATCCACTAATGTGATCTATGCCATCATGTGCCAGAAATGCCCCAACACCTTATACATTGGATAAACAGGACAATCCTTGTGCAAAAGAATAAATGAACACAAAACTGACATGAAAAATCACAAAACAAAACCAGTTGCTGAGCACTTCCATCTTTCCAATCACTCGATAAATGATTTATTAATGACTGTACTCAGAGACGTCAATGGGAGATGAAGACTTCAAAGAGAAACAGCTGAAATAGAATCAATATGCAAATTAAATTGTGTGAAAGCAAGATTAAATAGAGACTATGGGTTCTTTTCCCATTACAAAAGATCATTTGACTTCAGCCTTCCCAGGGTTTGAACCTAAACAACTGCACTTATTTGCTGTTACTGTATGACCTCATCCTATGTTTTACACTCCCTTGCATTTATTTTCATTCCATTCTGTAAGTTCGCCCATCTTCGAAGCATCTAACGAAGTGGGATTTTCTCCCATGAAAGCTCATGTGGAAAATAAATCTGTTAGTCTTTAATTGCCATATGACTCCTTGTTTTTTTTGTTTTGTTTTGTTTTTGCTGACCTAGACTAACATGGCTGCCCCTTTTGAAAATACCCCAGTTTGGCAGCTTTTCCATTAAGCCACCTATCCTATAAACCACACAGCACTTGGGAGCACTTAAAATAAATCTAGTTTTGTTTTATTGTAAGATAGAATAAAGTTTTAGATCCAAATGTTTATGAAAGCCTCTCCCCTCCTCAAGTAGTTTTTGGGTGACTGCAGTTCTATTCTTCCTTTTCACTTGCATGTTGTTTTGATCATTTGCAACTGTCCATTGGCTATGCAAGTATGTGACAAGGATAGACAACAGAAACCCACATTACCTTGCCAGCTGGAGGATAACAAGAAGGATGACAACTCCATCTTGCTTGAATGAGTCATCATCATGACGCATTACCTCCTTGTAACAAATATCTACTCTAAGTCCGTAAGGTCCTCCCTTCAACAAAATTACATTATTCCTTAAATATTTTCAACAAACTTCTCATACACTGATTATCAATCTTGACAAGCTATGAACTTACTGTATATACTTCACATGCTATTCTTTAAGGAATAATACACTTTCAGAAATGTGTTTGGTGTAATGGGTTTATCAGGCTTGAGGCTTTGTTTGCAAAGAACAGGGGAGTCTTTGCCAAAGAGCTTCTTTCACTCATGGATGTATAGCATGACATTAAAAGCCTATGCTAACAACCTGCATTCAAAGTATGATAAATATGGGTAGAAAGCTGATGGTGACCTTCCTCCCCGTACTTTTACATATTTGATTTCTCTTTCCTTTTTCTTTCCAGAAAAAAAAAATACTGAAGTGTACTTCTCCAGTTCATGGATATACATCACATTTAAAGCTTTTAAATATTCTTTTAGCATTGGGATTTGCAAATGAATGGGAATAATGGAAAACTCCTCTATTTTGTCAGCATCATTTAATTTTGAATCCATAAATGGATCAGAAAAGCACTGACACTGTCTGCAACATACATTTTGTCCAGCTGTGAACACACAATCGTACCGTCAATCAGAATTTTACCACATGCAATATTGAGATTAACTGTGAACAAGAGCCTTTTACAGTGATAATTTCTTTTGCAACGGCTCTGTCACCACACGTCTATTATTGTGGTATTCTGTCAAATAGCTGCACCATGTCACAAATTGGTTTTCCAAACTCTGACAAATTGTTATCTTTTGGACAACATCAGAAACTATGTGGCCTGAAGATACTGCTACTGTAGATGCAGTGGAATAGATGACAATAAGGTCTGTTCTGCTTTCTGTCAATTATGTGAGCAATGATGACATTGGGGATGAAGTCAAGTGAACTGTGTGTGGCACTACTGAAGTCTAACCAGTGTTTGATACCAAGCCTATCACATAAGATATACAAAACAAATATGCAAGAGTGGCTCTTTGGAGCTTTCCAAAGAGTATAGAGATCCAGACTAATTGCTGAATAAGCTCCAGATATAAACAGCAAAAGTTTATTAAATTAGGGGTGGGAAAACTTTATTAAAATTTTATTAAATTCAAGTGGGAAAAATGACATTAAAATAATGTTAAGGCTTTGCTGACATGGAAATAGAGAACCAAGTCTGTTATGACTGTCTTAAATTTTAGGGATATTAATAATCATAACATGAATTTAACATAGCCCATTGTTTTGAGACATCTCCCCTCCTACTTCTGACAAAGCATCATTAGTCAAAGTCTGACCTTGTCTGCTTTCCCCACAGAAGGAGGAACAACTGTGAAGTCCTGCCTGAAAGATCTTCTGCAGAACCACAGGGCTTTGCAGACAGACATTTTTTTCAGTTGGTCTGAAGTTAGGTCAAACCTATGTTTTACTTCTTGCTTAAATAAGATATCTTTGGGGAAGGGACAGCCTTTCACTGTGTTTTACATCATCTTTGCAGTCTTGATAGTTTCCTCTAGAAACCCCGTGAAGCTGCAATCCTGGTAAATCCAGGGATTGAACAATGGAACTGCATTGCTAAAAGTATGTGCTAAAGAGCTCTGGCACTGTACTAATCCTCATTGGTTGTGGCTTGGCTTGGAAAGGGGATTGTAACACACACAGCCACCAACAGGCTGCATGCTTCTTCTGCTCAAAGGAAGTTCATCCTGAGTGTTTGAGGCGCACAGTGATTCAAATCCCTGCTGATTCCCCCACTAATGTGAGGGCCATCATCTTGGCCAACATATAGGCTGTGTTCACACAGCCTCCTTATTTCGAAACAACAGAGGTTGTTTCGAAATAAGGTTTTGGCTGTTCACACGATGCATGGTTGTTTCGAAACAAGTTAAACCTAGTCTGTGGGTGAAACAACGTTGTTTCGCAATGGTTGTTTCGAAACAATGCCGTGCGAACGTGTTGTTTCGAAACGACGGTGAGTCATTTAGAAATAACTGTTGTCTGGAATCGCTATTTCAAGTCAGGCTTTTTTTCCTTATTTTGAATTAACATTTTGTTAATTCGAAATAAGTTGTTTCGAAATAAGCGTTATTTCGATATACGGTTGTTTCGAAACAACCGTATCGAAATAACCCACTGTGTGGGAACACAGCCATAGAGATTGAGCCTGGGATCCATATTATTCAGTTGTGCCTTGATACGAGGATAATGTCTGCACAAAGTATTCACTGGTGGCTAAAGACATCAAATCAGGCCTGCAGATTTTCCCACAGAGGTAAAAGGTGTAATTTGGGAGGAGACCTAGCTGTTGGCTAGTGGTATGTCCATTCTTTCCTCCTTTGTCACTTCTCTTTCTCGTGAGCATATCTGTTCTCAAAATGGGCTGTATTTTGGTGTATTGTATGGCAACCATTATTTTATTTTATTTTTTTTTTGTTCCATGCCAAGTCCTCCTAGTTTGTTGGACTGATACCATCCTTTTTAAGGTGCACTTTCCATATGTCGTTGAAGTGCTTTCACTTCTTTCTGCAAGCCCTTCTTCCCTGACTTAACAGAGAGAAGGATTACTTTGGGAGGTGAATGTCAGGCAGTACACAGTGGCTAGCCAAATGGAGTTAGTTTCATTACTTGCACTTCTACACGGGGCCATGACTAGGGTGGGGCATGGCCTGGGGCCAATTAGCCTGTGGGCCCCCCCTGCCCCACCAGGCCTGGGGGCAAGGTAGGCTGGCCCATAGACCAGGCCCTGGGCTCCTGCCCCTCCCCTGAACCAGCCACTCCTCCTCCCAGGGATGGGGCGGGCCTGCCTGGGGCAAAGCAGGCCAGTGCTGGAACTGGGCTCTGCTCTCCCCCCTGCCTCTGGGCTGGCCCTCCCCAGACTCAGGGTGGAACAGCTGGCCAAAGGGTGGGGCAGTGTGGGAGAGAAGAGCCCAGCCTCTGGGCTGACCCACCCTGCCCCTGAGACAGCTGTTCTGCCCTGGGGGTGGGGAGGGCCAGCCAAGAGCAAAGGCTGGGTTCCACACTCCCACCTCTCTCCCACTGCCTTTGGCTTTGTGCCAAAGGCCACGGGACTCACAGCAGGGCAGAGTAGAGCCCACAGAAACATGGGGTCAGAGGCAATCTTCTATGCTGGTGATGTTGACTACAGAGAAAGTGCTGATATTATTGCATTGGTCTTCCCCACTGATCCAGAAGATCCTCCTATGCAGCACTATTGGAACAGCCCCGGTGGCTTGGGATATCATCTACAAGTCACTTAGGTGTCACGCCCATAGAGGAGGGAGAGGATAACAACTGCCTTGTAGACAAAGATCTTGGTGCCTGTTTGCCAATCTCTGTCATTGAAGACTCATTTAAGTAGACTTCCAAAGGAAGTGCTAGCATAGCAGATGCTATATTTGATTTCTGTGTCAAAGCTGGCTGTTTGGAAGAGCAAACATGACAGAATGGCTCACTGTGGTGCTGAGCTGACAGTGTTAATTAATTGGCTCCCAAATAAAGTGCATGAAGGTGAACAGGACTTGAATGTGTACCTACCAAAAAGTCATGTATGAATTTTAGGCATCTGCATGCCAATTGCAGTGGCATTTTTGTGCATACATTGTAACACAGATTTCACAAATAAGGCTCTGATTTCTAAAGAGTGGCCTTCTGCCCAAAATGTATTTGTGAACATGTGCACTGCACAGTGCTTTTTTGAAACACTTAACAGGTACAAACGCAAGTGTCAAGTGTGTGCAAGTGATTGAGCAAGCACAAAGGAGGTTAAAACAGGCCAACCTTGATAAATGAGTCTCTGTAAGTGCTAAAACTATGGCTATGTTCACACAGCCCTCTTATTTCGAAACAACAGAGGTTGTTTCAAAATAAGATTTAGGCCGTTCACACGACACACAGTTGTTTCGAAACAATGGGTCCCGTTGTTTCAAAACAAGTTAAACCCCATGTGGCGACGAAACAACGTTGTTTCGAAACGATTGTTTCGAAACAATGCCGTGCAAACATGTTGTTTTGAAACAACGGTGACTTGTTTCGAAATAACTGTTGCCTGAACCTGCTATTTCGCTTTGAGCTTTTTTTCTTAATTCGAATTAACAAACTGTTAATTCGAATTAAGTTATTTTGAAATAAGGTGTTATTTCGATACAAGTTGTTTCGAAACAAACGTATCGAACTAACCCCCTGTGTGTGAACACAGCCTATGAGAAAGACCTTAACATCTGAAAATTCAAATGAGAATGAAACATAAGATTTTTGAAATTGTCCACAATGGAAAATTCAAAAAACTGTTACCAGCTGAATCAAAATGTTTCATTTTTATTGTTACGTCTTAACAATTTATAGCTGTTAGAAGAACAAAGCCAGTTGTCTCAGAGGTGGATTGGGTTGAACATTACCCTTTATTACCTGCTTGTTCCTCCTTGACACCACGAGTGAGTGAAGAGGGGGCTGCCTTACAAGTTTGTTTGGTTTTTTTTTTAACCTAAAACCATATGGAAATACATACATGACTGACAACTTTTCATGGACTCTTACATGGTTACCTTAACACCTATACAATGAATATTGATTATTATATGGTTTACAAGTTTTGCATATATTGTGCAGATGCTTTACCTTCAAATTCATTATTTTCTACAGCAGAAATTATTCAGAGTTCTTAATAAGCAGGGAAGAGGGGTAAGAAAAGTGATAAGCAATGTTCCCAACCACAACCTTGTATAGAAGAGGAAGATAGAAAGAAAAAGGAAGGGCACAACTTTTAACTAGAATCTCATTTACAGGACAAGCAAGGCTTGCCAATAGGAACCCCATTATCATAATAGATATAATTCAGGCCAGGTGCTCACTTTAACTCATTCCTACAATAGTATGTTCAAAATACAAAACAAATTGGGGAAAAAAAAATCATTTCACAATGAAAAAATTGAACATTTTGCTTCAGATTTCCAAGAATGAGATATGTGCTTTGAGATTGGCAGAACTTTTTAGCAGTTTTTCCCCCTTTTTTCCTCTCCTAAATGAAATTTTTGCAATAGCTAAGTGATTTCAACAAAACTATGTTTTCTGGGGGAATATGGTTCTGATGAAGTTTCTGAACAACTTTCACGCACTTTTGGTTCAGTATGAGAACAGACTGAGGCTGTGTACACCCTAGCTGATTGAAAGATGGTCCAATGGCAAGAGTGGCAGCTTCAGTGATAGGAGAGCAGCCTTCAATTCTTGATCTCTCAGAAAACTTGCAGGAGGAAATCATTTAGTCTCTCTAGACACCAGTTTCTAATCTGTAAAATGGGAATGATAGCTTCACTCTACCACCTGGGTGCTATGAGGATAAATTCTCTAGTGCAGTGTTTCCCAACCAGTGTTCCATGGCACATAGGTGTGCCGTTAGGTCTGAGCAAGTGTGCCACAAAATTTTTTGAAAAACTACTCAAAGAGCTTTGGATTGGCTAATTGGCTCATGAATATTCATGAGTTCATTTGGAAACTATATGGTGGTGTGCCTCTTAAAGGTAGCAAGGTGTGCCATGGCAGAAAAAATGTTGAGAACCACTGCTCTAGTGTGTGATGTGCCTAGATATTACAGGCCCAGGGGCTTGTAAAATACTTAAGATAGCTAGAAACAGTTATATTCTTTTTGGTTAAAAAGAACACATACAAAAACAAAAAAATTAGTTTTGAATGAAAACTCTTTTTTTTTTTAATTTTTTGCCAAAACACAAACCTCACGAGAAGTTGCTTGGATCAAATGAAACATTTCAAACATCATTTTTGGAATGATATATTAAAGGCAAATATTCATTCAAGCCACAATTTCCAAAAATTTAATTTAAAAAGTGACTTTGACTTTTCCCTCCCTCTCCCCAAAATCAGGCTTTTTGTCCAAAACTGTTCATTAAATTCAAACCAAATTCAAATATTTTTGCTGCCCCCCCCCATTTATTTTTGGTGAAATTATTATTTACCAAAAAATTTTCACCCCGCTCTAGTCATAATCTTCTCTGAGCTTCAGAGAGTACTCACACTGTAACCCACCCCCCATGCACTAGCAATTATAATAAAGCTTCTGCAGGTCAAATTATGCAATACCATTTCCTTCAGATTTGTCTAGGATGATAACTGCACAGTGTTATCTTCCACATTAGGTGTAACTGACAGCTAAGATTAATGAGGATCACTCATTAATGTAAGGCAATATGACTGTCTACATATAAGGAACAAGGTCTGTTGCATTAGAAGGTGACAAGGTGGGTGAGATGATATATTTTATTGAACCAACTTCTGTTGGTAAAAGAGACAAGTTTTCAGTTATCCATTTACTCTCTTTTATCCTATGCCTGCAGATATATTAATTGTTCAATTAACTTTGAATTGTTTCTTGCAACATGCATTAACTCCTTATGCTTTATCATCTGCCCCATCTTCTGTTTAGGTATGATACTGAGTACCTTCTCCAAATCTCTCTGGACCTTGACAGCTTATATCTTTCACTAACAGAAGCTGGTCCAATAAAAGATAATACCTCACCCACCTTGTTTCTCTCAGGGTATGTCCACACGTCTCTTTTATTTCGAAATAACACTGGTTATTTCAAAATAAAAGACGTTAGGTCCACACAAAGTATTCTTATTTTGAAATGATGGGCTCTGTCATTTCGAAATAAGAGCCATCATTTCGAAATAGCTTAAACCTACTTTAAATTGAAATGGCTGTTCTTTCAAAATGGTTATTTTGAAATAACGCCGTTCAGACGTGTTATTTTGAAATAACCATTATTTTGAAATAACACTTTTGCCCTTCTCCTTCCCAGGGTGCCTTCCTTTTAGCCTATATTGGGTGGGGGCATGGCCCAGGGAGGGGGACATGTTGCCACACCTCCCATGGTGCCCCTCTTCTAAAGCAAAATAGCAAGTCCTGTGTTTGGCCTTGCTATTTCACTTTGAGCTTTTCCCTTAATTTGAATTAACTTATTTCAAAATAAGGACTTTATTTCAAGATAACTCATTTTGAAATAACATATTTCGAAATAACGATGTATGTGTGGACATAGCCTCATTTCCTTAAACCTATAACACTCTATAAGAAGGTAGTGTTTGTATACAGCAACTTTTCTTAACAGAACTATATTTAAGAATGGAAATCTAAATTTAAAGAAAAATACCATCTTGTGCTTCATTTTTAGATTATGGCATGTTCTCTGTAGACTTTTACTGAAATCCTTGTGGCATCATCACCTCACTTTAGAACCTCACCATAATGGAGTCATCACACTGTCCCTATGGATTTGCATTGAAAGTATTTTGCTATCACAGCCTCATATTGTAATGGCTTCATAATGGAGTCCCCTTAGAGTTATATTGAAATCATTTTGCCATCATTATCTCACATCGTAAATGGCATCGTAATGGGGCCTCCATTAAAGACTTGCATTAAAGTCTTATTGAAATTGTTAGTACCATGTTAACTTCCCACCCAAGTGATTGGGGACATAGCTTGGAAAATTACTGTGAATGTTCCCTTTGGAAAGTGGCCCTTTGTATAGCTAATATAACATATTTTGTTTATTTGTTATACTGTTTCCACCATAATTGTAATGTTTACTGTTCTCCAGTGTGCTTTAAACAGTTTGGTTTTTTAGCCACTGTATTTTTTTGTTGTTGTTTGAACGTTTGATTTTTTTTTTTTTAACTGAATGCATGCATAGCATTTCTGGGACTTCCTAAATATAAAATTCCACCATTTAAGACTACAATACAGTACTATAGATTTTAAAACTACAAAGTTTCTATATTTCAATTCAAATGTCAGAAATCAAATCTGTGTAAAAGAGAAATGACACATATTTCTACTATATAAATGAGAAGTGAGCTAGTTTGAAAAAAAAATTGTGGAAAAAAATAAAATTGCAGGTGGGATGATTATTTGTTATAATATAAAAACTCTCAGGCCCATTTTATTTAAAAATAGGGATAGGCCACCACAAAAACCCCATTCAAGCAACCCAAAGTTAAAGGATGCTTGAAATTTATATTTTGATGGGAATTTTGAAGCTCTGTTCCAGAACTAAGTTTAAGCAATTAAAGTAGTAAAGCCTTCTGACAGAAGAAATGTAACAGAATTTTACCTAGCAATCTTGGGACACTAATCTACAGATCTTGAAACCATACACACGTACTAAAAGTTGAATTTAGAGGCATAAAAATAATGGTAGTGGAACAAAGAACTAGGGACAAAACATGCATTTCCCCTACAAAATTTGATACTCATTTTCTACTACTTCAGTAGTGTTAATCACGGTGTAAGAGCTAGTGAAGACTCCAGTACATTTACAGAATTGTGTTATGAGGCTCCATTTTATAAAGGGTTGGGCTAAATGTTGTATAGCTCAGGTGTGGTCATCACCTATTCAGAATAAATTTAAAGAAGCCATTTTAACCAGATGGGTGAATGTATAACAGTAGGAACCAAAATGGAGGCCCTTGGAAATGTTGACTAAGTGCTGAATCATGTTCCACAAGAGATTCAAATGCGGCGCTAGTGTTTTGGGGTGCTGGAACTTGGGTATGCTCCAGAGAAATGCAAGACTAAGTAAAGTAAGACAGATTGGAAGAGACTGAGGACTTGTCTAGATGGTCATTTAATGTGTGGCAAGCCAAGGTCTGAACACAGAGCATACTAGTCTGCCACACATTAACTGTCCATGTGAATTCTTCTGCTTCACATTAAAAGCTCCATAGTGGAAAAAAAATACATCAAATGCACCACAATGCACTGTAGCAGGGTCCATGGGACCTGTTAGAGTGCTGTAGTGATGTACATACTGGCTTGCCATGCACTCCCTGATGTACTAAATAAGCCTTGAGAGACAGCTTGGACAAGCATGGTGTTTAATCCTGGAAGAAGCTGACACGGATTCTGGTGGAAACACCTAAAGAGACTTGTGATTGTAAGAGAACTCTCTTCTTTTAATAAGTTCCAAAGGGGTAACTGCTTTTATGTAGTTCAGCAAAACAAACAAGAGGTCTTGTAGTGCTTCAAAGATTGGCAAATTTATTTATCAAATGAGCTTTCATGGGAGAAAGCCCACTTCATTAGCTGTGCAAAGTTGAAGAATTTACAGAATAGGGAGAAAAATAAATGCAGAGACATGTAAACCATAGGATCAGGTCAGATTATTTCAGCAAATCACAGCAGTTGTTTAGATTCAGACAGGGTGGAACAACATATTAGAAGGAGGGAAGGTAGAGAGAGGGAAAAATCACTTTTTGTAATGAGAAAGCCAACTGATAGCTCTATTCAAGCCCAAGATAATGGCATCAAATTTGCATATGAATTCTACCACTGTAGTTTCTCTTTGAAACTTTGATCTTCAATTAACCTGCTTATGTACAGCAATTAATATATCTTTCACAGAGTCAGCAGAGAGATTGAAAAAGTCCATTATTGTTTTTTTAATATTACTTCTGATGTCAGATTTCTGACCATTTATTCTTTTGTGCAGGGATTTCCAGTTTGTCCTATGTATAAGGCAGAGAAGCATTTTTGGCACATGATGGCAACATCACATTGGTGGATGAGTAGGTGAATGATCCCTTGATAGAGTAGCTGGTTTGATGAGGTCCTATAATGGTGTCCTTTGTGCAGATATGTGGCCAAAGTTTGTTGCAGGGATATGAACCTGCCTTAATGTTTCTGTTGTTTGGTCTGTAGTTGCTGGTGAATATCTGTTTAAGGTTCAGGGACTGTCTGTAAGTGAAGAGAGGTTTGCCTCCCAAGGTTTGAGAGAGTGAGGGATCCTCTTGTAGGATAAACTGTAGTTCCTTGAGGATGTACTGTAGAGGTTTGACTTGGGGGCTGTAAGTGATTACCAGTGGCATTCTGTTGTTTTTCTTCTTGGGTTTGTCCTGTAGTAGTTGACTTCTGTGTACTTGTCTGACTCTGTTAATCTTTTTCCTCACTTCTCCAGGTGCATGCTGTAGTTTTAAAAATGCTTGATGGAGATCCTGGATTGGAGCAAATGTGATTATATTTTGGGACTTGGCTGCAGACAATGGATCACATGGTGTGTCCTGGATGAAAGCTCAAGGGATGTAAGCAACTCTACTGGTCAATAGGTTTTCATTTTGGTTGTTTCTAAATTGGAGAAGCAAAAGTTTGTGTATTCCTTGTAAATAAAAAAAAGATTGCATCAAACAAAATATTAGACTCCATTCTCATTTTCTACCCCTAGCTGATACACACACAGGTCTTCAAACTTTCATTAGCTGCTCAGGTCAGAAGGAGGCAACAAGAACTTTGGCACCAGTCCTTGCCTCTGCAGCACTTCTGGAAAATGGGATTGAAATTTTTCTGCACGGGTGAATTCCCAGCCATAAAACCCTATTCCTCTATTTGTCAAATGTACATTGTATAATAGTAAAGGATGTCCCACAGGACACAGTATCAGACATGGTTGGGATTAGTTGATGCAAATTACTCAAGGGATAAATACTGCATTTACATTCTTTTGGGTCTTAGTAATAGAAAAGAAAATGTTAGAGGGTGAGAGTGACTCCGGCTTCAAATGCTTGAAATAACATTACAGCTGCACAGTGTAACAGGAGGGAGTCTCAAAACAACAACAACAACAACAACAACAACAACAACTAATAATAATAATAATAATAATAATAATAATAATAATAATAATAATAATAAATTTTGCTACAGAAAAGGACAGCTTGCCAGATATTAAGGTTTAAGTACCAGAATACTCTACTTTTGTTAACACTTTATTGTAGGTGGAAATTAATTAGTGCTAAATTGCAGCAGAACTCCTAGAGGATTACATATTACAATCCACTGAATACCAAGAGAATTCATAGTGATTAATGGTATTAAACTAAATACCAAAGAAAGGCAGAAACATTTTTACTGCCTGTTATGAAGGTTTGCTCAGGTTCTTTCAAATTATCAGGGTCTGTACTTTAAATCCTTTTATTTAAGAAAAGGGCTGTTTCTTTAGTGGTCTGAGATTGGTGACAGATTTTTATGTATTCTTTTTAAATAACATCCCCAAAAGCATCAGATCTCAGACCAAGACAGTCTTCTCATTCTTTCAGCTAGTGCAAAAAGTGATTTTTGCATAAAACCCACAAGCATTACTAACATCTTTAGTTCTATCTTAGTAAGTGAACAGGTCATGGCTTCAGTGACTGATTTTCAATGTGACAGGGTGACAGAATATCTACAGTTTTGTCACACAGCCAGGTCTTGCGATATGGCAAGATGGCTAACCAAAAAGCTGGCAGTTCTGGAAAAGGTGCTGAATTTTGCTCTGCAATTATCTTGATTTTTATTTTTGTTTGTTCTGCTACTCTTTTCACACCAAAAAATGGAGCCATCAGTTATGACATCATTGTTAAGAATATTTTGCTATTTACATTTAGAGCAGGATTAAATCTTATTCCCTTTAATAATTAAACTGAGTCTTCAGATAGGTCACATTTTTTTTCAATACACAATTTCATTTTCTCTGCATTCTTTAAAGAAAAATATTTACTCACTTTTGCAATCACAATACTAGTTTTAAATTTTTTTTCCCAATAGTCCCAATTTTTATTTTGCCTCTTCTACCCAAATTTCCTGAGACTTCATATAGACATCTTCAGAACATCTGAGGGATAGAACACTTTTCAAATTTTACAACAACCCACATGTCAGGTAATTGTTAGCAATATAAAAGGCTGTATTTAATATACCTAGTGTCTCCCTTGGGAGACAACAGAACTGGCCCCATTCTCCCTTCACTTAACGACCCTGGAAGACTAAACACACTCCTTCTGTGTGCCTGTAACAGGTAGAACTTCTGCACTCGGCAGCTCTCTGAGACTGTTTACACACACAAGAAAAAAAAAAACACCACACCTCTAACTGGAGTAAAGAACACTGTCAAACATCAGATTCTAAGGCCAGAATATAACAGAGGCCATAACTTCCCCAAGATAACTCAGGAAAACACACAGTCACAGCATGTATGTGTAATAAAAAACAAGGCACCACCTTACCCTTATCCCAGCCCCCAATCACTTTGCAATAATTTATCTAGCTCTCTTCCCAACCAGTAATGTGAATATCCCACAGATATCACGTTCCAAAGGGGCAGCCATGTTTGTCTAGTTCAGTAAAACAAACAAGAAGTCACACAGGACTCCATGTTTGTTCCACAGGTAACAGTCCCTTGGCTTCATTTATCCACCAAGCCCCACTCACAGTTTAGATCACTTAGTAGCAGGAAGCCAAGTTTGTCTTCACAGAGCCATCCCCAGTCTTAAGGGAGCTGCTTGCTTGGATCAACTGGAACCATTGTCACCTAACTCAACATAGTAATTCAGAGTTGTAGACCTGCATAGGAATTCCTCACAATATGCTACTCAGCTCTGCTGCTTCCTACTACATCATTTCTCACATCTTAAAGACTAACACATTTCTTTGGGCATAAGGTTTTGTAGGCACCAGACCACTTCATCAGATGCTTGTGTTCTTCACAGCAAAGTCTGCTTATGTCTACACTTATGATTTAATTTGAATTAATGAGGATTAATTCAAATTAAATTCATGCATGGCTACGCTGGCTTTCATTAATTCAAACTAAGGAATTCCTTAGTTTGAATTAAATGAAAGCTTACTTTGAAGTTATAAAACCTGGCTTAACTTCAGAGTAAGGGTTAATTTGAATTTATTAGCTTGAATTAACCCAATGTAGCCATGTTAATTCAAACTAACCATTAATTAAAATTAATGCTTTTTGACGTTCTTCCTTTCAGCGTGCCTTCCTCTTTCTATATATTGGGTGGGGGCATGGCCTTTCTTGGGGGCCATCCTGCCGCACATCCCATAGTGCACTTCTCCTAATTTGAACTAGCAAGTCCTGTCCATGGACATGCTAGTTTGAATTGGTTTTCCTAGTGTGGCCATGTTACTTTGAATTAACCTAATTTGAACTAATCATTATTAGTTCACATTAAGTTAATTCAAACTAACCTTCTAAGTGTAGATATAGCCCATGAGAAGAAAACCAAGAGCATTTAGGACCCTTACACAGCATTCCAGTTGATTGCACATGAACTTATTTGGCTGTAAGAACGCCTTCCCTCTCACTGACATACTTGTGAGCTCTCTACCCCACCTCCCAAAAGCCAAATGCACGCATGCATAGTTATAGTGACTCGCCAGTTATCTCTAAAGGGAGTGTGAGTAGATAGCAAATGAAGTCTATGTATGTATAGTTCATGACTATACATGAAATCAAAGTGTAATAAAAACAAACAATGAAATATGTGTAGAATAGGACTAGGAGGATGAAATAAGTTTGCTGAGATCAACAATAGGGTTGGGATGCTAAGGTAAGCAATAAGGCTTTGCACAGCTATGCATAAAAGCAAGGGAGTCTTTGCAGAACTTTACTAACTCACTCCAGTTCTCAGCAACATCTTTCATGATTCACCACACCTCAGCATTCAGGAGAAAAAAGGAAGTTGTCTGGCTCTCCAGATGAAGGGAGTTGTGCTTTATAGCTGAGGTAGGAGTGGTGAAGAAGGGAGATCAAACTGCTGCAAAAGGGACAAGGGCCCAGCATGTCAACACTGACTCAGCCCCTGGGAAGTTGATAGACAGGTGAAATTAAAAGAGGTAGCCCTTTTTACATAGAGCAGGATGAGGCAGCCTCCCTACTCTTTAGTTGGTGAAATGCCATGTTTGGTCAAGACCTGCTGTAAGCATTCAGTGGGTCCCAACCTCTTTTGCAGCCCCCAAGCTGTTTTCTACTGCCCCCTTTGAAAAATTTTAACATTGAGCATATTTCTCAATGGTCCTCTACCTCTCCCTTAGTTTTTACCACCCTCTTGAACTTCAAAATTTGCCCCCAAGGGGGTGGTACTGCCGCCCTTGGGAAACACTGCGTGACTAGCTGTATTTTTTTTAGAGGGGGCTGGGAAGAAAGTTTGCCCTTGCTACCAGCTTGGCCTAGAAGCAGTTGGAATTTTTTCTTTTGTTTTGTTTTGCCTTCCTCACAGCCTCCTGACACAGGGTGGGTTTAGTTTATATGTGGCATGAAGGAAGGTAGGCGCTTGTTCACAACTCATTATATAAGCAAAGACTGGATGCCCACTATAGGTACTTCATAAAACCAAATAAATGTCTTGCAAAGAGGTCTTTGTTAAAGGGATGGAATGAGGGGGAGGGAGATTGTGATGCCTACTAATGTACATCAGGGAGACAACACCTCTTTCTTACATGCTACGTTAGCCCTCCTATGAGGGTTGGATGGTGTGAGCCCAGAAATAGATTGGCTGAGTGGAGTTGAATGGAAAAAAGGGAGACAGGCATAAGCCCTCTAGTAATTATTGAATGTAAATGGGCTTACCTGTACCATACACTTTTATCTGCTCAGTAGTGCTACACATCTAAAAATAAAGTTGCAGCCTGATTAAAACCATATCCAATATCTCCTTGCCCATCTTTCGGTATAACTGGAAAACTTTCGTTTATGATCCCTCTACGGAAGGAGTCCCATAATGGATGCAGAGAAAGAAAAGCTTGCAGTTAAAGGCATCTCAAGTGTAGAGATGTGGACTGTGCTCTGGAGTTTGCTTCTTCCTGTGCTTCATCAGCAGGGATTTCTAACCTACTGAATTTAAGGAAGTCTTTCAGACTGGAATGCCTTCTGCAAAGCTTTAAGGTTCCAGGAAATTCTGATGATACATAATTAGGTGAATGCGTTGGGGGAGGAGGGCGTATACATGACTCCCCAATATCCAGTCACCACACAGGCATGTACGTGATGGTATATTACAGGAGTAGAGGTGGAAGCTTTGGTTCTCTTGTTAGTTCAGAGAATAACTGATTTTTCAGTTAAGTGGCTAAAATGAAAATAAAAAGTTCATTATGGATAATTTTGTTCGTGAAGACATTTTAACTTTGTATTTTAGAAAAAATATAATTGAAGTAAAATATGAAATAGTTATTTCCAATTAAAATGTCAAAACTTTTATTTTCCACATTCAACAAGAATTCCTGAAATGTTGTGGACAACTAAAATCCGGATTTTTCAGCAAAGAAAAGATTTTGGAGAACTGTCACCCAGTACTAGTAAAACCTCGTATTTCAATCTCTAGTTCTGATTTTCTCTCTGTAGGATATAGCACTTTTTTCTGTTTTCATTATAAGGATTAAGGTGCATTCCTGGCATCACTAAGAAAGACTCACATTTATGCTGCAGTGCTAGTTTGTGGGACGGGGTTGTTTGTTTTGTTTTGGTACATTTACTGTGCAAGTGAAGGTATACTCTTTTGTCGCATGGAAGGAAGATTTTTTATATATCCTTCATGTGCAGTGCTTCAACTAATTGTTATCAATTTTTCCTTTTACTGCAGACAGTTTTCTTGTAATTCCACAGAATTCTGTCAACCTGCCTGTGAATAAAGACTTTATACACTACAGAACACATGCGTGCTTGTGAAGAAATGACTTAAGCAAACCATACAGGATATGAAAGCTCCTTATCCTATACCCAGGTTTTCAGAGGAAGAGAAAATCCTTTTCACTGTATAAATAGGAAGTTTTGAGATTTCTCCAGGTGAAATAATTTCACTTTCTTCAGAGAACAAGAAGATGGAAGAAATGGTTCCATTTCTTTCTTTTTTTTACTTCCACTGATGAGCTGCTTTTCAGTTCCTCAGAAGTTTTACCATCCACTGTTTAGAAAGAAACAAGGCAGCTAAGAAATGGCTGGGTAGACCTAGTTTAAAAACCAAAACAAATCAAAAAGAAGAAGAAAAACCAGTGGCAACAAAATTCTGGATTTGCAGGGATTTGTAATAAACTTTTTCAAAATGTCAAAAATATTGAACTATTGAAAAAAATTTGTAATTACTGAAAGTTTTGAAACATTGCTGTGACCAGTCAAAAGTCTCCACAATTTTCATTTGAAATTATCACTGTGGAGAGACGGTAAGTGTGAATCAAAAATCCAATTTTTGACATAAAATTGCATCACACACTTGAAACTCAGAACATTCCAAGCAGCTCTGAGGTCAAAAGATTATTTTCTGATCAAAATTGTGAAGATCATACTGTCTCTTTAAAAAATGAGGATTTTTCAAGACTCATAGGAAGAGTTAGCTCTATTTTCTGTTCCCATGTTCATCTCTTATTAATGTTTTCTACAGGAGGGTTTCATTTTGAAGGGACTGTGTAAGAACCCTTCCAGCTGTGTAGTTCCTGGGCATAAGGAAGTAAAATTGCTGAGTTCATAGCTGCGATGCTGTTTTGCTATTTAGCCCATCAGATAATTAAATGATAAAGACAATTATTAAACTCACTTGTTACTTTTCTAAACTAATAAACATTTAGACTCTTCTCATCCCCATAGGTAGACATACTCATGATTAATTATCATCTTCTTATTAATACAATGTTATGATTTATTTACTCAATTATATTTTCTAATATTCATTGAAGCATCACAGCTAGCCTTGGACTTAAGTCAGGGATCAGTTAGTCTTGATGTAGACAATTCTCCCAGCCATTACTCTTTTTAATATGTCATATAGTGTGTTTATTTTAGGATTGAGAGAGCTCATTTGCCAAAAATGGTTTATCCTTGTTCATTTTACTCTGATTTCACTTGAGACGTTGTTTGCATTCTTCAGTGAGCACTGGTATCCTTAAAGAATCAGACAAGGTCACACTGGAGAATTCCTCCATTTTTAATGAAATGTGATATACTTTTATCCTATTTTCAGCCTTTATCAACATTTGAATACACTATTCTCCCTTGCTATCAGAGTTGAAAAGTGCACTGTAGCAAAAGATCCCTGGCCCTTCCATTCTTGTTGCTTTACAGCCCTAGGCTGATCACAAATGCCATTATCTCATCAACCATGAATATTTTCAATATTTTAGCTGGTAGGACCAGCAGTGAATTTTCCCAGCCTGTAGAAGAAAATGGTTTTAATTCAGCTAAACATAGTGACAGCTGCTATTACTGCCTCCAGATACAATTGCTGTAGCCCAGAGAAAATCTTTTTGCATGTTAAATATGCAACATAAGTGCCAAGTTATCTTCAGCCTTTAACAAGGTTCTGTTTTTTTCCCTGTTTATTTTAATGCAATATAACTCCCTATACAAAGCAATTTATGCAAGGCAGTGCTATGAATGGTATCTAGCCAAAATCATGAACTTCCATCACGCAAATATGAATACCTAATGAAGAGCAAATGGTCAGTATTTCCATAATGATGTAGCCAGATGAAATGTTTAAAAGGATGCCTTTGGGAGTCTGCCTCATTTGTCTCACATTAATGTCTATTATAGGAAAACAAGGTGAACATTCTAAAGTAGGTCTTGTATGAAGATGTATTTCTTTATGACAGTTGTACCATGAGGATTTTTACTGTTTTCAGCAATACAAAATAAACCTAAAAACAAATTAAACAATGATCCTGGTGGCACTTTTTAATTTCCAAAGGGATAGCCGTGTTAGTCTAGTTCAGCAAAAAACCCAATGAGTCATATGGCACTTAAAGACTAACAGATTTATTTTTTGCATGAGCTTTCATGGGAGAAAACCCCACTTCATCAGATGCTTCGAAGTTCACCCATCTTCGAAGCATCTGATGAAGTGGCATTTTTTAAGACTATGAAATTTATTTATCGCATGAGCTTTCATGGGAGAAAATTGCACTTGAAGCTAGGGAACTTACAGAGTGGGAGCAAAATAAGTGTAAGCTCCTTATCTTCAAGCATCTGACAAAGTGGGATTTTCTCCCATGAAACCTCATGTGATAAATAAATTTCATAGTCTTAAAAAGTGCCACCAGACTCCTATTTGTTTTGCTGAAGTACACTAACATGGCTACCCCTTTGGAATTTAAAACCAAAGTATTTTCTTCTGCATAAAACCCATGAGTAGAGCTCTATTGCCATCTCAAAATTAGTGCAATGTCAATAGCATTATATACAGGGAATGGCTAAATGGATTCTTGAAATTGACCATGAATTATGAAACATTTTAAAATTGTGTTATTTGGCAACTAAAATACAAAAATATTATGCCTTCTTATACTATAGATTATGACATAAAGTGAGTTATTTTGAATATTGTATTCAACAAAGCTTCCCAAAACAAACCTTCTAAGAGCCAGTTCTAAATTAATATGTTAAAATTGAATGATTTGTGCCAGTGAGATAACATAATGATTTAGTGAACAGAACAAATGACCATGACCATAGCCAATAAAAAATCTTTTTCAGATCTACCACCCTTCATTAATTGTAATGAACTGAATAATTCGGAGCCATGATGTGGACCATTAAGTGATTTTATGGCACTTCTCCGGGTCAACACAGCACTAAACAGTTTATAACATACCATAGTTAAAAGCATGAGCCTTAAATAATATGTACCAAAACAATTTTGAGTGATGTTCTGTGTTTCTTCCAGAGCTCTGTGTTGCACTCGTTTCTACCCTTCCCGTCCCTATATATACACAGGTGGGCTCTCATCCTGAACATGATAGCAAATGAGTAGATTAGAGAGTTCACATGGAACCACTGATGTCAGTGGAGCTCCATGTAGGTATAGTATGCCATATCTAGACGCTGTCTCTTAAGGCAGACTTGAAAACTATTGAAAAGTAATAAAGTATGAATAGTAACAAAGTCGTCTGTTCTGTAGTGTGGTCCCAGAACCTTCATATGCTGAAGTTAACAGTAGAACTCAGATTAACTTCCTTGAAAGCAGAATTAGGTGGAAAGGGCAAAATTGCTTGCTTAAATAACTCCATGCAAGTCAATGGAGTCACAGCAGCAAAGAATTTGGTCTTTTATTTTCAACCATTGATCAAGTACAAGATTGGCATGTGCTCAGAGAGGGGGGAAAAAAACACTCCCTGAAGTCAGTGGAAAATAAAAGGAATAAAGCTGGAACTTTGCATCTGAACTACTTATCTAGGCTTAGAAACAAAATGCTAACGTAGCTCCACTAGTGCTAGCATTTTCCAGTTTCACAGCTGAGACTATTAATAACAGAAAATTCACAAATCAGAAAGGTGAAAATGTGCACAACATGTAATGCTTCAAGAACTGTTTTAAGTTGTTCCAAATATCAGCTGCCATTTTCCCCTAACCAAATAACTCTGCATGAGCCAAAAGTCTATTGCTTCATAAAGTAATGTTAAGTATTGAAGGTCTTTTCTACGTAGTGAGAAGTAGAAGGAGGACATTAGCCCAGAAGAGAAATGCATGTATCTGTGAGGACAATTTCACTCTTGGTCGTGAAATGCAAGAGAGAAAATTTGGGTTCTTTGTAAAAGCATGCTGCTTATACATACACATCTGTAACAGAGGTTTATATGTGACAGTTGCCATCCTGAGTGATACACTGAGCACTAAAATGGAGACCTCCAGAGCTAGAAGTATAAGCTGCTGCAGTTTGAACAGAAGAGTTAACTCCATGAAGCTAGAAGCTGTAACAGTTGACATTCTCTGCAGATCAGCTGAGGAAGAGGACTTGTAACACTCACTTACCACTGAATTACACATATAAACACACACACACTTATTTGTGTACATTATTACGATTACTGATCTCTATGTTTTCTCTTATTGTTGTTTATGGCTGAAATGACTTTTTTTTACTATACAAACTAATGGGAAAACAATATCTTTCTATGTGTTTTCTCATAAAGCTATATATCATCAGGAATATACCTCTAAATTTTACTGCAGTGCTTGCCAAGGTTGAGCCTCTCATTGGCTGCATCCATAATATAATGTTTACTAATAGCTTTATGGAGGAACAGTATTTCCATAGCAACAAATGAACAATACTAGGGAGATTAATCCTTTTTACATTATCTCTGTACTGTCTGCTGTAAAGTAACATTTTGTAGTTTGATAATTGCAAGTCTATAGTGATTGTACATTATGCAATGATTAGCATAAACACTTAAGATGAAGAATGCCTATTCAAAATGGGGACAGCATTGCAGAATAGGATATACTAACTGCTAACATTACCTTGACTGGAGTGCTGTGGGAAACTAACCTATTGTGACATTACTTAAAGACTTTGGCAGTGGCCTTCTGATTTAGACTATTCCATGAAAAATCTTTCAGGACACTAGTCACCTGACAGGTTTTGTTTCACATACATTTAATTGTACTCAGTTGCTCAAGGAAAAATCACTCTAGGTGCTCTCCAGGGGCAATAGTCACTATATGTTAAATGGAGATTGATTCCTAGACCATCTGTAGTAGAATTAGCCTTTTACTCATTTCTTCCATGAACGTTCTTTCATGTGTTAGCATGCTCCTCCAGCAGACATTGTGTCATCAGGCTCCTATAAATGTTCTTGAAGGCTGAGTTTTGGCAGTACTAGCTGCCAAAATATGGGCTGTTCCATTGACAGTCATGTGAATTCGTGATGATCCTCCCACAATGGTAAAAATAGAGAAGTTTCACTTGATCATGATATGAGATGCAATCATCCTTCTCAATGCCAAATATTTCCCATGCTTTTTAAATTTTCCAGTTGGATCTCTGCTCCAAATAAAAACTAGTTTTCACAAGCCTACCACATTTCAAATGGGGTTGGACTACATGTAGTCTACTAAAGGGACAAAAGTGGAAATTTGGCTTTTAAATATCAAATCTTTGATTTACACACATCTGTTTATTTATTTTTATTGGAAAACACTCAGGTGGAACAGCTCACCTTCTAATAGAAAGAACCCCTGTGGTCTTATATCTGAAGTGGAACAGAGAAACAATTTCAAGTGAATGCATTGTGATAGCCTTATGACAGGCAGATTAATAGCCCAGGATGTTATGAGATATATTTTGGGAAAGAGGGAAGCCAAAATGAATAAATATATTATTTTAAAAGATCAAAAACAAAACAGATCAGTGTGCATTCAGTGTTTACTAGCTTGGCAAAGCCTAATAGTAGCAACAACCCTCCAGATATCCAGTGCCCTAAGAATTGCTGCTGTAGTTTGTAAGGCAGATCTCATTTAATTTACAATTACATAAGTCCAGGGTAACTCTGGACTTTGTGCAATGGCAAACAGAACGTGAACCATATTTTTTAATTTAATTTTAATACAAATTGCATATTACGTATAAGGCAGCGGGATAGAATACAGCAGAAGAGGATATTGAAGGTAAGAGAAGCGGGGGAAAGAGAATTTTTGTTTGAATAATCAGCATATTTTGACATATATTGAGTTCAGGCCAAACAGAATGCAGAGAGTAAAGTTTATATTAAACACAGATCCCGGTAAACTTGGCAACCGACCTATATGGGACCAAAGGATGTGACTGCAGTCACGTGCTGAGCCTGAAAACCTGTACTGCTTTGGATACAGTCTACAGCTTTTTGTTTCACATCAGCAGCTAAGACAGGACAGCTATTAACACAAGGGTTGAAATACTGCTAGCTGTGGAGATCCCCAGACGGTTGGCTAACAGTTTTCTCTAGCGTTTGAAAGGACTGAAATGCCACTATTCTTCTCAAAGTCATAAGAGTTCAGTGAAACACAATGTATGTTTATGATCACTCTATAAAAACTGAGAAATCATCTGAGCAAAGATGGGAAGGGAATGTTTTAATATATGTACTAAAATATAGAATGTAAGTGTTATGTTAGAACCTTATATTGGAGGATATGGAAGAGTAACAAATGGGGAAGCCTGGAAAAAGAACACCAGTAGATTTACAGCCTAATAGTTTTGTTTACAAGATATTCACAGTGTTTCAAATAGTATTCACAATATTTTATACTATTTACTTTGTTTTCTCAGTGTATTTTTTTTAAACTAAGAGACTATATGGTACTTTCATGGAAGTTGACTGAGAACCATTACCATGAACTTGTCAGGGTTTTACATAAACCCTTTAAGTTTTAACTGACAGATTCCAAAACTAGAAAGGAGCACCATGGCTATGTTCCCTGAAGTCATCTACTACAGGAGAGACCCAAGAAAGCAGGCAACAGAACACCACTAGTCACCATATACAACCCCCAAGTCAGACCTCTGCAACAGATCATTAAGGACCTACAGCCTATTCTAAAAGATGATCCCTCTCTCTCTCAAGCATTAGGAGACAGACCACTCCTTGCTTATAGGCAGCCCCCTAATCTTAATCAGATTCTCACCAGCAACTACAGATCTAACAACAGGAATATTGAAGCAGGCACACACCCCTGCAACAAACCACGCTGCCAAGTCTGCCCACATATCTGCACAACAGATACCATCATAGGTCCTAATCAAGCCTGCTACTCTATCAAAGGCTCATTTACCTGCTCATCTACTAATGTGGTCTGTGCCATCATGTGCAAGAAATGCCCCAACACCTTAAATATTGGACAAACAGGACGATCGCTCCGTAAGAGACTGAATGAGCACAGAGCTGATATCAGAAATCAAAGAACAAAGAAACCAGTTGCTGAGCATTTCCATCTTCCTAATCACTCGATGACTGATCTGTTAACGACTGTCGTTAGAGATGTAGCTGGAACATCAAGACTTCAAAGAGAAACAGCTGAACTCGAATTAATATGCTAAATTCTGTGAAAGCAGGACTTAATCGAGACTATGGGTTCTTTTCCCATTACAAAGGGTAAGTTGACTTCAGGCTTCCCATGGTTTGAACCTGTAAACTGCTCTGATTTGCTGTTACTGTATGACCTGATCCTATGTTTTACACCCCCTTGCATTTAGTTTCATTCCTTTCTGTAAGTTCACCCATCTTCGAAGCATCTGAGGAAGTGGGATGTTCTCCCACAAAAGCTCATGGAAAAAATAAATCTGTTAAGGCTATGTTCACACACAGGGGGTTATTTCGATACAAGTTGTTTGGAAACAACTTGTATCGAAATAATGCCTTATTTCGAAATAAGTTAATTCGAATTAAGAGAATGTTAATTCAAATTAAGGAAAAAAGCTCAAAGCGAAATAGCAAGTTCGGACAACAGTTATTTCTAAATGAGTCACCGTTGTTTTGAAACAACATGTTCTGATGGGATTGTTTTGAAACAATCATTGTTTCGTCACCAAATGGGGTTTATGTTGTTTCTTATTTCGAAACAGGTGGCATTTCTTATTTCGAAACAACCTCTGTTAGAGGTAAGACTGCCTCTGTTGTTTTGAAATAAGACTGCCGTGTGAACACACCCTTAGTCTTAAAGTGCCACACAACTCCTTGTGGCTATGTAGTCTGACCTCCTGTATAATATAGCCATAAACTTCCCCAAAATAATTCCTAAAATATATACTTTAGAGAAACATCCAATTGTGATTTAAAAAATGCTGGTCATGGTTCCAATGGTTATTTACTCTCGCTATTAAATAATTACACCTTATTTCCAGTCTGGATGGAACTAGCAGAATGCCTAACATTTTTAGGTCACTGCCAGTAACTGGAATATCAATTTGCTTACTGCTAAAAGCAGGTAAGTTACTCAGTAATTCCTTGAAGTAATTTTAGCATAACAAAGGCAAGCTATAGGAGGGGGGAAGTAACACAGGCTATGTCCATGCTAGGAAAAGTTAGCCTGAATTTATTAATTTGAACTAATAAGTTTGAGATTAGTTTGAACTAAACTCAAACTTATTAATTTTAATTAAAAAGGTGGACTAATTAGATTTAACTTTAAGTTGAATTAGTCCACTTTATTGCTTTGAACTAACTGCGCTTAATTCTAACTTATTAAGTTTGAACTAAGGGTTAATCCTAGTCTACACTGTCCTTAGTTCAAATCAAGGATCAAACTGAGGACTTAGTTCGTACTAACCAGCAGATCTTACTGATTTGAACTAAGTTTTCATCAGTTCAAATTAAGGAATTCTTTTATTCAAACTAATGAAAGCCTAGTGTAGACAGGCACTAAGTTAGTTCGAATTAAGCCTCCTTAATTTGAACTAACTTGCAAGTGTAGACATACCCACAGTGACCATGAGAAGTGCATGATAAGTTCTCTTTTGAATTTTTTGGCATATGCATCTTTAAAAAACAGGAGGTCTGGCTATATTTTTAGTTTTTATGTGGAAATATAGCTGCAAGTTTAAAGGCTCAAAATTGCTTACTTAACATTTTTTAAAGATATGTTTTTTATAGCATCATTTTCTGTTCACTAATTGGTTTTGATTGGTAAGCTATGTAACCCTTGTTAAATATAAAAAGGGAATAGATTTCTGGGTCTAAAGGACTCTGATGTGAACTCACCTTGAAGTTCCCACCAGCAGATGAAAGACCAGCCACTGGAAATCTGTTGCTGTTCACTTTAAAACTTTGGGGTAACTGTTGATTTGTGGTGCCCAGAACATATTGTATCTGTATGTGCTTTAGAGCAGCAGTTCCCAACCTTTTTCAGGCTGGGGACCCCTTTTTAACAAAAAATATTTTTGTGGCCCCCCTGGCTGATCATGTAATTTGTCCTGGACCACTCTGGTGGCACCACTGGGATAGCTGGCAAGCAGCGCTGCCAACACTATTGCCCATGCCACTGGGGAGCCAAGCCACAGCAGCTATGGACCCCTGCCCTTGCCCCTGCCAGGGAGCTGCCACGGCCCCATCCCCCAGCCAGGATCTGGTCATGGGATGGAAAAGGCAGCCCTGGCGGGGAGCATCAGGGCTGTAGCTGGATTCAGACCCTGGTAAGGAGAGGGTCCGCAGACCTCCTGCAACCTGTCCACGGACCCCTGGGGGTCCCTGGACCATAGGCTGGGAACCACTGCTTTAGAGTAAATAAATTAGAAGCTTTAAGTGAAAGCATGACTCTTGGGTTGCTAGAAACTAAGGTCCAGTCTACATTGCTGCACTGGGTTGACATGAGATATTCTAGTTACATTATTTAATTGGTGTATCTCATTGCAGCTACTTAAGTCTATATCCTGCAGCATCACAATGCTACATCAACAGGAGAGCATCTCCTATGGATGCTGCCTTCTGCTTTCAAGAGGGGTTGACTAATTGAGTTGACTGGAGAGTGCTCTCCCATCAGCTGAGGAGGTCTACACAGACCTGTTCAATCAGTGATGTTGCATCAATGCCTGGTGCTGCGGCGGTGTAGACATGCCCTAATAAAGTAAAAGCTTTAAGTTAAGGCACTTTGTTTTGTGTTGTTTGTGCCAACCATCTATCAGATGAATGTGCTGTGTCTCTGTTGATTTATTTTCTTATATTGCCTTGCAAAAAACCTTAGCAAGACCTTTGGCTTTAGAAACCCTAAATAACACTTTCTCTGCTAGGTTGAAGAGCCTGTTCTTAAATATTTACTCCCCATATGCTTCGTCAGTTCCCGGCCTTTAATACAGTGTAACGGGGCTAAAGTAGGTATGAGAATCCTACCTAGAAACTCAAACGTCTGTCCACTAGCACTGAAGCTCACATTTACAACAGGGATACTCATTTCTTTTAAGAAAAATACACAACAACTGGCTTTATATGAACAGATATTAATAAATAAAATAAATTTTCTGTGTTGCCAAAAATATGCTGGATTCTTTCTAATTAGAAATAAAAGCCTGATCCTTATTTGTTTGTATTATAGTAGCATCTTGAGATTTGAGGTTCTGTGGCCTATGTTGTACAGGAGACAATCATATTGGTCCCCTCTGATCTTAGAATCTTTGGGTATGTCTACACTGGAGGCTTAAGTCAACTTAATGGGCTTCAGATGTGGCCAAGGAGTTGCTTAAGTCGACTTAAGCCTCCAGTGTAGACATACCCAAAGATTTTAGGGTCAGAAGGGACCAATATGATTATCTTGACTTAAGCAACTCCTTGGCCACGTTTGGAGCCCATTAAGTCGACTTAAGCACTTGCTTAAGTTGACTTAATAACTCCTGCCCTTAAAGTCGACTTTAAGGGTTAACTTGACTTTATTAAGTCAACTTAACCCAATGTACCTATTAAAGTTGACTTAATGAAGTTGACTTAGTATGTTAGATCCATTTAAATCAACTCTCTAAAATCAACTTAAGTCAGGGGACCAATTTAAAGTCAACTTTATTAAGTCAACTTGAAATGGATCCCCTGGCTTAAGTCGACTTTAGAAAATGGACTTAAACAAATGGGTCCTCACGAAGTCGACTTAATAAGGTCGACTTTAAGTTGACCTTATTAAGCCCACTTACCGGGGCTCTGTAATGTAGACATAGCCTTTGTGTCTACTGAGATCTGGGCAAAATATGCAGGACACTGTTAAAACTCTTAATAAGAGACGGTCTTTGTCCATGAATACTCACAGTCTAAAAAAAAAATCCCGAAAAACAAATAATAGGAGAAGCAAACTGCAGATAACTATCCTTTCTTCTTCAAGTGACATCTCTGATCTTTTGCAGTTGCAACAGAATTCTAAAACTTCCATTATCCTGTAGATATCAGTGCGTGTGGCTTACCAGTGCATCTAATATAGCTGACTTTCTGTACTTCACTTTCTAGTTTCCCCATTTTGCAAATGGGGAATTGAGGTGCAGAGATATTAAGTGACTTGCTCACCTGGAGGTCCATGGCAGAGCCAGGAAATTATCCCAGATCTCACAAATCTCTGTCCAGTATGTTAAGTGCAGGACCTTTCTGTTTTCACAAAAATAACCACCACCTGCCCTTCCACCAGTGTAATACCACCCAGAAATTTTCCAAGTAGAAGGCACAGGGCAACTCTCTTATTCCTGTGCATCGTGGAAATAGCACAAAAAGTAAGTAGGTGGAATTTAAGTATTTGCCCCATAATATGTAGCATGCCCAAGCTATATATATGTCAATATTATCACTGTTTTATGGAAGTGGTAACTGAGTCCCTCAAAGTTTAAGAAGTGTTCTGGGGAGGCATCAAATATTTTCCTATTAACATCTATTATATATGCTTATATTTCAGTGGAATCAGAAGCTTCCAGAGTATATAACATGTTTTTGTTATGAACGCAGTATTGTCATCCCTTCTTTTTAAAGTGCAGAGTGTTCTGTATTTGCACATATCCAGACAAACTCAGATTCAATAGCTTATATTGAGTTATATCTGGTCAGCAAGAGACCAGCTTGTTACCAAGTCTGCTACTTGCATCAAGGCTCTTGAGGGTAGCCCTAATATGATGAAATGTTCCTGAATCATTAGTTCCATCAGATTCAACCTTGTTTCAAGGACACCACCCCAGGAGAAAAGGTATATAATTATTTTAAAAGATTATAGCTCAGCTCCTGATTATATCATGCAAAGAAAGCAGTGCATCATATGAAGCAGTTTGCCCAGAGATACTCTATCAGGTGCATCTCACATCATAGGAAGCCTACTATTGTTATTCAGGTTGACATGACAAGCCAGCCAAATGGGCTGTGGGTTGCTTACTTATGCAATTTCCCTACGAGACACATGATCATTCCCATACCTGGCAGCTTGTACTTGCTTTGGGTGAAAGCATATATGCTTGCTGGATCTCTAGTTGCCTAAACTGCTTTTCCATATAGCTACTACCCTTGTGGGGAATTTGCTCAGCTCGAATCATTAGTTTTGACTGTCTGCATCAGTACTATTGACTGTATTAGCTGTATACCATCTTTAGCCCCATATGGTATGAGACACCTCTTAAAAAATATGTGATTTACATTAAATAGGTTAATAAGCATTTCCAGTGAGATAACTGAAACAAGCACAGTATTTCCTGTGCAAAATATGGAGAAAAACAAAGGAAAGCTGCAGGCACTGAAGTAAGGAGGATATCTTACCTATTTGTCTTATGTAAAGATGACAAGATTTTAAGTGTTGTCATAACGCCACTGATTTGTGCATGACATTTACTATTGCGTATCTTATTTTCTCTTAACACATTTGTGTAAACCTGTATCTATACAGCACTTCCTTTCTGGGATTTCACATTCTAGCTAAATGGCAATTGAGTCAATATGTGCACAACAAAGTATAGCTGTCTCTAGGATGAACATGGCTGTCAATCATTATGTTGCAGAAAAATAACTGAATGGATTCTAGTTTATTAAGACTTGTTTTCTTTTATTCTTCTGGAAACTTGAACCTTTTTTGGCATTGTAATACTGTGTTTTGAGGGTAGTTACAACATCTGTATACTGTTTTGTTTTGTTTTGTTTTTTCTTAAATTACTGATCCACACTCTCAGCCTTTACTCCATTTTAATGCAATTTTTGTCATGGTTTATTTTGTAGGCAGAGATCTCTAATTTTTTTTTTCCCACTCAGAGTTTTCTCAGGATGATGGAACAAGGACATCTTGTATATATGAGCACAGAGGTTTCTCTAAAAGCATTAGACATCTGCCTGCTTCTACAATGAATATGCATGGTCCCATTCACTCTGCTAACGAGCGCCCCCTTTTTTAATACAGTAAAATAAACATAGTCAAAAGAAAAACTAGCTTTTTCACTCTGGTGTTCGGTGATACTAAGTGCCCATCCTTACAGTAGCAGAAACTCCTTCAATCAAAAGCAAAGAGCTACAACTATGGGTCTACCTGCAATTAAACGATTTCTTTAGTTGCAGTGAGAAAAGAAACTTGGATAGAGGTTGCGTGTTATGGTTCTCACTTTTTTTCTTCCCGAGAGGTGACCTGCCACTAAGGCTCATAACATTTTGAAACCAAAAAAAAAAAAAAAAAAAGATAACTTGAAATATTTCCTCTTTGAAGAGCTGAAAACTAGAGGTGATTGGCAATTGTTGATACATTTCTTTTAGATGGAAAATGTCAGTTTGTCAAAACTAAAACCATCTGCAGAATAGCATCAGTCTGCATGAACTTTCCATTTTGAAAACAAAAAAAGGAGAAAGTTTCAAAAATGTCAAATATTCAATCTGCACATTTTTAAATGAAAAATATAAACTATTGAAAGGGTCAAATGTTTTTGTTTGATTGATTGGAAATTTAAGCTGCTCATACTAAAATATTTTTAAAAAAATAAACATTTTGAAAGCATCATAACAAAATGTTTCAGTTGATCAGAAACAGCAACAAAAAGTAGTTCATCTTGTCAATTTTGTCTGGTTCAAGATGGGAGAAAAAATTGAAGTCTTGACAATTTTCCTGGGACGTGAAAATTGTTTCACATTTAGCTCAACTAAAACCTCAAGAAAGTTTTACTTCTGATGGGCGCCATCATTTTGTACATAAAAAGATTTCAATGAGTAGAAGTAAACATAAAAAAACTATGGGCATACATAAGCAGTTGAGCTCCCCATTCATTTACATGGATGACCAAAGAAAGCTTTTCTAAAGGGGCTTTAAACTATGATCTGAACCCAAAGTCCATTGAAAATAATGGACAGAGTCCCAGTGGTCATTGGATCAAACCTTACCCATATATTAGAGCTATAGTGCCATTAAAACTAGTTGGCATTGTCAGGAGAGAAAGAGGTTCGTTCTCTGTTCTGGTCAATTAAAGATGCAGACAGCAGGAGGAGAATTACAAGTTTATTAGCACCCAGAGCTACTAGGTGCGGCCGGCCCCGAAGGACCGCTTTCTTCTTGTATTTATTATATAACACAGTCTATTGAATTACATTCAAGGTTTCCAAAAATGGTTAAACACAGAAAAACTACAGCTTATTGGTTAACAATGTATCTATGACATGATTATACAATGTCAGACCACAGGGGAGGGATAGAAACTAAGACCCCATTACGGGAAAACTAAGAGCCCTTATGCTACATTTAAGGGCAGGTGAGAAGCCTAAATGAGGAGTGGGTTGCTAAGCGGTTATAACAGGTGTTTGTGGTTATTGTAATGTAGGTGTTTTCCTGTTATTCTAGCTTTGGCTTTTCATTATGGCTTCGCTTTGGGCTACAGTTGCTAACGCTGCTCTGCCTGAACTAAAATAGCTGCACGCTTTGCTTGAGTTGCTTGGCCTTGCTTGGTTTTACTAGGCTGCATATCAAATTTTCTCTACAGCATGAGTAGACTTAGGCAATATTACTAATGTGTTTTTTCTTGACAGTTTATCTAACAATAATATATTGGCCAATGGCATCACAGGGAAGAACTAATGACACCACAAAGTGTGGGTTCTACAACCAATGAAGTGTTAAGGAAGTGGCCAGATGAAAGCTCCTGCATCACTCTTTTAATTACATGTAGCTGCTAATTTATTTACTTTTCTCTTTGCATTTATGTGTAAAATATATTTGATTTGCTTGATTTGTTATCTTGACCTCACTCATGAATAATACTATCTACCTGTAAGTTGTTGACTGTGTCTGTTCAGAACCCTATATCATAATGTGTTCTTTTAACCCCAGTGTGTTTCATCCTGCCAGATCTCAAACCACACTAAAAAGACCCAATACTTTTTCTACCCACAATTCTTACTTTTCCTTGTTATCAATGCCCAACAGAGAGCATTGTCCAGCTCCAACCTCCCTAGATCACTCATCTCACATCAAGTCGAGTGGTAAGAATTTAGGGTATTTTATTTCCATATTATAGTAGGTATATACAAGCACAAGGAAGGTCATGGTCTGTCCTAAATCTATCAGTCTGTCACACAAGTAGAACAAACAACCTATATGCTCAGAATATCAGACATTTAACTACATGCCCATCTCAAAAGAAAGCACAGGTAGGATCTAAAAGCACCCATTTTTTGTCATTCTGCAAGTGAATTGTAGCTTCTCAGCCTATTCAAGCGTTAGTAAAATGCCTTTTGAATTAACAATGCCTCATGATGTTTTCCCCTTAAATCTAAATATTTTTATTGTTACTTTCTAACAGATTCACTGTTGTTTTTTATAGCAATACTGAATTTGAAATGAAAATAGATTTCATTATTTATTCATGGGATTTGATTCACCCTGATTGTTACATTATTTCTGGCGTTGACAGTTTTTGGTGAATAGTGTATGAAGGCTAGAGGGCATTTATTTGACCATGAAATGGCATAAATAATAGACGGATGTTGTTTTGTCTTGAAATTGGAGGTTTTGCAGCTTTTTAAAATGAGAACATTAAAATAACAAAGGTACAAAATGATGCTTGGAATTTTACTCCCTCTTTGTGAACCTTATCACCTGCCATGCATTAAAGCCACCTGTAGTGTATAAATATTAAATCTTACAGGAATTATTTGCTACTATTTGTCAAGAGTCATAAAATAACAAAAGAAGCATTTCTTTTGATTCCATCATTTAGCTAAAAAAACCCAGTATCTCTGGGGAGAAACAGATCCTGATGTATGAATGAAAAAATACAGAAGTAAATGAGTTTAAAAGTTTGAGAAATTATCAGTGAATACTCTGACCTTTATTTGCTAGAGCCAAAAAAAAAAAAAAAAAAAAAAAGTTGCTTTCAATCAGACTCTATAAGGAATAAATGGTACCTGTAAGCAAGTTTTTATTTTATTATTATTCAAATGGACCAAGGGACAGTATTTATAAAACTCAGAAAATAGGTTAAAAATTTGGATATCCTAGTGTTCAGCAATACTGCTACAGTGTATAAAGACATCTGGTCTGAAAGAAGAGCAAAGTCAATGACCAGTGACATTAAGGATAAATGACACTGTTAGCAATTCTAACCTATACAGTTAAGAAACTGGTAGGATTTTAGTTTGTAATGAATCCGTAACATGACACAGACATAAAGGCTGCCACAATAGACTCAGATATTATTTATACAGTAACAATAACAACACATCATTTAAAGTAGATCTATCCTATTTAGTTGAAACAGTTGGCATTCTCAAATATATACACACACATATGTACACGCTAAATTTAAACTTTTCAGAATTTTTTACTTTTGTTCTAATTTGGAATTAAACCAAATTTTGAAATGTTAAAATTTCCCATATAATGGACATTTTGATTTCTGATCAAGTCTTGTTCTTTAAGTATGAGCTGCTTTACTTATTCAGTGGGAACCTGGGAGAAACGCATCAGTGAACTAAGCCCTATGAATATATAATAAGAAAATCACTGAGAGATCACTTAGACACTAGGCTAGGTCACTCAGTTATCTGTTCCAATAACCTGCCTGCAGCAAAAGCCTCTAATACTAAATAGTGTTAACTAATGGGGGGAGGGGGGAACCAATGTGTTACCATCTTGCACATTTCTATATATATGATGAGAGCATTCTTTCACATTCCCAAAACATATATATTTTTTATCTTTGTCATCATTGTTGATTAGCTACAGATGTTAACAGACAGTGAATCATCCATATTTTTTTTCCTAGCTCTTGTGAAAGATACTTAAGTGACAGTATTGGAGTAAGAAATCGTTTATTTATCCACAAAAGAGTTGCCACAATGGTCACAACAATGGAATCTTACACACATCTTCCATCCTCTGTGTTTCATGGTTGACTGCCAGGGACCAGCTATAGGCAGTGTTATGGATTTACTGTCTTTGGCCTTATTCAGTATTTGGCCTCTCTCTAGAGTCTGCCAATGAGAGTGACTATTGCTATGGGCTGTAACACTGATGTTTTCCCATTATAGGCTGTAATAAGGTTATCAGCTCATTTGATACACGGTAGACCAGTGAACACCCACTAGATTTTAATAATTTCTCTGGATATCCACTCAGTGCCTGTTCATAGATCTAATCCCCACTAGGGACTAGTCTACACTGGAAAATTAGATCAGCATATCTATATCACCCAGAAGTGTGACAAATCTGTCCTCTTGAGCACCATAGCTAAGCAACCTAAGTTTCCATGTAAGCCTAGCTGCCATTTCTCATGGAAATGGATTTCCTAGGCTGATAGGCAAAGCCTTCTAAGCATAGGTAGCATCTACACAGAAGGGTTACATTAGTACAGCCACAGTAGAGGCACTGTGGTTTTTCAAGTGTAGACCTGAGTCATAAGTTGGCTAAATGGGATAATTAACTGCCCAGAGGAGAAGACAGAGAGCAGAGAAATAAAAGAGGCTGCACAAGCAGGACCAGGCACAGGCAGGGCCTGTATAAGCCAGAAAGCTAGCAAGAGAAGGACTGGATGGAAGGAGTCTTCAGTCAGTCTCTTGGAGAAAAAAGGTATATCTGCGACTGGAGGCAAGTAGCATATATTTATTCCCTGGGAGGAGGGTGTGTGGCTTGGCATGCCCAGTAAAGGAGGAGAGCCAAAGAGGTAGGCAAGGTTCAGGGAAAAGAGCAGCAAGGTGTGGCATAGTCCAAACCCTGGCTGTGCATGAGAAGGTCCCTTAGCTACTGGCAAAGTAGCTCCGGCAGAGCAGTGGGCAGGAAGATAGCACCCACTTTGTCAGTGCCAATACCCCAGAAGGAATCACATACAGTGACCCAGCCAGAAGGTCAACTCATGAAGAGATGGGCTGCAGTTCCTGTAGTGAGGGGGTCCACAGGGTGAGAGTTCAGCCAGCAGGATGTGCCACCACTGGTGAGTGAAGCCTGTGACAGTATTCAAGATTTTGCCATTAATAACTAATCCTGAAACTGGTTGTTTGCAGTGTCTCTGATAGTTGCTTACCAGTGTTCTCAGGGCACAGGCAGGCTTTATAGTTCACACCCAATCAAAATAGCTGGAGGAAAAATCATATCACTCTTCATGGTAGTATCTCCACCTGGTCATAGACACAAATACACTATTTACATATTTATAAATACAAATTTATATAGTGTTGAAATTTTTTCCCACAACAAGAAGAGACACTTTTAACAAATTTCAAACCAATATTTACAACTCACAACAAAAATCTAAACCCTAAACTCAAACCATTTCTATTGCTTCTGATCATGAAGTAACTTAATAGAATATGTCTCTCTCTTTTCGCATAGTGAGACCTTAAGAGTGTAATTGAGTCACACATATATACTGAGTAATATACATGTTTATGGTATCTACAGGTCAAATATATTCAGATAAACTTTTTTATCATTGTCACACTATCTGGATTGGTTCATGACTGTGAGTCCCAACATCAGGGCAGATTGTCAAAGCAGGCAGCCACTTCAAATGATTATATGTTCTATATTAGCTTTCACCAACGCAGTAACGAATGTGAATTCCTGAAGCAATCTTACCATGCACAGTCCCCATAGGCACTCCAGTCTATCTTGATACCCATGCAAGCAGAACTTCATGATTGTTGGTTGCTATACATCAAAGATACAAAAGATTCAGGTTGCTTCCAGTCCTAAGAGACCAGCCACTTTTCCCAGGTTAATTTAGACCTCAGATCTCACACCAAAGAAAACACCTATAGCCAATCCTGTAGTAAACTCACTAAGGATTTTTTAACTGGGAAAAGAAATGAGACAATTATTTACAAGTTAAAGCAGGCAAACACATATACACAAACAAGTTTGAAAAAGGTGACAGAATTGTGGCAATCTGTCAAAACTGAATGTTCTTTCGGGCTAATTCAGGTTGACCATGAGAATCTCTGCTTCTGTTTCACAGCTCTAGCACTATGAGAATCCAGACAGCAAAAGAGGAGATGAAAAACTTTCTTGTTTGTTATTTTATTTCTTTCTTCCAGAATTCAAGGTGATGGGACAAGCCCTTTGATGAATAAACTCTTCATGGGTGTGTGAAGCAATTAGCAAAGTCTTTGCATTGTGCTATCCAATAACGGCTCATTTCATTTTGATAAAACTTATTGATGATTAGTGTCAGCGGAGGTGGCAGCCATGATGGCCACCTCGCCTCACACGTAGCCCCCTGGATTATGCTCCCTGATGGGCCTCCATCTCCGGGCCATCCAGCACAAGGGGAAAGAGTGTTAAGTATCAATCTCCCCTGATGGCTCTCAATCTCCTGTGTGAGTTTCTTCCTCCTTAGCTTTGTGTCAACAAGAAGAGGGGTGAGTTCCTATCCCCCCTGAACAGTTTCTTGGCACCCCCGTCACCACAAAGGAGGGGTCATTGTCTGGGGTCCCAGTTTTATCATTGGTCCTGACCAGGATCCCACTCCTAATTGGCTATTTTTACCCTGGCTGGGCAAAATTCTATTAAAACCCCCTGTCTCAGCTAGCTTGTTGTTCTCCCACCCTCGGATGCTAAAGGGCACGTCGCGACCCGGTCGGACTGATCCCCCGACTGAGACAGGGAGTACCCACCCCCGAGACCCTCTTTTTTTTTTGGGGTGTACACGGATTGCCGGCCGAATGATTAAGTGCTGAGATGCTGCAGCTGGTCTGCCTCCTCGCTTTGGGTTCTACTGCAGTCCTGGAACAGGTATTATAAATCGATATAGGCCTCCTACCTTCTCTTAATCATTCTACTTGGTACCATTTATATATAGTCTGTGATTGTAGCTTCTTCACCTGAGTTTTGCATAGTTTGTGTAGTTGTTATTATTTTCTCTGTATCCTGCATAATCTTTTTATGGTATAGTTGTTTAAGGTCTAGCATAGTTTTGTGTTGTTAATTTGCTAGGTGTTTTGTTAGTCATTTGTATTTTGCATCCTTCTTACTGTATAATTGGTCATTACTCTGCTTCTGCTCTAAACTGCTGGCCCCAAACTTCCCCAGTATACATGGGGGAAGTGTGGGGGTTTGTTTTTCTCTCATCTGACATTTTTTTCATTCTGCCGCCCACCCTTCTTGGCTAGCAAGGAGGAATGGCTTCCAGCCATTGGTAAATACGCGTTGGGTGGGCTGGTCAGTGCCTATACCAATGTTGAGGCAGTAAAAGGCCAGAAAAGTCCTTGTAGGTCATTAATCCATACTGTTATTTAACTATAAGTACTTTTGAAGGTTGTAAGTGTTTTGCATAGACTCTCATACTTTATCCTGTTGTTTGGCTGGAGGTGTTTTACAGGTGCTTTACATAGACTTTCTTGCTCCACACTGTTACTTGGTTATAAGTGCTTTGCATAGGTTTTTAGCTTTATATTGTCATTTAGTTATAAGGGTTTATTCAGATTTTGCTTTATACTGTTAGTTGGTTATAAGTATCCTATCTAGGTTTTGCTTCATATTGTTAGTTGATTACAAGTGGTTTTGCATAGATCTCCTTGTTTTACACTGTTAAGGGGTTGAAGGTGTTTAAGGTGTCACTATAAAAGTAGGTTTTTTTGTTTAATTGAACTGGTGTCCGTCTCATTGGTGGGTGTTGCCGGTCCATCCCAGTCACATCGCGAACCCAGGGTTCAACAATTAGAAGACAATCCATCCTGCTGAGATCATAGGTTCAGGGGAAACATTTTTATAGTCATAAAGAAAAAAATATTATCTTAAAGCTTGTGATTAAAATATTATAAGTGAGATTAATGCATGCAGCAGTTTATAAGTATTTCATGAAGTCTGGACACTAAACAGATTGTTAATGCAGTACCCATCTTAACCATACTTACATGGAGGATAGTTGGGTTGGTTTCTAGCAATGAATTTGCTTCGCTAAGGCCTAAAGCCTTGGCAAGAGCTGGCACCAGCATCACAGTCTCTTTTTTGCTTACCTAATCAAATGCAACTCAGAAAAGCTACATGAAAGTAATTTATGCAAGAGGTTAACTTCAGCAGCAATTCATGTTCAATTTCTATCACTAACAATCCTAAAATTGTTAAGAAGGTTATTAAATTAACAGATTCTTATGGCAGTGTTTTATTTTTCATTATAAAAATAAGGAAAGCAGCGAAGACTACAGAATTTTCATCACCTAATGCCTTATAGTGAATCCATTAAAATCATTGGTATTTAATTGTTTAATCACAACCAAGGCCTGAGAGTGATGCAGCGCTAATGGGATTAAAGTAGATTGTAGTGCACTACCTCCACTTTCTGATCCAGTTTGCAGATAGTAATGTCCTTGCAGGTCGTCTCAGCTAATTTAACTAGACACCAAAGAAAAGAAGAAAAAGAAAAATCTAGGTTGATTAAATGAGCAACAGAACATGCACTAGTTTATTTACAGCTTTAAAAAATAAAGGTGAAGTTTGGTGTAGTTGAATAAATCTACCATTAACACAAGCTAGTGATGCTATATAACTCATTAAGTCCCTTTAACACAGAGCGCCTAACAGAATTGAAGATGGCTGCATACAGATGATGGATACATTTTGTTAAGAGGACAAAAACCGATTGAAATAAAGGATCAAGTGAACATCTGCCTACCTCATTCTGAATGTATGAAGCCACTGCTGCACATCCCAGAACAATTTGGTCCCACTATTCAGTGGTCAGAATCTGAAGCCAAAAGCAACATTCCACCCAATGAATGTCATTCTCTAGTACTCTATCAAATGGCTACTCAGTGGAATACAGGTGTTCGATGACTCAGTGGACTGTCAAATTTGCTATCTCTAGATACTGCTGGAACACTTTTCATATCCTTGCCACCCAAGATGCCTTGCCGTTACTTTTCAAAACCTTCTATGCTGAACATGCAGTGATGAGCATACATGAGGTCCTCCATTTTCAGAAAAGGAGTTATAAATGGTGTTAATTTGTACAAATGTATTGGTGTTTCCCAGGAAATTATATGAGCGTGTCCTCTTTTTCCACAATATTCCTGGTTTCCCAGACGTCCTTTGAAATCTCTCATGAGTCACTGCTTTAGGGACCTAAGTTGGGAATGATGGGATAGGAGTCCACATCTCAGTATAAGACAGTACAAGTGTGCACACATTGGCTACGTCTACATTGTAAAAGCTAAGTCAACTTTATTAAGCCAACTTAATAAAGGCTACTTAAAGTCAACTTTAAGTAGACCTTATTAAGTCAACTTAGTGAGTCCACACTACATTAAGTCGACTTTATAAAGTCAACTTTAAATGGGTGCCCTGCCTTAAGTCGACTTTATAAAGTCGACTTAATTGCCCCACTGCACTAAGTCAACTTTATTAAGTTGACATAGTGAGTCCGCATTGCCTTAAGTCGACTTAATAAAGTCGACTTAACAGTAAAGTCAACTTTATAAGTGGACCTTATAAAGTCTACTTTATTGCCCTGCAGTGTAGACAGGGCTCTGTTTAAGTCGACTTAAAAACATAGTGTAGATGTACCCATTGGCTGCTGTTCACACACTGTGATTGTAATAATGCAATTTCATTGCATACAGACCTGCATCCTTGTAATTAAGTACTATGGTATTCAAGAATAATTATTTAAAACACCGCAATTTACCATGCTGATGCTGCAGTTTTGGGAGCAGTTACTGTAGAATGCTGTAGCACTGTTTATAAGGAGTTTTGAATTGAAAACCTAGGCATGTGACTTTAGTTTTTTGTGCCTCATTTTCTTTGTCTGTAAAATAGGGGTGATGTCCTTCTACAATACAGTGGTGTTGTGAGGTTTAACTAAGTAATATTTGTGAAAATTATTATTGAAAGTAACATAATAGCAGAAATGTAAATAAAACTCAAAACCTTCATCTGTTTTTTCCCATACTCTGCCCCTTAGGACATGTGTCCTCTGCTACCATCTTCTTTTGCAAAATTCAGATTCCTAGTATTTCACTGAGTGGCTGTCCCCCCATCCCCCTGCCCCTGTCACCTCAGTAATTTAAAACATTCACAGCAAAGTGGAATGAGGCAATTTTAAATTGTTGTAAGAATTCTTCAAACTCACCAAAGTTTCAGGAATTTATTTTCAAAGGACAAAGTTCAGTGAAAAGGGGTTTGTTTTGAATATTTCTCTCAGCTTTATCAATTAATATTAAGAGCTAAACAGTGAAAGAATTATTGTTTAATATAAAAAAAATTGTGCAGTTTACTGTCCTAGGACAGTGGAACTTAACAATATCAGCATCACTTGCCTATGATGAGAGGAAAGAGTTGCATTGTATTTCAGGACCAGAAGGTGGAATGTAAACAGTAGCATAGATTGTGAGAGTGAGAGTCTATGTGGATTGTCTCTCAAACCATGTCTGTCGCTCCTGCTGTTGACAGGACATTGTAAGAGGATATCTACAATACTGATTCTCTCATCTAAAGACAGTGGGACTCATACTGATTTCAAACTGTTAAAATTCACTTCAGTAGATATAAGAGAGAAAGGTGTAAGGAACTCCTCATTCAAACATGAGTGTGAACAAAATTAAATTGAAGTCAAATGCTTCCTACTTTGCCTCAGGGAACTTCATGGGACTGGCTGTGAAGGTGGTCAGTTCCAGCAGCAAGAGAGGATCACTTGCTGAGGGAAAAAAAGTATCTCCTTCCCTGCTGTGAGTCTTTGGCACCCATTGACCAGCTGGGAGGGATGATGCTGATTGGCCAACATTTCCTATTTCACAGGTTTCAGCCTGGAGCAGAAGCCATGTGGAGTCTCTTTTGGCCCCATGCCAGAAGCCCCACCTTATCCACCACATACTAGAAATGGTACAGTTGCTCTAGGTTTGGCTGATTTCCCCTTTGGGTGCTAACTCTTCCATGTGCAAATTGGCAAAGGACCAGGGAGTTTTTTGCCTTCCTTGAACCACCTTCTGGCCACAGAAGGTTAAGGATGAATGTGCTAGGTACATGACTCAAGCAGCTGGATTGAGATACTAATTTGTTGCAACTTGCAGCTGGTTTCCAGTGAGATGAAAAGGACAATATGAAAAGTTCTCAGAGATGAAAGACCTGATATTTGTTGATAAGCTAAAATCAGACCTACTGGGCTAAGGTCCCAACCCTACTTCACCCTCTGTACCCTTCATAGGTTGCTAGTACTCAAAGCAAACTGAGTCCTGAAGGTAGACAAAGGAGCACCTACCTCAAGTTACAGCTAATGTGGTCAGGAGGCCTGTAAACCTCTCATGGTGCCCAATTAAATGCCAGTATAAAAAAGTGTGGGTGGTAGGCAGATATAAGCTCTAATCTGTGCTGAAGTTTAATAAAAGGTTCAGCCTGTCACTTAATTCTATGCATGTCTTCATTTTGCAGCTGTGTCTGGATCAATGGGACTAGGCCAATTTGAACCTGCTGAGGATGCAGTTGTGTTTTTTGTTGTTTTCTTTTACCTTGGCTTTCATTTATTTCAACACTTGGTGATAGCTGGAACTAAGCTCCAGTCTGAAACACAAAAGTGATCAATAGATAACAGAACAGAGATATCTGTGAACATTTACTTATCAAACTCTTGGATCTGGAAGGCTTCTTGAAACATTCTATATCGTACTTCAGAATAATTCACTGCACCAGATTTGAAAAGTCCAGTTACTAAGAACTAAAATAGTGATATTATTAACTATATTCATACTTTACATACAGAGAGAAGTGATGCCTCATGCTTTTGGCCCATCATCTCTATTCATTAATGGCCTTATTATTTATATTTTGTTTCTTAATGGACAAAAGCAATATTCTTAAGTGTACTTGTCCAGTAATACAGTTGACTTCCCTGACAATAAACATGGGGAACATTTCAGTAATCCATTTACTTTTATTAGGCAAACAATAACAAAAATTATATGCAAGGGCTTTTATCATTGTTAGGTTGCTGCTTCTGTTGAACTGGGCAATGACAGTGGTAAAATTCTTTTAAACAACTTGGCTGTCCCCCAAAACTAAAAATCCACCACTCTGTCCTCTTTCCACAATCTGATAATGCACTGACTTTCCAAACATATTGCTTTGTATAAAAGTACAGACATATCTATATCTTTGTAATAAAGTGCAGATATACATGTAACTCAGGCAGATGCAGAAATCTATTGCACTTTTTTTTTTTATTTCAAAGGAATTAACCAACTAGGAAGTTTCCTTCCTGTTCAATGCAGTAATATGAGTCCTATATCACATACAGGGAATGTTATGCAAGACAATTAAGATTGCAAAAGATAAAATATAGCAACAAGGCTCTTCCTTTTTCATAGAGACAGTGGAACACAGAACGATCATTAGTAATCATTCTGCGCAAAACAGGATGATATAGATGGCGTAAGATCTGAGCAAAATCCTGTATTACCAGGCTAATATCCAGAATCACTGCCTTGGGAATGGGGATCCATATGATATAGCAAAATAATTATGCTCTCAGAAATACTTGTATTCATGTAAACAATTAAAAAAGATTAATTTTATCTTCTTTTATTTCAAATTGTACAAACTTCAGCTTGTCATTATTCTTGATCTATAAACACAGAAATCAGTAACAATACTTATGAATGATCAATGTCTGTCTCAAACTTTATTTACATAAAGGACATCCACTTTCACCATCCAACCCTTTTTCTATAGTGTCTACCCCACTGCTCTCAAAACCACAGTGAAAGACTGTGCCTTGCAGAATGTTTTGAAGGCTGAAAGGTTCAGATTTCAAAGTCACTACCTCTTCATGTTAATTTTTTAATAATTATTATTATCATCACTGTCAGTGTTATCAGAGGACCCTGAGCAGCATTTGAAATCAGGGTCTTCTTGTGTTAGATTAACTATATGGTGAATAACTGTCTCTATCCTAAAGAACTTACAGCCTAAACAAAGGAGGTGAGGTGTATCACAGGCAGAGAGGAGCAAAGAGCAGGGTTCAAGGCCACACAGTGGCTCACTGCAGAGACAAGATTAGAACCCAAATCTTCTGCCTTATCTACTAGACCACTCTGCCAGCAGTTCTTTCTTGTTTAAACCTGTGACTATCACTGTAAATTGGCTGTTCTCACTTCAATATAACCATATGAAGGAAGAGATAGTGTCTCAGATACCCATGTTGCATTTTGCTAAAGCCTGCATAAGTGAAAACCAGCACTTTGTGAGGCATCTGGAAACGAACTAAAACCACACAAGAGATGTACTATATTCCCTGAAAATGTACCACTAAGCAACCATTTTGTACCACTTGAAGTCTCTGTATAGTCTTCCAATGTAACCTGAAGTAGACTAATACCAAATGTCATGCTGACAACATCACAGATAGAAATGGCCACAACATTTGCTATCTATTTCCCTTTTCTCTCTGCTCATTATTTCTCTGGCATTTTTTCATTGTTTTGTTTTCAAGTCACCCAATCTTGGCTGTTCTCAGCTCAAAGATATTTTCTCACTTTGGAAAGAATATATTCGACACAAAGAGAAAATTCCAGTTATGGAATCACCCTTCCTCTAGCAGTCACCAAGAAAGACAAGATAGTAAGCCTGGAAAATGGAAGTGTTAGAGTTATCTAAATTATTTTATTTAAGTTGGTATAAAATGACTTTCGATTGGAAAGATCCTGAGCTGGTGTTAAATTTTTATTGTTCCACTCATGTCAATGAATCATTGACCATTTACACTAGCTGAAGATCTACACTATGCATATTTTTATTTATTATTTTTATTCATTCTCATTGATATGTTCTACTCAAATCTAATGAATACAAGAGTAACAACACACAATAGTATTTCTTCATGTTTTGGTGTTTCCATTTCAGATAAAAGTATTCCACATCTTTCATTTTAAAACTTGTAGATATAGCTACACAGCTATGATGACTGATGTGATCACTACAAGAGTCATGGATCCTACATGTATCTATATAACATGTGGTGTACCTCAGCCTGTGTACTAAATGCCCCATTAACAACTACCCAAGTGAAAAAAGCCAGTTGGTATGATCTTGAATGAACTCATACAGAAAAATGATAAAATACAAAAGAAATGCTCTATCACCTGTGGGAGAACACTTTTCAGAAAGTGATCACTCCATATCTCATCTTTGTACCTATCCTCAAAGGAAACCTGCACAATATTTAAGAGACAAGACTAGAAACTTGAATTCATAGCTTTGTTAGATACTAAATATCATGGATTTATGAACACTGTATTTATGGCTTATTTCCACAGCCTTAAACCACTAATACCCTTTTTCGTCCTATTACCACAGGAGTCTTAACTGGCCTCTTGAACTGAATGGTCTCTTATAATACATGTTAACTACTTATGCTAAACAATCTAGTACACATTCTGTTTCGCAGTGATTCCTGAGTAGCTTTTCAGGACCTAAAGAAGAGCTTTTCACCAGTAAAGGTTGGTCTGATAAATGATATTACTTCAGCTACCTTCTCTTTCTGATAGTCCTATAAAGGATAAAACTTTGCACTTTGAAATCTACCTTAGAGTGAATCTACCTTAGAACGGATAGGTGAGAGTATTTTTCTTAAGAATCTGCCTACTATTAAGAACATAAATATGGCCATACTGATTCAGATCAATGTGGCGATGCCCGGTACTTCACTGTTACTTTATGGTCTGGTGAAAACCATTCTTCACATTCAGCTTCCCCAATAACATGTTCAAGACCCAATGAAAAAAAGGGAGATGGCATTGTATATCAACTATGTATTTACTGGGACTGAGGTTGAGATGGAAATAGGAGACAGACATGTTGAAAGTCTCTGGGTAGAAATAAAAGGAGTAAAAACCAAGGCTGATGTCATGGTAGGAGTCTAAAAGGTCATCTAATAAGGAAGGAAAGGCGGATGAGGCTTTTTGGAACAATTAATAAAATCATCCAAAGCACAGGACTTGGTGGTGTTGAGGGACTTCAACTACCCAGACTTTTATTGGGGAAAAAAACATGGCATGGTACAGATTATCCAACAAGTTCTTGAACTATATTGGAGACAATATTTTATCTCAAAAGATGGAGAAAGCTACTAGAGAGACGCTGTTCTCAACTTGACTTTAGCAAACAGATAGGAACTGGTTGAGAATTTGAAACTGGAAGGTAACGTAGGTGAAAATCATCATGAAATGGTAGAGTTCATGATCCTAAGGAATGGTAAGAGAGAGAACACCAAAATAAAGTCAGTGGATTTCAAGAAGGAAGCCCTTAGCACACTTAGCGAGTTGGTAGGTAGGAAATGTGTAGAAATTCTAAGAGCTGAAACAACTGAATATACTTGGCAGTTTTTCAAAGAAACAGTATTAAGGGCACAAGAGCAAACTATTCCACTGCATAGGAAGAATAGGAAGTATGGCAAGAGACCATCCTGCCTTAACTGTGAAATTTTCAATAAAAATTAAAAATGAAGAAACAGTCCTATGAAAAATGGAAACTAGGTTAAATCACAAAGGATGACTATAAACAAATAAGCAAACACGTATGGGAAAAATCAGAAAAGCCAAGGCACAAACTGAGGTCAAACTAGCTGAAGGCATAAAGGGTAACAAGCAAGCATTTTTTAAATACATTAGAAACAAGAGGAAAACCATGGGCAGCCTAACACCCTTATTCAATAAAGAGGAAAAAAACAATTACAGAAAATGTGGAAATGCAGATAAACTAAATGATTTCTTTGTTTTGGACATCAACAAGAAGGTTTGTGGCAGTTGGCTGCCTGACATAGGGGACGACAGTAAATATTGGATAGGATCAGAAACTAGAATTGGTAAAGAACAAGTTAAAAATTATCCAGACAAGTAAGATGTCTTCCAGTCACCAGGGCCTGATGATACGCAACCTAGCATATGCAAGGAGGTGACTCAGGAGATATACGAACAAGTGACTATTCTCTTTGAAAGATCATGGAAGATTGGAGAGGTGCCAGAGGACTGGAAGAGAGCAAATAAAGTGTTCATCTATAAAAAAAACAAAAAGGAAATAAGGACACCCCATGAAATTATAGGCGAATCAACTTAACCTCTGTACAAGGAAAAAATAATTGAGCAAATAATTAAGGAATTTGTTAGCAAGCATCTAGGTGGGTATGTATACACTTACAATTTAATTCAAATTAATGAGGATTAATTTGAATTAAATTAATGCATGGCTGCACTGGCTTTCATTAATTCGGACTAATGAATTCCTTATTCTGAATTAATGAAAGTTTACTTTGAAGTTATAAAACCTCTTTTAACTTCAAAGTAAGGGTTAATTTGAACTTATTAGTTCAAATTAACCCAATATAACCATGTTAATTCAAACTAACCATTAATTCGAAGTAATGTGTTTTGACTTTCTTCCTCCCAGATTGCCTTCCTCTTTCTATATTTTGGGTGGGGGCATGACCTTTCTTGGGGATCATCTTGTCACACCTCCCATGGTGCCATTCTCTCAATTTGAACCAGCAAGTCCTGTCCATGGTCATGCTACTGTGAATTGCTTTTCCAAGTGTGGCCATGTTAATTCAAATTAACTTAATTTGAACTAATCATTATTAGTTCATATTAATTAGTTTTAATTAAATTAATTCAAATTGACCTTCTAAGTGTAGACATAGCTGAAGAGAGTAAGGTGCTTAGTGATATCATGGATTTGTCAAGAACAAACCATGTCAAACCAACCTGGTAGCTTTTTGTGATGAGGTAACAAGCCTTATCAATAGAGGGGAAGCAGTAGATGTGGCATCTCTAGAATTTAATAAGGCTTTTATTATGGTCTTGCATCACCTTATCATTAACAAACTAGAGAAGTACAGCCTGGATGGAACTACTATATGATTGGTCTAAAATTTGTTGAATAACTGCTCCCAGAAAGTAGTTATCAATGATTCACAGTGAAGTTGGAAGAGCATAATGAGCAGGGTACTTCAGGAATCAGTTCTCAGTCCCATTCCATTCAATATTTTCCTTAGTAATTTAGATGATGGCATAGAGAATACACTTATAAACTTTCCTGATGCTATCAAGACTGGGGTGGGGGTGTTGCAAGTGCTTAGCAGGTTAGGATCACAGTTCAAAATTATTTGGACAAACTGGTGAGATGGTCTGAAGTAAACACAATGAAATTCAATAAAGACAAGTGAAAAGTACTCCACTTAGGAAAGAAGAATACATTGTGCATATACAAAATGGGCAAGAACTGCTTAGGAAGAATCCCACAGAATGGGATCTGGGAGTTATAGTGGACCACAAGCTAAATATGAGTCAACAGTATCACACTGTTGAAAAAAGCAAATACCATTCTGGGAAGTATTAACAAGAATATTATAAGTAAGACACAAGAAGTAATTCTTCCATTCTACTCCTCACTGATTAGGCCTCAACTGAAGTATTGTATCCAGTTCTAAGTTCCTTGTTTCAGGAAAGATGTGGACAAATTGAAGAAAATCCAGAAAAGAGCAACAAGAACGATTAAAGGTCTGGAACACTTGACTTATGAGGTAAGATGGAGAGAAATGGGTTTGTTTAGTTTGGAAAAGTGGACACTAAGAGGGGACGTGATACCAGTTGGCAAGTACCTAACAACTGTTATGAGAAGGAAGGGTAAAAATTGTTCTCCTTATCCACTGATGATAAGACAAAAACCAAATGGACTTAAATTATGGCAAGGGAGGTTTAGATTATATATTGGGAAAAAGTTCCTAACTGTCAGATTGATTAACCAGTGGAATAAGTTGGCTAGGCAGGTTGTGGAATCTCCACAATTGGAAGTTACTAAGAGCAGTTTAGACCAATACGTGTCAGGGATACCTTAAGAGGATACATGGTCCTGCCATGGGTGCGGGGGAATGGACTTGATGACCTCTCATGGGGTATGGCCACACACACTTCTTATTTCGAAACAACAGAGGTTGTTCTGAAATAAGAAGTGCCATGGCCACACAATGCACGGCCATTTTGAAACAAGCAAACAGCTTGTTTCGAAATGGCCATGGTTGTTTCAAAATAGCTTAAACCTCGTTGTGTTTCGAAACAGCCCTGTTCGGACATGTTGTTTCAGAACAAAGTGTTCCAAAACAACGTCACGTTCCTCGCAGGGTGCTAAGCACCCTGGGAGGTAGGGCAGCCCCTCTCAGCACCCTGGTCAGGGTGCTGAGGGGTGTCTGCTGAGGCGGGGGGCGCAGGGCTGCGCCGCACGCCACCGGTGCCTGCAGTCCCCTCCCCTGGCGAAATAGCATGTCCACACTGTGGACATGCTATTTCGCTGCCTTATTTTGAGGACACAGTTTTTTGTTCTCAAAATAAGGTGTTTTGAAATAATATGTTATTTCGAAACAGCTTGTTTCGAAACGTCTTGTTTTGAAACAAGCATACCCTGTGTGAACATAGCCATGGTTTCTTTCATTTTCTATAATTCTAAGAACCCTGTTCCTAGCCTTTTGTGATACTTTTTTTTCCCCTCTTAGCTGACCAATGTTTTTTCCTTGTCATCCTTATTTCTCCTAATAGTGGCTGACATGGATGATAGAGTTCTGCTTTAAACCATATCACTTACTGTGTTTGTTCTAATAACACTCAGTCACAGCCTTTTCAATGTCAACATTGCTCTAATCTTTATGGGAGCCCCAAGTTCACGCCAGGCAATTTAAACACAAAAAATATCAGCCCTTTGAATTCTGGGACTGCAGATTCTGATACCAGGCCTTATTGCACTATTCTCACCAGTATTTCAGCTTGTACTTAGCGTTGATCTTAAAATGCAGTATATTACCACTCCATAGATATGATATATTTCTGGCCATGTCTAGTGGCTGTCCAAAATCATGAGGCAAAAAAGAAATAAATAAGCAAATAAAGAAAAAGGCAAAATTAAAAAACAAATGTTAAAAGGGCTATCCCACTGGTGTCAGTATAAGCTAGGACATCCAAGTTTGTATATAAATTTTTTATGTCTTCTCCATTTTACCTGAATAGTCACCTCACTAGAGTGTTTTACTTCAAATTTCTTAAATCACTTGGGGATGCCTACCACAGTAATGTCATTATATAAAGCCTCATGCTAGCCTGCTCTTCTTTAGCAGTGCATTGCTCCATTGATATTCAAGAGGTTCAGTGGCACTTCAGCCTTCAGACTTTGCAAGACTTTAAAAATTTATTTTCACACATTGCCCCATCAGTAACAACAACAACAACAACAACAAAAATTCACAAAGAAAATGCAGTTCTCAGATTTATGACATTCAGACAAAAGAGGGAAAAGTGAAATGGTCAGAAAGAGATAACAGAAACTAAAGCTGTTTACTGGAAAACACGGAAGTGCCCACAGCAACGTGAAGGATAACAATTCCAGAAGAGTATAAGATGGGCAATTTGAGCAGGATCAGAAAACCAAAGCAACTCACACAACTTCATCTCTTAACAGGGTATTTGTGTGATAATATATAGGAGAAAACTGCTGAAGTGTAAAATATAACCTCTGCACCAGCAGCTATTCTTCTCATCTAGCATTCTGCAAGTTCACAGGCTTTATCCTCCTCCCGGTATTTTTTGTGGTCAATTTTTTTCCTTAGGATTCACTTCACTTATTTTATTATTTCTCATAAGCTTTTGTCTTTAACTCTGGTGTGTCGCTACATGAAGTCAGAGAGCAGCAATTTTCAAACCTAACTGCAATCTTTTCCCTCTTGAGGATTCCAAATGCCTACTAATGGCAGCAGTATCATTTCTGAGGGAATATTTTGAACTGTTTAATGAGAGCAAAGAATGGGCTGCTATTCATTAACTTTCAGATTCTTCATTTGCGAGGAAAAAGCACAAATCATTTAAAGAAGACAGGATGGGAGAAAAGTAAAAGATACTTAGAATCACAAAATTACTTCTAAATGACTATGCAAATTACTAAAAAGGGAAGACCCTCTCCTCACCAAACGTACATCCAAATTAATCTGCTGAAAAATAGATGCTCAACCCAAAGAACTTTCACTTGCCTGAATATTTATTAGAAATGTCAGAAACAGAGATGCTTTGAAGAATGAATTAAGTTCTATACAACAGAATATATACAATTCCTCTAATGAACAACACAAATATCCATGTAAGTCCTTAAAAGTGCAAAGACCACGGTTCTAGCTATGAAAGCCAATCCTGTAGAATCGGGCAAAAGGTATAGGCAGTGCCTTAGAGTGGAAAAACATCAAGCAATGGAGAAAAAATAGGCAGGGTGCAGAGAACAAAACTTTCCAACAGATATGAGTTTTCTAAACTTAAAAATAGATTATAAATCTCCTATTTATTATCTCATAAGTTTCCTTTTCCCAGACAGTGGGAGCATTACCTCAGGTTGGATAGATATGGGTTGGTGGGGGCATTCCTCACTAAGAATTACTGTTGTTTGCATCTGATACTTATAGATGAATGCACATCCTCTTTGGAAACCAGCCTGGTTGCATTGAAGGATGCCTCAGAAACCTTTCTGGTTTCCAGCAGAATTTCAGTGATCATGCAACTGTCCCTTCAGAATATTTCAATTCTGATGAAGTTGCAAATTTCAATGGAAAATACGTGCTACTGATTTTTTTTCATCCATCTCTAATCTCAACAGAGGTTGACTAAACTTAGTTTGACTAACAGAGGTTCCCCCCCAACAAATATCCATCCCCCAAGTTTGCTTGTCCAGTTCAAATGTAAATGGTTCTGTGTTGAAATTGCTCTTCCTAGTAGTGGCTTTAGTAGTAAAATGTTTGATTACACTGCACAAATTTTTTTTTTTCTTATTCAGTTATTTACTATCTCATTCCATGATTTGCTGTACAGGACAGACTTGGAGCAGATTGTTTTTCTGTATTTTATTCAAGGCTGAAGCCATGGAATGTGTTTTCTGAGTTAACTTCAGTTGCAACTTCAGTAGAATGTAAACTGAAAGACACCATTTAATGAATTCTATTCTCCCAACAAACTAAAAATAAATAATATATTTCACTCAGTTCCTGGGAGTACGGGGTATCATTTTTCTCTAACTCCTTTCTAGGTTAAAATGAACTTGTATGGGCTCAAAAGTTCTGCTCATTTACTATACTTCTTGAAAACTGTGGGCGCTTTCCATACCGTATGCCAACTATATATATATATATATATGTTGTGACACTCCAGTTGTCTTCTGGGTCCTCTGCTCTTTGAGCTCAGAATTGCTTGGAGCAGCAAGTCTGACAACTGCTCTGCAGAGATATTTATCAAAATAAACAAGGACTCCTTGTTTGTTTTGCTGAACTCAACTAATTATGACTACCCCTTTGGAACAGAAATATGTATGTCACTCCATTTCACTCTCTGAAGTGCAGTTCACTTGGACTGGGAAAGCATCAGTGTGAGAAATCTGTGAATCATAGAATCATAGAAACTGGGAGGGACCATATGAGGTCATTAAGACCAGTCTCCAGCACTCATGGCAGGACAAAGTACCATCCTAAACCATGCCTGACAGGTGCTTGTCTAACCTGCTCTTGAAAACTTCCAATTACGGAGATTCCACAACCTGCCTAGACAATTTATTGAAGTGTTTAATCACCCTGACAGTTAGGAATTTTCTCCTGATGTCCAACATAAAATTCTCTTGCTGTAATTTAAACCCACTGCTTCTTGTCCTATCATCGGCAGTTAAGGAGAACAAATTTTCTCTGCCTTATTTGTGACAGCCTCTTAGGTACTTGAACTCTGTTATCATATCCCTTTCAGTTTTCTCTTTTCCAGACTAAACAAACCCAACTTTTTCAGTCTTCCCTCATCAGTCAAGTGTTACAGACTTTTAATCATTTTTGTTCCTCTTCTCTGCACTTTCTCCAATTTGTCCACATCTTTCTGGAAATGAGGCGCCCAGAACTGGACACAGTACTCCAGCTGAGGCTGAATTAGGGCTGAGTATTGCAGAATTACTTCTTGTGTCTTACTTACAATACTCCTGTTGATACATCCCAGAATGGTGTTTGCTTTTTTTGCAACAGTGTTACACTGTTGATTCATATTTTGCTTGTGCTTCACTATGACACCCAACTGTCTTTCCGTCGTACTCCTTCCTAGACAGTCATTGCTCATTTTGTATATGTGCAATGGATTGTTCTTTCCTAAGTGGAGTACTTTGCACTTGTCTTTATTGAATTTCATTCGGTTTACCTGAGACCATCCCACCAGTTTGTTCAAATAATTTTGAACTGTGATCCTAACCTGCTAAGCACCTGCTCCCAGCTTGGTTTCATTGCCAAACTTTATAAGTGTACTCTCTATGACATCATTTAAGACATCGACAAAAATATTGACCAGAACTCCAGACCCAGAACTGATCCCTGTGTAACCCATCTCATTATGCCCTTCCAGCATGACTATGAATCATTTATAACCACTCTCTGGGAGCAATTATCCAACCAATTTTTATCCATCTTATAGTAGCTCTATCCAGGCTGTACTTCCCTAGTTTGTTAATGAGAAGGTGATGCAAGACCATATCAAATGCTTTTCTGAAGTCTAAAGACACCACATCTACTGCTTCCCCTCTATCCACAAGGCTTGTTATCCCACCAGAGAAAGCTACCAGTTTGGTTTGACATGATCTGTTCTTGACAAATCCATCCTGACTATTACTTAGCATCTTATTCTCTTCTAGATGCTTGCTAATGGATTCCTTAATTATTTGCTTGATTATTTTTGCCTTGTACAGAGGTTAAGCTCACTGGTCTATAATTCCCTGGGTTGTCCTTATTTCACTTTTTGTAGATGGGCACTATATTTGTTCTTTTCCAGTCCTCTGGGACCTCTTTAATCTTCCATGATCTTTCAAAGATAATAGCCAATGGCTCTCACATCTCCTGAGTCACCTCCTTGAATGTTCTAGGGTGCATATCATCATGATCTGGGGACTTGAAGACTTTTATCTTGTCTGGCTAATTTTTAAATTGTTCTTTCCCAAGGCTGGCTTCTGATCCTATCCCATTTATACTGTTCTCCCCTACATCAGGCACCCAATTGCCAGAAACCTTCTTGTTGAGGACCAAAACAAAGAAACCATTTAGTTCCTCTGCCATTTCTACATTTTTCTGTTATTGTTTTTCCATCTTTATTGAGTAACTGACCTACACTGCCCTTTATCTTCATCTTGTTTCTAATGTATTTTAAAAATGTTTCTTTGTTTTCCCCTATGCATTCAGCTAGTCTGATTTCAATTTTTGCCTTGGTCTTTCTGATTTGTCCCCTATATAATTGTGTTATCCTGTATAGTCATCCTTTGTGATTTATCCATGAGTCCACTTTTTGTAGAACTCTTTCTTCATTTTTAGATGATTGAAAATCCCTTGGTTAAGCCAGGGTGTCCTCTTGCCATACTTCCCATCCTTCCTGCATATTGGAATAGTTTGTTCCTGTGCCTTTGATACAGTCTCTTTGAAAAACTGCCACCTGTCTTTAGTTGTTTTTCATCTTAGACATACTGCCCATGGGATCCTACCTCCCAACTCCCTGAGTGTGTTAAAGTCTGCCTTCTTGAAATTTACCATCTTTATTTTGGTGTTCTCTTTCCCACCATTCCTTAGAATCATGAACTCTACTATTTCATGATCTCTTCCACCTAACTTACCTTCCACTTTCCAGTTGTCAACCACTTCCTCTGGTTGTGAAAATCAAGTTGAGAACAGCCTCACCCCAAGAAGGGTATTATCTCTAGACCTTCCCTGTTGTATCTTTCCAGTGTCCCACAGTTTATGAAGCATCAACCATTTATGGAAGAGATATTATGTAGAGGTGTTCTGAGAGATCCTTGAGCTGTATCAACACTGTTACATTCCTTTTTGCATATATTAAAAAAAAGCAGGTGGAGAAACTAGAAAATTGTGTGTCAGTCTGCTAAGCCAGATGCTTGCAGAGTTGGGTCAGCATACATGCCTACCTCCTGAAGGGGTGCATGAAACCATGTTGTGATGATTTATGAACATGCCTCTTTCATCCTTTTATTTCATCTTGTTGCTGCACCCATTTGCCACCAAGGTGCACAGGTAACCTTTGCCTATCTATCTGCCACTCCTCTGTTTCTCTAATGCGTGGGCACCAAGCCAATACAGCAGATATCACCAACATAACCTGAAGCTAGCTGAGAAACAAGGGGAACAAGAAAAAATGCTATGATCTGGGGAAGGGGCTTTGTGGGACACTCCTCTCATTTATAAGTCACTAGGTAAAAACACAATAGAAGGAGAGATTTGATTTAGGGGAAGTGGAAGAGAAAAGGGCAAGGAGGCATTTTTTGTGACAATGAAAGGACACAGTACACAGATAAAAGTAGAATTTGGTTAAAAAAATTGGGTGACTACATAGAAGGTAAGTCCCTCAAGGGCTATTAGCTGAGATGTTCAAGGACATGGTCTCATGCTCCTGTTATCCCTAAACTTCAAACTGACAGAAGCTGGGACTGGACAGCAAGGGATGGGTCATTTCAGTTTGCCCTTTCCTGTTCATTCCCTCTAAACTGTCTGACATTGGCCATAGTCAGAAGGATAAGGAGCTAGATGAACCTTTGGTCTGACCTGCTGTGGTGGTTCTTATGACACCTAGAAAGGCAGCAAAGTTACAAGGGAAATGGAAAAATATTCAGGTAAGTCTGGAAGAAGAGAGTTGTCTTTCATTTCTGAGGTGAGTGTGGCCCTCTTTTTAGGAGATTTGAATGTAAGTAATCTACAGATAAATCTCACAAATACACCTGGGAAGCTGAACTAGAATATTGACCTTTCCGCTTAACCTTAGCTAAAGGATAGCTTCATTAGTTGACTGCAGTAATCAGGTTTCTTGTAATCTCTTGTAGGTCAGTCACAACGGGGAAATATCACATGTTTGGATACACAAAGTCAATACATTTGGAGTATGATATGGACCTAAGAGGGATGTTGGCAATGTGAAAATGAGTTCATGAAAGAAAATTCTTCATCACACTTCCCAGCATGCCTGGGAGTATTATGAATTTTTTCATAATGCTTCTGGGGACTGCCACCTACACACTGCAGCCTCTTCTCCCTTTCCAGCATCCTTCTGCCCTCAAAATATCATAATACGACCCATTTGTACATATAAGCTGCAGATTTAAGGGCACTGGGGAAAGCTCCATGTTCATCACTATTGGAATCCTGTTGGGATTTTAAAGAGAAGCCTAATCTACTGTAGCATATAAACAATCTATTGAAAGAGTCTCTGACTGTTATGGTTATAATGTATATCTTATCAATAAAACAGTGGGTGCTAAGTTATGAGCCTTGATATTTCTCAAAAATTCCTATCAAGATGTTAAACACAAAAATGCATGCAGACAGTGCACTGAAAATAAAAGTACACCAAGCTCTTCCTTTGTATCCAGTGTATTTAAAGCCCTTGGTGCTTATTTTAGCTTGCATGTAAACAACATTATCATACCACTAAATGTATGGATAGTCTTCCTCACCTAACCTTGCATGCAACCTTAATATTGAAACTAAATGACTTATAGATGGAAGACCCCACCCTGCCTGTTACAGACTTTAATAAATATTTCACATTTCTGAATACATAGAATTAATTTCCCAGATCCCCGGGTATGCTGCTGGGCTTAAGGAGTGATCTTGTAGTGCATGTTTGTAATATATGGGGAGACAGATTATATCAATATCTATATCTATATACTGGGACTAATACTTAAAATAGGCTAGTACATTGAACTCCTACTGACTAAATACTTGGTGCGAACATATTGCATGAGCCCCAAGAGAAAAGAATTTGTAAGTTAAAAGTTTCTTCTGCACTACTCACTGTTGAAAACACATACGCACATGCAGGGACAAGCCCCTTGAAATGCACATGAACTTAGCACATTTTGAAGAGGGTCCTAGTTGTGGGTTCTGACTATGAACTTAATCGTTGTGGCTATGTCCACACTTAGGCAGTTAAATCAATATAATAAAATAGCTATAAAAATAATTAAATTGATTTAACATGTCCCCACTAGGAACTCAGATCGAAGTAGCTTGTCCATGCACAGGACTTGCTAGTTCTATTTAGGAGAAGGGCACAATGGGAGGTGTGGCAGGATTGCACCTAAGAAGGGCCATGCCCCCACCCAATACATAGAAAAAAGACAGCACCCTGGGAAGGAGAAGGGCAAAAGTTTTAAAGTGAAATAACACATCCACACTGTATTATTTCAAAATAACAGTTTTGATTTAACCATCATTTTGATATAATACTAGGTTTCATTATATCAAAATTACCTTCTTTATTTTGAAATGAGACATCTTATTTTGAAATAAGGAAATGTAGTGCAGACATGCAATCTTTTAAATCGAAATAATCAGCATTATTTTGAGTTAAAGACTAAGTGTGGACATACCCTATAGGTCAAGGATCAGTTCTGTACCATAATCCAGATGACCCTAAAGCTTGTCATGGGTTGATGCTTGATGTAATTTTTTATTTCAACTTTTGATCATCCACAAGTCTGTATTATAAATAGCAGCTTAAAGTATAACATGAAAAAAACAGAAATTCAGTATAAAGTGAACCTCCCAGATCTACCAACTGAAATCAACAGCCAGGCACTAGTTTTCAGAAGAAAAAATGCTTAGCTGTTGCTAAGTTACAGTGAATACCCATTGAATTACACATGAAACCTACATTAATTCCAAATACAGTCATTATAAGTGGCGGCATTGCAAAGAATACCAAATGGATTCAAAATAATGGAAACCTAAATTAAAGAGCTGCCATCACCTTTAGATACATGTTTCCTCTGCCTTTGCGGGTATTTTTAAAAATAGCTGTGCTGCCATGTGACACGAAAAATTAAGACAGCAGCAGAGTACAAACCATTTCATTGCCTCTAAGGCAAAAGGAGAAGCAAGAAATGCAAAGAAAGTAAGAATTCAAAGGGAAAAAAGGGAGAGGAGCAGCTGATTTGTGCTGATATATGCTGCTGAATTCTACCAGATATTGGGGGGGACGGTAAGATGTACTGAAATATGTCAAAATTTGTTGCTCTTTTTTTTTTCCTTGCTACTGTTAAAATTATACTTATTTGTGCTGGACCTGAGTAGTTCATGATTGCTGTGCATCCTGTATCAGTTGGAAAAGAACAATCAGTACCAATCCAAAGCCCCTCAAAACCCTTGTGCCTGATGGCTCTATGGTTTGATGTAGCACTGTACACGAGCTGAAGTCACTGCCACCAACTTTCAAAGCAAGAGACACTGCACTGACTGCATGCACTTGGCCAAGATTTTTATCAGGTGCATCTGATCCTCAGTTGGATCAGCCACTTTACCCCAACTAAGAATCTGCCTCATAACTTTCACCCTTTACTTTCATATGCACTTTACACCACTGCTACCACATGAACCACTTCTGTGAAAAAGGCCAGGTCTACACTAGAGCCCTGAAGAATGACTAGGATCCTGTGGGTCCTGAAGGAATCACAGTAATGACAGTGGGAAGGGGAAAAACATATGTCGTTGCAAACAGGATTGGAGTAACAAAACCACACCAAGGTAATAGCTCTCTCATTAGTTTGTCATAACTAGAATTTCAGCAATGCAAAGCAAGTTGCTCTTGTTTTTTTAAATAAAGGTTTTGATTTAAGCAAGGGATAGAAAGAGATTTGACATCTACTATAACAGTATTTTTGTGTGGTTTAAGCAAGGTTAGTTTTATTCTCTTAGTGGTAAACCCTTTGTCTGAATTATAAACCAACTTTTTTTTGGTAGCATGGGGGAAATCTCTCTCTTGTAGGATCTAATGCTTTTGCATGTGAGAGTGTGATAGAAATGCAAGAAATAATGAAGGGGTGGATTTGAATGAGTATTGTGGGGTTGGACTGGAGCAGGAAAAAAATAGTCCTCCACAAGACTCTAGCCTAGACCACAACCTTTTACTGGCATAGGTATGTCAGTCCAGGGTGTGATGAGGTGTGACCTTTGACTGATGTAGCTTTTCTGGCAAAAGCCCTTACTGCTGGGACAGTTATAATGACAAACAAGTCTTTTGGCTGATGTAGCTTACTTCATTCAGGGCCCTAGTTGAAGTTACATCAGCAAAACAATATCTGTGTTGGCAAACACTTAAACATGTAGACAAGGCCTAAGAAAAAAAAATACATTATAAAACCTTTAAAATCTAGGTGTATATTTTAATATAATTCACCACTAATCAAGGTATTATTAATTTCCATCTCCACTCCAGCATTTTCCTACTAGTACAATCCCCATATACTTCTAACAGTTCTCTTTTTCCTATGCCTGTTTTCAAATGTCTGAGGGGAAAAAATAGAAATGTATAATCTTTCCATAATACTCCAAAAATCATCTGATCCTGGCAATTTGGGACCAAGAGGAAGTGTTGGGGGGGGGATTAATTTCAAAACCTGGAAAAACAATCTGCTTGTGGTCCTTATGCCAATAGTAAGAATAAGTGGGTGTCCTTATATATTCATGATCGTGGAGTTCATCACATCTTATCTTTATTCCAGCTGATTTCACATATCTGGCACAGAAGATGAGTGAAAGTATTGAGTCCTACTGTATATATGCTGTAAGTATGTGCATCTCTCTTAGCTTGGGCCATGCAAGCCTTGACAGATATCTTGGCACAGATATTTTGTGCTTTGCTCAATCAGACCAAAGAAATCTGGCCTCCCACCACAGTTCTGGCAGCATATTTCCAATAGCTCAAGCGGAAATGAAGGGTTATTTCTTATGATCCCATAGAAAATAACTCATGCATCGAGTTATGGGAAAGTTGTATGACTATAATCTGCTTGTAAAATCTGAGTGCACCAGAGGATCATTTCATTCTTACTATTACACAGAAACCATTCAGAACAAGAAAAATAAGGTTTCAGGCAGATACAACACTTGACAGTTCAACATACACCCAATTTAAGCCAGTGCTGTCAGATTAAAATAAATGTTTTGTAATATCAACCCTTCGCTGTACTATCATTTCCCTTCAGCAGGTGAGAGCCATGCAAGGATATAGTTTTCTTGTACAGACCAAATAATTGGCATTTCTCTGGCTTGAATGTCTGATCAGACTCCTGCTCCTTGTGTATTTGTTTGTATTCCTCAGACTAACCACTGTGATTAATTTAAATCTCCCATTATCTGAATAGAACCAAAGATTGATACAGTATTTGATAACTGGCAGAAAAGTCCAAGTGCTTTAGACAAGCACATTTACTGAGTTCATTTCTCTATCACCCTTCTATAACAAGCACTATGCCTGTTTGAGACATTGGGTATCTCAGGAAACACTAAATAAATAACCATTGACCCCTGTGGGTTGTGAGAGATGCACATGTCATTGGTGTAATAACAGAATTTCAGAGTATTCCTATTATAAAAGTCTGCTTTTTTTTTTCCCTTAAGATGTGGACTCATGCAGCTTCACTCTCTTGATTGTAGTCATTCTGTTGGGGTGATGCCAGGGAACAAGGAAAAGACTGCCCAGTAAAAATATCATCCTTCCTCTATCATTCTTGCTGTCAAGAATACCTGGGATGAATGCCTTGGCTTTCTCTTGTAGAATAAATAACAGCAACTTCATTCTTTGTAAGGGCAAATTTTCAATTGCTTTTCCCAAATGTCATTAGAGATGGATTCCAAACTCCCCAAGCCAAGGAATAGCCAGAACAGGGAATACCTAGGCAATGAATAATGTAAAATTCTAAGCTGTTGGGCAAATAAACAATGTTTTGCCGTTTTACTGCACAAGATTCAGCCTGAAAGCCAGCTTTCAAAGGAAGGCAGTGTGAGAATGTGTGTACTCTGCATTCATGAACTTAACCAAATTTCAGCTCTGGCAGCCACTGTTAATAACTCCAAACTCTGAGTCAAAGACAGCATGCTTTAACTCAGTTCATCAATATGAGGAAATTAGAATCCCTCCATATGTAGTCTCTTTGTTAACTCCTTGCCTAATTGGCCTGATTGTTGTGCACGATTAAAACTATTTTTGTGTCAAGAGCAAGGATTTAATAGCTGTAATTTCACCACAGCGTCAAATAGTATGGCTTTGTTCCCAAGGCCAATTGACTGTCCTCAAGTTCTACAATATCAGGCCCAATTACTCACACATCAGGCTGTCCCACAAGGCTCCAACCAGGAATAAAACATAAAATAATCATCGCCAATTATGTTCTCAATTTGCCAGTTGTAAGATAATAAAACAGCCATGTTGATTTTGTGTAAGGGAGGGCTGACCAAACTATGGCTCTGCATGCTTGTTAAGTGTCTCCTCAGATGCTTTTGTTGCACAGCTCCTACTGCAGCTAACAATAAAGGATATCAGAGCAACAGAAATGGCTTTTCTGATGTTTGTTCTCCTCCTCTCTGGCTTTTAGTGTTAACAGAACCAGATTAGCACATTTGAAAGAGCTCTGTCAGGGGGAAACAAATATGACCAGAAGAGAGAGATTTAAAGGAAATGAGAGAATGAGAATCAGAGAGAGTAGAAAAACCCAAGGAAAAAAGGGTGGAGAGAAAGAGAGTGGTAGGATGGAGGACAACGAGAGAACAGAAATGAGAGAGAGAGAGAGAGAGAGAGAGAGAGAAAGAGAGAGAGATCCAAAAATGTTATGAAGGAGACAAAAAAAAATAGGGCTAAACATTGTTGGCCCTGAATGAATGCTCTAGTGTTAAGAAGGCAAAGTGAGGCTCAGCCTTGGTAATGCCACGTGTTCAGGCAGCTTTTTGGATCTGTTCCCTAGACCAGTGATTTGCAAGCTATGGGTTGGGACCCAGTACTGCTGCTGCTGCTGCTGCTGCTGCTGCTGCTTGCAGGACTGGAATGTATTGTTCAAAGATGTAATTGTTGGGTCACAGGCATAAATATTTTTTTCAACTAGATCCTGAGAAAAAAAGTTTGAAAACTACTGCCCTAGACAGAGCTGGCTCTCAGCCTTTTGTGTACCTGCAAAATAAGCCAGAGAAAGAAATCACTCTTCTAGTGCCATTGTTGCTTTGGCCATTCTTTCTTCTTAACAAGACAACTTTCAACAAGGCAACTGGGCAGGATTCTCTTCCATTTTTCTACCTGCTCAGAACGCACAGGGGAAAGGAGAGAAAAGGAAGGTTGATAGAGGTCAGTCTTTCCAATTTGCCCATCTCCTTCTAATCAGAACCCTGCGAACAGGGCTACTTTTTACCAAATTTCTTCTTTTCACAGATGGAGACTCCAAATCTCTACCCTAAAGCCTGTCTGATCTGCCCCCTGCAGTCCGGAGCCCTGTCTTCCCAAAAAGAGAGAGACCTTTGGGTTTTGAAGCCATGTATGACCTCATTACACAATGCTAGTAGCTGCTGCACACATTCCTCCCTGAAAATCCATGACAGGTCACAGCTTTCAGAAGTCAGTGGAGTACATAATACAGCAGGGTTGGGAGATAACTATTTAGCTGGGTAAAATACACTTCTTCCTCTTCCATATCTTTTACCTTCCTGATTCTAGGAAAAGAGACTGAAGTGTAAACTGATAGATGGTACGGGCTATTGGCAAGCAAGGCTGGACTGTGATGGCAGGGAAGAGAAGATTGAAGAAGCATTTGGAATTTCCTGCAGATCACAGAGCATTTATCAGGAAGACTAAGCCTCCTGGTCTCTCTGTATTGTGAAATATCTGCTCCCACAGCCTCTAGGGATAATCTGGAGGAAACTGTGCACATTGTTACATATGAGGCATGCATGGCAAAACTCCCACAGATATCTATGGGACCAGGGTTTCATCCATGGTACTTCCTGACCCTTAAAATAGTTATCCCTAGAGGGGATATATTACACTTTAATCTGCTTTTTTTTTTCTGTGTAGTATCCTGCCAAAACAAAAACCTTTCAACACAGAAGAATAATATAATTAAATCCCTATGGTGAGCCTTTTATTTCAAAGAGAGATGTATCTCAGTGAGCAATATCACTAACATTAAACATTAAATTTCCATTAATGATAGACACCAGGGTGTAGATATAAAATCACGGATGGAAGAGATATGATGTTAGGAATATCACTCACATATATTGATAACATGCTGATATTTTGTGATTTAGAAAGAGATATGAGAAAAAATCATTTACTCTATTAATTCATTATTCATAAAGATAAGTAAATTATGAGTTTAATAAAGATAATTTATTCATGGCAATACATTTACATGGAACTTTACCTCCTGTGATGAAGATCTTACTCAAATATTTATTTTCATTATAATTTATATACTTTGATAGATATAAACTGTGCTTTACATAGCAGTTTAGCAATGGTTCCATTCTAATTGTACTGAAAAGACCCATACTTCAGGCTGAGACAGAGTACTTGTTACAGGAAAAGTAACAAACCACCTCCTGTGGCAACTTCATATGTGCAACTCATCTATTCTTTAACACATTTATTGATATTGAAATTAATTTTATAGTCATTATATAATCATAATAATGAGCAGTTAACTAGTGCTTTGCACTCTTAAAGAACTTTTCAAAATTTAACTGAGGAATACTTAGAAATTATCGCTGGAAGTATACTGCATTTCTAGACTGACTTAACAAAAAGCTCCTTTACAAGAGGATATTTACTACAATTAGTCTATTAAATATGGTCTAGAGAGGAGGCACGCTTACATTGCTCAGTTTGAAAGGAATGCTTTAGCTAACCCAGATTCAGAAGATAATCAGATAATCTCAGTATAATTGTTCTGATCATCAGGAGAAAAACACTACTCTGGGCAATGCTACTCCTGTCAGAACAGTTAGTTCCATCTGTAAGTACAGCACCATAGAATTATAGAAATGTAGGAAAGGAAAGAACCTCAGTAGGTCATCTAATGCAATCCATCTACACTAAGTATTAGCTAGCTCAGGGGTGTCCAATGTTTTTCCCCAATGGGCCACAGTGCAATTTTTTTTTTCACTCAGGGGGCCAGTGAGCAAATTTCAGCTGCAAAGAGGGTGGGGGGGTTGTTGCTGCTCCCAACTGGCTGTCTAGGGACTGCAAGAGAGGGGGACTGATCTCCCACATCCACCTCTGCTCCTGAGTCCTGGCTGGCACAGTGCAGCGAAGTGGACTGGAGTAGAGTGGAGGGGCTGGCTGCGTTATGGCTCAGGCTGACTGGGATGGGGGAAAGGGGTACTGTGTGCAACATCTCCACACCTCAACTGACTGCTGCTGTGCCCTGCTGGCCAGTACAGGGCTGGAAGTGGGGGGGGGAGAGAAGCCACTGTGACCCACCTGCTATCTCAGGGTTGGAGGGGAGGGTTGATTTCTATGCCCAGGCAGGCTGGACAGTACCCTTTGGCAGGACAATCCAGATCTAGTCGATCCCTGACAACTGTTTGTCTAACTTGTTTTTTAAAAACCTTCGGTGACTGAGATTCCACAACCTCCATAGATAATTTGTTTCAGTGCCTAATTACTTTTACAGTTAGGTCAGTTTCATAATGTCTGACCTAAATTTCCATTGCTGCAGTTTAAACCAATTACCTCTTGTCTTGCCCTCAGTGGTTACAAAGAACACCCTACTCTTTATAATAACCTTTTATGTTCTTGTAGACTTTGATTATGGATAACCTCAGCCTTCTCTTCTCTAGATTAAACATTTTTTCCAGTCTCTCTTCAGAGATTATATTTTCTAGATCTCTAATAATTTTTACTGCTCTCCTCTGGACTGTCACCAATTTGTCCACTTCTTTCCTGAAGTGCAGAGTCCAGAATTTCACACTATACTCCAGATGAGGCCTTAGCAGGGCTGAGTAGAGAGGAAGAATTGTTTCTTGTGCTTACCATACTCTTGCTAAAGCATCTCAAAATGATGTTCACCTTGGCTATGAAACAACTCAAAAACAGAAAAAGAAAGAAAGCAATCCAAAGCCCCTTTTGGAAAAGAATGACTCCATTGCACTTGTCTTTCATACTTCTCAGCAATTAGAGTAGTATTTCAGAGATGTGTGAGACCAACTAACAAACAAAACCAATGATTTATAAGAAAACTCTGTTGATGCTGTTGTAAACAAGACTGTCCTTAACCTTCCCAGTCCCTGCAACTTTTTTCTGTCTGTGTGTGTGAGAGAGCTTGAGGAGTCACTAGGAAGTGTGACATTGCCTGGTGTCCTAACCTAATGGATGTCTGAGGCAGACTAGAGGAGCACTTATTTGACTAAGAGTGCTCATTATGGAGAACAGTGCATTTCTTGTGCATGCTATCTTAAAATAGCCTTTCTTCACCTTTATGTTCTGGTTCTTATTATGCGCAGTTCGAATGTTCAATGTTTTGGTCCAGCACCCTGAGATAAAGACCAATACAAACTAATGCCTTGACAAGAATAGATTCCTTAGGGCCCCGGAAGAAATAATTTGCTTGCTCTTTGTGGTGGTTCTCTGCTGAAATCAATCTGTGTTCTGTAAATAAATTGTTAATAAACACTCCTGCTTATTGGCATCAGCCAGAGGAACAGATAAAATCTCCAGCCAATTGCTTCACTGTTCCAGGAATCAGGTAGTTAGCTGATTTGCAGTCAGATACACAGTCTTTCTATCCTAGGGGGGTTCTCTGGGGAATGCTTCCTGAACTGCATACATATCATCCTATCACAAGAAAAAACACCTCAGCAAGCTGCAAGCTTCTAGCTTACACAATGTCAAAGGAAAAGGCTCAAGGTGCAAAACTTTCATGCTAGCTTTCCTAAGAGACACAGAATTTGCTACTACTAAAACAAGTTTGTCAAAAAAGGACAGCTCATGCAAGTGACACTAGGGAAAAACAAGTCTCTGATGGCTTTCTCTGTCCAATTGAAGCAAAGTGTTTGATTTCACTATTTATATTGACAGTAGTTTACATGACACTTTGTAGATGGGGTTTACATCTAAAGTATCTATATGCAAGGATTATGGATTAGGAGGCAAAAGCTTATACTGTCCTGGCAACAGCACTGCTTATGAGTAGACATGAGTGCATGATAAAGTTACCTTTCAAGAAATAAAGCTTAGCTTGCTATATATCTTTATAGACAGCTTTGTAAGAAAGGCAAAGTTTCTGAAAGACTCTTGCCACATCTGCAAGCTCCCGTGGAAAATCATGTAAAAACATATTTTATTTTCCTACCATACTGAGCAAATAATTCATAATGAATTATTTATAAGATGAATTTTGCCTCTTTCTCTGTCTTCAGGATGTCTGCAAACAGATCACAATTTTCTCAAATTTATTTGTTATTCAAAATTATTTGACGGGTCTTTTGTGTCTGTGAATTTATTACTCTGTAGATTGCAATTTGGAATCTGAAATTATAGCTTTCCTGCTTAGTTGTGACTGGTTATATGAGTCACACAACACTCTCTCTCTCTCTCTCTTTTTTTTTTTAAATATTAACATGCATTTTATATGGGAAGGACCTGCTTCCACTGAAGTCCATGACAAAACTTCATTGAAATCCAGGGCTGCAGGATCAGTCTTATAATTGGTGCCAGTTTGGAAGGAATTTACAGTGTCATTCAGCTCATTTTCTTCTAATGCAATTGTTTTATTATTAAAAATAACAAAAATTCATTTTACTTCATTGGTGTCCAATGCCAGAAGACACATAAACCAGATATCATACAAACAATATATTTTGGAAAGTAATCCCGTGCTCATCTAGCAGAACATGTCTGTGATATTTGATATAATTGGTCACCAAATACTCCTGTGCAATCTCTAAGAAGTTCTTAATAGTGAATTTGTTCCTTATGAAAAATCAAGTTATGAGGGAGATGTTAAATACAGAGCCTCATTGTGCTCTTTTATCACTCTTACATGAACTTCCATCCATTCATTTCAGTGATTTACTCCTGGTGTAAATCAGGTGAGAATTTCACTCATTTAATCTATGAGATCTTAAATTTTATTACCCCCCACACACACAAAAGGAATGTTTTATTCTATCCTTACAGGAAAAGATATGGGATGGGAAAGAAATGCTTAATCACTGAAAGATGATTTATCCATGGTCCTCAGAGAGATTAAGCTAAAAACAGCCTTCACATGCTGATCATTAATACATTAATACTAGCAAAATGTATATTTTAAAGCCAAGCTGAAAAAGGTTAAAAAGCTTCTGCTGAAATATTGAGTGGATTTGTTGTGTACATGAAAGCAGTGGCATCAACGAGTTGATTTCTAGCCAAGGATTTATAATTTAAGCTCACAATTAGATTACAGTGGTTTCCAGACCTCATGTGCACCTTCTCAAGAAAAGAGGCAGGAGGATAGAGAAATGGGGTTGTGGTGTTCTTCATATTGATAACAAGCACAGGAAAGAAGCCCGAAGGAGAAAGAGAAGGAAATTAGAACTGTAGCATACTTCTACAGCTGGTATACATTGCTGACTGAGAATCAGGCACTGACAAGCAACAAACTCCAGGGGAGCTGTCAGTGGTTCCACTCTAAGCTTTTCTAGCAGGTGTCACTGTAAGATAGTGGCACTGAGTAAGCTGGAGACAGGCTGGAGAAAAACTGCAGACACTGCATAAATGAAAGTGTACGTGCACGTGCGCGCACGCGCACGCGCACACACACACACACACACACACACACTAGATCTGTTGTATGTGCTATACCTGATCTGATAAATACATTTAGTTTTTCTATAAGTCTCTTTTAAATAAGGAAGCATACTGTGGCACATTTTCAAACCATTTTATCCATGCTGGAGGATGTGGCATTAAACCAAACAGTTGCTTATTTGTATACATCTTCTACACTAGAACACAAAAGGCTTAATGGCATAGAATAGATTAGGAAAACCAAATGTGTGTGTGTGCCTGCATGCAGACACACATTTCTTTCAAATCATCCCTTTTACACCAACGGTCATTCTAAATCAAAGACAAATTGGTATTGTCTTTGCAGCTGCAGCCATGTTTAGTGCATAAGGTTTAAAGTGATAGGTTCATTCTATTTTTAGACTTTACTCCCCATTTTCTAATTTTCTCTCATTGCTATATAATTTTATTGTGTAGATTTTATACTTTTCATTCCTCCATTACCTTGCCCTTCAGACACTGTTTCGATTTGTGTTCTGGCTGACTGGATCCACAGCATCAGATGCCTCCTTGTCAGATAGTCAGGAGAGACTCTAGTTTTATTGCCCATAACAAATAAAAGTTATCTTCCCTCTTTAAAGCTTATCTATGACTCTGAGAGTCTCCAAGTTCAACAGCACACTCTTGATGGAAGCCTATAATACCGATGAGCAGATGAGACAATTAGATTGTAACCATTTGTTTAAAGGATTTAGGGTCTCTTTACAGCCCCTGTGAGCCATTATTAGTGTTTTATTGCTTTGCCTTGCTGTGGAAGGACAGATAAGACAAAAGATAATTTTTCAGTTTTCTTCATGGCAAGATCTGGTAGGTGAATCCATTAAAATAATTTGTTGAGCCTATGAACTACCAGTGTTATGCAGTATTCAAAACAACAGATTGTTTAGAAAGTACTAATTAAAGAGAAAATTGAATTCTTTATGGCAAACAACTTTGTATTCTAGAAAATGTCCTGAATCTATCCTGAGAAGTTCTGTTTCAAGCTGCCTGTACTCAGAGATCTTCCTTTCAGCTAAAAATTACTTTGCTGATAACACCTATATATTGTAAATTATTTATGGCTCTGTTTTTCCCATATTGCATAAATTAAATATTGAAGAAAGGAAACCTTCCAGCTTGGGGGTGGGGGTAGAGGAGTTGAAAGGGCATGATACACACAACTCCCCAAAATTTAGACTTTTGAAGGGGAAAATCCAAAGACTCTGAATCTTTATTACATGCAGCTACATTTTGACTGTAGCTTCCAGCATCCAACAAAGCTTTAGGGCTCCATTTGAAATTGGAAGAAATGCAGGTCAAGAACAAAGGTTTTAAATTCAGCACTGAGCTCTCTACCTGCCTACTGCACAATTTCAGTTTCCTTAGATAGAAAATTGTTCTGATAGCCAGCAGCCTACACAGTTCAGGAAACCCACTTCTATTCTGCCTTGTATATTTCCAAAGGAAGTAACACCATTCTATGGGATGTATGGGGTTCTTTGGTTCAGAGGCAGCTCCAAGATATATTGTACATTTGACACCTTCAAGCTGCTTGAAGACCTTAAGAAGCTGTCCTTCCAAAATACAATATCAATTAATATTATTTTCTCACTTAGTTTATTAGGCATCACAAACTCCAGTGTTCAAAGCCTCTTCAAATCTTTCAGCTTGAAATGTTAACAGCTTTACAAAGCAAACATGTTTTCATCCTCAAAGAATGACATTTGAAAAACTATCTTAAAGGCTAACAATACATTTAAATGCTTGCTTATATTTCTAGGTCAAATAGTGTATCAGAATTTTTGTAGAACAATGCAAGTAAAAGTCCTTTTTTTCCCTACCACCAGAAAGAATTGCTGATAAAAACTTTACTGTAAAACAAGCAAAAACTTGATGTGATTGAAACTGTGACATTGGGAAAAATAAATCTTTAATTGCCAATTATCTTACATTAGAAAGTCTTATTTGCTGCTATTTCTAATCACCACAAGTAAACTTATTCATCTATTTCAAATGGCTGTCTTACAACACAGTTGTGTAATAGCTTACTAATTAAGGTACTGCAAATAAGGGACACAGGCAATTAGGGTATTGCAAATAGTATGATGAGTACAAAAATACCTGTTTCAGAAAGTATTGATACAACTTATGTGTATTGACATCTCCTGGTCTTGTGTCCAGAAGTGGACGCCTTCCTTCAGATTAAATGAGAGAAAGCTGCTAATTGTGGAAAGGAGATCACTAGGAAGGGAAGAAAAAGATAGGTTGTAAATAAGAAAAGAGAAAGAGAGAGAGCCAGAAATCAGTGTGGGACCATCCCTTTTTCACCCCTGTCAGCAGGACTGCTTTTAAAAAGCCAGCACAGGCTGCTGGTAGACAAATAGACTCAGAATGCTTGGTGACCACAGAGTAAATCCTTAGAGAGGCTGCTATCTTTTCAGTCACAGTGATGACCCTGTTACTCAATGAGTGTCCCTGCTGTATTTGGGCAGAGAAATATGGAGAAGATTACAGGGGATTCAACATATGACTGTGGAAATAATCTGTGCCTGCAGGTGGGCAAGGAGGTCAAGAGCTGGTTCAATAAAAGAAGCATTTTTCACAATATAACTTTCACCTAATTAAAAATACTCCTTTTATTATTTAAAAGAAATCAAAATTTGTATTTTTTTTACTCAAGCTAATGATATCTTAGTCTGATGACCCTGCTGGTAACCACTGAAAAAGGTTTGTGTATGTGTGAGAAGGGAGTAGGTTAAAATTATCATGATGAGAAGACCTTCTGAGGTAGCTAAATAGGAATATTGATTGTAACCAAACAAATCATGCTTGGTGACTGGTGGATATTACTTATATGGCTGAGTGAAGAAAGAGGACACAGCAGGCAACAGAATGGCAAAGATGTGTTACAGAGTGCAAAGGTTTCTACCAAACCAAAAATGACTGACGGCAACTAAATAAAAAAAAAATGTTATTACTCTGCCCATGTTTTTAAAAGAAGCCCATCCACTGTAAGAATTTCTTGATATCAAGGGGACTATGTCCAACAAAGCCTTGAATTGTAGATCTGTAGGTAGGTAAAACATCTTCTTATTCTTTTTCAAAAGGAATCATGAATCCTCATGAACTTAGCTGGAGTTTTGCCATTGACTGAAATGGGTCCAAAGTTTTGCTCTTGGCGTTCAAAAGTAGGAGCTATATTTCCAAAGCTGGCATTTAGATTTTCATAAATACAAAAAATGCTGCTGCAAAAGGGCAGGACTGGCATATATTAAAATTTGCCAGTACTAAAAGAAGCAAGGCACTTAAGTTAAACTATAGATGTTGAGAGAAAAATGATCATAAAGAAATATCGGTTTCTTTACTAAATAAGTATCCTGTTAAGTTGTGGTCAGACTGGAAATTTACCCTGAGAATTTTGAAATTTTCATGTGTCCTTCCTAACTGAACAAAAGTGAATACAAAAATTTGGTAAAATAATTTTTATTTTACCAAAATTTAATCTTATTTCTTGAAAATTAAATTTTGGCAAAATCAATACAATTTCACAAAGTATTTAGATGTAAATGGCTATCCATTTTCCAGTGAAAGACTGTTCCATTTTTTTTTCTGAACACCCCTAGTTATATCTACTGATTTAGCTGGGAAAAAGCAAATTTTTGCCACTATAGACTCTCAGAGACTATAGCGCTATGGAAGAACCAGATGGATTCTATTTAGTTTTGTGTGTCTTCAAGAACATTTTTGACTAATGATGAGACTTGAGGCATTCGATTTCTTCAGGCTTCTTTAAAATTCCTGTCCTAAGTTCTAACTGCAGAATATGCCCTAGAATTTTAATTAAAAGCCTGATCTTCCATGACCTGTATGCAGAGCATCAGGCTCTAATAATTTGATGATCAAGAAGTTGAAACAGAGCTCAAAAATCCCATGTGCAATTTGCAGACAAAATAAAACAAACAAACAGATATCCTTAGATTTCAGCACTGAGTAAATCTGATAGGGCCATCCGTAATAAAGAGTAAATATTAAATCCATGAAGTCATTGTCACAAACACACACTTCAGAGCACAATTGTACTTTAAGTTGAAAACTGTTTATATGAGAAACAAAGAAATTCCTTCTGTGGTGTACTGACAATAATAGAGCATGAAATGAAAGCTCAGGTATATTCCCCTGGAAAAAAAGGTATTTATTAAACATCTATTGTTTGAAGCATTTAAATAAAAAGGGAAGGATGAATAAAGAACTCATGTGAAGATGACAATGTAAATGAATGTTGAAAGAGATGGAATTCACCAACCTTAACCATCATCATCCTTAAACCATTAACTTTACATCTTCCTTTTCTTATCATCTACAACCAGAGGAAAAGGAAGATTAAAATTAATTGCTAGAGTTAGATTTATTTGGTACTGAAGCTGAGACCTAAAACTTTTCTCTTTTTTTCATGTTCCCAAACCAATTAAATTACCTGAAAAAGAAGAATTCTGAACTAAGCACCTGATGTTTCTACTTAAATATATAACACAGTCAAGTAAAGATATGATAAGGAAGGCTTCCAAGTTTCTCCCAAAAACAAGCAATCACTCCACCGCACAGCCACATATTCTAGTTACTCTATCCATCCTATTAAACTGGCAGGTTTACAGTGACATAGGAAAAACTGTGTATGAAAAGTAAGTTTCCTTTTTTCATCATTTCTATGTCATCACTCTACTGATATTTTAGAAAACAAAATACTACTGTCATTGCCTGAGACAGAACTTTCAGAACTTGGATCCAAAACCCAAACCTAGAGGAGATAGAATGATCCCTCTAGGAGATGCGAATGGTGCTGATACTACTGTTTGTTGACTGGTATATGGATGGTATAGAGCAAGATCATATTTCATTCTCAGTTGTTGACTTTTCATGAGTTGGAAAAAATTTAAAAAAATAAAAGTACTCTGAGCCAATTTCACTTTGCCTATTTTCACAATAGTCAAGGATGATTTTTTTTATTTATTTCTGTCCAGAAGAACTTTGTGCTTCGTTTAAAAAAAAAAAAATCCTCCTTACCTGTAACAAACTGAGATGCTGAGACTGGAGCTGAAAGTTAAAAGATACGTGCTACTTGCTGTGATGTGTTTTCACAAGCTGAATCTTATTGCAAGCTCAGCTTTAGGGAAAGTTTGGAAACAAAGAAACCAAAAGCTAATGGACATCCATTTCTGGAGACATAAGAACAAAAAACATTGCAGAAAAATATCTAAGCTGATCGGTGTAATTCAATAATTAAACTTTGTTTTTATCCTTTGTCCTTTTCCTTACGGTTTGAAACGTATGCAAAAAATGATGGGTGACCCTTAGAACACTTGATGATGGGGTAGTTCAGTCTGGCTATGTTACACAGACCTTCCTTCTTAGCAAAGGTTTTTCTGAAGTTACCAAAGATCTTTTGACCTGTACATTTCCTAAGAACAACTTTTCTCAGGAGATTTCTAACTTTCAGGTAGGCTAGAAGCAAGAAAACAAAAGTCTGCCTCACAATATCACCCTGTGGTAGCATACAGTCTTGGAGGAAGACTGAATCCAGTCTTATAGGAAGTGCAAAGAAGAAATGTGCACGGCTTGGTAGCTTTCTGTCACAGAGTTCATGCAAGTATTTCCTTGGATCTCAGTGTGAATTAATTGGAAGGTTTTCCTCTGAGTGAATGTTTGGGTGATCTCTGAACCAATAGCCATTTTGGAGTTCTACTTTGTACTTCCAGCTTTGAGCCAGGTCCTGAAACAGGAACAGAACTTTCTTAGGTGTGAAGCTTTCTTTGCATTTCAGGCATCATTTCTGAGCTATGACCACACTGGAGAAATGAGTTGGATAATTCAAATAAACTAAAAAACTCAATGCAAAAATCAAATTTCTTCTAGATTCATGGTGAAATGACAGGAACCCTAAGTTTCATTATGCAACTAAAAATATTTACACTGGAGCTGAAAGTGTAATTTCCACTTATAACTATGCTAACTCAATGAGCACAAGCATGCTAAATATGGAAGGGTAGGGCTAGCTTTCCATGGATTTCATTACGGGCTTCAGTGGGATAAAAAATAACCTTAAATTCTTAACTCAGATTAGCAAACCTGTGTTAGTTAACATGGTTAAAATAGCAATGAAAACACTGCAACTCAGTTTTTGGCTCAGATTAATAGCTCAAGTTAAAGCCCATAGTGGAGACTGGGTATGAACTTGCATTACTTTAACATAAATACATAATTAATAAAAATATAACAACCACTAATTTAGTTTAATTCTGTTTACAAATTCTCTGGGTACAGATTGTGAATTTTACAACCGTCTTGGTATTTGCCATTGTTCAATACATAAGTTGTGTCAATTCATTTTAACTTATGGTTTGTTCACTAGCCTATCACTGAGACTATTCATTATTCATACTATTGATTTGTCATCTAAATTATGTTGCATTCTGTTCTTTGAGTAGATGATGCATAAATTGCTTTATAAACCAAATGAGTTTTCTTTTCAGTTATCAGATTTATTATGAACATTTGTAATTATTCAAATCTCTAATTCAGATTAAAAACAACTATTCAAAATGCTGGTGAAGTGTACTGTTGGTGCCAGCACACTCATGTTCACTAGAATTAGTGACACTTTTGTTTCTTGGAAACTTTTTAAAAATAAGCATCCAGTGACTTGATGACTTTTAAACAAGTGAATAAAATGTGTTGCAAATAGTATGAATTGGCCTGGGAATGAGGTTGTTGACAACAATATTAACAACTGTGTTTTAGTCGTATTTGTATAACTGATATCAACCAAGAACTTTGAAATGGTTCACTCATGTTCATTCGCAGGCTAAACAACAGGGACTGGCGAATAGGGATATGATGGCCCTCACTGTGCAACCTGATCGACATGAGTAGACCCTTTTACCTGTGCATAGCCTCTCTGAAATCAGTGGTTTTCTGGACATGTGCAGCTGCCTACATGGACCAGCTTGTGGATAGATGGTTGTGGGTTTCTTTATATCAGTTTTTATCTAGCTCTAACACTGAGATGTGTAAACGTTTTGCAGGCAGCAAAACTGGAAGTCTGGTCAAGTGTTATATTGCTTGGGTTCTTTTTCTATTTGGAATTACAAACATATTTCTCCTTGTTTGGAGAAAAAGTGAATGGGGAGGAAATTATTGCTACTGTAAAAAAGAAGATGCTGCTTTTCTAAGCATGCAAGGTCATCTAAAAATAAAAAGATAAGGAAGGAGGACAGAGATCATCAAAACTCCTTCAATGAGGAGAGAAAGGGAAAACAGGTCCACGAAACACCCAAAACTCTAATTTACAGCTATCCTTTCAGTCTTGTCTAACCCAAGAACTGCTCAGCACACTAAATAGCAAGTAGCAATCAAAAAGTCCCTGATCCTGGGGCAGCAATGCCCCAGAAACAATGAAAAGAGGTTGTACTGCTAAAGCATCTCCCTCAGACTTGCATTTTTTAAAGGCATTTACAGCAGCAGCAGCAGCAGCAGCAGCATCTGGGGCCTCAAGCTCAACTCTGCACTACTCAGTAGGGGTAGAGTAAAAAAGAATAGGGAAAAAAAACAAATGTAAAGCAATGCACTTGGTTGGGGTTGCCCAGCTGCCTGGCATTTAACTACCATCAAAAACATCAAGAGCCAGTTCCTTTTTGGGTTTTTTTGGTTTTTTTTAAATAAAAAAGAAACATACAAAATGAATTATTTTCTGAAATAACAAGCCAAGACAATGAACCACCAGGGGAAAGAATGCAATCAATTCTTTTTTTTGAAATCACCTTGGGTGCAAGAGAAGGACAAGCGACCACAGTTTTATACCTCCTCCTGTATTTAGGTTTTGAAAGTGCGTTTTGGACTGAGTTCAAAGTGGGCAGATAAAGCATTTTATTACATTGATGGAGCCTCTGACAGGCATTTCAAAAGTGCTGCTCACACTCCTGTTTAGGGGCTGCTGTGTAAGAGCCGTGATGATTGGAGCTCTGCCCACTCTGCCTGGACACAAGGAAGTAAGTAGAATGCCAGGAGCATGGAGGAGTTCAGAGAGAGAAAGAGAGAGGTTATCTTGCTCATAGTTAGCTTCCAGGAAGAGGAAGGAAAAAAAAGGCAGAGCCTTCCAGCAGCCAAGAGTGTGAGAATAGAACATCTTTCTCCACCCTCAGTAATCATGGAAAGAGCGGAAAACAGTTTTTGCCTGGAATAGGGACAAGCAATGCTGATTGGGTGAGCATCACATTTCTTCCCCATGTCAGTCCTGGGTGACAGGAAGACAAGAAATATGTATTTGATTTGATTTGATTTGAATCTCTCTCTTCATTATGGATCAAAGACTCAATTTGCTATGCTTCTCCAGCTGTGACAATGGCTGCTTTATTGAGATTCCATCTCAGAACAACATTAAAAACGACTGCTGGGTTTGGCACTTTCTCCTCCTTTTCTTCCTTTTGTTTCTAGTTAAGTGTCTCTTGCAGATGCTTATTCACGCTCTGTAATGCAAGCTAACAAATATTTTCAGACAAGGATGAGTTGGAAAAGAGATGAAGGGAAAGAGGAAGATGGATGAGGATATTCCAAAAGGATAGATTGAAACCTGGGGAAAGGAGATAAGGCACTTGATTTTCCACTGCACCCAGTCACGGTTCCCTGATTCTCAGCCACTTGTATTTGTAATCTGAAAGCAGCGGTGATTTTAATTTATGCTACTAGTGTAAGGAGCAAGCACTAGTTGGAAATTGGTCACTACAGCTCTCCTCGGTCTCTGCCCTACCCTTGACATGTCCTTCCTCTTCTTAAACTGGGCAGTAATATTATGTAGCATAGGAGACAACAGCATCAGAGCCGCTACCTGCTTTGCACTAGTGGTGACTCCACCCACACAATACGAAGATCCAGCCATTTTTCTTTGTGCTGCAGAAGAGGTTTTCAGAATCTGGCCCAGTATCTTCCACCTTTTAAAAAATACCCCAGTTGCCCCTCCACCAGACAGGCACTTTCAAGCTTGTCCTGGAGTTATTTTTAAACCTGAAGACAGGTGGTACCCAGCATTGCAAAGGTGCAGCTGAAAGAAAAGAAAGTTCAAGGAGCCTTTCCCCATCCTCTGCACAGAAGTGGACCACAACTGCAATGCTTGCTCTGAGGACTTACAAGGACAATGTTAGTTTGGCACCCGAAGCAACACTAACCAGAGTAGCCTCCCCAGAGGGAGGGAATATGACTCCAGCAATCTGTGGATAAGCCATCAGAGCTGGCCTCCTGTACTGGCAATAACACTGCACTCTCCAAAAGGTAGACAATGGCTGCACTCCACAGAGGTCCATGAGGCACGGTGTCTGCCAGTGTTTCTACAGGAATACTGCACAACTCCACATTGCCCCAAAGCAGGGCTGAATCTTCAAATCACAACAGATCCCTTAAATGGGAATTTTTATGTTCTTAATTTCTAAAATTGTTTTACTTGCCTGAATAACAGAATGATCCAAAAAGAAGAGCAGCTGGTATCCAAAATAAAAAATGAGCTGGCACATATATAAAACCAACACTGCTAGACTAAGTGTATGAAAATCTGCCACAGAATTCTCCTAACTTTGCTGTAGATATTGACCCTCGCAAGTCCACATGAATTCCCTGAGGCCCTGAAATGAGTGATACAATGGAAATATCCAGGCAGTTTGCTTCTTTGATTTTTTTTTTCTACCCAGGAGTTGTGAGGATAACCACTAAAACAAGTAGTTTAAATGTTACAGATTTAAGAAAGTTTGGCTTAATAGAAATGTTAAATGCTTTAAATTGAATTTGGATTGAACTCTCATATTGTGGTCAGAAAAGTTAACTGCAAAACAAAACTAAACAAAAACAAAAAACCTTGTGTGATTCTTTTAGAACAAACAGTTAAAGATATTGTGTACATTTACATTCCTTTGTGGTTAATATCAATCAAAATGAAGTAGAAATGCAACAGAAGCCACTGTGGCCAAGTAACAATGAAAAGGATCATATGTAAGTAATAAGCAGGAGGCTTTTAAAACTTATCCTGAGCAAAAGAACTGAAGCAAATTAAAAAGATAATTAGTGTAGAAAATGAGCTCTAAAAGTCAGATTGATGAGGCTATTTCAGTCTTGGCTATTTAGATAAATTTGCATTCAATAGAAGGTCACTGTAACTGGTTATGACAATTCTATTTTCTCCAGTTGCATTTCATATGATATTGTAAAAGGACAGCACACTCTTAGACCCTTTGCAGAAATAGAGGCCTCCTCTATAGAAGCTTTTCCCTGACTCAGGTGATAAAATTCTGCATTTAAGTTCAGTCTAATGACCATAGCCATCATGCTGTCAGGTGGGGCCAGTTACTCCAGCTAGGATATAAGGAGGTGGAGGGGAAATATTTTCTTTTCTATCTACAAAAACATAGGAAGCTAGAAGAGGGGAGGGAAACCATTGTAAATAGACAAACATAAACTGAGAGCTTTTCTTTTATAGTTCATTTGACAATCCTTAAAAAAGCCTAGCTGGAAAGGGGATGATTTTCACTCTAACTCAGGTTCTCTGTGCTTTGTTGAGAGAATGGTATGGAACCTATCAACTTAGAGTGTTAGAGTCAGATGCTAGTTAATCTTCCAGGTTCAGAAAATCAAATGAGCATGCAAGGGCTCAGATACTTCAGAAGCTTCCTGTCCATATTCCAGCAGTCATCTCACTAATTTTTTTCATCCTTGAAACCCTCTGGAAACCCTGGGTTGACATGTTAGCTCTGCCAATAGGCCTATTAACTGCTTGTGTTCTAGACAATGCCTTAGTTGATGCAAGCAGTACCCCCTTTGCCCAGGTCCTCATTTCCCACAAATCTAAATATTTCCATTTTTCTCCAAGCTGCTACCTTTTGTAGAGTTTCTCTATTAGGTTATTTATTTTATTTTTTTAAGAATTAATTTCAGAACTTTTAGGGTTCTGATATCCTCTTTTTGGGTGATCTAGCAGTCACTGTTCCCAAATTTTACATACTTCTGGTGATATGAGGAAGTAGACAATAAGTGGTATTGTTCCTACAAAACCCAGAAACTATGCCATGTATTCATGAACATTCTCTACTCACACCTTATCTGTTACCTAACTATACATATACAGAGTTTTTTTCACATCTCTTTCCATGTAATAGAAACTGAGTAATTTCAATACTCTACAGTGATTGAAATTACTATGAAACTTTACTGCTTACCTGTCTATTGCTGTTTGTCCTTAAGAGAATTCTGTAATGCTAGATGTTTTGGTGTAATCTTCACCAATTTCTAATGGTTGTTAATAGCTGAACTCTGGCTGTGCTGTCTGGAAATCAGAGAGCTCATTAGTACCTTTATCTCAGAGATATTTGGCTTGCTGTCCCTGCTGTTTGTTTTCTTTCTTGCCTATTAACTAATTATTTGTGTGTATATATATATATAGAGAGAGAGAGAGTGCTCTTGGAATGTCTGGGACTGTGTGCTTAAGAGTACATCAAGCATCCCCAAGTGTACATATTAATTAAATAGAGAAGGAGCTAGAGTTCAGACCAGAAACTGAAAAAAATGTTCTGAGTCTCATTAGAGGATAGCAAAAATGTTGTGTTTATTGAAAGGAATTACCTGTAGATTAGCTGAAAAGGATCAATGTCGGTGTGAGGGAAAGCCAGGTTTCTTGGAGCACAGTAGGTAAAGAGTGATGGCTTTGTAGCAATTCTGGTAGGTAAGAAGTTAGAGGAAGAAGATCAAAAATGCCTGATCTGAACTTGTTCCAAACCTTAAAATGTTTGAGTATGATTCCAAAAAAGCCTAAGGTTTTAAATGAATTTTAGGTTCTAAACTAGTTTACTCATTTTTAATTTTTGGTGTCAGCAGAAACACTCACGTACAAACAGGGTATTGTTATTCCTTTAAACAAGCATAATTAATTAGGTCTTTTTAAAATAATACTAGATGAGGTTTTTTTAGTTAGGAATAAATTATTCTCTTACATTGTGGCATGAGGATGAATCCCTGTTTTCAGAATATTGTGAGACAGTGGATAACAAAACCCAACTTTATTCTCAAAAGAGAAGATTCTGAGATGACCTGATAGAAGTTCTCACAGTTATAAGAGTAACAAAGTGGAACAAAGTATTCACAATGCAAAGAATTCAAACATTAGAGTGCACAATTCAAATGCAAAAAAAAATATAGCACACAAGGAGTTCAGAAGAGAATTTCATTCACAGTATTTGCAGACTAAGGCTATCAAAGCAAACATCACAAATGAGTTTCAGAGATAGCTAGGTGTGTCTGAGCAGAGAGGGAATCAAAGGATAAAGTTACTAAGTTGAAAAATGGGGGTGAGAAATTTAAAGGAAATATGCTTATTAGGTCAGGTGTTCTTTTTCACTATAGCAGTGCTTTGTATTCTTATTTCCTAATCTTTTATAACAAGGAAAATTGAAAAATACTCAGAGAAAACAACATATAGACTATAATTTAAATGTATTGCAAATATTTTTCTTCGTGTTTTGATTTGGGATTTTTACATTAATTAAAGTGAGTCTAGATGTTTACAGTCATTTCATCAAACATAGAAGCTTAAAGAACAGTCTAAGGGAATGAGGGATTCTTTGCTGGAGAGAGCATCTCTTGTTCTCATACAGTCCAAGAAAATTTTGGGGTAGAAAACTGGTTTAAGGGAAGAAAACTGCATAAAAATGAAAGAGGAAAACAAAAGTCATCGTATAAAGGAATTAATCAGACAATAAAAACCAGAGACTCAAGTATCTGTTAGAAAGCTGTCTTGTCGAATCCAGCAATCTACCTGGATAAAAGCTAAGCACAGGTTGCAATGTTAGATATATTATATTAGTATATAATTTTAATATGCAGCCCAATAGAAACTAATTTGCATGTTATAATTACCTTTCCAACTGTCTTTTCAGAGATAAAAAACACAGCCATTAACAAAACTTTAATGTATCCCAGTATCCTTACTACATAAATTCGCTTTACATGATATTGCTTAACAATATTTTGAGAAAATGGCAAAAAAATGCTTCATTAAACATGAAGAACTGGAAACATTTCTGGTTTTTAAATATCAGTGTTAAAGAACATTTTGAAGCAAAAGCTAATTTAATGATTAGCTTTTAAAAATAAAGTACAGGTTTGTTTAATAGTTTCTGACTTCAGGCTTTCTTATAATGCTTAAATTAGTATAACTAATAATACTCAGCACTTATCCTCAAACTGCTTTGCAAACAGCTTAGTAATTAATTTTCAGAACACCTCTGTATTAGATAACCTCAGTAAGTTGTTGCTATTATTAGAATCACCTATTTATTGATGAGGAAGTTGTGACTTACTATTCCAAGAAGAGCTGTCACTAGAGTGGTGATTAGAGGCTGCCCCTCAGTTCTGTATTCAAACCACTTGATCATATATAATTTGCAATCCAGAGACAGGGGGAAATGATCTAAGAAAAGGCACTGTTTAGAAGTGTTTCGAGGTTCACCACAGGTAGTATTTTCAATATGTCAAGTTCAAAATTCAGTATTTACAATAAAAATAATGCTGATGGAAATAATTCAGAATGATATGTGAAATACTACTTTCTTTGAATAGTTAATAAACTTGATCCTAAAATGACACACAGCTGTGCTAATGAGAGATGTGTGCCTATATCACTTCCAGTTTGGATTACCGTAAAACATTTTTTATGGAGGTACCCTTGAGGACTCTTCAGAAACCTCAGCTAATTCAAAGTACAGATCTAGTTCGCTGAGCAGTTTTTCTCATGTGGAACATATTTAGCCAGTTCTTTCCTGTCTTCAAATTCATGGTTTTGTTTTATTAAATTCTTGTCTTAGAGATGCCTCTCTAATGGTGCTGTAAACAGTCCACTGTTATCAGCTGGGATGCTCGAGATGACAGTTCCTAGATTTCTTTGACTGGGGATAGAGTAATCTCTGTGGACAGCCCTCAGTCATGGAGGGTTCCCACCCCACCACTTTGCATATTTGTATTGCTTGTACATAGTTCAGGGAAAGGTAATTCCATTAGTGGATGGTTTTTATATTTTGAAATCTGGACTATTTTGGGGGGCGGGGACAGCGGGATTTAGGAAAAAAATCAGAAATTGTCCATGAAAGAGAGAACCCAATTCTGTACACCTGTATGACTTTTCCATAGCCCTGGTTCACAAAAGTGCTAGGAGGTGCCTTGGCCTCCAAGAAAACAAAAAGTGAATCTGGTAGGAAAACAGGCAGGCTTCCACCAAAAATGCCTGTTTCAGTCTAAACCAAGCTAGCTCCATAGGATATTTTCATTTCAACAAATCTGCATTCTGTAATGGAAAAACACTGCATCAGAGATCCAACTAGATTTAGTACATGCACTTAAATTGTAGCAGGAGTGTATTTTATTTATTGAAAAAGGTAAACTACATAATAGCAGTTAATTTGAGGTCAGAAACATGGCTTATGATCTGCAGAGTGAAGGGCAAGGATAAGATCATAGCCTAAATTCATTTTCATTTATGATCTGGAAACATGAAAATGAGCCTTTGACTGTTCTCTGAAAGATGAGTCCTGTGCCTCTTATGCTCCACAATTCTTTCAGATCTTGTATAAAGAAAAATCTTGAAGTGCAAATGTTGCTATTAAAATGTACAGAAGTAGTACCTGCACTCACATCTCAACTCCAGAGAAGTACTGAGTGAGACCCAAGAGGTAGCTTTACCACAAAATAAATATATTTTTGTCAATGAATAGATTCATTTTCATATATTTATTTTTCAAAATAAGCTCTTCAGTTTAAATCCAAAATACAAATGCATTTGAAGATGTCAGAATTCGTTTGCATTCTGTGTTGAGGAACTCACTTCCCTAGTTTTCAGTGATTTCATGCTGAAGCAGGCTTGTCTGTGTGTTGGAACTTAGGGACCCCTTTTACTCTTTGTGTCGTCTTGCTAGAATACAATATTACCCTTTCCAGTATCTGGTCTTGATGCAATTCAAGGAAATGTTTTGACATGAGTTGCTAAGGGCAATGCTTAGAGGTACACAGGCACATCTGTTCTGCTAAATGGTGTTATGGGGCCCTATACCTTCAGCCTAATATGGGCTAGTGAAACCATAATGGTTCCTAATAGGAAAAATGACAATAACATTAAGAAAATGTACTGTTATTTCACACTGTGTGTGTCTGTATCTGTGTCATACGACTATGATATCTATGCAATATAGGTCTGCTCTCACTTCATTGCTCTTCCCAGTTCTTATTATTTTCTGCAAGTTGATAAGGCTCTGAAAGTATTTTGAATCCTTGTGGGTGTGATTTTATTTGACAATGCATTCAAAGTGCAGACGAGCTTATTCAATTAAACAAAGATGTGAAATTGTCAGTATAAAAATATGTTGAATGTTTCTTTTTATATAATTAATTGTACATCTAAAGCACAGAGAGAACCAGTGTGCAATGGAAGTGCATTCTCATGCCTAATGCAGCTGCTTTACTGACAGGAAAGTTCACTCTTCATGAAAGTCAGAATTTTCAATTAAAAGTAGAGATGGTAAAAACATACTTAACTCATCCAGGTATCTGTTAATACAACCAAGCACCCAAGTGTGAATAATTGTGTTATCTGACCACCTTGATGAATGGCACCCACTGAAATTACATTTAAACTCACAGCTTGAGGCTGCAGTAAATACTCTGTCATCAATATTCATGCCACAACCATAAAATAAATGTACAAAGAAAATAGAAAAAGACATGAGAAAGACAGAAAAGGAAACAAAGAACCGTGAATGGAAAACATGGGTTCTTAACTCTGCGGGGAGTGAACAGACTTTCTTTGCTCTGCTCCTGTGACTCAGTCAACTAATATATGCAATATTCTCCTACATGATCAGCAGCACAAAGATATTGCTCCTCATATTGGAAAATTAGCCAATCAGAAGTTAGATTTTTCTCTGGGACATTCAGGAGCATAGTAACTGCACTATTGGATCAGAACAAAGGACTAGCTTAGTCCAGTTTCCTATTGCTGACAGTGGTCAGTATTAGAGGCTTTAGAGGAATGTGTAAGAATCCTTCTGCTGATAGATGTAAAACAAACTGCCCCCACATGTATGCCATCCTGTTCACTGGTAGAAAATGATTTGCACCCTGAGGCATGTCCATTAATATTCCTTCCAAAATGTCAGTTTTCATTATGATAACACTGTATATTCTTGTCATCGCTGTAAATGTCCAATCACTTTTCAGATCAAACTCGTTGCTAACTTCTCAGCTTCAAAGGCATCATACAGAAATGGGTTTCACAACCTAATTACATGTGGTCTGATAAGGTATTTCCTTTTATCAGTTTTGAATTTGCTACTGAACATGAGTCACAGGGTACAATTCTGATATGGATTCTGTGACTTCCAGGATCTCCTTGACTTCTGGCGCAGGCCTGGAGAAGCTCTTAGCAATAGCTGACACTCAGCCCTGGGACTGCCAGAGCAGCAGCTGGTGGTCAGCCCCTCGGTTGTCAGAGCAGCTGCCAGGTAGTCGGCCCCGTGTCCTCTAGAGTTGGAGCAGCTAACTGTTAGACTCAATGCATTTTAAGTAAAAATCAGGGACAGGCTGTGGGGTTCCATAGATTTTATATATTCACCATGACCTGTCCATCCTTTTATTATAAATATCTGTGACAGAATCTTAATCTTTGTTGTGAGACAGGGTGAACAGAATCTCTTGATTTGTTTTCTTTAGAACATTCATTATTTTATATACTTCTATTACATCCCCTTTTATTTCTCTTCTAGGGAAACAATCTAATTTTTTTTAATCTTTCTTTTATGAGAGATATTTCCATAAGTAAAATTCTGTCACAGAAAGAAAATAAAAAATTCTACCACTATTACTTTATTGTGTCATTGCCATTACTTTCCTCTGAGAAAGAAGCTGGAAGGACAAATGTATAGGAACAGCAGCACTATTGAGAGTCCTTCTGTCCATTGCAGTTCCATAGGCTGTATTTAATCTTCACCTAGATCCTTAGATGATGTAAATGGACATTCTCTATTAAAATCAAGCTACACCAGTTTATACTAGTGTAAGAGGACTGATAGCCCCTTACTGAGACTGAATGGGTCTTTTGATTGGCCACTCCCGCCTGGAAGCAGGATTCTGAAACAGACAGCCCCAGGGCCAGTGGGAGAGGCCAGTGTCCCAGGATGGCGGGATTGATTGAGAGTGCTCCCCCACCAGAGCTGAAACTGCAGGCTGGACATGCCTCGGCAAGCCAGAGTGTGTGTGGGGGCCCCAGCTAAGGAGGAAGCACTAAGCAGCCAGCAGCTGGGAGCCAGAGAACCCAGGCAAGGGAGCTGGGCTGAGTCAATTTCTGCGGAGCAGACCCACAGCAGCTGGACCAACAGAGAGCCAAGCAGAGCTGGAGCTGGAGTCGTCTGGAGCTGGGTGCAGGAGGCAAGAGAAGGAGCCAAGGAACTGATCTGATCCGTGCAGACGCATAGCAGCAGAACCAGCCAAGGGGCTGATCTGATCTGTGCAGACGGCAGGAGGACCAGAGGAGTGCCCCAGAGAGCCATACGGAACCGGAGCAGTGGCTGGGAGCCGGAGCTGCAGCCATCTGGAGCTGGGTGTGGTGAGCAGCCGGAGAACAGTGAAGGGGGGCTGATGCTGGGAAGAAGGGCCCTGCCCCTGGAGCTTGGGGACATGTGGCCACAGCCAGAGCCTGCATCTGGGCCCCTGGAGCATTCAGTCGCAGCCAGGCCTGGGCAGAGGGCTTGCAACATGGAGAACAGACTGTGAGACTGTTCCTCAGGGCCCAGAGACTCTGTGTGTAGTGCCCCCACACCAAGCGGTGGCACTGGGGGTTTACTGTTCACCTTTTTCCACTTTCCTCTATTTTCTTATTGGGTTATTTTTTATTTCTGTGTGCTTAAATAAATTGTACATAGTGTATATAGTGACTGGTGGGCTAGAAGAGTGGTCAGTGTGGTCAGCACCCCGAAGTGGGGACACCCTAGCCCTGTCCTGAGAGACTACAATAAGAGTGGGGGTTGAGTCCCCAGAAATTCTGGGGCCCAGCCTTGTTGGGGGTTAAAGGGACCCCTCCAAACAGGAGATTGGGAGGTGAGCCTTTGAGGTCAGGCAGGCTTTGGGGTAAAGAAAGTGGGAGCAGGGATTCAGATTAATGTGCAGAAGGTCCTGGGTTCAAGCCCCAGGTGGTTGGCCTTGATGACCTCATGAGGTCCCTTCCAACCCTATGATTCAATTCTAGTCTATCCTTTTGCTACCCACCTTCACCGGGGTGGTATACACGCCTGGGAAGTTCCCCACAATAGCGGGTCCATCCCCCTGCTTACACTAGCTCTGGATCCGTCCCAGAATAATGACATGTCAGGTGGCATAGAGCTCAGGTAGAGAAGAGTAGTGGGCTTTTATTTTAAGAGCTGGTCAGATTTTATGTCTGAGTTTGCATACCTACTAATTTGCTACAATGTTTTTTCACTAATAAAAAGGCAACCTGAGTTTATTTACACAGTTCTGTTCTTTGTTGGATGCTCAAGATGGCAAGATTTTTCAGATTCTTCTTAGCATTTGAGCAACAAGATTCTGATGAGGGTGAAAGAAATTCCCAATTTCAGTTTCTTCAACTTTGAACTTGTTAACATAGGCTAGTCAAAACTATAACTGCACTCTAGGGACAAAGTGGGTGAGGTAATACCTTTTACTCCTGTGGATGAAAAAGACTAAATTCCAGAGATGGTTTTGCATAAGAACTGAGTGTGAGAGGATTTACTATCATGGATGGGCTTTTGTAGTTTTAGAAAATGCTTTCTCAATGGCACATCATTTTCAGCATTCCCTTGAGCTGGTTGGAAACTCCGGCTTTATGGAAATTAGTTTCCTATGGAAACAAGGACAGAGTTTAGTTAATCTTTTTATGGGCTGAGCAAAGTTTCCAAATATCAGTTGTCACATAGGACCTCATTTCAGGACTATTGTCAGCACACAGAATGCCTTCTGCTAAGCAAGTTGAAGTGGAGGAAAAATAATGTGTATATATAAAGCCAAGAACAATTCTGTCTGATTATTTTTACATGAAGAAGCTACTATTGCAGTTGATAACCAATGTTCCCTCTAAGGTTTGGCGGCTTGTGTGCAAAATTTTCAACCCGTGTGCAAAACTTTTTCTGAATAAAATTTGTGTGCAAACTCATGCAACAAAAATTATTGAAAAATCTAGACAAATGAAAAATTAATATAAACTATTTAAAGTTTTTTATTACTAAAATCACCCAATTTATTTAAAATTTACCCAAATTGCTATACAATCAAAAGAAACTAATCCATGGCTTTCAAACAACCGAAGACCAAAGTTATATTCAATTAGGATCCTAGGTGTCACAATTCTGCCTAATACCCTCATCTCCTGTGTTCTACATGCAGAGTTACAGTTCACACAGAAGCCAGCTAATTATCACTGACAGCATTTAAGATACACAAGGAGTCGTGTGGCACTTAAAGACTAAGATTTATTTTTCGCATGAGCTTTCGTGGGAGACTCCTTGTTTTGTTTTGTTTTCCTTGAATGGACTAACATGGCTACCCCTTTGGAAATTGGCAGCATTTAAGATGTCTTGATGGTCCCAGAGGGGTAAATTCTATTGAAATTTTAAAAATCAAAAAAAGATTCCAGGCATCTCTTTTCAGGAAAATGCTGCTACAAGAAGGATGCTAAACACAGCTGAAATCAAAACAATGGGCTTCTAGCTGCTTTAAGATAAGGCTACAGTATTTCTTAAAAGCCTATTTTCAGTCCCTTGTATCTTTACCTGCCCCATCATTTTGGGGCTATATTTCAACTTAAGAGAAAAATCTCTACCAAAATACCACATCCCTTTAATGCATTATGGTTTCTTCTGATGGACAGATTAGGGTGCATAATGAAGAGAATAATCTCATGGCTCCTTTGATTCCCAGTCTTTTGGCTGTTACTATATTTAAAACAAGTACTTATCTGATATCTCCATTACATCTCTAAGATTTCTGTGAATTGTTCTTCAAAGCATCTGGGCAGGGGGCAGGAGGCCACGGTGCTGGCCGGCATGGAGGAGCCCGGGGTGGAGGCTGGGGCTGGCCATGCAAACGGCCAGACCCCGGCTGGAAGAGGCGGAGCCTCCACAGGCTCTGGGGAAGGGAAGGGAGGGGAGGGGAGGGAGGAGTGGCAGGGCTGACCCAAGCCTGCAGACCCTCCCTTCGTCCGGCCGAGGGGCTGGGCTGAGGCTTGTGCCCGGACACAGCACTCCGGCGCATCTCCCCTCGGCCACGCTGCCACCCTGAACTGCCCCATGCGCGGGGGCAGGAAAATCCTGCGCTGCAGGATTTTTTTAAGCGTGCGGCCGTGCTGCCGCGCGCCTTAGAGGGAACAGTGTTGATAACATCACTCCTACAGAAGGTTTAATGCAACATTAAATGGAACCATTCACAGCACAGTTTTGCATGATTCCTTAGTCTAAACTGGGACAGCAGAGAGCTTGCAGACAACTCCAATATTGTTTACTTATTATTTATCAGTGTTGCTAACCTCAGGATTTCCACAGTGCTCAGGAAAGGGCAACCTTTCAGAACTGTTCTCCAGCCATCCCAGAGGAAAATAGTGGAACAGCAGGGGAGTACCAAACAACAATTAGGTACTTCATCTTGAACAGAGCTCTGAAGTAAGCTGTGATGATACCTATAGAGCTGGTTGAAAACCCATCCCACTATCACCTTTCCCCCAAAAAGGTAAGTTTTGAAAATATTTACCAACTTTAGTTGACTATGAGTTGGCTGTCACCTTGTCATCAAATGGTCTGTGTGAACTGGAGATGATGCTTTGTCAGAGGTATAGCTTTTCATTTAAACATGGTATCTTTGAGTACTAGTTCAGTGGAATGTCACAGGGCAGGAGCTATGTGCTATTTTTGTATCAGTGGAAGTTGAGGGCATCCTGACAATTCGATTCCTGAGGCTCTCGATAATATTCTTAATAAATTTCCTCAAGTTCAAGAATATAGTATGATATTTATTCCACGGGAAATTGTACATGAACCAAAATGCAATATATCCCTAACAGGAAAAGATTTTGTCCTTGACATTCTTGTCAGAAGCATGCAAAACTACTAAGTAAGTATTTTTGTTTTAAGCCCCAGTAGAGTCATGCAGTGTGTGGAGGAGAATAGAGAGACTATTAAGCTACCACAGATGATACCTACAGAATGTACATTGTCACTTTTTCCATCTCCGTCCTTTTGGATTTTTTTTTTTTTGGCTTACTCTGTAGGCAATAAACAATGGGATGGGGCACCAGTCTGTTCTATAGCCCTTTGAGCAGGGCTGGATTTTGGTGTTCATAGGCCCTCCCTAGGCACTTCCGCTCCAAAATATGCAAAAAGAGGGGTAAACTCCAGTTGAATTACATCAATTGACATGATGCCCTTTAAACTATTCTAATGCTAAACCATCTGATTTTCCTTATTTTTCCTGCTTTTTAAATTTTTTTCCTCCTTCATAGGCCCTAAAAATTTTGTAGCCCCTAGGCACTGTGCCTACAGTGCCTGATGGGAAATCCGGCACTGCCTTTGAGAGATGCAAGCAAATCAGCAGTGCAGGGAATGGGGCAGCTTAGAGGACTCCTCATTACATGCTGTTCAACTGTATCTTGGTTGGGATTTGAGGAAAGCAGTAGCTCCTGAACAACTGGATGTTAAGCTATGCTGCAAATACTTTCTTATTACAGGGTGAGGTGGTTTTAGCACAATACAGAGGGTGGTTTGTGAGTCAGTCTTATGCAGAGGTGATGGGAGGAAGCAAAGATCATAATGGATGCTGATTTACTGATTGAATCAAATCTGCCATTTTTTTAGCAACTGTTATGATTGAATTTTATGTATTTATGTGTTTCTGTTGTCTCTGACTTCTTCTTTGTATTATTCTGCTGCCATACCCTTGTTCTCGTTACACTCATGATATACCTACCAATTTAAATTGTATTTGACATATGTTTATTTCCATTGGGTGTCTGGTACTCACTTTTGTTTTCTGCTAATTTGCATTGTCTGCCCTCATTTTTCTCATGTGCAGCACTGTTTTAGTAGATTTCTGGTCCCAAGTCTGGTACTTTTAAATAAATAAGTTCCACAGTCCACAATGGATGTCAACATCAGAATATTTTTCTGTGACATTCATTCGAAATGTTCCTTGTCTCTGTTTTAGCCCTGTCTTCCTATTTATGTCTTTTGGACTACAGGAAAAAGTTCTTCTTCTTGCTTAGCATTTATACCCTTGAAACTCTTGTAGAAGGTTATTGTATCTCCCTTAGTTGTTTGGTTGAGCTATTTAGTTCTTGTAATATTTCCTCATAAATCAGCCTTTCCAGTCCTTTAATCATTTTTATTGCTCAGCTCTCTATGAGCTGTTTGCAGTATTCTAGGTGCAGCCTAACTTGCAGTAAAAGAGGGCTTTCCCCCTTTCTGATCCCCTGTACTGTGCAGGTTGATTGCATTGGCTGTTTTTGTCACCACATATCACCTTATAACTTCATATTTAGTTCTCTGATCCTTTACCAGCTTTTGGCATTATATTTTTTCAAATATTTCCCTCCTATTGCAAATTGATATTCAGAATAATTTTTTCCCCTGAAGTATTAGTTTTCACTTTTCAACTTTAACATCATACCATTATCCCTTTACAGTGTTTCTCCCTTTTGATACTTCCAACATCTCCAATTTAGCATAATCTGCATATTTTAATTAAAGTGCTGTTATTTCCTCTTTTCCAATTCAGTCTTAAAGAGGAATGGTAAAGATATTAAGATGACTATGTTCAACAAATAAATATCATTTAAAGCTAATGTATAAGAGTGAATTGTAGGAAAATAACCGAACAGAAGCAATGTCTTTTACCTGAGAAAAATAAAGCAAAATTAGTGCCAGGTGATAAATTTGGGAATCTCTGCAGAAGACTTTTATAAGCTTTCAACAGGCCTGTAGCTGTAGTCAAGAAAACTAACAGAATGCTGGGATAAATTACAGGAGACACAGATGTTATAAATCAGGTGGCACAACAGTGACATATGATCTCTTTCTCTTTATCTCACAGCTATGTGAGAAGTAGTGAGCAGCATCAGTGTGAAATGTCTAGTTTTAGATTTTCCACAGTTTCACTGGTTGTATTGGTTTTGAGTTCTGCAGTAGGGGCAGGATGGCAAAAAGTATGATGCAGAATAATTTGGCAGTTCAGAAGATAATCTGCCTATCTGCAGTGGTACGATTGCTAAGTGGTGTTGGTTCGATACCCTCTTTAGTACATATCAAACTCAGCATGGCAAAAACAAAACTACTCATTTCCCCCATTCCAATGTTGTCCCTGTCACCCAAACACACAACCTCAATGCCCAAGTAGACCCTCTTTCACCTGAACCATACATCTCCAGGCTGCTACAAAACCATTTCAATTCTCTCTACCACATTTCTAAATAAGCTTTTTATTCTCCCCTTTTTCTATTAGAACATGTTTAGAGCCACCAAAACCTGTGACATATTACAATGATAATGAACTACAGGATGCATAGATTTTTATAACTTTGAACAAATAGCATTATTCAAATAAGAAAAACAGTGTATTGTCCCTGCTCCTGCTTCAGTTTTAGACTTCTTCTTTTAAAAAATTCTGTCACAACATGGCCTCATTATTGCACTATCAGTGTCAACATCAGTATAAATATTGACTTTTGTAGGATCACACTTGTAGTAATGGTTAGGTAGTATCATGACAGAGCAATTCTAAAAACAAGTTGTGCTGGGGAGAATTGGGGCTTGCTTACACCATTAGGTACACTATCATCCCCTATAAAGTCCCACTGAGACTAAAATCCTCCACATTTTTTAATACCACTGATAGATATTTTGGACCAGAGCTCAGCTAATGTAAATTGGCTTAGCAACGCATGCTTCAAAGAAGTACCTATTCTACTACCTCCAGGAAAGAGTTAACTTGTAGAATGACCATCCAATGTTGGCCAACGTGAACTGTGTGATACTGTGAGGTAGTACTTGCTAGTTGCATCTATACATAGTTCATGTCAAAGAATAATGTATCTGAGACATTGGTATCCACTGGCTCAAGGATAGGCTAAGCAGGCAAAATACATCTAAATACAGGCACTTTCAAATGGCCACTGTGTGATCTGATTTCTTCAAAGTTCAGAGCTACCACAAAATTCATGACATCAGTAAAGCCCATGTAAAAAGAGAATTTCTTGGATGGAGGGGAGGGAGAGAAAACAACATCATAGTTCCCTCTGCATATACTGTAGCACTGAAACAAATACATTTTTATAAAATGAAAAACATTCTAAAGAATTCCCTTGAGGAGATAACAGCATCACAAGGTAGCTATTACTTGTACTCACAATTGCATCAATCTCTGATCTTTATTGTTATGGTATTATTCCTATGCTAGTGCTATAAAAATGTTCCTTGTGGAGTTTCCTTAAATAATAAATGTGCCTACCCTAAATCTGCTTGGAAAGGAAGACAGTTGCAGATCACTGCTGCAAATAAAAGCTAAGGAGACCCTTTATTTAATATAATACTGCAATGACTGTGAGATTGCTGTCTTGACAAAGTACCAAAAATAAGTTTTCACATTTTTTCCTACATCAATTTGTATCATGCAAAAGTGATTTTATGCCATTTCCTGCTCTTATTACAATTTTTATCTTGAAAATGAGCTACTACATTAGAATTTTAATCCATAAATATATAATGTGAAATATGTAAGCATTCTGTGCTTTTCAACCTTTCCATTAGATTGTATTTTATATTTGACATTATATTACCTTCAACTTAATGCATGCTGGAAATTGGGATAAAATTAGAAAATACAGGGTTTCCCACTCCTAACTGATTATATAAAGCCCTGGATAAAAATATTCCCAAGATTTACAAATGTAATAATATTACTGCAACTGGAGTAGTGATCATATTGATGACCATTTTAAGTACAATAGATGCAGAACAGTTCAAATCATACCTATGCTTTCTCTAGAAGATGCTAAATACAGTATGAGACATTGTTTCATATTCATAGCACTGAATAGTAAGAAGAAAAAACAGTCAAATTCATACTAGAAACATAAAACAACTAGCATATGTTTGCTTAAATGTGTTGCTAATATCAATTTCTCACAGATTATTTTAAAAGAGTCATTTAAAGTATTTTGCAATTCCTAAATTATTCTGCTAGTTTAAATTTTCTAATTCACTCAAGTTGGACAATTAAACCAGATGGATGAGATTTATACTTATTTCCAGTCCATTTCACATTTTTATTCTCATGTACACTACAGCTGTATCTCTAGTACAGCATGGGACTGTATAAATCCATAAAAAAAGAAAAAAATCTTTGATTTTAAACAGAAATTATTGAAGCATGTAAATTCATATATGGTTTAGTGCAGTGTTTCTCAATGACTAGTGCTGGTCCCTGAGATCTCCCTGACACAGAATAGAAGCCAATCCCTGGTATCCAAGAAACTTGAGAACCATTCATTTACTGCACCCATTTATATTATTATTGAAGATTCATATAGCACTAGTACCTAGAGGCCAATCAGGATGGAGCCCTGTTCTTTGAGTAGCTGTACAAATTATATGGTAAATGACAGGTCCTGCTTCAAGGAGCTTACAGTCTAACAGACCAGCCACAGCAGCAGAATGAGACAAATAATCAGGAAAATGGTGTGAAGTGCAGGAAATGGGACAATAGAAATAATACACATATGGGATGTGCGTCATTTTAGTTTGTGGGAGCCATTAACTAAACTCACCTCCTGCACAGTCATTGTAAGTTGTTGTTTGCTGAATGTAATATGGCAGAGGAGAGTTTGAAGGAATTTTGAAGGAGCATAAGTTGGCGGCTTTATGAATTTTGACTAGGAGAGCTTTTCCATGCATAAGGAGTGACAGGATTCCATCTTCACCATCACCACCTCTTCCTCCTGTCCATTCCCAATGGCAGAGGCTTGGCATAGAGGGCAAAACAAGCAGTGCATCCTCCAGAATCTCTTCCCTCCCAGAGCTCCTTTCAGGATGATGAAACTTTAAATGCTCACTTTATTGAGAGCATACAGTGGAAATTGCTGCATGAGCTACTATGCAGCCACAAAGAGAATCTAATACAATTTTTTTTTTAAATTACCTAGAAAGGTGAAGAAGGGGAGGAAGAGAGAACCTTTCACCTCTTCAATTCCTGTCTCCTGGTTTTAAAACCTCCTGTTCATGCGTTCTTTCAGTCACACGATTCCCATTCTTCATCCCCCTGGATGAGTGCTGAAATGGAGCTATCTAGGAGATCATACTTAAAACTGAAATTCCTTTAAAATGCTTCCATGGCTTTAATTCACCTGGGAAAGAATCTTATTCCTCTGTTAGGTTCTCATGAGGTCCAAATGAGCAAATTGTCCAGTATGGTCCCTCGATATCATTCCCATTCATTCATTTTCCATATATCGGCAAAGGGTAGTCTCAGGACCACAATGCCTGCATTAGCATTATGCTGTTGCTACAGTAGGGAATTCTTCATTCTAAGAATCAAAAAAGTAGTGTCTGCCCACATCCACAGATAATTTTGGGCTGGCTAAGACTCTAGGTCATAGTGCAAAGTCATAAAGACAGTGTGAGACTTTAAATGCTTTAATAAAGAGAAGAAGCAATTTCTTGTGAACTCCAGAGGGCTGCCAAATAGTTAGAAAGGCAACGCTGTAATATTCTGCGTATATTATTTTAAATATAGGTGGGGCATGTCCTTTGTCTCTGCTCAACATTTACTCACTCCCTCACTGCACTAGAGAGAATAGATCCCTTTCCTCAAGCTAGACTCTGTTATTAGTTTTTGCTCACAATGGTCTCTCTTTTAGCAGTTCTCTTTGATCTGTGTAGCTCAGACTCATTATCCAGTCATTAAAGTAAATAAACCTGAATTCCCCCCATATTCAGAGCACAAAACTGCAGGATGTTGCTGTAACATTAAGCATAATAGTACTGAATTATTGCTGTCATATTTCAGAAATGTGCTACTGAGCTGTCAAGGTCAGGACAACCTGCATAAGTGAGATGTAAAAAGAGAACACATTAGATCTGAAAATTTCAGCTGTAAATGCTGTAAACAATGGCTTTATTAAAGAAATGAAACAGCATTACGATGTACAGGCATGAGATCCAGGAAAAATTTAGTTGATGTGGAGGAAGAAAATATAATGCTTTTTTCCAATTTTGCATATTGGCTTTATGAATGTGTTGAATGTTGACATAAAGCAGATATGACAAAGATATGAAACTGGGGACACTTTTGCTTGACAGGTTTTGGATAGAGTATGACAGAATATTTTAAATATAGTTTGGTATGTTTAGGCCAGATTTTTAGTTACTAGTCTCATATTTTTTTCACAGTATAAATGAATGGCTCAGTTTTGCACCTGAAGTTAAGAAGCTTACATTTGTGTGAGCACTCAGGATCTTAGTCATCTCAAAACAAAGAAGGAGTCCTGTGGCATTTTTGAAGACTAACAAATCTCTTTATTATAGTTAGTCTTTAAAAGTGCCATAACACTCCTTGTTTGTTTTGCTGAACTAGATTAGCACGGCTACCCCTTTGGAATCAGTCATCTCAGCAACCAAAATAGTTGGTGCAAAATTGAACTTGTTGAATTATTTGAGTCTGCAAAAATGGAAGTCCAGGTAAATCAGGAAAATCTGGTTGCTTAAATACACTGTATGCTACACCAATCATAAATACGTCCCAACCATGTCCCTTCATAATCTCCTAATTGTTCACTTAGTTAAATGCATCTGAAACTGAGTAAAAAATACCCAAATATGTTAATACCAAATACCAGTTAGAGTGTACATAACAGTTGCACAATCATTATGGAACTAGGACTGTCATCTGGTCTCTTTTGTTAATTTGCCACATTCTTCTCTTGTTTGCTGTCGACACTTTGCTGCACACAGTCAGAAAATCCTCATTGTTAGTATATTCCCTAAGAAATTTTTGTGTTATTGTTTATGTTTAGGTGTTTGTTTTACAGCTGGATCAACCTTCCCTTGTGAGTAAACCCCTTTTGAAAGGTTGCAGGCTTAACACTGTTCACTTGGGAGGTTCGCTTTTCCATTTCCACTGCCTTCCATTGGAAGAGGAATGGACAGTAATGATAAACACATGGAAAATAAAGCCTCAAACATTATGTGAAGCTGTAATGTGGGGCAGATGTTATCTACCTTTGAGAGACACCTGAGTGGTCTGTCTCTTTTACACTTTGGCAACACTTGTATAGCTTGCTGTGCTAATAAAGTATTATTGAATTCAATTGACAAGATGGAGCTTGAAAGGGAGAGTGGGAATAAAAGCTTCAGTGCTTATATAACTTTGTGCATAGCAGATGGGAAATGCAGCCATTTCAAACAAGAGGTATCAACACAATATTCAGAAAAAAAGATAGACAACATTCATATTCAGAACAAGTTCATTATGTTACACTGCACACGTTTTTGGTGAATTTATGGCAAGCCTTTTATTGCACAAGAGACAAAAGAAAACACATGAAGTAAGCATTCAGCCTTTTCCCCCCTAAAGCATCAGAAAGAAAGTGGGAGAAATGATCCCCAAATACTATATTTTATTTTCATCTATGCCTGAGAGCTACTGTAATGTAAAATAAGTAGCAGAAGATAAACTGGTTTGATTAAGAACCAGATTTTCAAAGGGGACCTGAACTGTCCCATGAATACATGAACACTGAACAGCTAATTGCACTACAAAACCAATGTTTGCTTGGGAAACCCAGTTTATTATATATGTAAATCCATATGGCAAGCACTGATGTGAATGAAAAGTTAGCCTGTTTCTGCAAAATATGTCTGAGGGCATAATTCAAGCCCAGTTTTTAAATAATATAGGATGTCTTGTTAATAATTTCATATTTTTATCCCAACTGTTTTCTTAGCTTGAATTTTTTATTTTTCTCTCTGATTCACAGCATATACTTTTCCCAGTCACCAGAGATTTGAAAAGCTGGAACTCCGTTGGCATAAATAATAAGTTGCTTCTTCAGGTAAGTTTTGATTTTTTTTATTAGTATGTTGTGAAACATATTAAAATAACAAATTAATGCAAAATTAAAAGTGGTAATCTTGCCTGTTCAGATAGTCACTTATTCACTGAAATAAAGAACAAAATGCAACTGATGCTTGAGTGAAAAATTAATAATTATTATAACAAAAACTACATAATAATTGTATTATCCACATTTCTTTTCAGGTATCCATTAAAATGTCAATATTACACATTTTATTCAAATGATACTTATCAACGTGCCCTGATTTTAAAATAATATTCAAAATTATGTTCAAGTGAAACACCATGAGGTTAATTGTCCTCTAAACTGTATTGCGTAGAACAGAAGGTAAGATTGGAAGAATTACATGGGCACAGGAATTCTCAGATGAGAAACTGAACAGAATTTTGTAATGAAACTCATGGTTAACATTAATTTCCCTGGTCAGAGCTCTCGTTTCAGTTTACAACTCTTGCAAACTTTGGCTTGGTCTGAAAACCATGTTGATTAGATCACACATAGATTTTAATGATATAGTCAAAAGACTAGTTCAAAAGAGGTAACCGTGTTAGTCTAAACAAACAAACAAGGAGTCCTATGGCACTTAAAGACTAACAAATATATTCATTGCATGAGCTTTCATGGAAAAAATCCCGCTTCGTCTCCCATGAAAGCTCATACAATAAAGATATTGTTAGTCTTTAAGTGTTGCAGGACTCCTTGCTTGCTTGTTTTTCTGAACTAGACTAACATGGCTGTCCCTTTGGTTTGTGTTAGTCTAGTTCAGGAAAACAAACAAGGGAGTCCTGTGGTACTTGTAAAGACTGACAAATTTCTTTATTGTTTGAGCTTCATGGGAGAAAATCCCACTTCATCAGATGCTTTGAAAAAGAGGGAACTTAAAGAATGGAAGGAAAATAAATGCAGGGAAGTGTACGTCATAGGATCAGGTCACACTGCAACAGCAAATGTTAGCAGTTGTTAAGTTTCAAACACTGGGGAACAGCATATAGAGGAAGAGGAGGTCAAATCATCTGTTGTAATGAGGGAAAAAAAATCCAAAATCCTTATTTAGTTCTGAAGAGACAGATGCAAATTTGCAAATGAATTCCAATTCTTGAGTTTCTCCTTGAAGCCTTGATGTGTCATGCAATTGTTTGAGCACAATTATTAGCAAATCATCAGTGGATTATTTTGATTGACGGATTTGCTAATAGCCGTGCTCAAACAATTGAATAACACATCAAGGATTCAAAGAGCTACTGAAGAATTGGAATTAATTTGCAAATTCGACTCTGTCTCTTCAGGACTAAATAAGAACTTTGGATTTTTTTTTTCTTATTGCACCAGCTGATTTGAGCCTCATCAAACATTCTTAGCAAAGTAAGTGGTCATGAAATAAAAGGGAAGGTTCTCTTTTTGATCAGTAAGTGATTAAAAGGTCGGGAACAGGGAATAGGAATAAATGGTCAGTTTTTCTATGGAGAGAGGTAGGATCATCTAAATCAGTGGTTTCCAACCTGTGGTCTGGGGGTTAGAAGTGTCCCGTGGCTCCCCTCCTGCGGACTGAAAATGGGAGTCACTTCTAAGGGACCCAAGTGGACTGCAGTGGGCTACATGAAACGTATGGCTCTGGTGCTGCAGCCACACAGATGAGCAATCAGCAAGGATGCAAACTGCTTGCTGAACAACTTCCTTCTGACTGCAGTGGAAGGAGTTTGCCTGCTGGCAGAGACTGGCAGCCCTGCAGGGTTGTAAAAATGACATCTGTGGTCCTTGAGCCAAAAAGGTTGGGAACCACTGAACTACCTGGAGAGAGGTAAATAGTGGGGATCACTACTAGAAACAGTGCTGCTCAGCATATTCAGAAATTATCTGGGAAAAGGGGTAAACACTGAGGGTGTGATGTATGCCAATGATTTAAAAACAAACAAACAAACAAACAACAAAAACTGAAGATTGTAAGTTCAAAGCAGATGAAAAGAGTTACAATAGGATAAATTGTAGGTGAAATTCAGTGTTGATAAATACCAGTTAGTAAATATAATCCCAACTATCCATTCAAAATTATGGCATGTAAATTAACCATTAATAGTCAAAAAATATATTGAAATAATTGTGGATTTTTCTCTGAAAAGATCTGGTTCAGTGTGCAGTGATGGTCAAAAAAGCTAAGAGAATTTTAGGAACCACAAGCAAAGGAATAGAAAATAAGACAGTAAATACCTTAATCCTGCTATATAACTCCATGGTACACCTATATCTTGAATACTTTGTGCAGCTCCATTTAAAAAAAAAAAGATGCAGTATAATTGGAAAAATATCCAGAGGAAGAGGGAGGAGGGGGTTGGTAAAGCTTCTGTATGAGAGGGCATGTTAAAAAGACTGAATTCCTTTATTTTAGGAAAGAGGGTATTAAGGTGTGAGGGTGATATGACAGAAATCTGTTGAACCCTGGGTTTGCGATGTGACTGGGATGGACCGGTGACACCCACCAATGAGACGGACACCAGTTCAATTAAACAAAAAAAACCCTACTTTTATAGTGACCCTTTAAACACGTTCAACCCCTTAACAGTGTAAAACAAGGAGATCTATGCAAAACCACTTGTAATCAACTAACAATATGAAGCAAAACCTAGATAGGACACTTATAACCAACTAACAGTATAAAGCAAAATCTAAATAAACCCTTATAACCAAATGACAATATAAAGCTAAAAACCTATGCAAAGCACTTATAACCAAGTAACAGTGTGGAGCAAGAAAGTCTATATAAAGCACCTGTAAAACACCTCCAGCCAAACAACAGGATAAAGCATGTAAGTCTATGCAAAACACTTACAACCTACAAAAGTACTTATAGTTAAATAACAGTATGGATTAATGACCTACAAGAGGGTGGCCATAATAAGTCAAGGACTTTTCTGGCCTTTTACTGCCTCAACATCGGTATAGGCACTGACCAGCCCACCCAACGCATATTTACCAATGGCTGGAAGCCATTCCTCCTTGCTAGCCAAGAAGGGTGGGCAGCAGAATGAAAAAAAAGTCAGATGAGAGAAAAATAAACCCCCACACTCCCCCCGTGTACACTGGGGAAGTTTGGGGCCAGCAGTTTAGAGCAGAAGCAGAGTAATGAACAATTATACAGTAAGAAGGATGCAAAATACAAATGGCTAACAAAACACCTGGCAAGTTAACAACACAAAACTATGCTAGACCTTAAACAACTATACCATAAAAAGATTATGCAGGATACAGAGAAAATAATAACAACTACACCAACTGTGCAAAACTCAGGTGAAGAAGCTACAATCACAGACTATATATAAATGGTACCAAGTAGAATGATTAAGAGAAGGTAGGAGGCCTATATCGATTTATAATACCTGTCCCAGGACTGCAGTAGAACCCAAAGCGAGGAGGCAGACCAGCTGCAGCATCTCAGCACTTAATCGTTCGGCCGGCAATCCGTGTACACCCCAAAAAAAAGAGGGTCTCAGGGGTGAGTACTCCCTGTCTCAGTCGGGGGATCAGTCCGACCAGGTCGCGACGTGCCCTTTAGCATCCGAGGGTGGGAGAACAACAAGCTAGCTGAGACAGGGGGTTTTAATAGAATTTTGCCCAGACAGAGTAAAAATAGCCAATTAGGAGTGGGATCCTGGTCAGGACCAATGATAAAACTGGGACCCCAGACAATGACCCCTCCTTCGTGGTGATGGGGGTGTCGAGAAACTGTTCAGGGGGGATAGGAACTCACCCCCCTTCTTGTTGACACAAAGCTAGGGAGGCAGAAACTCACACAGGAGATTGAGGCCCATCAGGGAAGATCGATCCTTAACACTCTTCTCCTTGAGCTGGATAGCCCGGAGATGAGACCCATCAGGGGAGATAGATACTTAACACTCCTCCCTGCGAGCTCCATAGTCTAAAAGGCTATGTTGGGGGGCGGGGTGGCCGTTATGTCTGCCACCTCCGTTGACAAAATCTATAAAACCATGAATGGTATGGAGATGGTGAATAAGGAAGTGTTATTTACCCTTTCACATAACACAAGAACCAGAGATCGTCCACTGAAATTGATAGGTCTCAGGTTTAAAACAAATAAAAGGAAGTACTTCTTCATATAACACACAGTTAACCTGTGGAACTCAATGCCAGGGGAAACTGTGAAGGCCAAACTTATAACTTGTTTAAAAAAGGATGAGTTAATAGAGGTGGTGTCCAGTGATAACTATTAGCCAAGATAATGAAGGATGCTATGCCATGCTCTAGCGTTACGTCTACACTGGCAAGTTAGTTTGGGTTAGGGAGGCTTAATCTGTACTAATTTAGCCCATGAACACACTAGTTTGCCTTAGTTCAAACTAAGAACTTCCTTAGTACAAACTAAGGAACATTTAATTCAAACTAGTTAGTACCAGCACTTAGTTCAGACTAAGCGCTTGGTTTGGACATTAATTTGAACTAAGTCCAGCCATGACTCAAACTAACCCTTAGTTTGAACATACTAAATTTGAGTAAAGGCAGTTAGTTTGAACTAACAATGTGAACTAGTTTGAACTAACAGTTAGCTCGAACCAGTCCACGTTGTTAGGTCAAACTAATAGGCTTGAGTTTAGTTTGAACTAACCTTGACCTTATTAGTTCAGACTAACAAGCCCGAACTAACTTTTGATAGTGGAAACATAGCCTAGCTGTCCCTAAATCTTGACTGCCAGAAGCTGGGACTGAATGGCAGGGAATGAATTACTCAGTAAGTGCCTTTTTCTGTTCATTCCCTCTGAAGTATCTGGCTATCAGCCACTGTTGGAAGACAGGGTGCTGGTCTAGGTGAACCTTGGTCTGCTCCAGTGTGGCTATTCTTTTGGTCTTATGTTTGAGTCACCCCCTGCCCCACCATCTCCAGAGAGAGCATAAAAAACACATAACCCATTTTTACCCTGCTCTGCTTTACCCAAGTTTTAAGCAGCATTTGTGGGATATGAAGGGGGAGGAGAAGGAGGGGTACTGCTAAGCACACATGAATGTGCATGAAAAGCCAGGCACAATGCAAACCAAGGCTGGCTCAAGAGGCTCTGGTGCCCTGAGTCGGCTTTTGCTTTTGCACACTCCCCAGGGGGTGCAAGCCTGCCTTTGCTCTGAGCTAGCTCCCCCATCCCCAGGGCAAGGAACAGCCAGCCCAGGGGCGGAGTAGGCTAGCTCATGGGCCGAACTCTGCTCTCCTGCCCCTCCCATGGGCTGCCTGTTCTGCTCTAGGAGCGGGGAGGGCCAGCCCAGAGGTGGGGTGAGAGAGCAGAGCCCACTCCTTGGTATGGACCACTCCACTCCTGGGGGCAGAGTGGCTGGTTTGGGGAAGTATGAGAGTGCGAGGTCCAGCTTCTGGGTGAGGCCGTACCATGGCGCCCTGAGCCAGGGCCTCATTTGTTACGTGTTAGCTCTGTCTTCTTGAGGAATCAGAGCATAGTATCCAGCCTGTGCCCCCCCCCCCATACACCTCCTCCAACCTGCGCTTGAACTGAAAATCAAAAACAGTAGGAAATGGGAGACATCCTTATCTACCCATCTCCAAAAGCCATCAGCACAGTAAATGCAGCTTCATTTGCACTGACTATGGAGAGCCAGGCTCCAAAGCAAAAACTGCACTGAACCCTGGGATTGAAGAAGAAGGAACTGCACTGAACTCTAGGATTGAAGAAGAAGGAACTGCACTGAAGTCTAGGATTGAAGAAGGAGGGAAGCATTGCCTGATGGGGAATCATACACCAAAACGAACAAACTCAGCACTTATCAGACCATTCTAGTCATAGACATGATAATTGATACCCAAAATACTGAGTCTGCCTGATTGTATTGTGAGCTTCTCTGAACCATCACACCCAGCGAGGAATGTGCATTGGCCACTTAAACGAGTCCTTATAAAAAAAAAAAAAAAAAACACTTTACCCACATCCAACAGTACAGTAGTGTGTGTCCTGTGCAAGTCCTGATTGAGAACTGTGTGTCCTGAGTCCTGACTGGTTCCTCTCTGAATCCTGTGTGAGTCTGGATTGAGTCCTGAGTCCTGATGCTTGGATCTAAAGCTGTATCATTTCCACTGGGATTTGGCTTTTCTTCTTCTTTGCTGATTGCTGTGGGAGCGTTGTTTCCATCCAGCCTCTGACCCTGATCTGCACAACCTGGAAACCTTTCTGCTACATGCAGTGGTGAGACTACCCTGCCCCCCAACTTCTCTCTTTCTCTCCCAACCTCTCTCCTTCCTCTTTGTTAATTATGACTCTGGCTCTAGGCCTGATACAGTAGAATCTAGGTAATATTGTAGCTGAGTGTTTTTCTTTCCTTGCATGTTTATCAATGCTGTAACTGTGCATTTTGGGGTATTCTTCTCTCCTTTTGTAATTATTATTATTAGTGCAAGTTTTAGATACCTAGCAATAAATGCCTTATGTTATCAAGCCAGTTTCCGGACTCTTCTAAGACATCATTCCCTCTCCTTTGTGGTCTTGGTTTCTTTATATCGCTTTGCAGCAATGCTTCTATTACCTAGCCAAAGATTCCTGTGATGCCCACAACCCTGTAAGGTTTGCTCATTGATTGGGATATTAGCCTGATTGACTCCAGGGGCATATAAGGGTGACAGCTGAAAAGTGCTGTTCTGACCCAGCCTGATTGAGTCCAGGGGCATATAAGGGTAGCAGCAGAGAAGTGCTGTGTGACCCAGCCTACTGAGCTCAGGGACACATAAGGGGTCAGCTGAGAGTGCTGATAGACCTGGTCCACTCAGGCGCACTTATATAGAAACACAAGTGACACAAGCAGCACACTAATAGAAGTACCATCTTCCCCAAAGAGAAAGTAACCCTAATAAATGAGCATACCCCGAGTTGGTGGGCAAAGTTGGTAACACATTGGCTCATGTCTGGAGCCAGCCCTGATGCAAAGACAAGAGGCACTATTTTGCCCTCCATTGTCTATCTCTCTTTCCAAGTGTTTATCCATCCATTGTGTGTCACCATATGCTAAAAAAGTAAGTTTATTTTTGGCTTGGATCCTTGTTTAATGTGCATACAGCACCTAGCACAATGGGGGTACCTGAACCATGATTGGGGTGTTCTAGGCATGCCACAGTACAAATAATAAATAATGATTTAATTTGATAACAGAATGGATAATTAATCTGTTTCAGCATCAGCTTGTTTGAATTCTGGGATTATTGCCATAAACAGCTCATTATTTATATGTGCTAAATTTTGAAAGCATAATTAGTTCTTCATAATTGTGAAATAATTTATCAACAAATTGTTCTACAGTTTCAAAATCCAGTTGCCACTTGATTAAGTAATAAAAATGTAACAAATGGAACAAAATATTTTAAAGAATGTTCTCACTCTTATTTTTTTAAAAAGAGACTCAAAAACATCAATAGCTTCCATTTTGATATCTAAGCAATATGAGAAATAAAAGTAGATTTCTGGTGGTAATTGATGGAAAGAAAACAAATTTTGCCAGTGTGTGAAACTTTTTTCATATTGAGTTTAAAGAAATTTTGTGACCCATTTTTATCACCTAATTAAATAATGGAATCAGATGGGATTTTCAAAGTCTGCTCTGCTAATTATTTTTGTAATATTATATTTTATTATTAATTGGTGACACTTTTATTAAGGCTTTATGCATAGGTTTTAAGTATTAAAACATGATTAATGTATGGTTTTAATAAATGTTTATAGTTATTGTTTATTACAGCACACAGAAGATTAAAATATTGCTTATTACCAAGGTTTATACAATGTATAGCATCGTTTGTGGATTTCCCTGTAATCGTCTATCACTCATGCTACTAACCTCTGTAAGTTGCTTACAATGTCAGTTAATCGTTATAAACACTTTATAAATGGAACCTTAATGTAAAGTGTGGACATTTAAATTTCAGTGCACAATGCTAAACATTTTTTTCAAGCAACTTGAAGAGGATATATAAAAAAGTACATCTTCTTGACCTCATTGTAAAACACTGTTTATATAACTGAGCACCAAATGTTCTTATTCTACCTTCAGGAAAGCATAACAGTGAACTGAAATGACTTAAAGAGGTCTTTCCTTCCAGAACACAGAAAGTTGTTACAGTTAACTGCTCTTTCACTATTAGCCCTCATCTGACCATTTCTCTTCACTGTGTTAGTTTGTCTTCAAAACTTTTGGAAGAGCTGAGAAGACTGAGCAGGTTGAAGTGCCAATGAAGAAACCAGTTCTACATCTCCTCGCTTTCCTAGTGTCTAGCTGAATGCAGCATCTGCACAAAAAGCTTTGTCAGAATTAAACTCTTCTTTTCAGGTTAGATTTATCCTCAATAATCTTTCTACACAAGCACATGCTGCATGCAACCATTCACTTACACAAACATAAGCAGGCAAACAGTATCTAAATTAAACTATTTCTTCTACCGCCAGGGAAGGGAGAATTCCTACTATTAATTCTGTTCTTTAATATTTGAATGGTGTCCAGGCTTTATGACAAGATAGGGGTCATCTAGTACGTAGATAGACAAAAAGCATATTCAGAATATAAAGGCTTTGGCACCATTAAAAATCCAACACTGACAACTTTGTAATATGTGTAGTACCATGATATTTCCTGGTTTAATAAAGGTACACAGATTCTCTTTCTTTTGCAAGGAGCAGACAAAAACAAACAATTCCAAACTCACTGGAAAATTCAGAACTGGATCTAAAATTTATGACTTTAATCCATTTCTAATAGAAATGGAAAAGATAATTAAAGGTAGTTTGAGGATGCCATAATCTGTATGATAATATATGTGTGTGTTTGTGTATCACAAGAACAAGCCAAAGTATTTTATGCATTATAAAAATGTTAACTGAGAAAAGACTCCTGTGGATTTCTTTGTCTCACTAGTATACACAATCTTTCAGAAAAATATTTTTTTCTTTTTTGTTGTTTATTAGTATTAGGCATGATGCATAGTAACAGGGTGAGATGTGCTTTGGACAACCTTTTATCCCTCTCTATAGTACTCTTCAGATGACAGGCCTTGCTTCCTTCACCTCTCAGAAGGGTGGAACCATGCGGTTCAACTACTCCTAGACTTGATCTCTTGGCAGCAGTCCCCCTGTTTGTCATGGGGGGAGACCATGACAGAGTAAGTTTAAAGGGATAGAAACAAATGTTTCAAAACACCACATTATCTATGCCCTCATTCAAAGGGACAAAGCACACTGAGTAAATTATATACAAAATTTGTAAGCATCATTTTCCTGATCCAGACCTTAATCTTTCTTTGCATGTTTTAGTGAGTGCCATTCAGCCTAGTTACTTCATATCTAGGCTGGGAGGAGCAGATTGCAGTTTCTGTGTCTTTCTGTGTGTCCATCTGTTCAAGACTCACCTTCAGTCATTCCCTGGGTACAGCCCCTTCACTGCTTCTCCCCTTCCAAACACCCCCACACACTGCTGGGGTTTAATTCAGGCTATTTTTTTTTCTGAAAACACAGATCTCTTGGTTATTTTTCAATGAAGAGTTAAAGTGCAAGAAGAAAAGGAATATAATATCTCTATACATAATATTGCCTCAGCATCCCTGTGCGCTAGTATCTGATTATTATGCATTGTGTGCCAGGTCCCATTAGCCATACAGACTCTGATCCTATTCTTACTTACATCTCTGTAAATCAAGAACAGTGAAGGCACTGGAGTTACACCGGTGTAAAACTCAGGCAACTGGAAGGTAAATCAGGCCAAAGCTACATCTGTTTGCTGGTTACTGAAACAAAGAAGGCAAAAGTATGAGGAAGTCCTTCATGATGAATTCATGGAGGAGGTGTTGTTTTCAGAGAATTATGGAATTCTTAGGATACTTAAAACCTTTTCTTTCCTAACCACTTGATGTCTCAAGCTGGCCCTAACTCACTGCAAGAATAATTAGACTATAATAGTATTAGAGACAGATTCAAAATTAATAGTACCTTGCAAGACAGAATTCTTTAGTGGAATCGTAAGACTTCTGGTATCACTCTTCTGCCATAGGTGACAGAGATGGGGCTGAGCCTCAGACAACATAATAACCCCTGTAGGCAGGCAGCAGGCACTATTAGATACAGCAGCCTTTAAATGCACTGTATTGTACTGGCAACTATCCAGTCGCTGCTGGCTTCAGTGCATATATATCCAAAAAAAGGTGGCTTAATGCCAGTGCATTTTGCCTTCATTTGTGTGCATTCTTTCCCTAACTGCAGGTGACTGCCCATTTATATGAGAAGAGGTAAATCTATGCCCATTATTCCTTTAAAAAAAAAAATCAGCAGTAACAAAGATAGTGCTAATGTCTGGCAGCTTTGAGTTGCCAACCAGCTGTGCAGTTTCTGGTTCATTGTGTAAGCTACAGACATAAATATACTCTTGATGAAGGAAACGATAGGTCCATCAAAAGGACTACAACAAAGCTTTTTGATTTGGAATTTGGCTCCAACCATTACTTTATTACATTGGGTTATATTTGAAGAGCTTTTAGAGCATTCTTAGCCTAGAAAAATCAATGTATGTGATAGAAATTAATGCATTTTACAAAAATAACTGAACAGTTTAACACAGCGGCTTTTATATGTTCAAATAACCACATTTTTCATCAAAAACACCATTACAGGCAGCTATGGTTGGATGCTGTTTGTCATATTTGTGTAAAAGAGAAGTGCTTGGGATGATGAAATTAATTCCAGCTTATAGAACAAAGATATTTGAACAAGGAAGAAATCGGAGTGTGTTTGGATGCCGTGAACGTGTAAACTACAAAAATAACTTAGCAGCCAAAAGAGAAAACGAATGAACAAGCAAACGATCTAATCTCTGTCGGAACACATCACCCGGGTGATTTTTCAGAGTTCCTGAGAAACAAAGGAGTAGATGAAGTGGGAGGAGCACCTGTGGTATTAGCTGTTGTGGGGTGGAAGGGAGGAATCAATAACAAATACGGACCCAGTGCCAGCAAACAAAAAAGCTTCCTGCTACTTTATGAAGATCTGGGACATCAGAAATAGTGAAAGCCTTGACACACTATGACTATGTCCCCATTGGCAATTCAGGTTGAATTAAGGAGGTTTAATTTGAACTAAATTAGTCCCTGTCTATACTAGACTTTCATTAAGTCAAATTAAGAAATTCTTTAATTCGACTTAATGAAAGCTTAATTCAAATTAATAAGAACCGCCTCTCAGTTCAAACTAAGCCTAAATTCAACTCCTTAGGTTGAACTAAGGATGGGGTAGACCTGGATTAACTCTTAATTTGACTTTATTAAGGTCGAATTAATGGCAGTTAAGTCAAATTAACACAGTGGACTAAGTTGATTTAACTCTAAACTGACTTAGTCCACTTCGTTAAATCGACCTAATAAGGTTGAGTTTAGTTTGAATTAATGTTGAACTTATTAGTTCAAATTAACAAATTGAACCTAACCTTTTCTAGTTTAGACATAGCATACATTTTGTACACTCTCTGCCAGTAGTGTTTGGTGTGGCCAGAATCTGGTCCATCTGTAGTTCTTTTTCAGGTAATGGTCTAGTGGAAGATCCTTTCAGGGAAAAGGATGAAACTGAATTCTGTTTTGATAGGGGAATACATTCCTTGCCATTTGTAAAGCAAGCAAGGAGTCCTGTGGCACTTTGTTAGTCTTTAAGTGCCACAGGATTCCTTGCTTGTTTTGCAGAACTAGACTAACATGGCTACCCCTTTGGAACTTGTCATTTGTGGAGTGAAACCAGAAAAGGGAACGATGGTGTTTTGCAGTGTGGAAGAAATACAAAACCCAGACAGACAGTTGGGATGCAAAGTATCTTAACAGCAGAGTGGGAGCTCACTAAGTCCAAGTTTTACTGCAGCAAGCAAATAGATGTATATGATGTAGTTAACTGGATTTCATGGTCTGCTAAGAACAACATGCAACCAGTGTTCTAGGTCATGATAATTCTACCGATGGAGATGCAGCTTCCATGTCCCTTCAAGGAAGCACAGCTTGTGACTGGCAATCAATGAAGCAGTGAGAAAATATGAAAAGGGTCTCAAGTAGATTCTTCAGAAGGGTTTTAGCTGAAATTATGTTTTGGTGGGGTCAAATGATCCTCTAGAATGAATACTGTCCTTTAAAATATAAAATTTCCCTGTCACTTGATCCTTGTTGGGCCAACCTCACTACTTATTGATACTTCTAGTACCCTTCTTCAGGAGAGACAACAGCCTTCTCCATGTATTGAAACTCTGTGAATAACAGCCATCTAATTTTTGTTTTGCTTCCCTTGTGTAAGGAAAGTATTATGCCCTTAAAGAGGACAATAAAGATGACTGGCAGCCATTCAAAGGCAGTCTTTGCTATCCAGTTCTAGTACAGTGCTGTCTGGGATTTCTACTGTTCCCCCCAGTAGAACAGGAGGTATCTATGGGTGACTGTGTGGCAACACTTAGGAAGGTATTGACCACATAATAGCTTTTTATTTGGAGGTGAAAGTCTCAAAAATTTCAGTATGTTACAGAGTGAATGGGACCTATAAATTAAAGTCACAGATTCAGGCCTATTCCTAAGTAGAGAGACCAGAACTCATGTGTCAGCAACATCTCCTATAAGAGGAGTTGCCTGTTCACATAGTGAGGAGACTGATAGGAAACAGGAAATACAGTGCCAAAATGAGGCAGTTTGCTAAAACTAAGTGGTGTCTGGTGAAATGAATGTTGGACAGAAGCCTGTTGGGAGGGTCTCCCAGCATGAAATTCTGAAGATGATTGGGTTGGAAGTGGGAAGAACACAATGACTCCTGATGCCCCAAAAGGCACAGTTGTTGCACCTTTTGCATCTGTTTCCTGCTACTACTTATTCCAGACCCTCCCTAGCCACTTGAAAGAGGCTGGCATGCATCACTGATAAGACCTCCTTATCTGCATGACTAGCTTTTTGTATTTTAAGATCTCCCCCTACCTAGGTGTTTATGCAGAATTTCAAAGAATACCTTCCTCTGAAACACGGTAACACAAATCCTATGCATCTTTTCTAATTAAACCTCTTTTTATCTGGCACAAAGATTGAACTCAGCACTTTTCTGGCAGCAAACCTTAATTACCATGTCAATCACAGATATAAATCTATGGTACAAGGTAAACTGGATTCAGGTTTGCAATGCATAGGGCACTCTGGTGCTTTCAAGCAACAGAGGATAAAAATATGCAAATACTGAAAAATAATTAAATTTAGAGACAGCTCTATAATGATTTTTTTTTTAAAGTGGTCCTTTGGATAGAGTCTGGCATTGGGTTCTGTTTGTCTAGGTGTTACGCTCTGCTCTCACTGTCCTATTGTATGTTACTTTGGGAAAGCCATTTCTTGCAATGTCTCTCTCCTGACATACTTTGTGTGACTTGTCTATTTTGAATATAAGCTCTTCAGGACAATGACTGTCTTTTACTATTTGTTTGCAGTGTGTAGTATAATGGGGTCTGGATCTCTGCTGGGCCTTGTGGCACTATCATAAATCAAATAGTAATAATGCTAGGACAGAGGTTACCAAGTGACACTGTTATAAATCATCCTTAATTTTTTTTTTTTCTAGAATGCATGCAAGTTCTGACTTTTGGGAAGACATGCTGTGTTGTTAGTATTGACAGAAAGCAAGATTTTGTATTGAGGGAACTCTGAGCAACTAGAGAGTTTGCTCTTTGGCTTAGGCCTTTGTTAGACTCAGTTCTTGAGGTGGTATTAGTCCCCAGCTAGAAGATGTAGGTATTGGGTTCGTATTCTTGGAAGAAAGGATTGTGCTGCATGCTGTTTTATCAGCTCTGTTCCAGGACTGGTATACGTGTAAACAAAGCATTTTAGACACGTACATCTAAACTCTGTGTCACTGATTTCTCTTCCAGGGATGGCCCCAGACATATGCTGCAAGGCCCCAGACATGTGCTTCCACTTAGCATAGGACTGATGGAGTCAGAAAAAGGGAAAATGGTCCATTTTGTTAATTATTCTCAATCATGCACTTAATCACTAAAGAATACGGTGCTCACACTAGACTGAGTAAATTTTACATGGTTCCATGAGTGTCTACTATGTGGTAACTGCCATACAAACTTAAAAGAAACCATAATTATTACTCCCCAAAGAGCTCACATTGTAGTTTCACTGACATCAGTGGATCTACTTCTAACCACTGAGAGATGACTTTTCTCTCAGCTCATACCTGATGCCTACAGAATGATATAGGGCAAGACTGTGTAATGTGAGTTTTCTTTTCTGTATTGTAAACTGGCAATGTGTAGCAGGGGAAGTGAATGACACACAGTTGTCATATATTCTAGTAGGAGAGCCTCCAGGACAAAACAGTCCCCAACTGTCTCTTTCAGGAAGCTCCAAATATTCCCCTTTGCCACTGGGATTACAAAAAAGAAAATTAGCCTAGACCAGGCATGGCCAAACTGTGGCTCATGAGCCGCATGTGGCTCTTCAAAGAAAAAAACGCAGCTCGCCGGCAGGGGGCTGCTTCAGGCTGGAGGAGTTAAAATCTCTGGCCTGTCACACAACTTCGCGGCTGGCCACTCAGAGGACAGGCAGTGAGGAGAAGCGAGCTGCAGCGGAGAGCTTGGAGGAGGGAGCAGGGAGCAGCAGTGACAGCTCAGAGGAGGAGCAGGGAGGAAGAGGGAGCCAATGGCTCAGAGAAGGGGTGGGAGAGGAGGGAGCAGCAGCCCCGACTCAGAGAAGGTTGGAGGAGGCGCAGCTGGCAGCTCAGGGAAGCTATGGGGGCCAAGAGGGGGTCTCAGAACAGAAAGGCTCTTCAGGGAATGGAGGCAGTGAGGAAAGGGACTGAGGGGATCAGGGAGGAGACAAGCTGTAAAGGACGTAAAGACTAACATTATTGTTAGTTATTTTCTGTTTCATATGTTTCTATGTGGATTTTATTTTGCATTGCTTTATTTATTTTGGTGTACTTTGTATTTTTTCATTTTCTTCTGGTCTGGTTGGTTTGGGTGGCTTTGTTTATTTGTTTGTTTTGTATTTACCTTATATCACATGCCAAAGCAACCTCAGTCCTGTCCACAGCACTTTACAAACTTAGGGGCACCTCATGCACTCCCTTTACAAGTATGGTAGTCAGGAGAACAGGTTAAAAAGCCTTCCTTTGTAGCAGAGGGAGAAGAAATAAGCCAATGAAGAATCCCACTCCTCCTTGCCAACTCCATAGAAACCTGTTGATTGAGTTCTGGACAGTTAAACAAAGAGTTTTGTGGAACTTTTAAAGATTAACCCATTTATTTATCACATTTCTCCTGTGAAAGCTCATGTGAAAAATAAATGTGTTAGTCTTTAAAAATGCTGCAGGGATCATGTTTGTTTTGCTGAAATAGACTGACTAGGCTACATCTTGGGAGCTTTGGACAGTTGAGGCTTTTCCTTCCTGAGGAATTGGGACTAGGGATGAGCTGTTTTCCATAGCATTCCCCCACCCCCTTCAGAACTATTTTATGCAGTATCCTATTCCACAAAACCAAGCCTGTTTTGAAAGACAAATGTTGGGCCATGTATGGAGTAGGAAAGTGTTTCCCAGGACAGCTGAGTTGTCATGAGAGACAGAAGCAGTGTTCCTTCTAAGGTGATGATGCAGCTGACCAAGTTATGGATGCAGTTTGAGAGCCAATGAGCAGAGGCCTGGCACCGAGTCAGGAAACCAGGAGAGAACTTGCTCAGCTGCATTCAAAAGTTGCTAAGCTGCATCATCAGTTTAGAGGGAACATTGTTAAGGGAAGGGCAGCATGGTTGGAGACAGCGGGAGAATTGAGCAATGGTCGGGGACAGCAGAGGAGCAGTGGCATGGTAAGAGGCAGCACCAGGGTGCAGGGGGAAGCATGGCATGATCGGGGAAGCCGTGGCATGTTTAGATTTTCTCATAGGCCCTAATGCAGTTTACTGCTTTTTAGAATTGTGTTTTACAATTCCTAAACATGACATGGAATACTAAGAAACAAAAATACAAAGCAGAAAAAGTTTAAAACTGAATGTAAATTACGTTCAATTTTTAGTACAACTTCCTGCTGTGAAGCACTGTATTCCACAATGAAATTTGTTAAATCAAAACATTGTGCAATACTTAGAGATCAGCACCTGTGAGAGCTTTTATGTACTTCATTGACAAATTACTGCCTAGATTTAAAAAAAAAAAAAAAAAAAAAAACTTGCCACTAGCCTGCAGTGTTCTACATCCAGCAACAGCGAAGTTTTTACTGTATAGGACTAGTTTTCATGGTAACCTTAAGTAATTATTAGAATCTAACATTAGTAGGATCAATATTTGCCCTGTTTTTAAGATAAAATTAAAGTGCACAATAAATTTTAAGCTTAGTAATTTTGGAATAGGTAAAAATACATAGTTATATGCCTCAGTGCAGCTCTTGAAGGTTTAATAATCGACTTGTGTGGCTCTTAATTTCCATAGGTTTGGCCACCCCTGGCCTAGACCAAGAAGTTGGCTTTTCTTTTCTTGGTAAGTTTGCCAATCATTAGTCATACAATCTTGTTTCAGCTGCGTATGATCTAGAAAAGTATAAAAGTTTATTAAATATATTTGAAACTAATGTGGAGAATAGTTACTGCATGTGATACTTATTCTGTGTGGCAATTCATAGTTTGGTGTTATTTATTAAAAAATAATATAACATTTCATATCAATCTGGGAACAGAATTTTAAATTAATGGCCATAATAGCTTGGATTAAAATATTGAAAGATTCACTTGAACCAAAAATTTGAACATAAAATATAATTTATTGGATATAAAAATGGCATGGAAATTGATGGAAATTTGTGTTAATTTTTAACAGAATTAATAGTACTTTAACTAGGGATCTGTAAACTTTAACACTGAACTTTCAGACATACTTAAACTTTAGTAACTCTTCTTTTTAAACAGAAGCAATATAAGTTTTGTGTGGTTTTGGAGATGTCCCTCCCGAAATGGATGACATGTATTATAGCTGTATGTTTATACTTCCCATGTAATCCTCAGTCTCTTCCTAATTGTTTAAAGAACGGATAAACTATAGTTTTGTGATGATGACTGTGCTGGCAAACAAAGATTCCCATGGTGATGATATTTCAGTAAACTTGGAGAAAGAAGGAATGAACTAAATGATCATTTGTCAGATGACATTTGTTATTTTTTAAACAGTGTGTCTTGGTTAAACTCAGTTCACCACTTATTTGATTTTTTTCAAAGCATAAAATCTTTCTAATTACATGTGATATATTACAACAACACATTGACTTGCAAGCACCTCCATATTATAGTCATTAGTGACCTGTCTCTACTGAACTGTACTCAAGTTATTATTTGAATCATGGTAGCACGTAGAGGCCCCAACCGTGACTGGAGCTCCATAGTGGCAGGCAATGTACAAGCGCCTAGAAAGAGACAGACTCTGATCTGAAGAATTTACAGCCTCAATATACAAGATAGACAATGAATGGGGGGAAACATGGATGCAAAGAGGTGAAATGACTGGCCGGAAGTCACACAGCAGGTAAGTGGAAGAGACAGGAATCGAACACAAGTGTCTTAACACATAGTCCCATAACCTGTACGCTATATTATGCTACCTTTGGTAAAGACAAATAAAGATTATCAATTCCATGTTTGTAATGCTAAATAAAAAATGAACTATGGGGAAAGACTCTGGAATATAAACTAGGGCTTCTGTTGAGGAAGGTACAAAATCACAAATTGCTATAGTGGCAGCTCCAAGAGGATAGGGATTGTGTCTCAAGATGGAATAAAGTGTGCTCCCCTTTCCTAGGGAGCATGGCCTGTAGATTAGTGAGCCCAAAGCTACATATCCTAATTATAATTTCATAGGCTGTGTTCACACACAGGCATTATATCGATACAAGTTGTGTCAAAACAACTTGTATCGAAATAATGCCTTATTTCGAAATAACTTAATTCAAATTAACAGTTTGTTAATTCGAATTAAGGAAAAAAGCTCAAAGCGAAATAGCAGTTTCAGGCAACAGTTATTTTGAAACAAGTCACTGTTGTTTCGAAACGACATGTTCAGACAGCGTTGTTTTGAAACAATCATTTCAAAACAACATTGTTTCGTCCCTACATGGGGTTTAAGTTGTTTCAAAACAACCGTGTCGTGTGAACAGGGTATTTGTTATTTCGAAACAACCTCTGTTGTTTTGAAATAAGAGTGCTGCGTGAACACAGCCATAGTGAACTTAACAAAATGAATAGGCCATGGAAGATTGGTTTTATTCTTTTCGTCTCATCTTGACAAGTCTTTGAATCTTTCTCCTCTGAATAGCAATATGACTAATAAAAATGTAAACACCATGCAGAACAATCATCATTAGCCTTAATGGTGACACTTTTATATGACTAGCTAATTGACAGGACCTGTCATGATGAAGCACAGAGTATCACCCCAAGAGAGATAAAACAAAAGTTATTAGCTCATTTTTAGAGCCTTTCATTATAGGGTTAATGTTAACCTGCTTGTCAAATTCACCCAAATAACTGAATAGCTCATCCACCTTACAAGGAAAACAGGAAAGAAAGCCATCCTTAATACAGACTTTGTGCTTGCTCAGTTGCTTCTGGCAACTCTTGGAATAACAAGATCAAGAGAGAAGAATTCACCATACTAATGTAGGTTTAAGGCAGGCTTTCCTTGAGTTTGTACAGAACCCAGGGGTATGTTTATTACTCTGTTTGTGAAGTCAGTTAGATAAAGTTGCAATTACTCTAAGGCTAACAGAGCTTAGTCCCTACGTAAGAAAATAGCACTTAAAACATTTAGACAATCCACATGTCAGATATGCACAGGGTTATTCTACAGCTAGAGCTACAGATGAGACATTCTAAGGAATGGCTGTTGGTAGGTGAGTTTTTCCTCAAAAACTTACTTTTCATGCAAATATTTGCCATCTGGATCATACATTAAAGACATCATCCCCATTTCTTTGATTGAAGAACACTGGCTATTGAAATTTAACATCTGTGGTTAAAAAAAAGTATGAATTTAAATGATATTGTACATCTGTCCATCAGTGTACACAAGTTAAACACTGAATTTCAAATCAGAGAAAGAAGAAAAACAAAAACAAAAGTCACCAAAAGCTACTCAAATGCTAATGAAACAGGGCAACAATTTGAGGTATGGGGCAGAAATCCAAGGATTATGAAGTTACTGGCAAAACTCTATTTACTTCAATTGGGACAGAAATACATGTACTGTAAATTGCTTCATTTGGTCTATTATTCTTGCAGGCCTGAGTAAAAGAGATGCACTTGAAAGCCACAAAATTACATGTACAGGCAGATCCTCTACAGATATATGTTGTTTCAGTGCCATTGATTTCAATGGAGATGTGACAATTTTACATGGGCGGTGGCTCTGCCCCCATAAATTTCAAAACCTGTGAAATAGAGAAGCAGTTGGGGAGGGATTATTACATATCTCTCTTCTTTGTGATTTTCCACAGCATGAATAAGTAAACAGTCTCTTTCAGTTCATCTTAAATATTATTGGCTCAATTCCACCCTTATATTGGCTTTCAATTAAATTGCTCCTGTTTCTCCCTTTACAGATAAAAGAACAAGCAACCTTATGCAGTATGAGCAGCCATCTTAATTTTGAGGTCTCTGTAGGAAAATAACACAAAAGGGTCTGATTCTTTTTTTTTCCCCCTGATCTGTATCTGGTGATGGTATTAACCTGAGAATGTATTCAAGTTCCAAAGGTAACTAGAGTTTGTTTCAGCACATCACCAAGGGATCAGATGAGGAATTCAGATTTAAATTTAGCTTTGGATCCCAGAGCTCTCCACAAACAAAACAGAACAGACAAGTATTGTGTCTTGGACCTTGATTTGTGTCCACCTCTAATTACTCATGGTTTTAGCTGAGTTACAAGGAGTAACTGTGCTATGAAATGTAATTCTGATCCTCAAAGGATTCCTTGGTTCTAGGAAAGTGGCAATATAGTTTAATTTTAAAAGGGATAGCTGTGTTAGTCTAGTCCAGTGAAAAAACAACAAGGAGTTGTGTGGCACTTTAAGCCTAACAGATTTATTTTTTGCATGAGCTTTCGTGGGAGAAGATCCCACTTCCTCAGATGCTTCGAAGATGGGTGAACTTACAGAAAGGAATGAAACTAAATGCAAGGGGGTGTAAAACATAGGATCAGGTCATAAAGTAACAGCAAATCAGAGCAGTTTA
>ML682005.1:11566937-11598363 GCA_007922195.1 Podocnemis expansa
TAAACTGCTCTGATTTGCTGTTACTTTATGACCTGATCCTATGTTTTACACCCCCTTGCATTTAGTTTCATTCCTTTCTGTAAGTTCACCCATCTTCGAAGCATCTGAGGAAGTGGGATCTTCTCCCACGAAAGCTCATGCAAAAAATAAATCTGTTAGTCTTAAAGTGCCACACAATATAGTTTAAACCATTTAGAAGAGTGTTATCATTGCATTAGAGGTGCCCACTTTGCAAATATAGTTTCTTGTTTCCAAAAGGTGATTGAACATATTTTATTTTGTTATTTCCATCTTCAGATATGTGGCATTCTCCTAATTCTCTATACTAAGTTTAAGAAATGTTCTATTGAATGATAGTTTGGACAGTCTCATCTCAGCATTCACTATACAGCAGCTTGTAAATCTGATATGATCAGTCTTCTCTTCTGTTATGTGTCACTCTATCTGCAAAAGAGTAACTAGCAGTACTCTTCTTCAGAATTTCTTATCCCTACAGAATACTATAAGCAATTGATTTTTGCGCATGACTGTAGGGTTGTTGTGATTAGAAAATGATATACAGATTGTTGTATCTCTCAAACAGAGACTCTTAAAAATCCTTTCCTTCATCTTGCATTCATGAATGTAACTAACATCTGCCTCAGGGGAAAGAGAGATTTCCTACAAAAACTTGAATGTGCACCATTTGTTTAAGTCCACTTCAACATTAAGATAGCTGGCTGATACTGAGCTACATGTGATTCCTTGTCTGGCTGGGAGTGCAAATATATAGCCTTCATATATCTACTATGTAAACTATGCAATACTGCATCACAATTTCAAATACTGGTAGCATGCAGGCTACCAATGGAAAAGAGGTTCTCATGCAATTTTTTCTTTAACTTTTTATTGTGCATTATGCCATTGAAAATTTGTGGATGTGCTTGTCAGTAATGATTTTATTAATCCCATTTCTTTTTATGTATGGAGCCAGCTCCTCAACAGGTCTTCCAGAAATCAGTGAACCTCCACTGAAGTATATGGAGTTAAGCCTATTTATATCACATAAGGAACTGACCCCATAGATACATATACACCTAAAGATACACATTAAGTCCTTAATGCAGATTTCCAAAATGCATATACTGAATTTTAAATATTCAATTTCAATTGTATTGATTCATTCTTTTTTGTTTCCTGAACTGAGAGATGCCAAATGAAAAAATACAGAGACAAGCTGAGTAAGATGATATCTTTTGTTAGGCCAGCTTCTGTTGATGAAAGAGAAAAACTTTTGAGCATCATAGAGTTATTGGTTAAAAGATAAGGGGGAAAAGGTAAGAATAAATGGCCAGTTTTCACAATAAAGATACATAAATAGGGGGGTCCCTCAAAGATCTGCACTGAGACCAGTACTGTTCAACATGTTCATAAATGATCTAGAAAAGTAGTAAATAATGAGGAGGCAATGGTTGCAAATGACACAAGAATATTCAAGATATTAAGTCCAAAGCTGACTGAGAAAAGTTATAAAGGGATCTCACACAGCTGAGGGAGTGGACCAGAAAATGATGCATGAAATTCAGTGTTGGTAAATTCAAAGCAATTCAGGTAGGAAAACCAAATTGTAATTATCCATACAAAATGATGAATTCTAAACTGACTATCACTCAAGAAAGGGATCTTGGAGTCACGATGAATTGCTCCGTATAAACATCTGCTCAATGTGCATCTGCAATCAAAATAACTAACATAATGTTAGAAAATAAATGTTAGGAACCATTAGGAAAGGGACAGTAAATGGCATAATGCCACCATATAAATCCATGCTATGCCCTCATCTTGAATAACTGCATGCAATTCTGGTTGCCTCATCTCAAAAAAAGAAAGTGCATTAACTGGAAAAAATACAGAGAAGGGCAACAAAATAATTACAGGTAGGGAACAGCTTCCCTATGAGGGGAGATAAAAGAGACTGAGAATATTGAGCTTAGAGAAGAGACAATTAAACAGGAATATGATAGAGATCTATGAAATCGTGAAAGAGAAAGTGAACAAAGAAGTTTTGACAGCCTACGCTTGTTGATTGGTTGGTAGGACAGAGTCCCCGGATCGATCAGGGTTTTAGGCCTTTTAACTTGTAGCGGTGTTGTTGGTAGGGGAGCTCATTAAGGATCACATTTTAACTCTTCTTCCTGCACTGATTTTCACCAAGTGATTTAAACCCTAATTCAGGATCTAGCCTGATATTTTTCATGTCCACTGTAATAGAAACAAAGACATAATGTCAGCTCTACTGACACTGTACGCTGAACTCAGACATCTAGAAATCCATTTTGAAACATGTTTTATTCTATCTTTAATTTCAGTACTGGAGATGTGCCTGAAAATAGATCAAATGCATATTCAAAACTTTCTTATTTATCATCCAGAACTGCCTGTTTTCTTTTATTTTATTGAAGTCATATCCACACATTTGACACAATTCAGATTGCTAATATTGTCCCCATTTCCAAAATACATTCAGTTTAGGCATTAATTTCTTGTCTCTATATTGATTCAGTCAGGCCTATAACTCTGAATCCTACCAGAGTTTGTAGTATGAAGTGAGGACCTGAATGTTCCTAAAATTTGGGAGGTTTGGATTCAGTTCATAATAATAAAAACTCCTTTCTGTGACTTCTTTTCTGGATTGACAGTTCACCTCAGACCTGTGTATAATTACTATCAAAGTTGATTTTAAGAATATAACCGGAATAAGAGATAATTTCATCTTAGCTGGTTTTCATGTTATCAATAAGTTACCAGTTCAGATCAATTAATATCATTATTTTTTGTTTGTTTAGAAAGGTTTGTGTGAACCTTTTTTTACGTTTGAATTCTCATAGGAAAACCAGCCCTAAGCTACATCTTGAAGTTTGATGCTCATGGTTCCAGAATTCACAATTAAACTCAGCCAAACCAGCACATTATGCATCTGGTTTTGGGTTGAATCATGAAAACTATTTATTTTCAAGTGTTTCTGTGCAAAATAAAACACAAATTTTGCTCTGGTTATGCAGCCTGAAAACTGGCCTCTCTCTCTCTTGAATTTTAGGTTTCATTAAAAGTTTTGCACAGCACCAGTCACCATTTATAAATGGATACGAATATTCAGTGGAATACAGGAGCATACCAAGAATTCACCATCAACGTTGACCTTATACTCATTGGCACAATTAGTCATTTCAAAATATTTTCCACTTCTTTGGAAGGATTACAGACTTTGATTTCTTGTATTTTCTATGTTTTGAATGTGGAAATAAGTAAGCATGAAGTGTTTTTATAACTGGAAGGCAAAGTCATTACAGAAAGTATGTAGGTCACTCTCTATCCTCCCGCTCACAACAAGTATATATTACTGGTCACTGACTTTGTTGCAGATGCTATTTCTTAAATTGTTTTCCATTAGGAAAGTCACAGTAGCATAACTGCTGTACCTCAGAGAGCCTGAAGAACAGTATGGATAAAATAGCCAACCAATTTTGACCCATTAACATGGGACATGACTGGATATCAGACAACTCTAATTATAAGTAGATATTTATTGCCTCATCATTTTATATCTCTGCTGTTAATAAAACCTAGAATAAAATTAAAAGATAAAACACACCTCATGTTACATATTTCTGATACTAGTGTTCTTGATCTGAATGAAAACCTGATTTATAAATAAAACAGGAAGTGGCAGAAAGATGAGAGTTGACTACTAGAGAATTGCTGATTTGGTGCAAAATTGCTTCAGAGCAAGTTAAAATAAAAAATTTTGAACAAACCTTGATACAAATATAATGTTTTACTTCAGGAGTTCTGTACTTGATTTTCACTGAGTTGCAATGAGTGCCGTCTAAAATGAGTGATCTATTTGGATTACAAGCATATCTTTATGCTTTCTGAACCTAGCAAGATGACATCCTGCTTCTGCTTTATTGAAAAAGGAGAAGGAATTAGGGAGATTAATGTTATACCTCACTGTCCTTATTGTGAGAGGTGGATTTTTCCACCCCTCTTTGGGTTTTCTTTTGCTGTGGCCAAACTTCAGCTTGTCCTATGGAATGTGGCCTGTTAGGCCTCTACAATTAGATGGTGTTATCTCTTGACAGCAGGGAGTAATGGCCTTCAAGAAGAGTTATTGTCAGTAAGTGGGACTGGACCTAAAGAAAGTGATAAAATAAACTATACATTACAGCTGCAAAACTTATGAGTTACAGCTGAAAGACTTATGAGTTCCTCTGCTGACCAGACCAGTGTCAGTAAGTTTCTATGACAACAAGCGATATGCTAATTTTCGGGGGTCCAAGGCATAAAGCTGGGGTTCTGGCTTAGGCACGTTGGAGAAGCGATAGGCCAGCAGCCTGTCGTGTTGCCAGGGGATCTGGCCACCCCCTAGGCATGTCCCCACTCTTCACAAGGAAGAGTGTTAAACCCCTTGACTGATCACCAAGGGAGTCTGCAGTTTTTTAATTTTGGCAGATCTTTTGCTTTTGCTTTTTGAATTCGTTTACTAAGTTTTCAATTTTCACCTGTTCACCCTGGAGTGAGGGCCATAGCTCACATCTGAAGGGGGTGGCAGGGGGTGTTCAACCACTGCAGCTGGTCGCGGTGGGCTCTGATTTCTAAGGCCACAGATAGGAGCCTGAAGGCTGTCCTGTGAAGCGCTTGGTCGACCCACTTTAACACCGGTCCAGCCAAGTGCCTGGAGCTTGCAGTCGGTAGACGCCAGACCGGTGGGCTGCTGAGTTGGAGGCAACAGATAGGAGCCCGAAGGCTGTCCTGTTGGCTCGCAGCCAGAGCCGTCTTAACACCGGACTGTCCTATCACATTTTGCTATCTTTCTCTTAAAGAAACAGGTCTGCTGTCTGTCACTCCGGAGCTAAAATCTAGATGTGGTAAATATAATCTGGTCAAATTTCGGATTTAAATTGAGAAATGCTTTTTGGGGATGTGTATGTGTATTATTACTGCTCTGAACCTATTAACCTCACAGATCAGAATGAAGCTGGTGTTCCACAATCAACTTGGGAAACAGCAGTGTAAAAGAGTGCGATGAAAGAATAAATCCACTTGTGTTCCCCGCCAGGTACCCCAGCTGACCCTTGTAACTCCTAGCCACAAACAGCCCATGGCTAGCCTCACTGGGCAGTGATCCATGGTGTCTGGAGAGCCAGGGGGAGAAGCAAGGTGTTCGTGCTGTCCTGGGCTGTGTCTGATGTTTTAGTGTGATGTTTCAGTGTGTGTATGTGGTAAATAGCAAAGCTCTTTTTACCTACAGATTGTGTGTTCTATCTCTGTCTCTTATAAACCCCACTCTGTTAAATTATATCAATCAGGATTGGAACTGGGGGGTTTAATTCAGGGTTAGGCACAAAAATGGGGATAAATGTTATAGTAATATTTGTGTTCTATTTTCTGTTTATTGGGCAATTAATTTGTACTTAGAAGATCTTTAAATGCCTTTAAGAAATAGAGTTCTAAAACCACAGTTTGTATGAGTTTGAATAAGTGTAATTTAAAAGGAATTGCAAGTTTTAATTTTTGTAATAGGAATATTAGTAATTGAATAATATTAAGCTCTTATTTAACCTTTATTTTTCTCTTCTTTCTTTTTTGTAATTTTATTTATCTCAATAAAAGTCACTTAGAGAGTAGTTAACCCAAAAAATTGTGGTTTGGTCTCTTGCCTCTCGATTGGGACTCCTTCTTGCAGTGTGGGGATCGTGCCGCCTACACCCACTCCCCCACAACACTTATCATCTATCTTAACATTCGCAATGGACAACTTAGAAATCTTTTGTGTAAAATCTTTTAGGAGTACTCTTTACTGTGGACATCATGAATTTGGGTCTTTGCAGAGGCTATGTACAATATAAATTTAATGCCAAACACTAAAACTACATATTTTAAACTTAAAGTCTTTATATTGAAATACACTGTAACAGCTCATCAGACAGAATAGTCAAACCTGAAGATGGAACTCAAATGTACTGTGCCATTAGTAGAAAATAATGGAATTATCACATTATGCTTTTCTTTTAGACTAGATGCTGATACACTTATTAATAATAAATAGTGCCGTGTAATCTATGGCTATGGCTACGTCTACATCTGCTGTAATTAGTTCGGACTTGTTAGTTTGAACTAAGGGGTTTGAGGTTAGTTTGAACGACCCTCACATTCTAGTTTGAACTAACACTTAGTTTGAACTAGAACACATAGTCAGTTTGAATTGATGGCTCAGTTCAAGCTTTTTAAGTTTGGACTAAGCCCCACACCTAGTTAGAACTAACATTTGATCTAAGCGCAGAAGTCCAGACTAGTTCTGGGTCTTACTGGATCTGACTAACCTTTGACTAGTTCAAACTAAGAAATTCCTTAGTTCAGACTAGGCAAAGTCTAGTATAACTATGTGCTAAATTAGTCCAGACTAAGCTTCCTTAGTCTGACTAATTTGCCAGTGTAGACATAGGCAATGAGTAAACACACTGAAGATTGTGTGACCACTTTTGGAGTAAGTACCTTCAGTATGAAAAACAGGGGCTCTCAACTTTTCCAGACTTCTGTATCCCCTTCAGGAGTCTGGTTTTTCTTGTGTAAACCTAATGTAAAAACTACCCACTTTACAAAATCAAATCTAAAATTGCAAAAGTGACACAGGCCCATTTTACTGAAAATGACTTACTTTCTCATTTATACCATATAATTATAAAATAAATCAATTACATTATAAATATTGTACATACATTTCAGTGTATAGTATATAGAGCAGTATGGACAAATCATTGTCTATATCAGCATTTCCCAAAATAATTTGGCCATGGAATGCTTTTGGGCTTGGAATATATTGATGGAACACATACATGCTGCTGTGGGGGGGGGTCATATAAAAATTGTCACATGTATTGCTCAAAAGTTGATTTCAAAGAGTTAGAAGGAAAAAATATCACTAGCACTCATTTTTTTCATGCAACACCTGTTCGCATCACTTGGGACACCAGCGTTCAGTGGAACACAGTTTGAGAAACACTGGTCTATAAGAAATTTTAGCTTGTACTTCCTTCACCAGTGCTTTTTATGCAGCCTGTTGTAAAACTAGACAAATATCTAGACGAGTTGATGTATGCCCTAGAAAGCCTCTGCCTAACTCCATGAATACATGTACTCTGACATGTATATCCAAGTGAAAATAAATCACTTGGACTTATATAAAGTCTTCTAACATACAAACATAAATCCACTAACTGTAAACAGGGCCATTTCTATAGGGGTGCAGAGCCTGGGGCCAATCAGCCTGTGCCCTGCCCCCCACCATGGTGGTGGGGGGCAGGACAGGCAGTCCAGTGGCTGAGGCCCATGCTCCCCCCACCTTGTATGAGCCAGTCACTCTGGTCCTGGAAGCAGGGTGGGCCAGCCCAGGGGCCATGCTCTGCTCTTCTGCCCACCTCTGGCCCAGCCCCACTGCTGCACCAGCTGTTCCATGTCCTGGAGGTGGTGAGGGCTGGCCCAGGGGAGGGGTTGAGTTCCATGATCCCACCCCACTACCTTTGGTTCTTGCCAAAGGCAGGAGGGTGGGGGCATGAGACAGCATAGCCCTGGAGGGGGGCAGTGGTGCAGGCCCCAACCTGCCCTGCTCACAACAGGACAACACGGGGCCCACAGAATCGGGGCAATTGCCCCTCCCCATTCCTCTTTAAGAGAGAAAGCAAGAGAGTAAAACTGTTATGTTTTTAGTATGTGCATGATGCTCAGTAGAAAGGTCCTGATTCACAGATCATTAAAATATTTAGAAGGGCTCCCATTGACTTCTGTTGACTCTGGAATAGGTGCTAGATTTTTCTCTCAGCAGATTTAGTTAGTGTGGTTCACTTATTTCATTGTTGAGCTCAGGAGCTGGATGAAGTTGTCAAATTTAAGATGTAACCAACAGAAGACTGAGGTATGGCTGGCAGATTGGAGAAAACAATTAGAAGAAATAGAAGATTGTATTGGTTTTCACATATAAAAGGGATTATCTGCTTCTTGATACTGATGCTTGCAATTTGAGAGTTCTACTGGATCTTCAGCTGCTTCTGGATGTGCACTATAGATAGCAGCAGTAGCTATGAAGGAGTAGAAGACTGTACTTCATTTTGTTGAAGTAAGATTTGTCTAGTGATTCCTATATTTGTAATCAAGGCTTGATTATCTTTGAGTAAGTATTCTGAACCTCTGTTAAATCAGTACTTGGCCGGGAGGTTGTAATCTTTTCTTTCCAATGTGGATCTTGTCCCAGTTATTTATTCTTTTGTCACTTCTGAAATTTACTGTACATAAGGCTTCCTCCTAAAACCATTTTTTGTCTCCAAATGCTATTTATAATATTGGCTTAAATTAGAGAGAGAAAAAAATGAAGAAGAAAATACTTACCCATGAATATCCTTATAAGAACCATTAAGGATTCACTTTCTCATGACCATTTTTGTTCACTGAGGAGATATTTATGGTAGATGTATGAAATATTATGTGCTGTATAGAATGGGGGAACTGCCCCCACAGAGGCAATTAAATGAACCAGACAAGGATCTGGCTGTCATCTATACAAATAGGACAACACATGCATTCACACACATTTAATTGGTGTGAATATGAAAAGAGGAAACTGAACATAAGGTCTCTAGACAGCCAGTAAATCTGTCTTGTAACTTGCTCCCTCAATCAAGGCAGAAGCCAGCTATTTTTAAATCTCAGTATCATATACAATTTTTTTTTGTTCAGAAAAGGACAGAAAATAGTTTAGAACTGGCTAAAACTCCTCAGGCCTGTTTGTTTCCTGCTAGTTCTTACTCCCTAAACAGCTTCATTTCACATTCCACCATCTCCCTCAGAAAAATCAAGCCCTCTGTGATTTTGTCAAGTATTTCCCAGTTGTTTAAGCTTAGTTCACAGTTAGAAAAGGTCACATATTTAGGAAACTTACAAGAAAATTATTAAATTTACTTATTATAATTCATTTTTTAGATTACATTAGTGTACAGAGGCCCCAGCTGAGATGAAGGCTTCATTGGGCTAGGGTCTGTAAAAATATATAATGAGAGAACCTCTGCCTCAAGGAGTTTATAGACTGTACAGATGAAGGGTGGCAGGAAACAAGATGGGACATTGGTAAAGCAACTTGTCCAAAGTTAGACCAGTAGCAGCAGAGGAACTGGAATCTAGATCTCCTATAGCACAATCCAGTGTTCAGTTCAACACTGCTTTATTTAGAGTGGTTACAAATGCAAATAGAAATCAGAAGTAAAAGGGGTAAGAAGGACAGGGGTAATGGTGAACTTGTCTGAGAAACTGCAGTGCTGTTTTTTTAAATTCAAAAGCAGCTCTGACAAACAGTATTTTATAAATAACACATACTTGTAATATCAGGTGGAAATAACTTTCTATATGACTAACGTTGAGCTACCCCATCAAGAAGACACAATTCCAGTGACAGCACTGATCTATTTAAATAGTGTAGTCCACTTCATTTAGTGTGACTGGTCATCACCATCAGCCAGTACAGAGCTGGCAAGAGATGGATAACTCATTCCAAAAGAAGGTTATATGTATCGAATTATGAGCTACAGTGTTCATTCCACTATAGTTTTAAGCTGTAAAGCTCTACACTGTTATGGTCTTCAATAAGTCAAACCCTTCCTCTGTCCCAATGCATAAATTATCAGCTGAAATCTGCAGAGAAGCTCTAGTCCTCTACTTTGGCGCTTGGGACAGAAATAAGAGTCAGATCACGTTCAATAAGAGCATTTGGGAACTTACTCCCTTGCAGTCTGAATTTACTGACCTCCACATCACATTGTAAGTTTGTTTATTCCCCCAGAAAAGAGGGTAATGTGTAGCAGGGAAGTCAGTTTGGAAGTGGGATCTGAAAAGGTTTGGGTTAGAATGTCTAGCCAGGGATCTAAATTGTACATTATCATTTTTTTTCTATTGACATACCTGTAAAGGTACCTAGCACTCTGAAGTGAGTATATTTTAAATACATCAAAATAAGTAAATTAGAATAATTTATTAAGGATCAAATCAGTTGCTGTTAGCCTTCCATTTATTATTTATGATGCATTTAAATGTGAAACATCCAGTTAAAGTGTTGCCATGAGTGCTTTCTGTAGGCTAAACAGCACATTTGAAAAATGAGCACTGAACAAACACAGTAATTTTCATAATATTCTTTCATTCAACGTGAACTCCTAATTCAAGTGATGAATGAGTAGTTTTTGTAGTATTAAAAATCATTATGTGAAGTAATAACTGTGAATACATGCTAATATTTTTCTGCTCAATTCCCAAATCTGCAACAAGCATTCCATAAACCTGTAAGACTCCAAGAATCAGATGGCAAAGCTTAAATCAACATAGTAATTGAGAAAACATATATTAGAAAGCTGTGATTTAATCCTGCACCACTGGAGGTGTATGTAAGTTAAATCCTTTACTGAATTTTGGTGATTTTTGGAAACAAACTCTTTTTTACCTCTGCAGTCCATTAATCTTGGCAGTCCACTGGCAAACTATACATTAATCAATACAATTTATAATTATGTGTGCACTTAAATTCCAAAGTATCCTTAGAGAAATCTTTACCCAAATAAGTATCTATGATCAACTATTACAGAGACTATTGAATTCTGAAGAGCACTCATTAAAGATTGTTCATGCCCTTAAAGTGCTACAGGAATCCCCTCTATTATTGCATGTCCATGTAATGTCAGATGAACATAAGAATGTCTATACTGGGTCAAACCAATGGTTCATCTAGCCCAGCATCCTGGTTCCCAAAAATGGCCCAGTGCCAGAGGCCTCAGAGGGAATGAACTGAACAGGTAATCATCAAGTGATCACATCCAAGAGATGCAAATTTTGCTTCTTGGTGTAGAGAGGTAGGAGACTGCACCTTATCTTGTTGAAGTATCATTTGTACACACACAAAAAAGCAAGGAGACCTGTGGTACTTAAAGACTAACAGATTTGTTTATCACATGAGCTTCCATGGGAGAAGATCCCACTTCAATGATTCGTGTATTTGTGCAACTCCAGACTTGATTTTATTTAGGCAAATACTCTGAGGAGCCTTGAAATTGCTCCATTTAGAACAGAATGCAACATCCTTCCTTCTTATCAACAGAGGCTGCTGAGAGGACATTATTTTCATGCTAGTATCAAGACTGAGTTTTGTGGAACACTGAGTCAAATTCATCATCTTCGATCATCATCTTCAAAGTACTCCAATGGGAATGGTCAAAGGGATAGGAAAGAATACTCCTTTTACATTTCCATCTCTTATCAGAACTACATTCCTTTGGAATAGTGAAACTATTCAGCTAAAGAATGAGAGTCATAAAGAGCTGAGGCACAGAAATTTCTTAAAAGAAAGGTTCCACATGCAACACCCACTCCCAGAAGAATCTCACCGATGCAGGATGAAATATAAAACTCAAAATCTTGACCAAGCTTTTCTAGAAACAGAGGAAAAAAGGAGGTAAGGAAGGAAGAAAAAAGAAGGAAGAGTAGGAAAAAAAATGAGTTGGCAAAGATTTCAAAAAATAGTAATCTCATCCCTGCTAATGCAAGGATTTATAGAAAGAGTTGTAATTTATTAACTTTAACACTTTTAAGGAGCTTAGGTAATTCAGCAATCAATGCAGTATAAATAAACAAAGAAATATGCAGATTTCCTACAATAAAATGGTTAGTGCCTACTTCTCAGCAATGTGTTGTAATAAAGAGATGTATTATTAAATTGCTCTTATTTTTTATAAAATTAGAGTGAAGTTTACAAATTTTTATGTAGTAAAACTAGTTACACAAATTAGATACAATGAAAATGTATTTTAATAAAGTAAGGAATCAGTGGGAAAGGACTATACTGAAGGTTCACCTACAGTCATAAAAATGTTTTTCTTAAAATAATTAGCAGTAAAACCATCTTGCTTTTATGTTCATATCAGTAGTCTTCAGTATTAACATGCAGTGAGATGGAAGGAGTGAGTTCACTCTTCCTATAAGACTTTTCTTGTAGAGTATTTGAGACTCAAGGTGATGATAATGGACAGATTATGTTTTGGAAATCTATTTTAGACAAATTTATTTAGGTTGCAAAACCATTTTTCAAGTTTTCTCAAAACTTCCTTTTTACAGAAACAGATAAGGCTAGGAAAAGTGATGGTGTTGTTAACTCTTTTAATGGTAACCCCTGACCAAAAATTATTTTTGGTTCATTATCCATCCTTTTTATTTTTTTCAAACTCACCTGGTGATTTGCAGTGGGTCTGCCCATTTAAGTTAATGAGGTTGTATTGTACGTTAATATTCTTTTCTTCAATAGACATTTTAATGTTACTAAAGTTTATCTAAAAAGCTGATAACATAATCAGAACATTCTATTTGTATTTTATTCAGATTAGTTTTTTTGTTTTACAAATCTCATTTGTAGTACTTCTAGTTTATGAATTAAACAACAACTGATGGAGGAAGCTGAGTTATGCACATCTGAAAAATCCTTAATTTATGACTTGGCCCAACAGCTCTCCTAAGCATAACTCACATTAAAGTTTTGAGTTTTGCATGCAAAAGCATAGCAGGCACTATAGTCTGAAAATTATACAGTAAATATATGAATTTATCTCACTACCATGGTGCGGTTTTGGCTTGATAAACTGGAGATGGTTAAAAGAAGTAAAATAATCTCAAGAGAAAACTCTCTGAGCATTGATGTTGTTTGAAATTGGGTTTAGAGCAATTCTTTATCCGAGAACTAAATTCATTCTAGCAGAATAAATAACCAAAACAAACAAGTTAGTTAGACTTTTCTCTTTGCTTTATATATGCTGGACTTTTTAGATACTATTTTTGTTTGTGTGGTATGTGTATGCTATCACGTGGATATTTGGATGAGGACTGTATAGTGCAATAAGGAAGGAGGAGGAGCTTTATGTCTTGTGGAACATCCAAAAGATAGTTAAAATCTAGGTTAAACTCATGTCTCTTGGAAGTTTGCTCCACAGCCAACACCTCCATCATATATTCATTATCTCCAACTCTTACGCATTTTCCCCTGAGCTTTGCCAGCTTTGTTGTTCCTATCAAACATAAATTTCTTGGTAGGTCATGGAAAGAGATGCAGTCATTCATTTCTCTGAGTTCTCATCAGTTGGTGGATTTCAAGATTAGGATCAAGGCACTGTATTAGGCTCGCTCAAAATTTACATGAAAATTTTTTTTTTTTAATTGGAAAATTTGGCTTGGAGAAATGAATAATTTTGCAGGAAGTGTCCACTATCTTCAAAAAATTCAATTTTTTCACTGGAAAACTGAAACTTAAAATTTTCATCTGAAGGCCTTTTGGTTGTAGCCAAAAATTAAAACATTTTTATTTTACAAGATTTTTTTTATTTTGTTTTGTTTTCCTTTGTATTAAAAGTTAAAATTTTTACATTGAAAAAATATTGTTTTTTTTTTCTTTCAGGCTCAGATAAAATGAGTTACAGTAATTCAGTCAACAGATGAAAAACACATAGAACAATGTGTTCAGATACTTGTTATGAAAGAAGATCTTAACTTGCTAGACCAAGGCTTCTGACTAGGTAAACGTATGTTTACAGTTATCAGTTCTCTATCTATTGCATCTATCTTTTTCCCTTTTAATGATTTGCTTAAACATAGAGCAATGTTGTTTTCCTTAATCTTCTCCTAAAAAATCTATCAGAAACCTAATCTTTGTCCTAACCTTAAAAAGAGCTGAACATCTGGTATTTCCATTGTATTTCTGTCCATAGATTCAAAGGCCAGAAGGGAGCATGGAGATCATTTAACGTGATCTGCTGTATAAGAGGCCATAGATTTTCCCCAAAATAATTCCTAGAGCATATCTTAAAAAAACCATTATCAGATGCGAACACTTTCAGATAAAGAATCCGCCATGACCCTTAGTAAATTGTTCCAATGGTTAATTATTCTCACTGTTAAAAATATACACCTTATATCTAGTCTGAATTTACTTACCTTCAGCTTCCAGCTATTGGATCATGTTTTATCTGTCTCTGCTACCATTATTAAATATTAGTTCCCCAAGTAGATCCTTATAGACTGCAGTTAAATCACTCCTTAGTATTATCTTTGTCAAGCTGAATATATTCATTTCTTTAAGTTTATCACTATAAGGTATGTTTTCTAATCTTTGAATCATTTTCATGATTCTTCTCTGAATCCTCTTCTATTTGTTGACAAAAAAGGATTTGAACAGGTTTCCACTTCTTAGGTCTATGCCCTAGCAGGCAGCATCTACAATTTGGAAATAACTGCCTAAGTCTCATCTGAGCGCAGCTCCCCCTGACTTTCAAGGGGACTAGAACATTTTATTAGAGCTGATCTGGATATTTTTTTTTCCCACAAAATAGTTTTTCACTGGAAAATATCAATTTGTTTGAAGTGAAATTATTAGTAGGGAAGTCTAAGTTTCAACAAAATTTTCTGAGGTCTGGGGTAGATTTTGGTTCAGAGAGTGAGAGCCCCAACTCAGAATGACCAGTAGCCCTCTCATTAGTGCATTTTCCTGAGATGTGGGAGAGCCAGGTTTAAAGTCCCTTCTCTGAATAAAGTTGAGCAGAGATATATTAAATATTTATTGAGCCAGAAAGAGAATCAGGCAAAGCAGGAACTTGAAGTTGGGTTTTCCATATCATAGACGAATGCTCTAACTATGGCACAATTAGCAGCTAAGAAAAGGATTCCTCTTTTTTTCCCAAGGAAAAAAAAAGTTTATGTAGTCTTGGGCTTTTTTTTGATATGGAACAAAACCAAATTCTGAAACCTCCAAATGTGTCATAAATTGATATTCTTGTTTTGTGGCCAGCTCTGCACCTACCTCCCTTAGGCTCTTTGGAAAATCCCATCCATAGTCTAGAATAATTCCCTGGGTGCATCCACTTATACAAGGTATACTGTAAGAAAAACGCTTTCTAATACTGCTAAGTGTATATAATGCATAGGACAATAACAATTTCCTGTGCTCCGCTAGGGATACGTTTTCTTACAAGACACTTGTACAATGACTCAAGATATATATAAGACAAGCAAGAAAAATTTAAAAGTCTAGGAACATTTATTTTTCTTTCAGAGAGAATAAAAACTTTAAAAAAATATTTTGAAGGCTTGTAGAATGAAGGCTAGAGCTAGCTTTGCTGTCTGATTCATCCACCCACTCTTACTTTTAACATCTCTTCTGTCAGCACATACTGTAGGTTCCTCATTAACACTAATGTGATAGAGCAGCACACCTGGTGGAATCACTAAACAATGAGGAAGTCATGCAAAAGATCTTATTCATTATTTATTTCATTAAAATGCATGAGAGACAAAGTGAGTGAGGTATTATCTTTGAAAGTTTGTCTCTTTCATCAAGAGACACTGGTCCAATAAAAGATATTACCTCCCCCACCCTGTGTCTCTCATATACTGGCACCAACACAGCTACAATAACATTGCAAAAACCTTTTTATAGAAAGTAATTATTTAGATTATATAAGACTCTTATTTTTATTGAGTCTCTGTTTGCCAAGATAGGGCTACTTGAACTCTTTTTCTTCAAATGGATAAAGTGTACAAATATGCAGAAATATAAATATCATATGGCATGCACTGACAGGAGAAAAATAAAAGATAAACAGAGCAAGTGAGTATGTAGAGGGTCAGGTCTTGCAATAAATTACTCAAAAAGTTTGCTATTTCTGTTGCAATGCAAATCATTCATAAACACACACAATGTGTGTGATATCAGAAGTGGGAAACCAAACATTCAGCCCAATCAAGTCAAAGGATAAACTTATTATGCAATTCAAATACTTTATTAAACTATTTGTGTTCTGCCTTTGGGGCCTACTCTTCTTTCACTCTGCAAACAATTTTCATTAACATTAATAGGTGATATGTGTGCAATAAGGAGCAAATTAAGTCCTAGTTATCAGTTCTTCAAATTGCCTTTTTAAAAGAAAAGATGTCTGAAAGGGGCTCTGAAAATGCAAATACCTAACAAATAGTAAGAAATGTATCTACTTGGATTTGGATGGTATTTAGATGAAGTGGGAAATTTTAGATAACATTTAGGCATTTTTTATTTTAGCGTCAGATAGATAAATGGGGAAGTAATAGAACTATGTTGTCTGGTTCGATGGGAAAAAGACTCAGAGCAGAAGCACGAGAGCAGAGATGAAAGGAGAACTGGTGTATTTTCATACATTACAGTTATCTATGTCCATTATGAAGTGGTGGCAGAAGGATTCATGATGCTCAAGAAAGTGTAGATGACAGCAGTATCTGCTTCTGCAACTACATACAGTTTATACCAATTAGAAGTTAAGAATTGTTGTATTGGTGGATAAGGAACAAAAATTCATCAATCATGCAGCAGTACTAATTGCTGCAACTTCAACACTCAGTTGCTGCTGGCTAGTGGATGGGCCACTGTACATCATTAATGATTAGACTGAAGGATCTCAGCATGTGGCAGCATGTGTTGCTTTGCTCATACCCTCCATCTCTTGGAAGAAAAGGTACTGAAGGAGAGAGACACATTTATCACTTGGACATGCAATGTCTATGGACATTTCCACAGCTCAATAAGAGCAATCAACCTTCATTGAACAGTTCACCCTAACAGACATACCAAATACATAGTCTGAGAAGACATAGGCTTGTGCTGCTAATCGATATTGAACATTATGTGGTACAAATAAGCAACCTCCATATCAGGGACCTATAGAAAAGGACACAAGTGGAATACTGTAGCCACTAGTAATAGAGCTGATTCTTGAAAGAGACAATAATAAGCTAGTATAATCCCTTGCACGCAAAATACACGAGTTCAGTGAGAGCACAGCATCACTGAGCCATGCCATCTCCAAGTTGTATGCATACCAAGCTTCCATGATTAATTTCCTGATGAAGGAACTGGAGCAGAATTCCTCTCAGAGCTGAGCAACTCTTCTGTAAAATAGCTTTTTACATATTCACAAACTGTCCCCATTTTAGTGTTACGTCAGAAGTCCTGGCTGTACCACAAAATGTGAGTCAGTATTAGGGAATGGATTTGTCAACAGTGGATTGTTACAGGGTATTAATAGCAAGGAGAAAATACCTTGATGACGTGGGGTCAGTAATGAACAAGGAGTAAAGCCTCTAAGACATAGGCTCTCACACTGGAGGGAGAAGCACTCTGTAGGAGAGACATGAAATGTATTCTGGAGAGGGCCAGCATGAGAAGCTGGTCTGCATTCAGGGTAGGTCAGCCAGTGAGCAGAGGCTGCTGGCCGGACATCCAGCTCTGAAAGCCACTGCCAGTAGCAGCAGAAAAAGAAGGGTTATATAGTATGGTATGGCCACCATTTCTCCTCTGCTGCTTCTGCCACCACTGTGCTACCTTCACTGCTGGGTGCCCATTGATACTGCTGCTCTCTGCTCTCCCCCCAAAGCTGTGTAACTACATACCATACAGCAGTTGGCACATAAATAAAGCCCTGCAAATATGCAGATATCTGCAGATATCTGCATTATATCCGCATCCGCAGATACAACACGGATATTCATGGACCATTTCTTACAGATGCAGATCAGATACAGGTCCACATATTTTTATCTTCACAGAGCTAGAGCCCGCAAATATGTGGATATCTGCAGATATCTGCATCCGCGGATGCAACACAGATGTCCGCAAACCATTTCTTGCGGATGCAGATTGGATTCGGATCCACATATTTGTCTCCGTGCTGGGTGCTATGCATAAACTATACAAACACAAAAAAAGGGGGGGACTTGATCAAATCAGTTTGAGAACCACTGGTGTATGGAATGTTTCTTCAGACAAAAACACTGGAAGGAAAATGTTTCTGGTGAATGCATCTCTAGACAAAACTTTTTTTTTTTTTTTAAATAAACTACCACAGTTTGGAGCTCTGTGAGCTCTTGAAATCAGGCTTTTACAACTGCAAACAAAACTCCAAAGAGCACATAGCCTGTCATACTTCTCCTTAGGTAGGACTCTGGCCTCAGCTGCTGTTTCTCAGTTCCTGATAGTTACTTAGCTATGTGTTCTCCAGTCAAAATCCCACCACCTGCCCCCAGAGAAAAACCTATCTTAGAATTGCAGTGAGATACATAGCTCATGAATATCTACACTTGTTTCATCCTCCTTAAAAAAGTTATAGAGGTTTCACTCCGTGACTTGTTATTTATATGAGAAAATGTGCTCCGGAGTGCGTAAGAGCATGAACCTTTCATAATGGTCACTGTCAGGGAGCTTCACCGTGGGCTGCAGAAGCAAACTTCTTCTACTCTGTTTGTGGCCAGAAAAAGAAGTAAACATTAATTCCAAAATGGTTGATTCATATGTAGCATATCACTGAGGCTAAATCCTGTCACTGATTAATTGGAAAGATCTAATTAGATTTTGGCAGCTCCCACTAACCTGTAACCTTTTGGTGGCATTTTTCTGAGTAACTTTTGGACACCTTCTAGATCAATATATTATTGAATTTTAGGTTCTAATGAAAAGTAATTATTTAGGATGGACAGCCCTAACAACAAGTAGTCTTCAAGTAAAACAAATAGAGATGGGCAAATAAAGGTGACTGACTAGTTCATTGTATGTATTCAGTTTACAAAACTGGGCCTATTTTAATGGGTTACTTATGTCATATGGTATTGTTTATGTTCTCTGAACAGGTGAACATAACTCTTATAATGAAGGTTTCGTAGTCTATACTCCACATTTCACATTTGTAATTTGCTTCCTATGAAGATTCTCTACTATTTGGTTGCAGTTTACTGCTTCCACCAAAAAAAAAAATGTTGATAGTGCATATTTGCTAAGTATTTATATAAATTGAACACCAAACTGGCATGAACACAATGGAAGAAATCATAATTTTTATTGGAACAAATATTGGCAAACATTTCAAAAGTATGTTCTGCCTAGTTCTATAAATAATTTGTGGCTGTTACTTAGATATAGAGCTACATTGTGTCAGGGTTTCTTTATAGCTCTGCAATACTTTATTCAGAAAAGCACAGATTTCATGTTCTCGGTGAACTACTGCAGTCTTGTTTTTCACATAAGGGAAAAAATCTTTCACAATCAAAATCTTTTCTCAGATTTTCTGCCATTTGAGTGTTTGATTAAATAAGATTGTATTAATCAATGAATAAAACTATAAACATGAAAAACGACCATTTAAGTAGACTATTTATTAACAAGCATGTATTTGTCTAGGCAAAAACATCCTAGAGGAATGATTAATTTCCATGAGAACCCTGAAGACAGCCATACCAATAAATACATTTCAGTTTTAATGGCATGTGTTCATCAAATACTCATGTTTTTGTCTCATATAAAACACATATATAAAATTATATTTGTAACCTGAACAAGCTGCTAGTTCAGCATCTCATTCTATTACTGATTATAAATAATAATCTTTAAATATAACCCACATAGCAGATCTTCATACTTTGTTAAATGAATAATATTATTGCAATTTTTAGATTGTCTATCAGATGTATACAATGTACTATACCAACAAAGTGGTATGACTCTGTCTCTGTGTGTGTGTGTGTGTGTGTGTGTGTGTGTTGTAGCACTTAGGGGTCCTAGTCAAAGCTGTATAAACAGGGGACAAAATGAACTAAGTAAGACAAAATTACAAATAACTAAATATGTGAAATTCAAATGCAACCCCTCTTCAAGTTAGTAGTATAAAATAACTGTTCATATATAAAAATAATTGTAACAGAAGCTCAAGCTGCTCCATTGTAGCAATGACTCATGCTTTATTGAACCAAATACCCATAGAAGTAGCATAGGGATTATGCCATTAGAATGGAAAGTCCTATAACTGTCAAAAGAAAAAGGAGAAGTGAATGAATTTTTATATCAAAAGCATCACTTTCAAAAACTAGCAGGGCTGTAGATCTTGATAGTTGTATGGGAAAAAATACCTTGTATTATCTATTACCTTCCATTATCTTTTATTTTGACTATTTCCCAGAAAACAAAATCAACAAATATAAACCAATCAAAAATCTAAATGTATACTTCCTTTATATATCTATGAAAAAAAACCTACAGCAGAATTGTAATATTAATGTATATCAGCATCAATCTGGCCCTCTCTATGTGGGATTAAGCAGTATCCCTGCAACAGATGACACTGAGTATCAAACGGGTAACGTACAGAAACTTTAAAATCTAGTTTTAAGAGGTTTTTTTGCCCAAAATTAAGACTGAGTCTATTTTAATATCCAAGACTCAATGAGTAAATGAGTACATTTAGAAGTGTCACATGACCAATATTTTCCAAAACCCTCCCCTGCACCCAATGAAGTCAACACTAATTTGATATCTGCTACCTGTCTGTTGTAGAAAAATACAACTAAAACACAGACTTTGAGTGCAGTATCAAAGCTGACTGTTTTACTACCAGTAAATAAAAGGAACACTAGTCTAGCAGGGAGAGAGCAGTTAGGTGCTGGTCTGTGCCCCTGTAATGCACTACAGAAAATTTTATAGCTTATCAGCAACATTAACATATATGCATATGCATGAAGTAGCAGTAATAAGATCTAACATTTTCTTATTGGTACAGACTAATATTATTCCTTAAAAGGCACCAAGGTCAGAGGGGAAGAGAATCTCACATAACAAATTGATAGCAACAGGATTGAGGCAGCTTGTACCGGTATGATAAGGCAGGATGGTATGTGTCAAGGATGCTTCGTGTCTGGAGCAGAGAGGCACAAAGAGGCACCATTTAAAATCCCTTAGGCCTTGCATTTTATCACAGCCTTCTTTTACAATGTCCCCACTTTGAGACTTCCTCAAGAGTCTCATTAATTACTTGTATCTTTAAATTTATTATCCTTTGGATTTCATTATCTTGTTCCCAATGTCTTTTAATAATTCCAGCATATAAAGCACATACATCCTCATGGTGCCTTGGACTTAAACTTTTATGAAGAGCCTTGGTTACACAGCTTAAGCAGTACTTGATTAGCAATACTACAATATAACCACAAATCAGGGATGTTATTAAGACTAAAACCCCATAAAATATTTTGGATCCTAACGCTCCAAACCAGCCCCTTAAACCCCATGGTTCTTCTTGGTGCAGAGTACTAGCTGCCTTTGGGATTTTGCTTAAGGCCAAAGATATTTGATCATTATCTGGGATGTAAATGCAACATTCCTTGCCAATTAAAGCCCAAGTTCCACCCTTAGAAGCCAATATAAAATATAAAGCTATTCGGTTTTGAAGAGTCATTTGATGAATCTGTTTGACTTCCTGATTGACGGCATTTAAGGCTCTGATTGTTTCATTTGCTACTTCTTCTAGGATTCAAGAAACATGCCTAATTTCCTGAATGGCTATACTGACACCATAGAGGGGAAAGGCAATTCCAAAAAGACTTTCTGTTTCAGTTATTTCCCATTTAGAGCATGTAGGAAATAAGGAACTTAAAAAATTAAGGGTATGCCAAATGGAAGGCTTCAAATAAGCAGGATAACAGACACCATTTCAATTAGCTGGCCAGTGCTTATATGCCTTATTTCCACAAACCCAATATTGTCCGGCCAGGGTGGTAGCACCATGTTCACAAAGGACAATTCTGTTAGCAGCCGTTGAATATCAACCATTTAGCCACCAATAGGTATGTCCACACATCTCTTTTATTTTGAAATAACACTGGTTATTTCAAAATAAAAAAGATTAGGTCCACACGACGTATTCTTATTTTGAAATAACAGGCTCCGTCATTTTGAAATAAGAGCCGTCATTTCAAAATAGCTTAAACCTCCTTTAAATCAAAATGGGTGTTATTTAGAAATGGTTATTTCAAAATAATGCTGTTCTGATGTGTTATTTCAAAATAACCATTATTTTGAAATAACACTTTTGCCCTTCTCCTTCCCAGGGTGCCTTCCTTTTAGCCTATATTGGGTGGGGACATGTCCCAGGGAGGGGGCCATGTTGCCACACCTCCCATGGTGCCCCTCTCCTAAAGCGAAATAGCAAGTCCTGTGTTTGGACGTGCTATTTCGCTTTGAGCTTTTTCCTTAATTCAAATTAACATTTTCTTAATTCAAATTAACTTATTTCAAAATAAGGACTTTATTCTGAAACAACTCATTTCAAAATAACTTATTTCAAAATAACGATGTACGTGTGGACATAGCCTATGACACCAATTTCCTGCAGTATCATAAATGGTTTGATTGCAGTGGGGGGAGCAACTTTAAGAAGGGTTTCCAGTTGCATTACAAAGATAACATACCCTTTTTGGGGGGAAAGGGGTATCTAAGACCCTTATGTACTCTGATAGGTTTCACCCTACATCTTTCCAAGTAGCCCCTTCTCCCCAGGTAGGGTCCCACCAGTCTGTGTTGTTAGAGATGACTGGAATAGGAATCACAGGAACTCCCCCTTGTGCATGAATACTGAGGTGGAAGCAAACCCAACAATTAGAAATATTTAAATCATGCGGGTATTGGAGCAAGACTTTAAGGAACATATTAGATCTACTTATAGATATCATGCATAAAAGGCAAGCTATAACTTCTATTCTATTCAATAAATGCATATTTAAGCTAAAATTGATGGTCAGCAATACAATACCAAAAATACTAAATCTAACAAATGTAAATATAGATTAAATTCTGAATGACTTTCTGGCAGATCTAAGACTTGTTCTTCCCATGAAGCGAGGTCGTTGGTTATTCTGGCCGCATGGTCGCCAGTCCTTCTTCAGTTTTGGACTCCTCCCCTGTGGAGGTGGAATCTTCTTGCACTGTGAAGCATGTACGCAGGTGGCTCTTCCTTCTAGTTTCACTGAAGTATGAGTAGTCAGAAGCACCTGAAAAGGTCCCTTCCACCAGGGTTCTAAGGTACTTTTTCTTTGTTAAGATTTTAGATACACCCAGTCTCCTGGTTCTAAGGTGTAACACTTTTGATCTGGAGAAGTTGACAAGGCCTCTTTAAGACTAACAGATTTATTTTTCGCATGAGCTTTCGTGGGAGAAAATCCCACTTCGTCAGATGCTTCGAAGATGGGTGAACTTACCATTCTGTAAGTTCACCCATCTTCGAAGCATCTGACGAAGTGGGATTTTCTCCCATGAAAGCTCATGTGAAAAATAAATCTGTTAGTCTTAAAGTGCAACACGACTCCTTGGGTTTTTTTTGCTGGACTAGACTAACACGGCTATCCCTTTGGAAATTGACAAGGCCTCTTTAACCTGTAAAAACAACTTGCTTAAACTTTTTGTAAGTATTAAACAGTACTAAATAACTTCCTCATGAGTGAATTGTAAGTCTTTAGGTGTCCTACATGGTCCCTGTAGAGGGGCATTGGTGTTCCCGTCAGTACCTCATGTGGTGACAAGCCAGTTTTCTGATTGGGAGTTGCCTCAGGGAGATCAGTACAATGGGTAAAGTGTGAACCCATTTTAATCCTGTGGAGTCTCAAACTTTAGCTAACCTTCCCTTTAAAATACCGTGAGCTCTTTCCACCTTTGCAGAGGCTTGAGGGTAGTAAGGGCAGTGGAATTGTTGTTGGATCCTAAGGACCCTACATACTTCAGCCAAAACCTTCCCAGCGAAATGAGGGCCTCTGTCAGAATTTAGGCACAAAGGTATCCCAAACCTTGGAGTGAACTCTTTCAACAGACATTTTACTACTGCAGCAACATCAGCTCTATGACATGGGTAAGCCTCCACCCATCCGGAAAACATACAAATAATCACTAAAAGACACTGAAACCCATAACATTTAGGGAATTGAACAAAATCAACTTGCATATTTACAAAAGGACCCCAAGGAGGAGGTTGAGCTGCTCTCTTGCTCTTTACAGGTTTTCCTACACTGTGAGCCAAGCAGGTGGGGCAAGAGGCATAGAATGAGCTGTGCAAATTTGGAACATACCAATCTTTGGCCAGCAGACTGGCCTTGGCTTCTTTGCCTACATGTGCCAGACTGTGGTAGGTGATTAAGAGAATAGGCAGGAAGCTCAGTGACACGACAGGGCAGCCGTCCCCATCTCACCATATCTTGTCAGGGTGCAAGGTGCACCCTGCCTTCCTCCATTTAATCTTTTCATTCTCTGGGGCCAGATCTTGCAATTTCAGCATAGTTAGGAATCCACTGTCTGCAGTATCCAGTTAGGCCCAGGAAAGCACAAACTTGCTTTTGTGTAATTGGTTTAGGGAATCTTCAGTATAGTCTGAATTCTGCTAGGCAGGATCTGACACTCTCTTTTTGAAATAAGATGACCCACTTATTTTACCTCTGATTTGCAAAACTGCAGCTTCTCTCTGGGCACCTTATGTAGCTTTAGGGTCAAAGCAGTCAGAAGGTGGATGCTGTCAATTTCAGCACTTTCTTGATCTTTTGAGGCCAGTAGGAGGTCGTCCATGTACTGGATCAGGACAGACCCCTTAGGGAAGATAACATTCTCTAAGTCCTTTCTCAAAATTCGCGAAAATAAGCTCGGGGATTCACAAAAATCTTGGGGCAGAACTACCCATGGGATTTGTAAGTAAAGGCAAACAAATATGGGCTTTCTGGGTGTACAGGATTGGAGAAAAATGCCGAGCACAGGTCCACCATTCTAAAAACTTGAGCTTCTAGAGGTATCAAGGACTGAAGAGTAGCTGGGTTAGGCACAACTGGAAGTGTTTTCAAAACAATAGCATTCACAGATCTCAAATCCTGCACAAATCATTAGGTATTCTTTCCCGGCTTTCTTACTAGCAGGATAGGTGTGTTACATGGACTCTGAGTTGGCACTATCAGCTCCTGTTGCAACAAGGCTTCAATCACTGGAGGAATCTCTGCCTCTGCTTTTGGATTTAATGGGTATTGGGGTATTCTAGGCAAGGGTTTGCTATGATCAAATTTGTATCTTGACAGAGGTGGCACTTAATATTCTTCCAACTTCATTATCGTGTTGTGCCCATAACTGAGATGGAACAGTTTTAAGCAGTTCCTGGTGTCTTGCATTCACTGATTCCAATTTACCCTCTGTCAGAACTATTTCCTGCAACACAGCCAGGACTTCTTTCTCTTTGGGGGTTGGAACTTCCAAATAAATGCCTGTTGTGGTGCAGTAGATAGTGCATCTAAGTTTACAAAGCAAGTCCTGCCCCAACGAATTAACTGGGCTGCTGGTGCTGAGCAGGAATGCATGTTGTTCCTGTAGGGGACCGATCTGGATACTTGCACTTTCTGAAACATGATACTCCTCAATTTGATTGTTTACCCCAACAGCTCTCACAGTTTCTTTAGTGGGTCTTAGGGAAGGAAAATTTTGCACTCGGAGTGTGGATCCTTTGTCTGTTAAGAGGGGGGCATCAATGTTCTTTATAATACCTTTCACATAAGGGCCATTTTGATCTACAGGGAGGGACAATGGAAATGATGAAGTGAGAGGTGTCTCCAGCCTTTGTCAGTATTGATCACTGTAAAACACTGGAGTTGTTGCTGGAGCCACTGCCATCTGCAGCACAGGCTGACCACTAGCTACATTTGTCCCAGTAGGAAGGGGCTGAGGTCTATTAGGGCATTATGCCTTCCAGTGTCCAGGCTGTTTACAATAGTGACACACATCGTTACCCTGATTTGGTCCTTGGCTTGCCTGTTGCCCCCTTTGGTGGCCCTGTCCTCTCTCCCATTTTTGTAATTACACAATTTGGAGGTTTAGTGCAATTCTCTGCTTGTTTCAGTTGTGCTAACATTAAACGGGCTTCAAGAGCCATTTTCTTCTTCTTCTGATTTTCTTGACAGTGAATTACCACCTCACCCAATCGATCTAATTGCTCTTGCTGCCATCCTACACAAATAGTTTTAAATTGCTCTTGAACCTCAGGTAACAAGCCATTCACAAAGGCAAGAACAACTGCTCCCAGGTCATTAGTAGGGGAATCAGGAATACCAGAATGTTTTAAAAAGTTTTCTGTCTGTTGCTCCATGTAAACTACTGGATTTTCCCCTTCACGTTGCTTACAAGAGTAAATTTTTGGCCAATCAAGTTTTTTGGGACACTCCACTAGAATAGCATTAATTAATCTCTGTTGGCAAGTCTTCACTTCCTCATCTGAGTTAGGGCTAGTAGAAGGCCAGTTTGCTTGAGCCTTTATTCACCGAAGTATGTCAGCCTGCACAGTCAGTTGCAGCAACTGATTCAAGTCAGCATGATTAGGATTGTAACACCCTATAGTAATTTCAAGCTGCTCTTCAAATTTAGCAGGATCTTCTCGATTATTAGGGAACCCTGCCACCAGATTTTTTAGGTCTCTTGGGCTCCAGAGGACATGGGTAGGTACTAGGACATTTGTCCCAGCACCATTCACAAGGGTGCTTGAAAACAAGTGATCTCAGTGGAAGTTCTAGGGGTTTATCTCCTCCTGTCATGCCTAGCATGGAAATATTTAGATAGTCCATCTATAAGGCTTCAGACCTTGGCAGCCATTGAGGCTATATCCTTTGTCTGCCCCACAGTTTCTTTGGACTAAGGTCCCTTGCTGAACCCCAGCTGTATCTGTGAGGTCAGCTCTTTTGTTTCCCTTTTGATTTCCCTCTTGAGGGTCCCCCTGCTTCTGCTGAAGAATCCCCCTCAGCAATATCTGATTATCCTGTCTGGTGCCCTCAGGTAAGGAGGCGGCAAAGTAGGATCCCAAGGGGACTGCTGCTCAGGAGGCTATTGTGGGTTAAAAGACGGAGGGTGTGGAAAAGGATTTCCCATATCTAAAATATCTAGGCTGTGACTTTCCTCCTCATTCTCTTTGACTGCCTGTATACAAGGTATTTGTGGATATATTCCCTGCATTTCCTTGCCTTGCATTTCATTCAACTGCCTTTTTACCCTGTCAGCATTTACCTTCCAGCTTTTAACAAGTGACTCGCTTTCCTTCTAAAGGTCTCATCATACCACAAAAAGTATACCTGCCACTGCTTTTGGGGAATCTTAGAGCTCAAAGCTTCCAAAGCACCCCTTAAATATAAAACTCTCTCTTTATCAAAACTCCCATCCAGCGGGAACTGCAGCATTTTGTCATCATGAGTATACCAATGCCATTTAGACAGAAACAAACAAGAATCAGCCCATAATGGGTATACATAAAATAATGTGGGGTGCCTGTGGGGGGGGGGTAGTGTCCTTAGTCCCACCCGGCCCCATTTCTCAAATCTCTTGCTCCTCAATTACAGCAAGTACGTCCTGCTGGAGCATGAACTGCCCACAGCCCCCCTTGCATTCAGAACGCCACCAGTCACAGCTGTGAAGTGGGCCTGGTGTGGCTGAGACAATGAACGGTCAGGTCTGGTCAGTGGAGGGTAAGACAAATGGAAACACAGTCAAGCATTCATCCCACACTCACACATTCCACACCCCACCAGAGTCCAAGGACTGAAACACGGAAATCAGGTACCTTTCAGACAGGGAGCCTATGCATCCCTTCACAGGGGCCTGTCCACGGCATCCTGCCCAGAGCTGTTGATTACTGCACTCATACAAATATGTCCAGTATGCAGAGTCCGGGATGCCCCTCAGTCTCCTCCTGTCTGCTCACCGAGGAGTCCGTCTGCGATCAATGGTTGCAATGGAGGTGACTTCCTAGACACTGTCGTTGGGTGGCAGGGAGCAAAGCAGCTGGGGCAAGCTCCAGGTAGTTGCCATCTGAGGTTCCCCGGTTTTGGCACCATTGTAGAAAAAACTGTTGTAAAAAAATACAGCTAAAACACAGATTTGAGTGCAGTATCAAAGCTGACCGTTTTTATTACCAGTAAATAACAGGAAGACTAGTTTAGCAGGGAGAGAACAACTAGGAGCTAGTCTCTGCCCCCGTAATGCATTACAGAAACTTTTATAGCTTATCAGCAACATTAATGTATATGCATATACATGAAGTAGCAGTAATAAGATCTAAAATTTTCTTATTGGTACAGACTAACATTATTCCTTAAAAGGGACCAAGGTCAGAGGGGAAGAGAATCTCACATAACAAATTAATAGCAACAGGATTGAGGCAGCTTGTACTGGTATGATAAGGCAGATGGTATGTGTCAAGGATGCTTGGTGTCTGGAGCAGGGAGGCACAGAGAGGCACCACTTAAGATCCCTTAGGCCTGCATTTTATCACAGCATTCTTTTACATGTTGAAATAAGGAAAATCAGGAAATTAGAACAGGTGATTGAAAACTAGAAAAACTAGTTTTCAAGAAAATCAGTTTTGTTTCAAATGGTTCAATATATATGTTTTCACTTAAAAAAAATCACAAATTGTTTTCTATCTTACTTTCAACATTTTATTGAAAACATTATTGAATCATTATATCTTTAAAATGTTGAGGGTTTTGGTCATTTTAAAAATTACAAAGTCATGGAAACTTATTAAAAAAAACAAAAAAGACATGTTAATGACATTTTAAAAGATTTGAATCCTCAAGCTTAGAGATAAAAGCTTTTAAATGGAAAAACAATGGTTACCATTGAAATTTAAATTTACAAAGATGTTTAAAAATTGTGATAATTTTGACCTACTATTTCAACCAACTCTAGAACTGCTCTGCCTTAATGAAGGGAGCTGGATGTGTTTTGCCATGTGCAAGGAGCATTAGCACCACCAGTAATACTGTCTACATGAGACACTGTCTTCCTGATTGATGTTTCTTCTGGTGTATGATGGCTTTATATAGCCCTCTAATTCAGGGCAATAATTTACTCCCTCACAGTGGTGTACCAAGGATATCTGGTGGGGAGGAGGGCAAGCCGACATTTGCATACAACCCTTGGCCTCCCACTTCTCCCTGTGAACCAAACGAGGAGTCCCACCACAGTTTCCCAGGGAGAGGTTGTTCTGTTCCTGCAGCTGGGGGATGGGGAAGAGGACATGAGGCTGATGGGAGGAATGCAGATGCCTCCCTGCACTTCCCCAGAGTGCAATGCCTGCCTCTGCAACTGCTGGAGCCACACAGCCCAGGTCTGGCTGTGACAGTCTAGTCTCATCCTCTATTACCTGAGGAAGGGAAGGGAAGGGAAGGGAAGGGAAGGGAAGGGAAGGGAAGGGGGCTGAGTCAGCCCTTCATGATGCATGTGAGTAAGGTGCCAACACCTTCTATGTTCCCCCAGGCAGGGCTGGTTGAGCCCAGCATGCCCTGATACACCAGCTCATATTTGGGCACCCCTCAGTGCCTTCTGTGTCCCCCACCCCATGTGAAGGGTTGGCCCAGGGCTCCACCCACCCCACTCCCAGCACTTACTCGCCACCACTTCAGTCTGGCACTGACTCCAACAAGATAGCCAAATCCCCTCCTCCTCGTGTAGAATATACTATAAGTGTTATTAAGTCTACTGGGTGACAGAAGTAGGAGGATGAATAATAATCATTAAGTTCCAGGCCTGCAACTAATTTTTTGATCTACTTTGGATACTTTGTGCTGCTTCATAGACTCATAGAATATTATGGCTGGAATGCACCTCATTAGGTCATCTAGTCAAGCACACTGCTAAAAGCACTGAATCATCCCAGAACAAGGAGCAATGGTTTCAAGTTGTAGCTGGGAAGGCAGGTCTAGGCTGATATTAGGAAAGACTTTCTCACTAGGAGGGTGGTGAAGCACTGGAATGGGTTACCTAAGGAGGTGGTGAAATCTCCATCTTTGGAAACTTTGAAGGCCCTATTAGACAAAACCCTAACAGGAATGACTGAGTGAGAGTAGTCCTGCTTTTAGCAGGGGGTTGGACTAGATGACCTCATGAGGTCCTTTCCAGCCCTAATAGTCTGTGATTCTATGAAGCAACATGAAGTACCCAAAATAGACCAAAGAATTAGCTGCAGACCAGGAACCTGGCAATTATTACTCGTCTCCCTACTTCTGTCACTCAGTAGACTTAATAACACTTAGAACATATTCTATAAAGTTAATAAGGTCTCATAAAAAAGATAAGGTGGATGAAGTAATATCTCTTATTGGACCACCTTCTCTTGATGAAAAAGACGAGCTTTCAAGCTAGCATAGAGCTCTTCTTCAGGTCATGTAATATATTTACAGCTCCATAAAGTGATTCTCTTTTACAGATGAGTAAACTGAGTCTGAAAGAAGTCAAGTGACTGTTCATCATTTGGTTACATGGCTAAATCAGTGGTGGCACCAGGTTTAGAAGAACCCAATTTCCTGAATCTCTCCTCTAGTCCATTAGGTCATTGTGCCTGCAAACTAACTCTTAATCCCTGTATCTCTACTTTTTTTGCCATCTGACCTCAGGCAGAGTTTTACAAGGCTACACATATCATTTAAAAAATAAAAAAAACAGAAATAGTAATTTCATTTTGTGGTGCTTATTTCATCCAGTTCCATTTCCAAATAAACTGGAAATTCATTCTGCAACTCCACTTAAAATCCAATGTGCCCATGAAAAAATGGATTATTTATAGATTCTATTGTAGATGAAACATTACCTTGCATGAACTCAAAAATATAAATGTGTGTATGAATAGGTGGGTGTTAACATATATAGGGTGAAGAAAATGTGGAGGGAATATTTCAAAATTATATTCATGGTAGGACCATGTTTCCAATACATTTTAAAATCTGAACTTTACTAATAATATTTTTCTGTTATGTCCACAGTTACAGAAAGAAAACCTAGAGTTCAAGATTCAGTGTCAGTTAACGAACAACTTGCTGCAGTATACCCCTGTCGGTGATGTCAAGCAATGAAAGGTTACCAGCTGGAATTAGAAGGAAAGAGAATAGTCTAATAAAAAGGAAATGTTGTTAGTGTTTAGTTGCATTCTATATTTAATGAGATTATTATAATGTGATTACTATCTAAGAAAGCAATAAAGCATAAATACCTAAGGAATATTGTTTCTCTAATATTTCTTTCTCCTACAATGGAAAACACTGAATGTCCACCCAGTATAATAAGTGATGTTCTGTAATAAGTCTTGTTCCTGTATTATTGAACATTTGTTCTTTAAACAACTAAACCCGTGACCCTTTCTCCAGAATACAGCATATTATGTATTCCTTGTACTTGTTAACTTCTGCCCAAACTTCACACTTGTCAATAATCTGTATACTATATCCATATGTCCAGCAACTCTATGGCTGTGTTCACACTGCATTTTTGTTTCGAAATGAGGTTATTTCGAAACAAGAAAAACCATGTTCACACGATGCACCGTTGTTTCGAAACAAGTTAAACCCCATTTGGGAGCGAAACAACCTTGTTTCAAAACAGTTGTTTCAAAACAATCTGTGTGAACATGTTGTTTTGGAACAAGGTGTTCCAAAACGACATTTGAAGGGCTGCCCCCTCAGCACCCCAGCCAGG